>CM035838.1:439337766-439965266 GCA_020510985.1 Pholidichthys leucotaenia
AATGCTCATGACCGTGAGTTCACCCCACCCTCTATCAGGTGCCATTTTTAAGGCTAATATTTGCTGATTAGCTGTTACTGCTGGATGGCTAAGACAGACTAACTAATGTAAGTAACAGCTGAATGTCGTTATGTAAAAGCCTAAATATGGGGAGTGGTATCATTCCAATGAGCTCCAGTTCTCACGTCACAGGTGGAGCAGAATCAAAACTGCTAATTTAGAGGGAGGTACTGAACCAAAAGTAGACCCCTAACAAAGTGACAGGGTTATTTCTTCTCTTTTTCTCTTGGTTGCCAGTCCAGATACCCAAATGGATGCACAAAAGCGCTGAAAAAGTGAAAGTTTCATTAAATGGCCTTTTTTATAGTGAACCTCAAATTGACATCCAATTCACATTATGAGGCATTGGTATAAGCTAAATGTGTGTTTATCTTTTAAAGCTGAATGATGAGCTTGATTTCAAAATATTAATATATTTGCACCACATTATTATTCATGTTTGAGTAGCTTTTCTTTTGTTGCATTGATTAGATCTTTGCTGCTGCTGAGTGTTAGTGAATGCAGCTTTTTCTTCCAAACTGGTCTTCAACAGAACCATCTTAACACAGGCTATGAATATGAAATGACAGGGTCTAATCAGCCACTCATCTGTGCATTTCAGAGCAGTCGCTCTCATAATTAAAGTAGCTCTGAGTGGACATCTGGTCTCAAGAGGACCCTTACCTTTTTCATTCTGTCCTGGGGTTTTCAAACACAGTGGCAAGCTATGAATTATCTATAATTACTGTGCCACTTACACCTTCAACATATTCTGCACAGCCCAAAGGGGAGAGGACAGTGGCCTCAAAGAACCATTTCATAGCAACAAATAAGCAGTGTGTTATTGTGAACAAAGATGCGGTTTATCCCTTTCCATAAAACAGTTCATCAGGACAATGCAGGGTCATGAAAGTCCAGAAGTGATACTTACAGGAAACTTATTCATGATTTCATGGAGCAGATGGTTGGGGTGGCTTGAGTCAGTCAGAGTCATAGTTTAATTCACAAATCATCTACATAGACTCACAGGAAATGTAAAAAAAAAAAAAAAAAAAAAATATATATATATATACAGTATATGTATATGTATATGTGTAGATGTGTGTGTATGTATATACACTACTCACAAAAAGTTAGGGATATTTGGCTTTTGGGTGAAATTTATGGAAAATGTAAAAAGTTCACGCTACAGTGGTATTATATCTTGAAAATAGGGCATTTAAGTAGAAGCATGCAGTGGTGATTTCCTGATCTCAAACAGTTTATTGAAACAAAAGCCAACAACAGCGGTGGGTGTACCACAACAAAAAATGTCAATGTCTCGATAACTTGTCATGTACCTTTGAGCATCAATTACAGCTTGACAATGACTTCTCATGCTATTCACAAGTCGACTTATTGTCTGCTGAGTCATGACATTCCACTCTTCTTGAAGGGCGGCCCTCAGGTCATTGAAGTTGTGGGGTGCAACGTTATGAACCTCTACATGGCGACTCAGCTGACCCCATAGGTTTTCTATTTCATTCAGGTCTGGAGAAAGTACAGGCCACTCCATTTGAGGTACCCCAGCCTCCAGCCGCCATTCCCTAATGATGTGACCTCGATGAGCTGGAGCATTGTCGTCCATGAAGATGAAATTAGGCCTGTGTTGTTCATGCAGGGGCACAGTGACTGGATTAATAATGTTATTCAGGTAGTATCGGCTTGTCACTGTACCATTCACAAGGTGTAGGGCAGTTCTGTATTGACTGGACGCACCTGCCCAGATTGGAACACCACCACCACCAAAGGCTCATCTGGTAACAACAGTGACTGATGCATAGCACTTTCCTTGACATCTCCAACATCATTGGGGGCCATCATTTCTGCTCAACATGAATCAACTTTCATCAGAGAACAGCGCTGTGAGCCACTGGTCCGTTGTCCAGCGTAAATGCTCCCTGGCCCATGCAAGATGATGACGCCTATGCCTGATGGTGTGGTCAGGTACCCTTGCAGGTCATCTAGCATGCAGACCACGCTGATGTAAATGGTTTCTAATGATCTGACGTGACACTTGGGTGCCTCTCACCTCCCTTAAATGTGCCTGGAGTTGAGTGGCATTCATCATCTGGTTCCGCAGGGCACTGTTCACAATGAAGCGGTCATCAGCGTGGGATGTGGCCAAAGGACGACCACGTCTATGCCTTTCTGTGACTCTTCCAGTCTCTCTGTATTTCTGTTGCAACCTGCTGATGACACTCTGTGATACTCTAAGCTCAGTGGCCACTTCCTTCTGGGAACATCATGTTTGAAGCCTCGCGATGGCGAGATACTGCTGATCAATTGTTAGGTGTCGTTTTAGTCTAATGATGTCAAAATGTGAACAGCATGAAAAAGAGGACTGTTTAAATACCAATTCTAATTGAACCAGAAAATTTATTGGTCATTTCATGGATCAAACAGCTGTTGTGAATTTTGCTGTCAAGCACCTTGTTAGAGAACAAGTTATGCAAAAAATATTGAAACATTGAACAATTGGAAATGTGCATTCAAAAGATTAGAGAAGGTCAAATTAAGTTCACCTGTAAAGATTGTAGTATGGAAGAATGAAGAGACGAGACACGAGAGCTGTCAGTTCAGACCTTTACTCACCTCCAACATGAAGAGAATGGCATTTGGCGCCAAGTTGCATGCATATATTCCCAAATCTCTCCTCCCCTCTCCCCAAGTTACTGGGTGTGAGTGGAGCCTCCTAGTGGTCCGCCACACAGCCCCCCACCCCCCAAAAAACACCAGGGAGTCTGGGCCATCACTACCTGCTCGTCTGCCAAAACATGAGCAGGCTTGAGCCTGTCTATACAAATGGTTTCTTTGTGTCCCCCAAAATCCAACACAAAATGTTTTGCACCCATCTCCAAAATCCTGAAGGGGCCATCACAAAGTGGATGCAGCAGAGTCTTGTGGGCATCATGCCTGCCGAAAACAATCTTGGCATGCTCCAAATGCTTAGGAACAAAAGCACGGGGGAAACAATGGTGCACTGGCTCCGGAACGCAAACTGACTCTACTCTAGGAAAAAGCTGCGTGGAGGGGTTGGTGCCAGGTGCGGGACCTTCCGGCAAAAATTCATCTGGGACCCGCAACCACTGACCAAAAATGAGCTCAGGTGGGGAAGTGGCAAGATCCTTCGTGGGCGTGGAGCGTAACCCAAGCAGGACCCAAGGAAGTTGGTCGACCCAATTTGCGTTGTCCAGCGAGGCTCTAAATGTGGCTTTAAGCGACCTGTGAAACCTTTTGCACAAACCATTAGCTTGCGGATTGTATGCGATGGTACGGTGAACTCTTAACTGTTAGGCTGTCAGCCATGGTGGACCAGAGTTCTGAAACGAACTGGGGGCCTCTGTCAGAGATGATGTCTGATGGGGGACAGAAGCATGCGACCCAAAACGACAAAAAGGTGGGGGCTATGTCGGCAGAAGTGATGGAAGCTAACGGGATTGCCTCTGGCCAACGAGTGGTGTTGTCCACTATCGTCAAAAGGTGTGTGAAACCTTGCAATGGCAGAAGGAGGCCCACTAAGTCAACATGGACGTGATTGAATCTCCTACTCGGGATCCGGAAAGGTTCAAGTGGAGCTGTGGTGTGCCTCTGAACCTTAGCTCGTTGGCACACCACACAAGCTTCAGCCCACTCCTTCACATCTTTGCGTAAGCGGGACCAAATGAATTTGGACCCCACCAGCTTAACCGAAGCGTGGACGCCAGAATGCAAAAGAGAGTGAACGGACTCAAAAATGCAGCGGCACCAAGAGATTGGAACAACCAGGCGAGGGCGGCCACTGAAGATGTCGCACAGCAGGGGGGGACAACCCTCTTGTACCACCTTGCTCTCTAGCCTAAGACCAGTACCCGCGGAATGAAGTGCAAGAATGTCAGAGTCTCCCGATTGGTCGGTGGCCATGGCGGAAAAATCAATGCCCAGGTAGACCGGGGAGACCAGCGTGCGTGACAAGCAGTCAGCCACAACGTTGAGCTTGCCGGCCACATGCTGAATGTTGATAATGAACGCCGATATTGTGGCGAGGTGATGTTGCTGACATGTCGACCACAGTTCCAAGATTTTGGACATTGTGTAGGTTAGAGGTTTGTGGTCGACAAATGTGGTAATACATGAACCTCAAGCTGTCTTCTGCGTGCAGCGGGGCCTGATGGTAGCCGCGGACCAGATCCACCTTAGAGAAAATGGATGTCCCAGCCAGGTGCACCAAAAAATCCTGTATGTGAGGGATTGGGTTAACGGTCGTGCTCCGTAATGTTGTTCAGGCGACAGAAATCACCACACGGCCGCCATGAACCATTGGACTTTGGTACCGTGTGCAGCGGGGAAGCCCAAGGGCGATTGGAGCGCCTAGCGATCCCTAAATGTTCCAAGTTAGCAAACTCTTCCCGGGTGATAGCTAGCATAGCTGTGTTGAGGCGGCACAGGCGTGTGAAAACCAGAGGGCCCTTTGTGATGATAAAATGCTCAACCCCTTGCTTGGTCACAGCAGCAGAAAAATTAGGCACCGTGAGTGATGGAAAATCAGAAAGTAAGCACTGGTACACGTCCCCAGAGGCTAAAAAATTAGCATGTGCTAGTGGCCCGGCTCCCCGAGCTATATAAAGCAGTGAAGAAGATGAAACGGCGTCAACCAAATGTCTATTAGCAACATCTACAAGGAGAACATGGGCACACAGAAAGTCAGCACCTATGATAGGAACCGAGCTGGCAGCCACCACAAAGTCCCACTTGTAATTGCACCCATGAAAACATACAGTCACTGACCTTTTGGAGAAAGGTCAGTGACTGTTCTGATAGGGGACTGTTCTGATAGGGGAGGTGTTAGTGGCAGTTAATGACGGGCCACAGCCTTCCGCTAGTCCATCAGAACCAGTTGGCAGAATAAGGCTACATTCACACTTCAGGTTTTAATGCTCAATTCTGGGTTTTTTTGCACAAATGTGACCTGTATCTGATTTTTTTTTTTTTTTTTATGACAGTCTGAATGGCACAGATCCAATTTTTTTCACACCAGACCCAGGCCACTTTCATATGTGGTCCTAATTCAGATACACATCTGATATTTTCCAAAGCAACCACAGTCTGAACGGTCATGTCACATTTCATCCAACTTTTTCCTCATTGAAGTGAGACAGACGCTACAATTCTGTGGTGGAGGATGCAGCAAGCATGACAGACAGCTGATTTGTGCTCTCTTTTTAATCAATCTTCTTCCCTTTATCACTGCATCGTAATTTTGTTGGCTCCGACTGCACAACAACTTCAATTTTTTTTTTTTTTTTTGGGGGGGGGGGGGGGTCAGGGCTGAAACTGTCAGGCAAGCAGGTTCACAGTAACGGCACCTTTACTGGACGCAGCAAATTCCTTTTTCCCTCTAAACAGCACACCATGAGTCCTGGCCGCTGTAATACCTAAAATGTAAAGTTAATACCGACATGACTGTGGAGCAGAATGGCTAGGTAAGGGGATACAGGAGAGGGGAGTCTGTGGCGGCTTCTCCTTCCTGTGTGGGACCGGTGTTAAGCCGCTGGTACGAGCCGCGCTGTCCAGGCTCAAGCCACTGACAACATCAGTGGGCTAGAGCCCTACTGTAATCGCTAGGATTATTTATTATTAACCTTGTGGAGAAAAAGGAATAGGTGAAGGCAACGAGCTGGACAGCACAAGGCTTTATTATTTCTCCGTAACAAATCACTCACAGAAAACCCAAATTTGTTACAGCAACAAATGTCCCAACGGCGTAACAGGCGGAAGAGGAGAGCAAACTCCCAACGGCTGTGAAGGCGGAGGAGGACAGACAGTTGCACGGGAAGAAGGGTCTCGGAAAGCCTTGGCAGGCAACCTTTCTACAGGGTGGACCAAGCTCTCGACAGCCCGGGACCCCCGACAAACGTCCACGGCTGAAGACGGAGATGCAGGACCCCTGCGGTGCCACAGACCTCTGCATCATGCATATACGCTTCATGATGAGTCACACCGATGTTGCACGTGATGGTGCTCGTCCTCTGGGGATCCGCCGGGGAGGAAGAGTGCCGGGCCCTCAGCCTCAAAGGGGCCCACCCTCAGCTACCGGAGGTCACCTCACCTCGTCCTGCACGACCAGGGGATGGGGAACGAGGAATGCTACTGGCCGAAAAGAGACACCAAAGGAGAGGAACGTCAACATCCTTCAGTGGAACGCAGAAGGAGTCTACAACAAAAAAATATCCCTTGCCGAAAAACTCCACTCAGAAGACATTGATGTCGCCTGCCTACAGGAAACCCACCTGAAGGAAAACCAACGCCACAGTGTTAGGGGATACCAGGTCTTCAGGAAAGACAGAAAATGAAGAACAAAAGGAGGAGTGGTGATTCTTGTCAAAAACGCCATACCAGCACAAGAGTTTGACGTCAGTACCCACAACCAGGCAGAAATCCATGGAGTTCAAATCATGGTTTACAATGAAAGCGCCACAATCTTCAATGTGTACTGCCCCCCAGAGCGAGATCTCTCACTTGACCAAATGGAACTCCCAGACCACCGATGCTTAGTCATCGGTGACTTCAACAGTTACTCAGAGGCATGGGGATACAGCGAAGCAGATAGAAGAGGAGAGGAGGTGGAAGATTGGCAAGTCGACAACAGTCTTCTGCTAATAAATGATCCTGATGATCCACCAACGTTCTTCTCCAGGGTATGGCTGAGTAACACCATGCCCGATCTTGCATTTGCCACCAACGACATGGCTAGGCTGGCAACAAGAACGGTACTTGGCCAGCTAGGGGGAAGTGACCATAAACCTGTGAAGATTGGACTGGACGTCAGCTACAAACCACAAGAAGCTAAGATATTCCCCAGGTGGAATTACAAGAAGGCCAACTGGGAGCGCTTCTCAACACTGGTGGACCGGTACTCTGCGGAGATCCGTCACAAGCAGCAGAACCTTAACAAGAAAGTCAGGGTGCTAAACCATGCTATTCTGAAGGCTGCAAATGAATCTATTCCTCGGGGAGTCAGAAAGAACTATAGGCCTTACTGGAGAGAGGAGCTCCAGCAGTTGGAAGACAGCGTGGCAGAGGCAAGGAAAAAAGTAGAAGTAAATCCTACAGTAGAAAACAACATTGCCCTGAAGGCGGCCACTGCAAAACACAGGGAGACCTTTATACAGGAAGCTCGAAAGAGATGGCAAGAAAAGACAGAGCAGCTCAACTTAGACAAGGACGTCAACAAGCTTTGGAAACTGGCTCAAGCCCTTAACGACGAGAACAGAAAAAGCTCACCGTTCACAGTACAGACAGATCAAGAACTGCTGACTGGCAAGAAAGCAGCAGACCATTGCATCAGCCAGTATGTGAAGATGAGCCACCTTCAGATTCCACCACAGAGAAGAAGGGATGTCAGAGGAGCCCAGCGAGTTCATCAGAACGCACAGATAGAACCAGTGATGAACTCGCCATTCACTCTCAAGGAGCTGCAGAATGCAATGTCAACACTGAAGCTGAAAAAAGCCCCTGGATCTGACAAGATTACAAATGAAATGTTGCTGAACCTTGGCCCCAAAACCAAGAAGAAACTTCTGCAGCTGTTCAATGACAGTTGGGGATCAGGGACTGTGCCACAGATCTGGAGAGAAGCCACGATGATTCCAGTGCACAAAAAAGGCAAAGACAAATTGAAGGCTGAAAGCTATCGCCCCATAAGCCTTACAAGCTGCATAGGAAAGCTGCTAGAGTGTCTCATCAACACCAGACTCATGTGGCACTTGGAAGAAAAACAACACATCGGCCCAGAGCAAGCAGCTTTCAGGCAGAACCGGTCTACAGAGGACCAAATAACATACATCTCTCAAGCCATAGAAGATGCCTTCCAAGAAAAGAAGTACACCCTCACTGTGTGGATTGACCTAGAAAAGGTGTTTGACAAGGTATGGAAAGACAGCCTCAAACTGAAACTGTGCCAGTGTGGTGTCGCTGGGCGCATGTACAAGTGGATCGCCCAATACCTGCACAACAGAAGAGCCAGAGCCCAGGTCAGACAGTACTCCAGCAAGAAGAAGGTGCTGAGGGAAGGAGTCTCACAAGGAGGAGTGCTCTCCCCAACACTCTTCCTTGTATTCATCAAGGACATCATCCAGAGTTTGCCAAGGAATGTACGAGTTGCCATCTACGCCGATGACATAGCCCTCTGGTGCAGTGAGGAAAGCATTGTGATGGCAAACTACAGACTGCAGCAAGCTCTCCAGCTGATAGAGGCATAGACCAAGTCATGGCTTGTGAGCTTAAATGAGAGGAAGACTACATACACCGTCTTCACCCTGTCCACCCAACCCCAGAAGGTGAAACTGCAGATCAACTCCCATGAGCTCCAGGCTGAATATGCACCCACATACCTCGGGATCACCATTGATCGCAGACTGACTTGGAAGAACCAGCTGCACAAGAACCAGGCAAGAGCAAAGATCAGGATGGCCCTAATGAAGAAACTGTCAGGAACAGACTGGGGTGCAGACCAGGGTGTCCTGAAGAAGCTCTATGTGGGGAGGATTCGGCCTGTTCTGGAGTATGGCATGGCAGCAACCTCAACAGCTGCCAAAAGCAACACTGAGAAGCTGGACAGACTCCAAAACCAAGCCATGCGAATGATGACAGGAGCCATGCGCAGTACCCCTATCAAAGCGCTGGAGACAACAACAGGCCTTGCACCACTGGAAGACAGAAGAAACGTCAAGGTACTGACCCAGGCCACCAAATTCAAAAGACTGGAAAACCATCCCGTGAAGGACAGACTGCGCAAGCCAACAAAAGGGAGACTTAAGAGATCAAGCTTCATCCACCAGAGCAGGACACTCGAAAGGAGAGACCCATAACTGTTGGACCACATGCCCACACCAATACCACCCACAGCATCTGTTCCCTCCTGGAACCGACAGAACTTCCCAGCCATACGCACAGACATATCGGGCATTGGGAAGAAAGGAACACAGTCAGACCAAGAGAGGAAGTCGCTGACCCTGGAGTTCATTCGGTCTGCCTACCCTGAAGAGCAGTGGACTCACATCTACGCAGACAGCTCTGCCATGGAAGCAACCAGGAATGGAGGAGGCGGCGTGTACATCAGGTACGCTGACGAGGAGACCCACATTCCCATTGCGACTGGCAAGTACTCCACCAACTTCAGGGCCGAGGCAGAGGCCCTGAGAACAGCAGCGGCCCATGTCAGTGAACATCAAGACAAGGCACACAAGCGGGTCGTCATCTTCACTGATGCTCTCTCTGTCTTGGATGCACTTCAGGACCCCTGACGCAAAGAACTAAATGAACTCGCCCTCACTCTGTCTCAACTAGCCACACAGGCGAACGTATCACTCCAGTGGATTCCTGCCCCCTGTGGAGTCTATGGAAATGAGACGGCTGACAGACTTGCTAAGGAGGGTGGGCAGCAAGACCAGGAAGACAGGCAGGTCTCTTACAGTGAGGAGAAAACCATTATTAAGGCCCTGTCTCACAAGAAGTGGCAGCAGCAACACCCAAACTTCTGCAAGGATGACGGAGACTCTAAAGTGGCCCTAGGTGTGAATCAGTCTGAGCAGGGCTGACCAAGTCGTTCTGTTCAGACTCCGAACTGGACATAACAGAATGCATGCTCACATGCATCAGAAATTTAAAGTTGGACAATTGGACAGATGCCCATGTGGTACCGCCCAAATGACCAGCGAACACCTCCTCCAAGACTGCCCAGACCACGCTGTACTCAGACGAGCTACGTGGCCTGACCCCACATCGCTGAACCAAAAGCTGCACGGGGACCTCGGGGACCTCCACAGAACGGCAGCATTCGTCAGGGCAGCTGGTGTGACCATCTAGCGATCGACGAAGAAGAAGAATTATTTCTCCAACATAACAGCAAACACGCTTCTGAGCTCTGCTGAGCTACTGCGCTATCTGGGTCTCTGTACATTCCTCTTTTTTTTTTTCCCACAATATCTTTATTGAACCTTTTTTTTTTTTTTTTAACAAACATGATACAAACAATCAAACACTAACACTAAAGTACTACAAAAAAAAAAAAATGCACTAAAAACACCAACAACCACCAACAAAATCAAGTCTTCAACAATGCTCCTCTGTTTAGTCTAGACAATCCAATACATAAGTATACATATTATGTTCACCAGTTTGGAATTTACAAGGTCCACACACATCATTCACCTTCTTCTTCAAGAGTTATGTTTAAATTTTTTACATAATCAATAAAAGGTCTCCATATATTCTCAAACACAATTTCCTTTGATTTTAGTATATATGTTATTCTTTCTAATGGAAGGTTTGTTAACATCTGTCTTAACCACTGAGTCACATCTGGTCTATGAGTCTTTTTCCATAATAGTGCAATACATTTTTTGGCATTAAGCAAACTGAGGTCTATGAATGTTCTTTCACTTTTATTAAAATTATGCTTTTCTGGGTAAAGACCCAACAAAAACAGTTTAGGATTCAATATGATTTGTTTTGAGATTATTTTTTCAATTGTTACCCTCACCTCTTCCCAAAACATTCTTATTAATCTACATTCCCATAAACAATGAAATAGGGTTCCTTTACTTTCCATGCATTTTGTGCATGTATCTGGTATATTTTTGTTATATCTATTTAACTCCTCCGGTGTAACATACATCCGCATTAACCATTTGAAATGTATCAATTTAAGGCGTGCATTTATTGATTTGGTTTGAGCTTCTGTACAAGCCAATTCCCATTGTTCCTCTGAAATTTCAGTTTGCAGATCTTCTTTCCAGTAGTTTAATCTTTTCAGTGAATTTTCACTTGAAGATAGTGTCAGTGAGTTATAAAACTCTGAAATAATACCCTTTCTTTTACTATCTTTCATCATCATTTTTTCCAAGGATGAATAAATAGGTCGAGTGAGAGCTTTATTTTGATTTGATCGAATAAAGTTTCTAAGTTGAAGATATTTAAAAAAATGTGTTCTATTGAGATTAAATTTGATCCTCAGCTCTTCAAAAGACATTATGTTGTCTGCACATGGCAAATATAAATCCTGAATCTTTTGTATCCCTTTTAAATTCCATACTTTAAATACAGCGTCCGCTCTCCCTGGATTAAAATATTGATTACCCCATATTGGACTAAATTGTGACAATAACTGTGGTTCTTTTAAATAGTTTTTAGCTTCACACCATATTTTGATCATATGCTTTACAAATGGATTTTTAACTTGTTTTTGTAATTTTTTTGCCGAATCTGAGTATATGAATATGGGAAGAGGTAAAGGTAAATTGTATGATTCCATTTCAGTCCAGTGAGGGAGATCATTTGATGAAAAATAATATGTCATAGACCTCAGTTGTGCCGACCAATAATACAACATAAAATTTGGACATTTCAGACCTCCACGATCAAATGGTAAATATAATAAAGACAAACGTAATCTAGCCCTCCTGTTGTTCCATATAAATTCCACTAACTTTTTTTTTATTCTTGAGAATAGATCTAAAGGTGGTGATAAGGGAATGTATTGAAATAAATAAAGTATTTTAGGTAAAATATTACTTTTAAGTATATTGATTCTCCCGATCATCGACATTGGTAGTGACATCCATCTCTGAGTTAACTCATTGATATCTGACATTAAGGCTTCATAGTTGACACTGGCGACTGATTCTAGCTTAGGCATAATTTGGATTCCTAAATATTTAAACTGATTTACAACATTGAATTGATTTACCTCAGGGTCTGGGTAATTTCTCTGGGTCTCATTTAGCATTAATATTGAAGATTTAGTTTTATTTATTTTATATCCTGATATTTCCCCAAAATTCTTTATTAAATTCAACAAGGTTCGAATTGATTTTTTTAGATTCAACATAAACAAAATTATGTCATCGGCGTACAGGGAGATTTTATGTTCTGTTGGTCCAACTTTAATTCCATATATTTGTGAATGTAAACGTATCGCTATCGCTAAAGGTTCAATTGCCATAGTAAACAGTAAAGGTGAAAATGGACAGCCTTGTCGACATCCTCTATTGATTTTTATTGGTTTTGAAATATTGTTATTTGTTAGGATTTCTGCTGTAGCATTATTGTATATTATTTGAACCCATTTTATGAAATTATTTCCAAGTCCAAACCTTTGTAGGACTTCAAAAAGAAAGGGCCATTCAACTCTATCAAAGGCCTTTTCGGCGTCCAATGATAGGAGAGCTGTATCCGGTGCTTCTTTATTAAAATAAATAATATTAAATAGTCTTCTTACATTATGGAAGCCTTGTCTACCCTTTATAAAGCCATTCTGATCTCGATTAATAATATTTGGTAAAATTTCTTGTATTCGTCTTGCTAAAATTTTACAGATTATCTTAAGGTCGGCGTTTAATAGGCTTATTGGTCTCATATTTTCACATTTATTAGAGGGCTTACCTGGTTTTGGCAGCAGTATAATTAAGGCATTATTTATGTATGATGGTAAATTATTATTTTGAAATGCTTCTAAAACCATTTCCAAAAAAGGTTTTATTAATTTATTCTTAAATTTTTTATAAAGGTCAACTGGAAGACCATCTGGTCCTGCACTTTTTCCTGATTTCATATTATCAATGGCTAGCCCAACTTCTTCTTGACTAATTTTAGAATCCAATATCTCCCTGTTTTCATTTGGAATACACGGTATAGATAGTTCGTTCAAAAACCCATTTAGTTTTGTTAAATCAGGTTCATTTTTGGTATCATATAATTTTTCATAGTAATCTCTAAAGGCTCTATTAATTTCTAAAGGATCTATAACTACCTGTCCATTACTTATAATACTGGTAATTGGTGTTTTAATTTCCAATTGTTTAATCTGCCATGCTAATAATTTTCCCGATTTTTCACCTTGTTCATAAAAAGATTGTTTCAATCTTAGAAGACTCGAGGCAGCTCTATTCGCTGATTTTTTGTCGTATTCAGCTCTCAAAATCAGTAATTCATTCTCCAACCTTGGGTCACTTCCTGCATACACTTTTTCCTGAAGATTTTTTATTTTATGTTCCAATTTAGCTCTCTCCTCTCTCCTCTTCTTAGATTTTGATCCTGTATAACTAATAATATGTCCCCTAATAAAAGCTTTGAAAGCCTCCCACTTTACACATGCTGATGTTTGTGTAGTATTGATGTCAAAGAACTCGTCTATCTGTTTTTCTATATACTTGACAAATTCCTCATCCTGAAGCCATTTATGCTGAAATTGCCATCTACCTGATTCCTTTGTCAATTTTTTATCTACATATATTAGACAACAGGGTGCATGATCAGAGATCACGATGTTATCATAAAAGCAGTTTTGAATCTTGGACCTTAATTCTGTGGAAATCAAAAAATAATCAATACGTGAGAATGTCTTGTAGGTACTGGAATAACAAGAATAGGCTTTAACTTGTGGTTTCATTTCTCTCCATATATCTAACAATCTCAATTCTTTCATAAAATGATTAATAGTCATCCTACATCCAATGTGCGTACAATCCAGTCCTGTTGATCTATCCACACCTGGATTCAATGTACAATTAAAATCCCCTGCTATTATATGTTGCCCTGTAAGTGATGATAAGATGAGAAATAAATTAGCAAAGAACTTCTGATCATCTATATTGGGACCATATAAGTTCACAAGATTTATATTTTCTAATAGCAAAGAACCTTGAATGATTACATATCTTCCAAATTTGTCTCCAATTACATTTTTCACTTGAAAAGGAACTGATTTATGTATGAGAGTCATAACTCCCCTGGCTCGGGATGAAAATGAAGAGGTGAATACACTTCCCTGCCATCTACTCCTAATTCTTTTAACATCCTCCTCTATCAGATGAGTTTCTTGTAAAAACACAATTCTTGAACCCATGTCCTTTATTTTATTCATAACTTGTTTAAGTTTTTTTAAATTTTGTAGACCTCTGCAATTCCATGAAGTTAAATTAAGGTTAACACTTTGGTCCATGATCAATAGAGAGTTTGGGATTACCTTGCAGTGTAAACATGCTCATACAGAGAAGCAAAAACATGAGTGGTTGAACATTCATCCTACAAACTACACACAAACAAATTTCCCCTTCCCACACTTGTGGCAAACCCCCCAAAATCAAAAGAAAAATTCTGTCTCCCGATATAGCCATCGACCGTTCCACACCCACGGGGAACAGCCTAAGCCACTCCTTCTTCATCCTCCCAATCACCCTAACTCTACTGCTTTTAATGACGTAACATTAACTCTCCTCTGTAGTTTTCCAACTTAACTCCAAAATTTTAACAACTTTGTACATCATAGTTTTTTTTTGTTTGTTTGTTTTGTTTTGTTTTTTTTAATATATAATACAATCTATATTTTGTAAACTTACTATTTACTTCAAGTCAGTCAGATGCCTGTGCAAATGCTTAATTATTCTACCTTATATTTTGTTCATGCTTAGCTCCCACCAGTCTCTTCTTCTTCTTTGATCTTCTTGATGAACTCCTGCGCCTCCTCTGGGGTCTTGAAGATGTGGGTTCTGCCCTCATACGTGGTCAGCAGTCTCGCAGGATAGATTACACCATGACGAATCCCAAGGTTGCGCAGCTCCTTACGTACGGGATCAAACTGCTTCCTCAATTGCTGGATTCCTGTGGCCAAATCTGGGTAGAACCGCACCTGCTGGTCCTGGTGTTTAATCTCTCCTTTAGCACGTGCAGCGTTGAAGATCTTCATCCTGTCTCTGTTGCTAAGAAACTTCATAATTAAGGTCCTCGGCGGTCCCTTATCTCTCCGTGGGCCAATACGATGTGCTTTTTCCAGAATCACTGCTGATTGCAACTCCTCGCTGCCCAGCACCTCCGGAATCCACTTTTCCAGAAAGGAACATACGTCCCGACCTTCTGATTCCTCTGGAAGACCCACCAGCCTCAAATTATTCTGTCTCGACCGAGATTCCAAATCCAAAATATTATCTTCCAGAGATTTATTTTTTTTTTCCAAAGTGCGCACCTTTAATTGAAGACGGGTGACGTCATCTTCAGCACTAGCGAGACGGAGCTCCATCTGCGCCGTTCGTTCTACACAGTCACCCAATTCCTTTCTTATTCCTTCCAACGCTGTCATAATCCCATCAAATCTAGAGGAAAAGTCCGCTCTCATTGAACTCATGGCAGCCATCAGCGCATCTGCGCCATTCCCCGCAGAAATCGCACCGCCGCCAGCCTCCTCCGCCATATATGGAGCCTTGTTTGCTGCGTCACAGACCTGAAAGTCCGTTAATTTGGACTGTTTCGGCGGCTCGCTTTTTCCTTTTCCTGGTTTTCCAGCCTTAGGCTTCGCCGACATATCCTCGCCCAAATGCTGGGATACGTTCTGTCCCAAATGAGAGAGTTATTTGCCGATTTTTTTTCTCCAGGAGCAGAGCAGAGCGAGACACGTCCGTCCTACGTGGCAGCCATAACCGGAAGTCTCACATTCCTCTTTTATATCCTTATTTCCATATGTAGAGACTCAGAGCTTCTGACCCTCATACATTGTTGTGTGAACAAAGAGAAATGCAGCGCATTAAACATAATATACACGGGTTTTGCACAAACACTTTCTTCTCTCCGACATTTACTCCTCTCCCCGGGGGCGCATAGTCTCAACAGTCCCGTTTGATACCCCCCGGTGACACTTCCTCCAGTCCATTATTCTCCCCTACCCCCTGCCTTCTGTGTGTGAGCAAACCCCCAAACTGTGCCCCCACAAGCCCCCCCCAACACCCAGAAGGGTCTCTAACCCCCCGGCCCTTTGGGCTCGAGCCGGCGCTCTTAGCGGCTGTAGTGGGGGGGTGCCGATCCAGTAGAGCAGTCCTGCTGGTGACGTGTGTCAGAGGGCATGTCAGTCTGTGGAGGGAAAGAGAGGGGGGGGGGGCACCTTATGCTTCGCCCCAGGTTCCGGCACGTTGAACAGTCCGTTGTACGGTGGACACAGCGGGGTCTGGTGCACATCATGCCTGACGGAAACAAAACCGGTATCTGGAGGCTTTTTGGGACAAAGGTGTGGGGAAAGCAATGGTGGGCCGGCCCAGTACGTTAAAAGCCTCCAGGCCGTGCAAAAAATGTGTGGGCGGATCAGCCTCAGGTGTGGGATTTTCCGGTAAAAACTCTCCAGTGATCCGCAGCAGCTGAGAAAAACAAGTTCTGCCAAATCCTCCTCTTAGGTGCGGAGGGCAGCCCTAAAAGAATCTGGGGAAGGTGGTCGGCCCAATTCCCCAAGGATTCACAGCGGCTGAGAAAAAAATATAAGTTCTGTCAGGGAGGCTGCCAAATTTTCTTAACGCAGCCCTAAAGGAACTCTGGACAGGTGGTTGACCCAATTGAGTCCATGGGTGACATGTCCTGATGGTGGATTCGTTGGCGGCCGTAAGCTCAGGACCGCTGCCCACTGCCACCCTGCAGCGTTGACCGGCAGGATGCTCTTCTGGGTGTAGAAATCCACCAGAAACCATCTCCCCGAATGTGTGTCCGTGACTCAAAACAGCTTGTTTCTTTCGCCAGCAGTCCCAGCTGCTTCTGGCTGTTGGCCTTGCCATTTCCTGACTTCTTGACTGGGCATGGCGGCACACATCGCTGGATGTTTTAGCCAGATGGTGGCTGCGTTTCCTGTGCCAGTGCGCAGTAGTCCTTAGTCACTCACAATGGCGAGTTGGCCAGGTTCGTTCCTGCTGTGGCTGGTCGGTTCCTGAAGCAGGCTTGTCGCCTGTTGCGTGGTGCACGCGTCCAGCGCAGCAACCACTTAGTAGTATTCTGTGTCATCCTCGTAATCCCGTGGAGTGCGCATGGGGCTTCAATGCTCTAAAACCCCGCTGTCGGATCATGAAGCCAGAGCCCGGGAGCGTGACTGAAACAGCGCATGCGTCGCTGATGCTCTCCGTCCCAGTAGTCTCCGCGGCAGTGCTCAGCTCGCTATCCATGGCGCATCTTGGGTCCCTGTGTGGCTCACTCTCCCTGGCCCATCACGTCGCCAGTGTGCAGAAAGGAATAGGCGAGCACTGTCCATAGTACGTCGGGTTCACCAGTGTGGAGGAAGGGATAGACGCTCCATGGCACGTCAGGGGTCACCAATGTGTAGAAAAAGGAATAGGCGAAGGCAACGAACTGGACAACACAAGGCTTTATTATTTCTCCAACATAACAGCAAACATGCTTCTGAGCTACTGCACTATCTGGGTCGCTGTACATTCCTCTTTTATATCCTTATTTCCATATGTAGAGACCCAGAGCTTCCGACCCTCATACATTGTTGTGTGAACAAAGAGAAATGCAGCACATAAACATAACTAGTGCATACCCCTGTATGCCCGTAGAAACCCGTGCATGCCCGTAGAGGGGATGCATTGAAACAGAATTCTTGCCAGTTACAGGACAGTTGGTATTGCAACACAGCACTAAGTGGCAATCATTTGTGATGACTTTTGTATGCCGCAAAATATAAAAATCACACAAAATATGCCCTGCCATCTGGGTCTGTTTGCCCCTGCTTGTTACTTCTTCTCCTGCCTGTCACTGTTCTGTGTTATGTTGCTTACCTGTGTCTCTATATACTGTATGTCTTGTAGGGAATCATATGCTCTGTCTATGTGTCGTCATATAGACATCATCTGGTGGGTCTTCTTCTTCGTTCAGACCACTGAAGGGTCTCCTCCTGTCTCAGACGGCTGTGTTGTTCACAGTCATGCCTGCAGTGTACTGGTGGAACCTGAGGTGTTTAATGTTCACGGCATCCTTTCTGACGTGCAGCAGTTCTCATTCTATTGCTCTCCACCTGGTGGGTCTTCTTCTTCTTTGTTCAGACCACTGGTTGAGGGACAGGTGCGTTGTAATTCCAGTTCATGGGCGTGATCCTGAAAAAGTGGCTTTGACCCTGTTCAGGAAGGCCTGTGCATGCCTGTAGAAACCAAGAAACCGGAGCACCCGGAGAAAATCAGCACCTTGCTTAGCATTTTACACATTTGTAGTGTAGACTGGCATTCGTCAAGGTTACACATTTGCCGTCATGTAGGCATGGCGAGTCGTCCTAGGTCCTAGGATGTTACACATTTGCCATCATGTAGGCATGGTGAGTCGTCCTATGATGCCTGAGTTCATAGGATGTGCTATGATGATGAGGCAGAAATCATAGGCTGCCCTATGATGTCCTAGAAACCTGCTTTAAAGTCTGTTGTACCCTATGCTGGTGAAGGGTGTCCTCCTGTCTCAGACGGGTGCGATGTACTGCTGGAATCTCAGGTGTTTCGTCTTCATGGCATCTTTTCTGAAGTGCAGCAGTTGTTGTCATTCTGTTGCTCTCCATCTGGTGGGTCTTCTTCTTCTTGTTCGTTGAGACCACTGGTTGAGGGATAGGTGCGTCGTAGTTCCAGTTCATGGACAGGATCATGAAAATCATAAAGACACATGGACTGTTTCATTTAGGTCTGATCAGATTCCTCCACACAGCTCTGTCCTTAGCCTTCCGCTGCCAGGAACTCCTGTCTATGTCCAACTTCTTCAAGTTTCTTTTTACAGTGTCTTTAAATCTGAGCCTTGGTCTACCCTGATTGCGTTTGCCCTCCCGTAACTGTGAGTAGAGTAACTGCCGAGGGAGACGCTGGTGGTCCATCCTCTCAACATGTCCGAGCCATCTCAGGTTCATCTGTATTAGCATGTCCTCCACTGGTGGTAGACCAGCTAGTTTCAACACTTCTATGTTGGTTATCTTGTCTTTCCATGAGATGTTCATTATGGCTCGAAGGTGTCTCATCATGTACGCGTGGAGTTTCTTCACCTGTACTCTGTAGACAGTTCAAGTTTCAGCATCGTACAATAGAGTAGCCAGTACTGTCGCTCTGTACACTTTGTATTTCACACGGATAGACACATGTCGATTGTTCCACAGTCTCTCCCTCAAGTTTCCAAACACAGCGCTCGCTCTTCCCATTCTGAGAGATAGTTCATCCTCCAGCCTAGCATTCTCTGAAACAGTACTCCCTAGGTACTTGAAAGTCTTGCACTTGACTAGTGGTTCTGTACCAGTGCTGATCTCTTCTGGTAGGGATGTTGATAACTGGAACTTTGGTGGTTGATAAAGGCACTCTGTCTTCTTGATGTTGATTTGGAGGCTGAACTGGCTAGCTGCTCTTGCAAATTTCTCCACTAAAGATTGCGTAGCTTCCACGCTGTGTGCAACTAGAGCACTGTCGTCGGCAAAGAGCATTTCTCTTACTACCTTTATCGATGTGTTTCTCTTGGCTTTAAAGTGTGCCACATTGAACAAGTCTGCTTCTTTCCTTGTTTGAATGTATACTCCTGCTGAAGTGTCTTTGAAGGCCACCTCAAGCATGGCTGCCAGATATAGCGAGAAGAGTGTAGGTGCCAGCACACACCCTTGTTTCACCCTGTTGCTTACTGAAAAGTCTTTAGATACTGAACCACTCATTGCCACGTTTGCTTGCATACCTGTATGGAGTGCCTCGATCAGGCTGACAAACTTCTCTGTACAACCATATTTCTTGAGTACCTGCCAAACTCCTTGTTGCGAAACAGTATCGAAGGCTTTACTGAAGTCTATGAAGCCTACATAAAGCGGCATGTTCTGTTCGATACACTTTTCTTGAACCTGTTTCAAGCAGAAAATCATGTCCATTGTGCTTCTTCCACTTCTAAAGCTGCACTGGGTTTCCGGTGGTACATTCTGCGAGATGTGTTCACTGAGTCTGTTAAGTAGTACACGTGAGAGAATCTTACCAACAGTGGCTAGCAGTGATATACCTTGGTAATTTCCACAATCTTTCCTGTCACCTTTCTTGAACAAAGGCACAATACTTGCATCCTTCCAGTCTTGAGGTACTTTCTGGGCATCCCATATCTCTTGGATGAGCTTGTGCAGGCAGTTGGTCAGCTTAACGCCACCAAATTTCCACACTTCTGCTGGAATTCCATCCCTTCCTGGAGCTTTACCATCCTGTGTTGTCCTGATAGCTGCCATTAGTTCATCAAAATTTGGTGGTTCATCCAGACTTGATACAGCTGGTCGCTGCACTAGAGCTTCTTTAGCCTCTTCAGTGAGATCTCCAGGGTTGTTTAGTAGTTGGTCAAAGTGGTCTGCAAATCTGTCCAGGATCTTGTTTTTCTCCTGCAAAACCGTTTCACCATCCATAGACTTTAGTTGGATCAATCCTCTTGGTTTAGGGCCGTAGATTTCTCTCAAACCTGTGAAGAATATTTTCCTTCCTGTCTGCTGCAGTTTGAAGTTTCTCCGCTTTTTCATCGCAACAGTTGGACTTCATCTCTCTGGTGTACTTCTGTAGCTCACTCTGAGCCTTTGAGTATTTCTTCTTCTTCGACCTTGTGTTACACTGTAGGTTTTCCTGCCTAGCTGTATTCCTCGCTTCTAGTAGTTTCTTAAGGTGTTCATCATGCTCATCAAACCAATCTTGATGTTTCCTCTCAGGGTAGCCTAATACATCACTCGCAGTCTGATACACCGTATCCTTCAGTGTTGCCCATTTCTCTTCTATGTCATTCTCTGAGTTGTTGCTGTCCCAGTCTTTCAAGTTTTCATCCGTTTCCTGTGTAAGTTCTTCCTGCTTCTTTTGGCCTTTCAGTGCACTAGTGTTTAGTTTACGTGGTGGCTTCGCACCCATCCTGCAGTGCTGTTTTCGTCTGCAAATCCTTTATCTAGATCTCAGCATAACATGATCATTACCACAGTCTGCGCCTCTCATTGCTCTGGTGTCCAGTATATCCCTTCTGTCTCTCTGCCTGACTATGATGTAGTCTAATAAGTGCCAGTGCTTGGAGCTTGGGTGCATCCATGTCTTCTTGCATGTGTCCTTGTGCTTAAATAGAGTGTTGGTTATCACAAGGTTGTACTCTGAATATAGTGCAATTAGAAGTTCTCCATTAGCATTGCACTTGCCTACTCCATGACTGCCTAGCACTCCTTTCCATTTCTCAGTGTCCAAACCAGCTCTGGTATTAAAATCTCCAATGAGTATCAGCCTGTCATCAGTCGGTACACGCCTGATAGTCTCACGTAAATCACTGTAGAACTCTTCCTTCACCTCCTCTGTGTTGGTCATTGTTGGGGCATATACACTGATGAGTGTGGCATACATCTTCCGCTGTAGTGGGAGTCTCATAGTCATTATCCTGTCATTGATTGGCACTGGTTCCTCATCAAGCATTGCTGCTATCTCCTTTCTAACTGCAAAGCCCACTCCTGCTTCTCTCCTTTCTTGAGTTGATCTCCCACTCCAAAAGAAGATGTACCCATGGTCTTCCAAGCTGTCATATCCAGGCAATCTTGTTTCACTAAGTGCAGCTATGTCTACATTGTACCTGTTCATTTCCAGGGCCACAAGCGTGGTCTGTCTTTCTGGGCGCTGTGATGTTGTTCTGTCCAACAGAGTGTGTACATTCCATTCTGCTACACACAAGGCTGC
The DNA here is from genome assembly GCA_020510985.1 of Pholidichthys leucotaenia. Lineage (NCBI taxonomy): Eukaryota > Metazoa > Chordata > Actinopteri > Cichliformes > Pholidichthyidae > Pholidichthys > Pholidichthys leucotaenia. The sequence goes on from CM035838.1 coordinate 439,359,303, forward strand.
GGTTTTCCTCCTCTTTTGTCTTCCTGCTCCTAGCTTACTTTTCGCTACCTGTCGGAGTGTGAACAGATCAGCTCAGACCTTGTAAGCTCGGGCGACGTCCGAGCCGGTATGAGTTGCTTTCTGATTGACCATTTCATGAAACTGCTTGCAAAGTATTTGAGTACTGCTAGCTTTTGCTGGACTAGAAGCACATTCTTGGCAGATAAAGGTATTATCAGTGGCAAGGACAAGCCAAGACAAACTGACTCCAGTATCTGTTGCAGTGACTGACCAGATGATAGGTTTGTTTATCTCTGCTCTTTGTGTAGTGCATGTCACAGTGCACCGACTGGCACAGTCCACCACAGACCTTGCGACAGATGTGTTTATCTGCCAGGATGTCCAGTCTCACCCTGTGTAACTGGGAGTGGTCCACCACAGACCTGTGGCAGATATTGTTTTTAGTTCTGCCAGGATGCCCTGTTTCACCCCCCATGCCCTCGGAAGGGTGGGGATGCCGGTTGTGTCGCCGACAACCCGACCCATGAGACAGGTAGTACTGGTTTTCATGGTTATCCAGTTGCAAGCAAGCCAATGCCTGACCTGACACACGCACAAAAAAGGATGTAAGTCTCAGTTAAAAGCTGCCACTTTCTGACCAAAAATAGTGGAATTTTATGGGTAAGAAGCTGCAACTTTAGCAAAAGGACAAAAGAAAAGTGTAAATTTCCAACTGTTTACAACCTAAACATAAGACACATGGTCTATATGACATCATAAAGACACATTTGAGTTGTCTGTGTCCTATGATGCCTGAGTTCAAAGACACATGGTCTATATGACATCATCAAGACACATTTGTCTGTGTCCTATGATGCCTGAGTTCAAAGACACATGGTCTGTGACATTATAAAGACACATTTGTCTATGTGTCATAGGACGTCCTATGATCTATGTGGTCTATGTGACATCATAAAGACACATTTGTCATCCTATGATGCCTGAGATCATAGGACGTCCTATGATGTTCAGGCAGAGATCATAGGCCGTCCTGTGATGCCCTATGAAGCGTGACACACACACACACACACACACACACACACACACACACACACACACACACACACACACACACACACACACACAGAGTGGTTTCTTGCTTTTATAGAGTGATAGACGTGGGTTCTGCACACACTTCTTCTCTCTGGCATTTACTTCTCTCCCCGGGGACGCATAGTCTCAACAGTCCCGTTTGACACCCCCCGGTGACACTTCCTCCTTCAGTCCATTATTTTCTCCTTCCCCCTGCCTTCTGTGTGTGAGCAAACGCCCAAAGTGTGCCCCCACAACCTTATTTATACAGGTAATCCCATTGAGACACGGGGTCTCATTTTCAGGAGAGCTGTTTAATCGATCAATTCTGTTAAAGCAGAGCTGATCACAGCGGTCATCTGGCCTGTAGAGGAAGGGAGCTGATCTCATTTATTTTCTGCATAATCATTTCTGAAGGATTTTAACATTTTATTTTGCTGTGCTGCATCAAGGTGAAGAAATTCTGGCCCCCTCAATCGTTTGGGGCTCATATTCCATAAACACAACGCTATGTCTGACATTACGTTTCCTTCTGCGCATGTGGGTCGCTTCATTACTGTAGACCGTTCACACTGGAGTCTGATGGGAGTCCCATTTAAATTGAAATGTGAACGCCCACACAAAAAAATCGGATCTCGACAAAAAATTGGAACTGAACATTAAGACCTGCAGTGTGAACGTAGCCTAAGTCTCATCTGGGGACCAGAGTTGACCAAAAACCGTGCCCCGGAACATGTGTCCTCGAGGAAAAGCAGCTTCTCCTTGTTGCCAGCAGTCGCAGCTGCTACTGACTGCTGGCTGGTCTATTTCCCGGCTTCTTGAAACTGCATGGTGGGAGGCAGCACCGCCCGTCAACATCAAAATGCTGATGGTAGAAGCATATGATCCTGGCCTGGCATCTCCCGAGTGCCTACACCGGCCACCACCGTCTGCTCAACAGCCTCTGTGGATGCTGCTGAAGGTCCTGCTGTCACCGCCTGGACACCAGAAGTTTTACTCACCAGGATAATGCGATCCACTTCTTCCGCCAGTGCCCGGTAATCTGTGGCAACCAGCAGCGGCGAGTTGGCTAAAATGGTCCGCGCTGAAGCCGGTAGTTTCTTAAGGAAGAAAGGATCCGTCATCTGTGTCCAGCAGAGCTAGCATACTTTCCATCAACTCCTCAGCTGAACCATCGCCAAACTCAGAGTGAGAGAGGAGTTTCTTTGCTCTCTCCCCGTCAGAGAGGGCGTTGCACCACAATAGTAGCTGCTTGAGAGCGGCGTATTTCCCCTGAGCTGGGGGGTCTCGGAGAAGGCTCATGGCATGGTGGGCGGAGCGCGGGTTGGGCAAAGCCACCACGTAATGGTGGATGAAGCTCATCACCTCACCGTGGATGAACCAGGCAGTGGGCTTATGGAGCCAAAAGCCTGGGAGCTTGACTGCCACGGTGAATGAGGCCGGGTTCTTAGAGGGAAACCCCACTGTGGGTATTCCCATAAAAGAGCTCGCTTTGTCTTCCTCTCTGAACATTATCGACATCATAGGTCAGCAGTGTGGAGGAATGAAGAGACGTAGACTTGAGAGCTGCCAGTTCAGACCTTTACTCAACTCCAACATAAAGAGAATGACATTTGGCGCCAAGACGTATACATATATTCCCAAATCTCTCCTCCCTTCTCCCCAAGTTACTGGATGTGAGTGGAGCCGCCTAGTGCTCCGCCACAATAGTGCATTTTAGGTGCATCCTGAAATTTCACCTGAAAGCTGAATATCCCTAACTTTTTGTGAGTAGTGTATATATAGTGGAGATCAAAATTAGAGAACAATGTATAAGACTTGATTTATTTTAAAATATGTTTTTCTTCATTGTTCAGAATTTTACAGAATATCAGCTGTGGTTATACCACATTTGATATTTAATCATTTGAATCTCCACCAAACTGCTTGATTTTAATAAGTTTAATGAATTTTTACCCCCCACCCCCACCCCGCCCCCCAAGAGTATGAGCGCAGAATCAACTCTGAATGAGTGAGTGGCTGAGAAAAAATGCTATCTGTGGCTGCCTAGTCAAGCTATCACTAGCAGCCCAATCTACCAGACTATAACAACCAAAATAGAACAAATTAATATCAGATTGATGTGAAATATCTTATTGACTATAGATTAATGAACTGGGTGGAAACGGGGATGATTAGTGGGGTGAATAGCATTTAAAGAAAATATCAATTAAAAACCACGGTTGCTAAGCTAAGTCCATAGTAGGATTGTCGATATGGGTATCAGATGCTTAGGAGACACTTGCAGCTTCCTTAAAATGGGTGGAAATGAAGCTGGGAAGGTATTATTTCATTGTCTTGTCAAGTTCTCTTGTCACAACCAAAGCCAAATCAAAACTGCTCATTTAATGAGAGCCACAGAGACCTGACACCTTAACAGTGACAGGATTGTGTTTGTCAGATTTTTTTCACTGGTAGTGCGGAAGAAGATGGATGGATGGATAGTTAGTTCATATACAAATTGATGTCCAAATGTTATCCAAGTGAATGTTCTTCATAGTACTTTTGGCAAAAAACAGATGTTTTTTGACTGCTGGGACAACTCCAGAAAAGGCCAGGGTCCAGGAGACTGGTTCCAGAACCCAAGTTGTGCGTCGAGATGAGCTCGACTGTGTCTAGCCGGTTTCTCTCAACCTCATGCACCATCAAGTTCCTTCCCCACCAGAGAGGTAACGTTCCACATTCAAGCATAAGGGTGTCCATGTGTGCACTTGGCACCAGGACACCCAAGGTGACAGGTCAGTGATCGATTTTGTTATTGTGTCATCAGACCTGTGACCATATGTCTTGGACACTCAGGTGAAGAGAGGTACAGAGCTGGTTACCGAAAACCTGGTGGTGAGTTTGATCCAATGGCAGGGGAGGAGGCCATTCTGACCTTGCAGACCCAAACACATAGCGAGGGTGTGCTGGGAAAGTCTGGCTGAAGCCCCTGTTTGAGAGGTCTTCAACTCCAGCCTTTGGAAGAACTTTGACCACATTCTGAGGGAGACCAGAGACATGGGATCTGAATGGGCCATGTTCTCCACCTCCATTGGTGAAGTGGCTGTTCAGAGCTGTGGCTGTAAGGTTCTCAGTGACTGTTGCAGTGGCAACCCCGAAACAAATAGTGGATGCCAGAGGTGGGGGGGGGGGCATCCAGCTGAAGGAGTCCTACCAAACTTGGATGGCTTGTGGGACTCCTGAAGCAGCTGAGTTGTACTGGCAGGCTGAGCGGAGCGCAGCTCGGGCATTTACTTAAGGCAAAACTTGAGTGTTGGAGAAGTCTGGGGAGGCCATGGAGCAAGACTTTGTCAGCCTTGAAAAGATTCTGGCAAACCATCCAATAACTCAGGAGGGGAAAGCAGCTCCCTGTCCACACTGTATATGGTGTGGATGGAGGGCTGCTGACTTTGACTGGGGATGTTGTCGAGCACTGGAAGAAGTACATCAAGGATCTCTTCAATCCCACTGACATGTCTTACACCATGGAAGCAGAGTCTGGGGGGGCGGGGAGGGAGGATTCACCCATCATGGGGCTGCAGTTGCCAAAAATATTTTAAAAACACTCTTTGGTGACAGGGTCCCAGGGTGGATGAGTTTTACCCTGAGTACCTCAAGGCTCTGGATGTTGTAGGGCTGCCCTGGTTAACATGCTTCTGCAATATTGCGTGGATGTTGGGGGCAGTACCTTTGGCATGGCAAACTGGGGTAGTGGTTCCCTCTTCAAGAAGGGTGACCGGAGGTTGTATTCCAACTTCAGAAGGATTACACTTCTCAGCCTCCCTGAGAAGGTCAATACCAAGGTACTAGAGAGGAGAGTCTGGCCATTGGTTGAACCTCGGATTCAGGAGGAACAGTGTGGTTTCGTCCTGGTCGTGGCACATCAGACAAACTCTTTTCCCTTTCAGGGATCTGCAATGGTTTGTTGGAGTTTCTCCTACCAATCTACATGTGTTTTATGGACTTGGAGAAAACATTTGACCGTGTCTCTCATGGTTTTCTGTGGGGGTGCTTTGGGAGAATGGGGTGTCAGGTTTGTTTCTATGAGCTATCCGGTCTTTATACGGCCGTTTTGAGAGTTTAGTTCTTATTGCCAACAATCAGTTATTCTCGGTGATGAGTCAGTTCCTCAAAGTCTGAGTCCATAGTGCTCAGCCTTAAAAGGGTGCACTGCCCTCTCTAGGTTGGGAACGAGGTCCTGGCTCAAATGCAGAAGTTCAAGTATCTCGGGGTCTTATTCACGAGTCAGGGGAGAATGGAACAGGAGAGTCACAGACTGCTCAGAGCATCATCTGCAGTGATGCGGATACTGTATCTACATTCCTATGCTCACTTATGGCCATGAACTTTGGGTAATGATCAAAATAATGAGATCATGGATACAGGCTGCTGAAATAAGCTTTCTGTATAGGGTTGCTGGACTCACCCTTAGAGAGTTACCCTTATCCACCCTTATCCAGTAGAGGTTCAGAGTAGAGCGGTTGCTGCTCCTCCACATCGAAAGGAGCCAGTTGAGGTGGTTTTAGGCATTTGATCAGGATGCCTTTTGGACGCCTCCCTCTTGAGGTGTTTTGGGCATGTTCCACTGGGAAGAGACCCCAGAGCAGACTCAGCACATGGAGAGACTATGCTTCCCAGCTGGCCCGAGAATGGTAATTGGTAAATGGCGTTCACTTATATAGTCCTTTTTACTCATCTCAGGATGACCAAAGCGCTTTACAGATCCTGCTATCCACCAATTCACACACACATTCACACACTGATGGCAGCTGAGCTGCCATGCGCAGGTGCTGGCCTGACCCACCAGGAGCAACTGGGGCTTTGGTGTCTTGCTCAAGGACACTTTGACATGCATGTGGCTACAGCAGTAGCTTACCATTACCATTGTCTGTCTGTGGCGTGAATGAATAATGGACTAATTGTAGAACACTTTGGGAATCTTGAAAGGCGCTATATAAATGCAATCCATTATTATTATTATTATTATGCAGAACCACTGACCCTCTGATCAGTAGTCAGCCACACTACGCCTGCGCCACAGCTGCCACCTTGCCTTGGTATCCTCCTTGAGGAGCTGGAGGACGTGGCTGGGAAGAGGGAAGTCTGTGCTTTTCTGTTTAGACTGCTGCCTCAGCGACCCAGACCCCTGGATAACTGGTAGAGGCTGGATGGATGGATGGGTCTTTCATACCTAACCCGTTTGATCTGGACATTTGGACTTTTCTTTTTTTTTTTCCACAATATCTTTATTGAACCTTTTTTTTTTTTTTTAACAAACATGATACAAACAATCAAACACTAACACTAAAGTACTACAAAAAAAAAAAAATACCCTAAAAACACCAACAACCACCAACAAAATCAAGTCTTCAACAATGCTCCTCTGTTTAGTCTAGACAATCCAATACATTAGTATACATATTATGTTCACCAGTTTGGAATTTACAAGGTCCACACACATCATTCACCTTCTTCTTCAAGAGTTATGTTTAAATTTTTTACATAATCAATAAAAGGTCTCCATATATTCTCAAACACAATTTCCTTTGATTTCAGTATATATGTTATTCTTTCTAATGGAAGGTTTGTTAACATCTGTCTTAACCACTGAGTCACATCTGGTCTATGAGTCTTTTTCCATAATAGTGCAATACATTTTTTGGCATTACGCAAACTGAGGTCTATGAATGTTCTTTCACTTTTATTGAAATTATGCTTTTCTGGGTACAGACCCAACAAAAACAGTTTAGGATTCAATATGATTTGTTTTGAGATTATTTTTTCAATTGTTACCCTCACCTCCTCCCAAAACATTCTTATTAATCTACATTCCCATAAACAATGAAATAGGGTTCCTTTACTTTCCATGCATTTTGTGCATGTATCTGGTATATTTTTGTTATATCTATTTAACTCCTCCGGTGTAACATACATCCGCATTAACCATTTGAAATGTATCAATTTAAGGCGTGCATTTATTGATTTGGTTTGAGCTTCTGTACAAGCCAATTCCCATTGCTCCTCCGAAATTTCAATTTGCAGATCCTCTTTCCAGTAGTTTAATCTTTTCAGTGAATTTTCACTTGAAGATAGTGTCAATGAGTTATAAAACTCTGAAATAATACCCTTTCTTTTACTATCTTTCATCATCATTTTTTCCAAGGATGAATAAATAGGTCGAGTGAGAGCTTTATTTTGATTTGATCGAATAAAGTTTCTAAGTTGAAGATATTTAAAAAAATGTGTTCTATTGAGATTAAATTTGATCCTCAGCTCTTCAAAAGACATTATGTTGTCTGCACATGGCAAATATAAATCCTGAATCTTTTGTATCCCTTTTAAATTCCATACTTTAAATACAGCGTCCGCTCTCCCTGGTTTAAAATATTGATTACCCCATATTGGACTAAATTGTGACAATAACTGTGGTTCTTTTAAATAGTTTTTAGCTTCACACCATATTTTGATCATATGCTTTACAAATGGATTTTTAACTTGTTTTTGTAATTTTTTTGCCGAATCTGAGTATATGAATATGGGAAGAGGTAAAGGTAAATTGTATGATTCCATTTCAGTCCAGTGAGGGAGATCATTTGATGAAAAATAATATGTCATAGACCTCAGTTGTGCCGACCAATAATACAACATAAAATTTGGACATTTCAGACCTCCACGATCAAATGGTAAATATAATAAAGACAAACGTAATCTAGCCCTCCTGTTGTTCCATATAAATTCCACTAACTTTTTTTTTATTCTTGAGAATAGATCTAAAGGTGGTGATAAGGGAATGTATTGAAATAAATAAAGTATTTTAGGTAAAATATTACTTTTAAGTATATTGATTCTCCCGATCATCGACATTGGTAGTGACATCCATCTCTGAGTTAACTCATTGATATCTGACATTAAGGCTTCATAGTTGACACTGGCGACTGATTCTAGCTTAGGCATAATTTGGATTCCTAAATATTTAAACTGATTTACAACATTGAATTGATTTACCTCAGGGGCTGGGTAATTTCTCTGGGTCTCATTTAGCATTAATATTGAAGATTTAGTTTTATTTATTTTATATCCTGATATTTCCCCAAAATTCTTTATTAAATTCAACAAGGTTGGAATTGATTTTTTTAGATTCGACATAAACAAAATTATATCATCGGCGTACAGGGAGATTTTATGTTCTGTTGGTCCAACTTTAATTCCATATATTTGTGAATGTAAACGTATCGCTATCGCTAAAGGTTCAATTGCCATAGTAAACAGCAAAGGCGAAAGTGGACAGCCCCGTCGACATCCTCCACTGATCCCTATTGGTTTTGAAATATTGTTATTTGTTAGGATTTCTGCTGTAGCATTATTGTACATTACCTGAACCCATTTTATGAAATTATCTCCAAGTCCAAACCCCTGCAGGACTTCAAAAAGAAAGGGCCATCCAACTCCATCAAAGGCCCTTTCGGCGTCCAACGATAGGAGAGCCGCATCCGGTGCCCCTTTATTAAAATAAATAATACTAAATAGTCCTCCCACACTATGGAAGCCCCGTCCACCCCCTACAAAGCCACTCTGATCTCGATTAACAACACTTGGTAAAATTTCTTGTATTCGTCTTGCCAAAACCCTACAGACCATCCCAAGGTCGGCGTCCAATAGGCCCATTGGTCCCATATCCCCACATCCACCAGAGGGCCCACCTGGTTCTGGCAACAGTATAACCAAGGCACCATTCATGCATGATGGTAAATTATCATTTTGAAATGCTTCTAAAACCATTTCCAAAAAAGGCTTCATTAATTTATTCTTAAATTTTTTATAAAGGTCAACTGGAAGACCATCTGGTCCCGCACTCCTCCCCGACCTCACATCATCAACGGCCAGCCCAACTTCCTCTTGACCAACCCTAGACCCCAATATCTCCCCGCTCCCATCCGGAACACACGGCACAGATAGTTCGTTCAAAAACCCATTTAGTTTTGTTAAATCAGGTTCACCCCTGGTATCATATAATCCTTCATAGCAATCTCCAAAGGCTCTATTAATTTCTAAAGGATCTATAACTACCTGTCCGTCACCTACAATACCGGCAATTGGTGCTTTAATTTCCAATTGTTTAATCTGCCATGCCAACAATCTTCCCGACCTTTCACCCCGTTCACAAAAAGACTGTTTCAATCTTAGAAGACTCGAGGCAGCTCTATTCGCTGATTTTTTGTCGTATTCAGCTCTCAAAATCAGTAATTCATTCTCCAACCTTGGGTCACTTCCTGCATACACTTTTTCCTGAAGACTTTTTATTTTATGTTCCAATTTAGCTCTCTCCTCTCGAGTCCCCTTAGATTTTGATCCTGTATAACTAATAACACGCCCCCCAGCAAAAGCCTTGAAAGCCTCCCACCCCACACATGCCGATGCCCGTGCAGCACCGACGCCAAAGAACTCGTCCATCTGTCCTTCCATATACTCGACAAACTCCTCATCCCGAAGCCATCCATGCCGAAACCGCCATCTACCTGATTCCTTTGTCAATTTTTTATCTACATATATTAGACAACAGGGTGCACGATCAGAAATCACGACGCTATCATAAAAGCAGTTTTGAATCCTGGACCTCAACTCTGTGGAAATCAAAAAATAATCAATACGTGAGAATGTCTTGTAGGTACTGGAACAACAAGAATAGGCTTTAACCTGTGGCTTCATCCCTCTCCATACATCCAACAATCTGAACTCCTCCACAAAATGATTAATAGTCATCCTACATCCAATGTGCGTACAATCCAGCCCTGCCGATCCATCCACACCCGGATCCAATGCACAATTAAAATCCCCCGCCACTACATGTTGCCCCGCAAGCGATGATAAGATGAGAAATAAATTAGCAAAGAACTTCTGATCATCTATATTGGGACCACACAAGTTCACAAGATTTACATTTTCTAATAGCAAAGAACCTTGAATGATTACATATCTTCCAAATTTGTCTCCAATTACATTTTTCACCTGAAAAGGAACTGATTTATGTATGAGAGTCATAACTCTCCTGGCTCGGGATGAAAATGAAGAGGTGAATACACTTCCCTGCCATCTACTCCTAATTCTTTTAACATCCTCCTCTATCAGATGAGTTTCTTGTAAAAACACAATTCTTGAACCCATGTCCTTTATTTTATTCATAACTTGTTTAAGTTTTTTTAAATTTTGTAGACCTCTGCAATTCCATGAAGTTAAATTAAGATTAACACTTTGGTCCATGATCAATAGAGAGTTTGGGATTACCTTGCAGTGTAAACATGCTCATACAGAGAAGCAAAAACATGAGTGGTTGAACATTCATCCTACAAACTACACACAAACAAATTTCCCCTTCCCACACTTGTGGCAAACCCCCCAAAATCAAAAGAAAAATTCTGTCTCCCGATATAGCCATCGACTGTTCCACACCCACGGGGAACAGCCTAAGCCACTCCTTCTTCATCCTCCCAATCACCCCAACTCTACTGCTTTTAATGACGTAACATTAACTCTCCTCTGTAGTTTTCCAACTTAACTCCAAAATTTTTAACAACTTTGTACATCATAGTTTTTTTTTTGTTTGTTTTGTTTTTGTTTTGTTTTTTTAATATATAATACAATCTATATTTTGTAAACTTACTATTTACTTCAAGTCAGTCAGATGCCTGTGCAAATGCTTAATTATTCTACCTTATATTTTGTTCATGCTTAGCTCCCACCAGTCTCTTCTTCTTCTTTGATCTTCTTGATGAACTCCTGCGCCTCCTCTGGGGTCTTGAAAATGTGGGTTCTGCCCTCATACGTGGTCAGCAGTCTCGCAGGATAGATTACACCATGACGAATCCCAAGGTTGCGCAGCTCCTTACGTACGGGATCAAACTGCTTCCTCAATTGCTGGATTCCTGTGGCCAAATCTGGGTAGAACCGCCCCTGCTGGTCCTGGTGTTTAATCTCTCCTTTAGCACGTGCAGCGTTGAAGATCTTCATCCTGTCTCTGTTGCTAAGAAACTTCATAATTAAGGTCCTCGGCGGTCCCTTATCTCTCCGTGGGCCAATACGATGTGCTTTTTCCAGAACCACTGCTGATTGCAACTCCTCGCTGCCCAGCACCTCCGGAATCCACTTTTCCAGAAAGGAACATACGTCCCGACCTTCTGATTCCTCTGGAAGACCCACCAGCCTCAAATTATTCTGTCTCGACCGAGATTCCAAATCCAAAATATTATCTTCCAGAGATTTATTTATTTTTTTTCCAAAGTGCGCACCTTTAATTGAAGACGGGTGACGTCATCTTCAGCACTAGCGAGACGGAGCTCCATCTGCGCCGTTCGTTCTACACAGTCACCCAATTCCTTTCTTATTCCTTCCAACGCTGTCATAATCCCATCAAATCTAGAGGAAAAGTCCGCTCTCATTGAACTCATGGCAGCCATCAGCGCATCTGCGCCATTCCCCGCAAACATCGCACCGCCGCCAGCTTCCTCCGCCATATATGGAGTTTTGTTTGCTGCGTCACAGACCTGAAAGTCCGTTAATTTGGACTGTTTCGGCGGCTCGCTTTTTCCTTTTCCTGGTTTTCCAGCCTTAGGCTTCGCCGACATATCCTCGCCCAAATGCTGGGATACGTTCTGTCCCAAATGAGAGAGTTATTTGCCGATTTTTTTTCTCCAGGAGCAGAGCAGAGCGAGACACGTCCGTCCTACGTGGCAGCCATAACCGGAAGTCCGACATTTGGACTTTTCTGTTTGATTTGGACCCAAATTTTAGGTTTAGGTAGGTTTAGGGCGTTTAGGGCGCTCGCGCACGCAGCGACCAGCAGCCGGTGGCTTGTCACCAGACTGCAAACCAAATCTACCTACGGGTACAAATAAGTAACAAAAAAAAAAAAAAAAAAAAAAAAAAAAAAAAAATTTTGGTGTGAAACCTCCCTCGAACCACAGTCCGGTCTAGTGTGCTGAAATTTGGTTTGGCAAAAAGAGTTGGGCTCGGTTCGTTGAAATTGAAACTTGGCCCGGTTTGTTCCGAGTGTGAAAGCAATTTTCAGAAAGGTTTGGATTTTCAGACCAAACATAGGAAGAAAGGCAGCCAATAAAATGGAAAATGAGCTGTGGTAGCACTCGGGAGAGAAAAAGCAATCATAAAAATGCAGAAACTTACCAGATATTTATGGAGAGGGTGCGAGAGAGTTTTTGAAAAAACAAGGAATGCCCCCTCAAATTCATCATGGCTGATGAGACGGACAAACGTCCTTTTTAATGAAGACCTGGATAATATTGTAGCATCACAAAACTAGTTCATCCCTTAATATGATAAGAGTCTGAACCAGTTTACACTTAAAGTGCAGTTACCCATGTGTCCAGAGCTGCTGAAAACACCATGGAGGGTGAGTAGCATGTTTGCTAACTACCGGTCTGTGCTAACAACACATGACCTCACCATGGCAAAAGAGTGTTGTCATGTCAAACAAGACTGGTGTGCATCTTGTAGAGTTGTTTAGTTGGCTTGGTAATGGAGCAGTTTGAAAATGAATCTAACCTGACTAAATGTAGATAGTGTAACAAAAATATGAAAATATTTGAATAAATTTACTTTAAAACACGAGAACCCCACTGGATGGGGCTACGTAGTGGACCTTTCATGTTCCAGGTTTAAGAAACAAGAATTGTTAAACACCGTTAATATATAATACAGGCGTCTGCCATGTGAAATTGTTCAGAAAACCTGAGAAATATTACATAGTGGTTTCTTGGCAGTTGCTGAAAATCTGCTTTAAGTTTGGATATAGTACAGGATTCTTTCTCAGGTTTTCAGTAATGATGCAAACTAGAAGAATTTTAGCTCTTTAAATCTGTGAACTAAGCATTAAAGGTGGGCTGATGTTTAATCTTATAAAACATCTGCACAATCCTATAAAAATGAACATGTATTACTTTCCATGAGCACATCATTGTAACATTTCAGATATTGTCAGACCCAGCCAAATGAACAAATATACTATTTGGCTGAGGAGGAAGTTGTCCATCATTGGCTTTTTCTACTAATTGTTATTACCTCTGTGTTTATTTTCCTTGTTTTCTGCTGGAAAAATCAAGGGCCATAAAAAATAATCAGCCAGGTTTTTCTGTGCTGTTTGAGTAAAGTTTTTAATGACATAGAATAGAAAAAAAATACTGGGGTCCACTAATCAAGCATTTGCTCCACGGTGGCACGAGTGCTCAAAAACTCCAGCTGTTCAAACAAGAAGCCAAAGAAATGCACAGAACTGTAGAAGCATTAATGGGCAGGCTGGGAGCGTTGACAATGAACAATAGAGGCCAGTATCCTGGAAAACTTTGAGTCTGTGTATAGGTGGGTGCAGGAAACGTGACTCCAGGTTGGGTGTTTGACAGAAGGAAACAGTGTATCTATTGTTCAGTCTATGCCATGTTAAAAGGAGTAACAAGAAGCAGTTTAAATTTAGTGTAGTCTGTCAAAAGTCATGTCTTATTTCTCCTCTTGAATGTAAATGTACAGGGTTTCCTATTACAGGAATTTTGAAATTTGATTTTAGAACTAAAGTGTAAGTCACTGTGCAGCTGTCCACAGACCAGAACAAACCATATTTTATTCTTCTATTCCCAGATTCAAGGAGGGGATCCCACTGGTACAGGCACAGGTAAAATGAGTGCTGCACTCAAACTACATTTCCTATTGCATAACCTCCCTGCTGAATTATTAATAGTTCCTTTTTGGAAACTTTGAGCAAATATCGCTTAAAGCTCAAAAAGCATCTAAAGAGTGTTGCTAAATATACTGCATGAATCACATGGGGAGTACACGCACACAAAAAAAGAAATGAAGATGCTATAGATGGAGGAGAGCAATGTGTGTGGTGAGGAGGGAAGGTGTGGTCAAAGGTTTTCCTGTTGTTTTTTTTAACTAGTTTAAAGGCCACTTGGTGTAATTGACTGCTGGGCCTCACCTAATTTCTTTCCTTCTTCTCCTCTGTGCTGCTGTGAGAGTTTGCAACACAGAGTTATCTTTCTACAGTAGGGAGCACACATAATGTTGATAGTTTAATCATTTCTCTCTCCTACACACACCCACATGTGCACATTAATATGTCTGACAGTTTATGGAACTAACTTTAATTTCAGCAGTGGTTAGTGTGTAAGGCTACACATTTCTAAATGTTTCATCTTGTGGATATTATTAGGATATTAGCTCCGTAATCTTAAAGTAAACTAAGTTTGTGCTGAGCATTATGCATGGTATTTTCTTATTTCATATAAATTCATTCAATCAGCACTCAACTCACCAATGACCAGATGAAGTCTGTGGCTGAAAACACAGCATTTGTCCGCTTGCACTGCTTTCACAGCATTAGCCCCATTGTCAGTACTTATACAGTATCTCACAAAAGTGAGTACACCCCCTCACTTTTTTGTAAATATTTTATTTTAAATATTTAAATATTTTATTATATCTTTTTATGGGACAACACTGAAGATATGACACTTTGATACAATGTATAAGAGTCAGTGTACAGCTTGTATAACAGTGTACATTTGCTGTCCCCTCAAAATAACTCAACACACAGCCATTAATGTCTAAACCACTGGCAACAGAAGTGAGTACACCCCTAAGTGAAAATGTCCAAATTGTGCCCAAAGTGTCAATATTTTGTGTGGCCACCATTATTTTCCAGCACTGCCTTAACTCTGTTGGGCATGGAATTCACTAGAGCTTCACAGGTTGCCACTAGAATCCTCTTCCACTCCTTCATGACGACACACAGAGCTGGTGGATGTTAGAGACCTTGCACTCCTCCACCTTGCGTTTGAGGATGCCCCACAGATGCTCAATAGGGTTTAGGTCTGGAGACATGCTTGGCCAGTCCATCACTTTTACCCTCAGTTTCTTTAGCAAGGCAGTGGTCGTCTTGGAGGTGTGTTTGGGGTCATTAACATGTTGAAATACTGCCCTGCGGACTAGTTTCCGAAGGGAGGGGATCATGCTCTGCTTCAGTATGTTACAGTATGTATTGGCATTCATGGTTCCCTCAATGAACTGTAGCTTCCCGGTGCCGGCAGCACTCATGCAGCCCCAAACCATGCCACTCCCACCACCATGCTTAACTGTAGGCAAGACACACTTGTCTTTGTTCTCTTCACCTGGTTGCCGCCACACACTTGACACCATCTGAATCAAATAAGTTTATCTTGGTCTCATCAGACCACAGGACATGGTTTGCTTGTCTTCAGCAAACTGTTTGTGGGCTTTCTTATGCATCATCTTTAAAAGGGGCTTCCTTCTGGGACGACAGCCATGCAGACCAATTTGATGCTGTGTGCGGCGTATGGTCTGAGCACTGACAGGCTGACCCCCCCTCCACCCCTTCAACCTCTGCAGCAATGCTGGCAGTACTCATATGTCTATTTTCAAAAGACAACCTCTGAATATGACACTGAGCATGTGCACTCAACTTCTTTGGTTGACCATGGCGAGGCCTGTTCTGAGTGGAACCTGTCATGTTAAACCACTGTATGGTCTTGGCCACCATACTGCAGCTCAGTTTCAGGGTATTGGCAATCTTCTTATAGCCTAGGCCATCATTATGTAGAGCAACAGTTCTTTTTTTCAGATCCTCAGAGAGTTTTTTGCCATGAGGTGCCATGATGAACTTCCAGTGACCAGTATGAGAGTGTGAGAGCGATAGCACCAAATTTAACACACCTGTTCCCCATTCACACCTGAAACCTTGTAACACTAACGAGTCACGTGACACTGGGGAGGGAAAATGGCTAATTGGGCACAATTTGGACATTTTCCACTTTGGGGTGTACTCACTTTTGTTGCCAGCGGTTTAGACATTAATGGCTGTGTGTTGAGTTATTTTGAGGGGGCAGCAAATTTACACTGTAAAACAAGCTGTACTCTGACTACATTACATTGCATCAAAGAGTCATATATTCAGTGTTGTCCCATGAAAAGCTATAATAAAATATTTACAAAAATGTGAGGAGTGCACTCACTTTTGTGAGACATTGTAGCAAATGGGCCCACTGGATTAAGCTTCCAGCTTGTCAGGAGCCAGACATCCTGCATTGTTGCATGTTCCCTGCTGTGGTCTCGAGGAAAATAACTGGTCTGGAGATTGGAGGCTGACATTCTAGGGGTTGTCTTGGATGGGATGAGCGCAGCAATTGTGCCCCACCTTTGGCCTTCTCCGGCCATTCCCCACTGGAGCGTTGTTGGTCCAGGGTAGAACAAGGAACGTTTATTTTTAAATAATTAAAAAAAAAACAAAAAAAAAACAACAACAACATTTTACTGTCTGCGAAGCAAAAAAAAGTTGGGGACCATTGCTCTAAAATGTGAACTTTTTGGCAGCCATCCTCTAGCTGGATGGGAGTGAACGGGTGGGGGAGGGGCGGTTATATGTTCGGAGGGAAAAGAGGTGGAG
The DNA here is from genome assembly GCA_020510985.1 of Pholidichthys leucotaenia. Taxonomy (NCBI): domain Eukaryota; kingdom Metazoa; phylum Chordata; class Actinopteri; order Cichliformes; family Pholidichthyidae; genus Pholidichthys; species Pholidichthys leucotaenia. The sequence goes on from CM035838.1 coordinate 439,375,858, forward strand.
CAGGGTGAAGGTGTGGGGCAGGTGGAATTCCACCCAACACACACAAAAAAAATTGTTGATCACATCTTGTATGAGGTTTTTCTCCTAAATTTATAACATTTTCATGTAGTTTTCTACGTTTTCCTCTGTAAAGTTGTTTTTGCTTAAATTTGCAACTATTTTCCTCATAAATTTGTAATTTCTTGTAAAACTAGAAAAGCACTCATAGAGCGCATACCTCCGCCAAGGCTCCTTCTGTTTCTCATGGATGACTTCCAAAATGTAATGGGTTTGTGTGTAGGCCTATAGCCTCTTGTGGTGAAAATTGCATCAAAGTCTGTCCATCAGTTTTGGAGTATTGTTGCTAACACTCTGTGAGAAGATAAGAGCCTTGGCTGAGGTATGCATTCTCAGATCATCACCAAAATATAATGGGTTCCTCTCTCGGCCAAGAAGCACCTCTGGTGAAAATTTCATCCAAATCCATCCAGTAGTTTTTGTGTAATCCTGCTGCACAAATACAAACAAAGGCCTTGGTGGAGGTATACACTCTCAGATCATCACCAAAATCTAATCATCTGTTCCCCGTGCCATTACACACCTTTCCTGAAAATTTCGTCAAAATCCGTTCATAAGTTTTTGATTTATATTGGTAACAGACAGACAGACAGACAAACCCCGGTAAAAACATTACCTCCTTGGTGGAGGTAATTATGACTTCTTGTACATTTGAAACTTTATCATTAATTTGGGGATTATTTTATGGCTAATTTGTTTTCCTGTCGTTATAATGAAATTACTGTTTGTGGTAAAAACAATTTTTTTTTTACTTTTTTCCTCACATAATTTAAACTTTTGATCATTATTTTGCAGAGCCAGAATATTATAATTTCAACTCTGATTTCAAAGAAACAAAAATATTAATAAAATGATATTTAATGAAATAAAATTAACTAAAATGACCAAAGATGCAGTTATTTCTGTTATAATATTTCTATATATTTACATTTTTTTGAACACTCCTCACCACCCACACAATAGGAAAAACTTCCCTTACTGGGAATCGAGAAGGACACTTCTCTTTTTTTCCAGGTTTGGGGGCATGTCCCCCCCCCCCCCCCCCCCATTTGTGCGTATGGCATGATTGGATGGAAACAACTTTTTATGGTGCCTGTGCTCTCAGATTTGCGGCAAATGCTCTTGGCTTTATAACTGAAAATAACCTCCATACATTCAGCCACGGCACAGCATTTTGACATTTTGCATTGGCAGAAACCAGCTGAAATGGGGAAGAAACGGCTGAACGACATGCATTTAGCATGACAGCGGTTAGTCGGATGTGTGAGACTACAGTCACAGCAGCAACAGAATAGAAATGAATCTGACGAATTAGATTAATTTTGGGAGCTACAGCAGATAAACATGTGTGCCACAATTGCAAATGTCAGAGCGTCTGAGAGTGAGAAGAAAAACAGGACTTCCTTACTCACTCCTGCACGAAGTTGGCAACACTCAGACCTTCTCGGCTGTTGGAGACAACGGTTTGGCATGGTCCTTGTCCAGCTCCGCTCTTAATGGGCACCTCTGCTGCTCTTTGTCTGTGACAGCTCCCTCCGAAACAAAAACTTAACACAACGCACTCTTCTTTTAAACATAAAGCTATTGAGTACTGACATGAAAAAATATGGTAGACTAATTATGTCGGGTGCATTCTGCAACCTAGTTCGTTTAAACGGAGGATAAGAGCGGTGATTGACTTTGATTGGTTAGAGCTTTGCCTCCTTCCTTTTTTTTCTTCCATAGCAACACATATAAACTGATTTCTGATTGGCTAAATAATTTCAGAAAGCATGCTCGCCTCCTTACATTTTACATAGCAACAAAAACAAACTAATTTCTGATTGGCTCTTTAATGTTCCCACAGTGGCAAGCCCGTTGTTTCCTCCTGTGGACTTCTGACAGGATTCTGACTTCATGTTACACAATGATATACATACAGTATAATATAAAAATATTTACTCAGATTTGTTCATTTTGTTTTCTTTTCCAATAATTAATTTACAGTTTCTTTTTTTTTGTTAGACAAAAAGGTAGAAGATGTTTGTTTTTTACCTTAACATGTTTCGACTGACACCTGCAGTCATCTTCAGAATCGTCAACTGATCGCTGTGACGTGTCGTTTATCAGCCGTTTTCCTTAGGCGTGGCCAGCCTGATGGACCTGACAGATCCACCATGCCGACCACGCCTCCCGTCACCAGGTGGTCTCTGGAAGATGGAGTCCCAGGTGTGGGAGAGCATGAATGCTCCCTCATCCTGGTTCATGGTGTCCTTTGCGTGTTTTCTGATTTCTATGGTTTCCTTGATCCAGCATTTGTGTTTATTGCCTTCCGATCCAATGATCCTTGTGTTGTCCCAGTCCATGATGTGATTGTTCCTTTTACAGTGATCTGATATTGCTGATTTCAGGGTTTCTTGTTCTGCCTTTTCTTTTTGTGATCTTGTAAGTCGTCCCAGTGTTTCCTTTTCACATTCCTTCTGGTGTTGAGTGTTCTTCCCGTTTCCCGGATGTATGTCTTGTCGCATGATCTCTATGGCATTCTTTGCACATCCCGGGATCGATTCCATCCCTGACCATCATGAGTTCGAGCCCACCCTCTGACCATCGGTGACCCTTCTGTGTGGAGTTTGCAGGTTCTTCCTGTGTCTGTGTGAGTTTACCCCGGGTACTCTGGTTTCTTCCCACAGGCCGAAAACATGCAAGTTAGGTTAATTGGAGGCTCTAAAGTGGCCCTAAGTCCTCCTGGCGCCTGGGACCCAGGGACTGGCGTTGGCCCCACTGGTGGGGTGGGGGAGTGGTGGGCCCAGGGGTGGGGGCCCGCCGCACCGCCGCATGGCGGCCTGGCCTCCCTCGATCATCACTCCAGGGGCAGATGCCTGGCTTTCCTGGGGCTTGCTGACCACGGACATTTGTGCCCTTTGGGGGTTGGTGCCATTGCTTTGCCTGCTCGGGGTTCCCGGGGGGGGGGGGGGGGGGCGTTTCCTGACAAGCCACACTCATGCACGCACTTATTTTGCACGTGCTGTCATTTATACGTACACAGATGCACACGCACAAATGTCTCTCCTTTAACAAGTGCGGATACCAGACTCGTGTTGAGATATCTTCGGTGGAAGAAGCAGTTTGTCTTTTGTTTGTTTTAGTTGTTGGTTTGTTTGTCTTTTTGTCTGTTCCCCTCCCTTTTCTTTCCCCCCTCCACACACTTCCTTTCCCTATTCCCCATCCTGTCAGGTTCTCCATGGGTAAAATAGTTTAAATAAAGTATTAAAAGTTACTACAGGAGGAGTTTACAACAATATACAGTACATAGTTAGATACTGTATAAAGCTCGTTTTGGCAAAGTAAATCTGTTTTGGCACAATAAGGGTAACGAGTCTCTGTTCTGTTTACCTAGCTGCCTGACAGGACAAACAAAAAAAAAAAAAAGTGGCCTTAAGTGTTAATGTGTGTGTGAATAGTGAAGGGATTGGCACTGTACCGTGGCTGCCTCATCCATCTAGGTGGATGCCCTGTAATTTCCTTCTGGGGATTAATAAAGTATACAGAATACAAAAAACAAAAAAAATCATGTGACAAAAAGATCACAAAAAGAAAAGGCAGAACAAGAAATCCTGAAATCAGCAATATCGGATCACTGCAAAAGGAACAATCACATCATGGACTGGGACAACATACAGTGGTGTGAAAAAGTGTTTTTCCCCCTTCCTGATTTCTCATTTTTTTGCATGTTTGTCACACTTAAATGTTTCATATCATCAGACAAATTTAAATATTAGACAAGGAGAACACAAGTAAACACAAAATGCAGGTTTTTTTTTTATTTAAGTTTTTGTAAAGGGTATACAGGTTGTTACAGCAATGCATTGTTTACATTTTCATCACATGTTCCCTTATTTTCTGATATCTGACAACATTGGAAGAATAATTCTTACAACACCCCTTTTTTTTTTAAAGTGAAAGAAAAAGTGAAATTAAAGAGAATAAAAACAAACAAACAAACAAACCAGCAAAAAACAAACAAAAAGAAAAAGGAAGTAAATAAAGGTAAAAGAGCATCTGAGTAGCGTTGGAACAAAGAGCGGAACCATTATTGAAATGGTATTTGTCAAAGATTAGATTTAATGGAAGACACATATGCGATCCAGGGTTGCCAAAAGTTCATGAACCCATCCATGTCCTGTCTCAGTGCGAATGTCAACTTTTCCATCGAGTAAATGTCTTGGATCACGTTTATCCAATCTTCAGGTGTAGGACAGTCCTTCAACATCCATTTTTTAGTTAGAGCTTTTTTGCTTGCCAATATTACAATTGGCAATATTACAATATTATAACATTGAATAAGTATTTTTCTCCTCGTCTTTCCAGTGAGTCCGGTAGTAAACCCAAATACAAAGTTACAAAAGAAAAGGGAACTGTTATTTTAAATATTTTCCCCAATATTGTCTGTACATTGGTCCAATATTGGTGGATAACTGGGCATGACCAAAACACATGAAAATGATTTGCAGTCTTTTCACCACACAAGCGCCAACAGTTCAATCCCTTATGGGTAAATTTGTTTTGTGCAGGTGTTCTGAAAAATCTTACCAAGTTTTTCCATCCAAATTCTCTCCACTGCAGGGATGAGGTACTTTTCCATTGCTGTTTGTTTAGCTTTTCCCATATTTCCAGTTGTAAAGTGAAATTCCCCTCTTTTTCCCATCTCTCTTTTATATATGATGCGTTGTCTCCTTTTAAGTCTTGAAGACCTTGGTATATTTTAGAAATGTATCTGATCCCTGGGATCCCTTTATATGCCATTAAGAAGACCTTCAGAACACCTGACTGGGCCCTTTCCAAATCCTCCTTTTTAAGTATATTGTTTATGTGATGTCTAAGCTGGAAGAACCTGTAAAGGTCTTGATTTATTAGACCTTGTTTTTTCAAATCTTAAAAAAATCGTAATATTTTATCGGCCCTTTCTCCTTCCACTTTTTAAATCTGGTGTCTGTCCACGGGTTAGTGTTATTCAAAAGCTTAGGTAAGGCATTGTTCCCTATTATCGCCTGTAGGGGGATGTCACTTGTTATTTGGCATTCGATCTCCTTCCATTGTGCAGTGTAGACTGGGTTACATATCTCTACTAAAGTTTTAATTTGTGCGGCTTTAAAGTAGTCCCTGATATTTGGCAGCGCGAGCCCACCTTTGTCTTTGTTTAGCTGTAAGGTTCTATATCTGATTCTAGGTCTCTTGCCCTACCATATGAATCTTGAGATCCTTCTGTCCAGCTCCTGCCATGTTTTTTTGGGAGGTTCTACCGGTATTGTTTGGAAAAGGTATAGAAGACGTGGAAGTATATTCATTTTGACTGCTTCAATTCTTTGTGCAGTACCCAAGAATGGTATCATATTCCATCTTGCTAGGTCAGATTTTATTTTTGTCACCAGTGGATCATAGTTTAGTGATATAATTTTGTTGAGTTGTTTCGGGATATTGACCCCCAGATATTTCATAAATTCCGACTCCCAGTTAGTTTTGAGTTTGCTTAGTGAATAATGATTTGGGTCATAGTTGAATGTTAAAATTTGGGTTTTATGCATGTTTAATTTGTACCCCGATAAATCTCCATACTCTGAAAAAACTGAGGTTAGTTCTGGTAAAGAAGTGTCCGGCTGCCCTAGGTATATTAAAATGTCATCAGCAAAGAGTGCTATTTTATGTTCCTTCTGACCAAGTGTAATACCTTGAATTTTTTGATTTTGTCTTATCCATTGGCTCAGAGGTTGTATGAAGATTGCAAAGAGCAGTGGAGACAGGGGGCAGCCCTGACGACATCCTCTTTCCAGTTCAAAAGATGATGATAAATTACCGTTAATCCTTATTTTAGCTGTTGGTTTTTTATATAATGCCTGTATAGTTCTAATGAAGTTGTTATGAAAATTGAAACTGGATAAGATTCTATATAGAAAAGACCAGTCAACCGAATCGAATGCTTTTTCAGCATCTAATCCCAATATGACTGCATTTAAGTTATATTTTTTTATATGATGAATTATGTGTAAAGTGCGTCGAATGTTGTCTTGTGTCTGTCTTTGTCTTATAAAACCTGTTTGGTCTAAATGAATTAGGTCTGTCAGTATATTTTCTAACCTTTTGGCAAGGATAATGGTAAAAAGCTTATAGTCCTGATTTAATACACTGATTGGTCTATAGTTGGAGCACTCTAGTTTATCCTTTTCAGGTTTAGGTATAACTGCAATGACCCCTTCTCTCCAGGAGGGGGGAATTTCCCCTGTGTGGAGGACATAATTAAATGTTTTCAGGAGGAGAGGAGATAGTTGCTGTTTAAAGGTTTTGTACCACTCTGCTGTATAGCCATCTGCTCCTGGGGATTTGTTAGCTTTAAGTTTCATAATTGCTTTTTCCGATTCTTTAGGTTGTATTTCTGACAGTAGTGTTTTATTTTGTGACTCTGTAAGTTGGGGAAGGTTTAATGTGTTTAGGAATGCCTCGGATGCGTTTTTATGTTTTTTGTGGGAGTATAAGTTCTTATAGTAATTCTCGAAGCTTTTAAGAATATCCTGAATTCTGAATTTTATTTCCTTTGATACTGGGTCTCTGATTTTGTAGATTGCTCTTTCTGTTTGTTGTTTCCTCAATTTATAGGCTAGCAATTTTGCCGATTTACTGCCTGCTTCATAGTATTTTTGTTTCAAAAATGTAGGTTTCTTCTGGATTTCTATTGTGTAGATCTCATTTATTTGGTTTTTAATTTCCTTAATCTTGAGCGAGTCAGTAGAATGAGTGTTGCCTTTGTGTTCTTTTTCTAGGTTCTTAAGTTCTGACTCTAATGTGGATAGTTTTTCTTGTCTTAGTGTCTTTTGGGTTGCCAGTTTTGCAATAATCTTTCCTCTTATTACAGCTTTGCATGCATCCCACAGTATTAAAGGGGATACTTCTCCATTATCGTTTTCTTCCAAATATCTGAGAATATCTGATTCCAATTCATCTTTCAATGGTCCTTTCAGGACATTTGAATTTAACCTCCAAGAAAATGTATTATTTGTGTATTTTTGGATATTTAAGTCCATGTAGATCGGACTGTGGTCAGAGAGATCCATCAGTCCTATTTTACATGTTTCTACTCTTCCAATGTCTTTATTAAACATAAAAAAATAGTCAATCCTTGAGTAAGATGAATGTGGAGTTGAGTAAAATGTATAGTCTTTTACACTGGGGTTGAGTTCCCTCCACACATCACAGATTCCCATTTCTTTTAGTAGCATCCGAGTCTTCCTGCTTTGGGTGTTATTTTGATGTGGAGAATTACCAGAAGCATCCCAGTATGGATTCAGTCTAAGATTGAAGTCCCCACCACATATCACTAAACCTTGAGCTTTAGTTATCATTAGGTCAAATACATTTTTATAAAATTTCCAGTTAGCCCCTGGGGGAGCATACACATTCAGCAGGGTGATATCTTCTCCCTCTAGCCGCCCAGTTACCAAACTGTATCTCCCTTCTTTATCTTTGTGTTCTGATTTTTTTTCAAGTGTAATTTTGGTTGATATCAATGTCGCTACTCCCCTCCTCCTCCCTGACTTATATGAAGATGAAGAGATCATTTTAAACCCTTGTCTACTGAGTTTAGTGTGCTCCACGTCTGTTAGGTGGGTTTCTTGTAAAAATATTATTCCTGCTTTGTCTTTTTTCATTTTGCCTAGAATCTTGGATCTTTTAACTGGATTCGGGATTCCTTTTACATTATATGAAATTATTTTGGTTACACCCTGTTTCTCCATTGTGTTGTTTTGTTTAGTATAACTGTGTGGTGGCCCTCTTTTGTGCTACTCAGAAACTGAAAGAACATTAAGAACAAGAAAAACATTAAGAACATAGTGTATAAAACTTTAAAACAAAAAACTGTCAAAAGAACTTCCTGAGCTGGGGTCTTTTTAAAGACCCTGGAAGAGCCTTGATGGAGTGTAGGCTCTGAGGGAAATTCCTCAAACTCTGTTACGTGTCGAGGGCCCTCTCTTACCCCTGTAAGTTGACCCATGCTTTTAACGTGAGTTTCAGAACCCAATCCGAACTTGTAATGATTTTTTTTTCCCTTTATGCCTATACCCTGTGAAATTGTGTGCACCCTCCCACCCCCATCACAGCAAACATTCACGCAAAAACAGTATTTGTTAGTGTGAGGAGAACATGTGGATTATTGTCACATTTCTATTTTAACAATTTTTTTTTTTTTTTTTTTTTTTTAAATTAAAAAGACTTATTTGTTTCAAATATTATGACTGTTCCATGAAATGTTTTACCACATGCTGAATATGCATCTCCTTTAATGTTTGTTACCTTGTATGAGGGGGGCTGGATGTGCAGATTGACTCAAAAAAAAAAAAAAATGGTCGCTATTCCAACCTGAAAACGGACAGTTTATTCGCGACGCTCTGGCGCTGGGTTTCCTGCTGCTGGCTCGTGGATTTTGAAGGTCTTTGTGTTGTCCATGTTTGCGTTTTGATCTTCTCACTCGGGTCTGCTGCGGGTTTAAATACCGTTACCGGGAGCCCTCTTCTCGCCATGTCAGCTGTTGCTTCTTCCGCCGAATTATAGAGACATGTTTCTTCGCCGTAGAAGACCCTTAACTTCGCAGGAAATGGCGTCTGAAAGCGCAGTTTCTTCTCACGTAGTACCTTTTTGGCGTCATTGTATTCCCTGCGCTTTTTAAGGACCTCCGGGGCGTAATCGTGTTCCACGAAGACTTTTCTCTCCTGGTGCATAAATCCTTTTTTCTGTCAAGCCAGTCTTACAACCTCTTATTTTATTTTGAAATTGGAAAATCTTACCAACACCGAACGTGGGGGCGCTTCCGCCGCTGGCCTAGCGGCTAATGAACGATGTGCCTTTTCTATCTTCAAGTCGGTGGTTTGTGGAATATCCAATTTCTCTCTTAGTAAAGATTCCACGCATTCTGCCATTGAGTTAAAACCGTTTTCGGCTCCTTCTATCAGACCATGAATTCTTATATTGTCTCTTCTCTGTCTTCCTTCTTGGTCGGCTAGCTTAGCCTCTATAGATGCTTGTCTTTTGCGTAGGTCCAGCACAGAATCTTCGAGCACTTTTATTCGTTCCTCTGCTTCCAAGATTCGGTTCTCGGCCTGGTCGACTCTGCTGTTTGTCCTTTTCAATTCGTCTCTGAATTCCCGAAATTCGGCCGTAACCTCTCGGCGAAATCGTCGTAGCTCTTCAAATAGCGATTTCAGGCTAACCTTTTTGTTAGCTACAACCAGTTCCTTGTCTTCTGAACGGAGATCTTCCAGTTCAGATTCTCCGGCCGATACGTGTCCTGGCCTGGAAAATTTCAGTTTCTTCTGTTTTCCTTTAGACATGATGATTTTGTCTTTTGATTTTCACTCCTCCAAAAATCCGTTAAGTTTGATTTTCAAGGTATTTTCTTGGATTGAGTCTGAGAGTTTCAGCGTTAAGCTGCAGTCGCCATGGCGTCCAGACCGGAAGTCCCCAAAATGCAGTTTTTAAATGAAGGTGTTTGTTATTAAGGAAAAAAAATCCAAACCTACATGGCCCTGTGTGAAAAAGTGATTGCCTCCGAAACCTAATAACTGGTTGGGCCACCCTTAGCAGCAACAACTGCAATCAAGCGTTTGCGATAACTGGCAATGAGCCTCTTACAGCGCTGCGGAGGAATTTTGGCCCACTCATCTTTGCAGAATTGTTGTAATTCAACCACACTGGAGGGATTTCGAGCATGAACCACCTTTTTAAGGTCATGCCACAGCATCTCAATCGAATTCGGATCAGAACTTGGACTAGGCCACTCCAAAGTCTTCATTTTGTTTTTCCTTAAGCCATTCAGAGGTGGACTTGCTGGTATGTTTTGGATCATTGTCCTGCTGCAGAATCCAAGTACGCTTCAGCTTGAGATCACGAACAGATGGCCAGACATTCTCCTTCAAGATTTTTTTGGTAGACAGCAGAATTCATGGTTCCATTTACCACAGCAAGTCTTCCAGGTCCTGAAGCAGCAAAACAGCCCCAGACCATCACGCTACTACTACTACCATATTCAGGATTCAAAGATTCAAAGGCTTTATTATTGTGTGCACAGTTAAGAAATGCAACATTTCCTGAGCAATGAAATTCTTACTCTGCTGTCCGCAACAATTGCCAAGGTAATAAATACACATCAATACTCATAAATACTAATAAATACACATTAAAAGAAATTAGGGCAGTTAAAGCAGTTAAGACTCGAGGAAACAAGAAGAATGAAAGTTCACTGGGTCACTATAACTTGTCCCTTAGTAAAATAAAAATTCACTGAGTATGACTTGTCTCTGATAATACCCAATAGACTGTACAATGGTAATTTTAATATCAGAGATGATATGACCGTAAGATGGCATGAGACTATGTACAATGTGCAAATTAGCATCCAGTGTGAGAATTCCTCTGTATAAAACCGTGTGCCCTGATAATACCCAGTAGACTGTACAGTGATAATTTAGCAGCAGAGATGATATGGACGTGAGACGGGGTGAGACTATGTACAGTGTGCAAATGAACAATGTGCAAATTTAGCAACCAGTGTGTGAATTCCTGTTTGCAAAGCTGTGTCTGGAATTGTTATTTGTTCAGGAGTCTGATGGCAGTGGGAAAGACGGAGTTTTTTTAGTCTGGATGTCCTGCATTTCACACTTAAGTGTGAACATTCTGTGCTGGGGGTGGGTGGGGTCCTGGAGGATGGAGGCAACTCTCCTTTGGACTCTGCGGTGATCGATGCTCTGCAGAGAGGGGAGTGGAGTCCTGATGATCTTCTCAGCTGTCTTCACCACTCTCTGCAGGCATTTGCGGTCCAAAGCAGTAGTGCTGCTGTACCACGCAGTGATGCAGTTGGTCAAGATGCTCTCGATGATGCAGCTGTAGAAATTGAGGATCTTGGGGGACATGCCACACTTCCTCAGCCTCCTCAGAAAGTACAGCCGCTGTTGAGCTCTCTTAACCAGCTATGTGGTGTTGTGTGCCCACGTAAGGTCCTCGCTGATGTGGATGCCCAGGTATTTAAAACTGCTCACCCACTCCACTTCAAGCTCCCAGATGAACAACAACCGATGAGGTCTCCTCCCCTTCCTCATGTCCACTATCATTTCTTTCGTCTTGTCAGTGTTAAGGGTGAGGTTGTTGTCCTCACACCGTGACACCAGGCTGGCCACCTCCCTTGGCCCTCTCTACGCAATTATTTGACCACTTGCTGGGAAAGGGTTTATTTGAAGAGTTTCAATCTGGGTTTAGAATCCATCATAGTACTGAAACAGCTGTAGTGAAGGTCACTAATGATCTCCTTATCGCATCTGATAATGGACTTGTTTCTGTGCTTGTCCTTTTAGACCTTAGTGCAGCTTTTGATACTCTCGATCATAATATTTTACTTGATAGATTAGAACATCATGTTGGACTTAATGGAACTTCATTGCAGTGGTTTAGATCTTATTTATCTGATACTGTAGGTTCCAGTTTGTTCATGTCAGTAATGAGTTTTCTTCCAACTCAAAGCTCAGTCACGGAGTTCCACAGGGATCTGTTCTAGGCCCTATTCTTTTTAGTTTATATATGCTTCTGCTAGACAACATTAATAGAAAGCACTGTATACATTTTCATTGTTATGCAGATGACACACAATTATACCTGTCAATGAAGCCAGATGATGGTAATCAATTAGCCAAGTGAAAGGCCTGGCTTAAGGAAATCAAAGCTTGGATGACTTGTAATTTCCTGCTATTAAATTCAGATAAGACTGAAGTCATTCTAGTTGGTCCAGAAACCTTAGAAATACCTTTCCAAATCAAACTCTTAGTTTGGATGTGGTTACTCTTTCTCTTAACAGTTCTGTGAGGAACCTTGGACTTATTTTTGATCAAGATCTGTTTTTTTTTTTTAAATTCACATGTTAAACTTGTTTCTAAGACAACTGCACCACTTCTATCATTTGCATAATATTGCCAAGATTAGGAGCATCTTGTCTCAGAGTGATGCTTTTGGTAGCTCTAGATTAGATTATTGTAACTCTTTATTATCAGATTGTCCTAAAACATCTTTAAAAAGTCTTCAGCTGATCCAAAATGCTGCAACAAGAGTTTTAACAGGTACTAGAAAAAGAGATCATATCTCTCCAGTTCTAGCCTCCCTTCATTGGCTTCCCATAGAGTTTAGAATTAAGTTTAAAATCCTTCTTCTTACTTACAAAGCTCTAAATAATCAGGCCCCTTTTTTATTTAGAAGATCTGATATTACCCTATTATCCTAACAGAGCACTACACTCCCAAAATGCTGTATTACTTGTAATACCCAGAATCTCCAAAAGTACAATGGGAGGCAGAACCTTCAGTTATCAAGCTCCTCTCCTGTGGAACCAGCTGCCAATCTGGATTTGGGAGTCAGACTCAATCTCTGTTTTTAAGAATAGGGTTAAAACCTTCCTTTTTGATATAGCCTATAATTAGGGTGAGATCATGTGCCCCTGAAACCTCCCTTAGTTATGCCTCTAATAGGTTTAGACAGCCGGGGGACCTCCAACAATGCACTGGGCTTCACTCCTTTCTTCACTCACGATGAAATATTTTTGGTGGCCATTAACATCTGTTTGTTCTCTCCCATAGATTGAGTCCCCCTTGTGCTGTTTGCTCTCTACATGTCAGTTCTTTTCTTCTTCTTCTCTATCCCCTCACCCCCCAGCCAGTCGCAGCAGATGACTGCCCCTTCCTGAGCCTGGTTCTGCTGGAGGTTTCTTCCTGCTAAAAGGGAGTTTTTCCTTTCCACCATCGCCAAATGCTTGCTCACAAGGGATCGCCTGATTGCTGGGGTCTTTCTGCAATTTTGGGGGGGGTTCCCCTAAAGTTGAAAGTGCTGTGAGATGACTGTTGTGAAATGGTGCTATATAAATAAAGTTGAATGGAATGTAGGACACTTCATTGCCACCAGTGATGCATCCGATCACTGCTGTGTCGTCCTCAAACTGTAAGATGACATTGTCCTTGTGGGAGGCAACACAGTCACGGGTGAAGAGGCTGTAGAGGATGGGGCTGAGAACACAACCCTGTGGGACACCTGTCTCCATGATGATGCTGGCTGAGGTCCTGTTACCAATCCTGACAGACTGAGGCAATGCCAGTCAGAAGGTCTAGTAGCCAGTCACAGAGGGTGGGGTGCAAGCCAAGTGAAGACAGTTTGTAGGTGAGTTTGTGGGGGATGACCGTGTTGAAGGCGGAGCTGTAGTCAACAAAGAGCATCCTGATATAGGAGTCTTTATCTTCCAAGTGGGAGAGAGAATAATGGAGTGCAGCAGCAATAGCGTTTGAGGTGGACTTGTTGGGCCGGTAGGTGTACTGTGGAGGGTCCAGGGTATCCAGTATGCTGTCTTGAATGAGGGCCAGCACCACTCTCTTGAAGCACTTCATGATGATTGGAGTGAGTGCTACCGGCTTGTAATCATTCAGGCAGGTTGGCAGGCTCTTTTGGGGGAGGGAGACGATAGTTGTGGTTTTGAAGCAGGAGGAGACTATGTTCTGACTGAGGGAGAGGTTGAAGACAGATGTGAGAACATCAGTCAGCTTGGCAGCACATGCTCTGAGGGCCCGCCCAGGGATATTGTCTGGTCCTGGTGCTTTGCGGGGGGTTGATATTCCTCAGTGTTTTGTTTACCTGGCCTGATGCGACTTTTAGTGGAGGGGCAGGGTGTGTGTGTGTGTGTGTGTGTGTTCTCTCTGCACTGAAGCTGGAGGTCTCAAAGCAGGTGTAAAAGGTGGTGAGATCATCTGGCAGGCTGTCTGTGGAGCTGGTGGTGTTGCTGTTGGTCCTCTTGTAGTCTGTCTGTGATGTGTTGCAAGCCTTGCCACATGCGCCCAGGGTCAGGAGTGGAGTAGAGGCTGTCCAGCTTTTCTCTGTACTGCCTCTTGGCTGTTGTTATAGCCTTCCTCAGTCCATACTTTGCAGCTTTGTACTCGGCCTCTTTGCCTGATTTAAATACAAGGGAGCGAGTACGCAGCATTTGACATACCTGACTGTTTATCCAGAGCTTCTGGTTGGGGAACTTCCTGACTTGTATGGTGGGTACAATGGTATCAACACACGTACTGATGTACCCAGTCACATGCTCAGCATATTCCTGTATGTTTACAGAAGAGTCCTTCTGGGTGGCTGCAGCTTTAAACACATCCCAGTCTGTCCAGGCAAAACAGTCTTGCAAGATGCTGTCAGCCTCTGGAGTTCAGTGTTTGATTTGTTTAATAACAGGGTTTGTTTGTCTCAGTCTTTGTCTGTAGGCTGGGTACAAGAACAGAGAGATGTGGTCTGATTGCCCTAAGTGGGGGTGGGGTGCCGCTCTATATGCACCATGTATGTTTGTGTGAACATGGTCCAGTGTGTTCTTATCATGGGTGGGAATGTCCACATGCTGGTAATATTTGGGAAGTACAGTCCACAAATTGCACTGGTTAAAGTCACCAGCAACAATAAAAACAGCATCAGGATGAGATGTCTCTAATAAGCTGATGACGTCATGGAGTTTGCGGAGTGCCGCTGTGTAGTTGCCTCGCGGGGGAATGTAAACAGCAGCTAGAAACACAGCAGTGAATTCTGTCTGTAGATAATGTAGTGTAATGTACTTTATTTATATAGCCGTTTAAAACAACCCATAGGTGACCAAAGCACTTTGCATAAAATAAACAGCATTAAAAACACACAGAGCATTAAAAACAAATAACACAAACAAACAAAAAAAATTCAAGAATAAATACCTAAAAATGAGAATAAAATAAAAACAAATGCCAAGACAAATATCACCACTACTGGGTATTAAAAACCATCCTAAACAAATATGTCTTAAGTTCTGATTTAAAAAGGGCCAGGTCAGAGATAGCATGTAGGTCAGGGGGGAGGTTATTCCAGAGCCTGGGGGCAACAACAGAAAAGGCTCGGTCACCCCAATGTTTATACCTTGACCTAGGCACATCCAGCAAAAGCTGATTGGATGACCTCAAAGCCCTGCCTTGGTCACAGACAGTCACAGTCTCAGACATATAAACCGGAGCAAGGCCATTAAGAGCTTTAAAAACAAAAAGCAAAAGTTTAAAATTAATTCTAAAATGGACTGGAAGCCAATGAAGTGAAAAAAGGATCGGAGTAATGTTCTCTCGCCTAGGTGTGTTGGTCAAAAAACAGGCCGCTGCATTTTGCACAAGTTGAAGGCGGCCGAGAGAAGACTGAGAGATGCCAACATAAAGTGCATTGCAGTAATCAAGTCGAGACGTGATTAAAGCATCAATGGCTATCTCAAGATCATGACGGCTCAGAAAAGGTTTGGCTTTGGATAACAAACGTAATTGATAAAAGCTTATCTTGACTACATTGTCAATCTGTTTATCAAATTTTAAATGGCTGTCAAAAATCACCCACAAATTTCTGACAGCTGAACTGAGCCTTAAAGAGAGGGTACCAAAGCCAGCCGTTACAGTATCCCCAAACACAATACATTCTGTTTTTTCTTCATTTAAGTGGAGAAAATTTTGGCTTAACCACAACTTAATATCAATGATGCAGTCCAATAGAACACTTTGCAGGTTAGTTTGTTCTGGGTTCAAAGGTAAATAAAGCTGCAAATCGTCTGCATAACAGTGGAAAGACATGTTATGCCTGGCTATTATTGACCTGAGTGGTAGCATATATAATGAAAACAGAATAGGGCCAAGGATAGAGCCCTGTGGGACCCCACAGGAGAGAGAGGCACTAGAAGAGAACATGTCACCAATCATTACAGAAAAAGTTCTATTAGAAAGGTAGGATTCAAACCACTTAAGTGCAGTGCCATGGATGCCAACGTGGTGATTCAGGCGTGACAAAAGGATAGTGTGGTCCACAGTGTCAAAGGCTGCTGTAAGATCTAGCAGCACTAAGACCACAGGGCATTTGGCATCAACAGACATCATAATATCATTGTGCACCTTAAGCAGGGCAGACTCAGTGCTGTGACGAGATCTAAACCCAGATTGAAATTTCTCAAAAATAGAAATGTCTTCTAAAAAAGACTGCAACTGTATAAAAACAGCTTTTTCTAAAACTTTAGATAAAAAGGGCAAATGAGAAATGGATCTAAAATTAGATGAAACTGAAGGGTCAAGGTGAGGTTTTTTAAGAAGGGGCCCAACCACAGCATGTTTAAAAGCAGGTGGGACAAATCCTGAACTAAGGCAGGAATTAATAAAAACCAAAAGACCATGCCCTACAGTATTAAAAACTCTTCAGGATTCCAGCGGGAACAACATCCAGTGAACAATTTGTAGGCTTCAGAGACCTTACTATATCAGCAAGTGATGATAAAGAAACCAACTCAAACTGTTCAAACACAGCAGAGTAACCCGGGACAACAGACAAGCTACCATTAAAACTCTTATTAATAACTTGTCTGATAGAGTCCACTTTATTAAGAAAAAAGTGAAGAAAAAGTCTCACATGTTGTAAACGATTCGTCTGTCACAGTCTGAGTGCATGGGTTTATAAAAGAGTTAATTGTGTTAAATAGCACTCTAGGACAGTGACTGCTGCTGGAAATAATATCAGAGAGATACTGAAATTTTGTCTTTTGCACGGTCCTGTGGTAATCTGCAAGACAATCCCTAAGAATTCCCAGAGACACATGTAATTTGTCCTTTTTCCATCTCCGTTCAGCCTGCCTGACCCACTGTCTAATGGCACGGGTAGTGTCGTTTAGCCAGGGATCTGTTTTTGGTTTAGCCGTTTTAAGTCGAAATGGGGCAATAGAGTACAAAATCCCAGAGCAGGTGGTATGAAAGGAGGAAAGAATATTATCCGGATGGGAAGGGGAAACGAGTCCGTTCAAGGCAAAAACTGTGAATCCCTAAAAGCAGCAGAAAACTCCTCTGGTGTTGAAGAAGTGATGATGCAACGCCAACATGATGGAGCCACAGGCTTTCTGGGTGATGTAGGGGTCAACAATTCAAAAATAATGGCCAAATGATCTGAGATGACAGACTCAGAAATTTCTTTGAGAGAGATTGAGAACCCAACAGAGATAACAAGGTCCAGAGTGTGACCAAGACGGTGTGTTGGTTTGTCCGCTAAAATATCTAAATTAAATGTCGCCAACAGTCTTTTAAAATCAGATCCCAGCTGATCAGATGGACAACAGACATGAATAGTAAAGTCCCCACAGATCAAAAGTTTATCATATTTTGGCACATCTGCCAAAAATTCAGAGAACTCATCAATGAAGTCCGTATTATATTTTGGAGGACTATAGACAACAGCAAATAACACAGGACTTGTGAGGTCCACCAGAAATAGTTGCAGCTCAAAGCAGGACTAAGCATTTGTGGAGAGAAGGCGACATTTAAAACTGTCATTAAAAACAGAAGCCAGACCCCCTCCCTGACCAGATGCTCGTGGGGAGCTGAAGAAGGAACAGCTGGGAGGGAGAAGCTCAGAGAAGGCGGCGGTCTCACCTGGTTTAACCCATGTTTCTGTCATCAGAAGAAAATCCAAGGAATGTGAAGTAAAAAAGTCATTTAGAATAAAAGTCTTATTTGCAATGGATCTGGTGTTAATCAGAGCCATGCGAATCAAACACTGACGGCA
The DNA here is from genome assembly GCA_020510985.1 of Pholidichthys leucotaenia. Classification (NCBI taxonomy): domain Eukaryota; kingdom Metazoa; phylum Chordata; class Actinopteri; order Cichliformes; family Pholidichthyidae; genus Pholidichthys; species Pholidichthys leucotaenia. Next base: position 439,393,543 of record CM035838.1, read on the forward strand.
TTTCAGCAGTAAAAACTCCACATCAGGTGAACAGTGCTTGTTAACAGTCTGTACATCTCCACACCACGAGTTGTTTATAAACACACACACACACACACACACACACCCTGCCCTCGTCTTACCCAAGGCTCCAGTTCTGTCTGCTCAATGTGTTGAGTGTGTGTGTAGTTGAATGGCACACTCCAGGACTCTGTCCAAGATCCAGGTCTCACAGAAAATTAAGACTCTTTTATCTTCCGCTGGTCCTAGATCCTTACTCTTTGCTCGTCCAGTTTGGTTTCTAGAGACCAAACGTTGGCTAACAGGAGGCTGGGTAGTGGTGGCCAGTTAGCGCAAACTCTTAGCTTAGCATGGAGCCCTCCCCTCTTGCCTCGCTTGCAGTGCCGTTTCCGAAGCGCTCTCTTGGGATCAGCATGCTCACTCCAGCTCGGTACTTCGTGGTCTTCCTGGGGGTGGTGGTGATTGTTGTGGGAGCAGACAGTGCATTGTAGTTTGGGTGGTATATAAAGCCAGTAAATTCTGTATGGCTGCTTGTCTTGGCGATGTCCAGCAATGCCTGTCGGTTGTATGTTAGCAGTGCTTGACATTTACGCACTGCAGAAAGAGCAACAAACATGCAAAAAAGAAGAAAAAGCCGGCATTCAAGAATGGAGCAAGCAAACACGTCTACCCTGGGGGGGTGCCATGACACCATGATGATTTTACTGTTGGTATGATGCTCCTTTTCTGAAATGCTGTGTTACTTTTATGCTCGATGTAATGGGACACACAACATCCAAAAAGTTCAACTTTCGTCTCATCAGTCCACAGAGTATTTTCCCAAAAGTCTTGGGGATCATCAAGATTTTTTCTAACAAACCTGAGATGAGCTTTTATGTTCTTTTTGCTCAGCAGTGGTTTTCATCTCGGAACTCTGCCATGCAGGCCATTTTTGCCCAGTCTCTTCCTTATCATGGAGTCATGAACACTGACCTTAACTGAGGCAAGTGAGGCTTGCAATTCTTTGGATTTTGTTCTGGGGTCTTTTGTGACCTCTTGGAAGAGTCGTTGCTGCACTCTTGGGGTGATTTTGGTCGGTCGGTCGCACCTGGGAAGGTTCACCACTGTTCCATGTTTTCACCATTTGTGGATAATGGCTCTCGCTGTGGTTCTGTGGAGTCCCAAATCTTTAGAAATGGCTTTATAACCTTTTCCAGACTGCTAAATCTCAATTACTTTGTTTGTTCCTGAATTTATTTGGATCGCAGCATGATGTCTAGCTTTTGGTCTACTTCACTTTGTCAGGCAGGTCCTATTTAAGTGATTTCTTGATTGAGAACAGGTGTGGCAGTAATCAGGCCTGGGTGTGGCTAGAGAAATTGAACTCAGCTTTCCAAAGATGTGATAAACCACAGTTAATTTGTTTTAACATGGGGGGGCAATCACTTTTTCACACAGGGCCATGTAGGTTTGGATTTTTTTTTACCCTTAATAATAAACACCTTTATTTAAAAACTGCATTTTGTGTTTACTTGTGTTATCTTTTACTAATATTTAAATTTGTTTGATGATCTGAAATATTTAAGTGTGACAAACATACAAAAAATGAGAAATTAGGAAGGGGGCAAACACTTTTTCACACCACTGTAGTTGTTTGATTAGTCGACTATCAAAATAATTGTTAGTTGTAGCCTTAGTCTCCTGTCTTCTCTCATGCAGCATGGTGGTGTAGTGATTAGCACTATTGCCTCACAGTAAGAATGTGATTGGTTCAAATCCACCAGCCAGCTGGGCCTATCTGTGTGGAGTTTGCACGTTAAGATAAGATAAGCCTTTATTAGACCCACAACGGGGAAATTCCAGGATTGCAACAGCACAGGGATAGCAACACTCAGAGCAATGATTTAGAAGATAAGAAAATAAGAGCAGTGAATATACAGTACATATGTACACATAAATATATATACACAGTGCGGAGCATTGTAGCTAGATGGAATAAACAGCATAACCATCTATTTAGTTACCCTACATGGTATGAATATGTACCCATACATATTGTCACCCTCCATAGCGACTGATATTGTCCTAGTTGTATACTGGAAGGGACCATTTGTGTAAGTCTGTTGCGTCTTTTGCATTCAATACTATTAGGTCATCATGTTTTTTTTGCTATCTCTGCAAGCAGCCCTGCTTAGGTTATACAGTCTGACAGCCGTAGGTAGGAAGGACCTGCGAAACCTCTTGGTCGCGCATCGAGGATGGTGTAGTCTACTGCTAAATGAACTCCTCAGTGCGTTCAGTATGTCCTGCATGGGGTGGGACTCGGACTCCAGCAGAGATGACAGTTTAGCCACCATCCTTCTCTCTCCTATCTCCTCCACTGGGTCAAGGCGCTGCCCCAGGACAGAGCTAGCTTTCTTGATTAGTTTGTTCAGTCTCTTCCTGTTGGCTGCTGTAATGCCGTTGCCCCAGCAGACCACTCCAAAAGTGATGGCTGATGCCACCACCGTGTCATAGAATGTCTTCAAGAGCACCCCTTGTACACCAAAAGACCTGAGCCTCCTCAGTAGGAACAGCCTGCGCTGTCCCTTCTTGTAGAGTGCATCGGTATTGTGTGACCAGTCTAGTTTATTGTTCAGATGAACACCCAGGTACTTGTAGGATGTCACCATCTCAATGTCTGTTATCTGGATGTTCACTGGTGCTGTGAGGGGTTGTCCTTGCCTGCGGCAGTCCACCACCAGCTCCTTAGTTTTCCTCACGTTGATCTGGAGGCAGTTCCAATGGCACCAGTCCACAAAGTCCTGGATAAGTCCTCTGTACTCAGCTTCATCTCCGTTGGAGATGAGGCCGACGATCGCAGAGTCGTCAGAGAACTTCTGTAGATGGCAGTGTGTTGTGTTGTGTGAGAAGTCCGCAGTATAAAGGGTGAACAGGAAGGGAGCCAAAACCGTTCCCTTGGGGGCCCCCGTGCTGCCGATGGTCGTGTCTGACACACAATCCCGGGTTCTCACAAACTGTTGCCGGTTAGTGAGGTAGTCCACGATCCATGATGACAGGTGCTGGTCCACCCCTGCGCACAGCAGCTTGTCCTTCAGGATCACCGGTTGGATAGTGTTGAAAGCACTGGAGAAATCAAAGAACATGATCCTCACCGCATTCCCAGGCTTCTCCAGGTGGGACAGGGAACGGTGAAGGAGGAAGATCACCGCATCCTCCACCCCAATGCCATGCTGGTAGGCAAACTGGAGTGGATCCATCGCTGGTCCCACCAGGGGGCAGAGGTGAGCAAGGAGCAGTCTCTCCAGGGTCTTCATCATGTGAGACGTCAGGGCCACTGGTCTGTAGCTGTTCAGGTCTTTGGGGTGGGAAGTCTTTGGTACAGGTACCACACAAGTTGTTTCCCACAACTGTGGTACCCTCCCCAGCTTCAGGCTCAGGTTGAAGATGTGCTCCACAATCCCACACAGCTGGTCTGCACAGGACTTGAGGAGCTTCGCGCTGATGCCATCCGGTCCTGAGGCCTTCCTCGCCTTGATCTTCCTCAGCTCTGTCCTCACCTGGGTCTTAGTGAGGGTCAGGTTGGGGGGCTGTGTGCTGGGAGGGGGGGGGGTGTTGGTGGAGTGGGGTGTGGACAGCAGGTCTCGATGACTTTAGAGGCAGCAGTGGTTGGTGTGCAGTCGGGGGGGAGGGCGGTTGGTCAAACCTATTAAAAAACAGGTTCAGATTGTTCGCCCACTCCTTGCCCCCCGTGGCCTGGGGGGAGGTATTCTGGAGCCCAGAGATGGTTTTAAGGTTTCTCCAGACCCCAGACCCCATGTTCTCCCCATGCTTGCGAGGGTTTGCTCTGGTTTTCTCCCACATTCCAAAAAAGCTTGCACATTAGGTGAAGGGGATGTGCGATGCACTGTGTCGGCCTCATCCAGCTGGATGCCCTTGAATTTCCCTCTGGGATTAATCTCTTTTTCTCTGGGTCCTGCAAATTACTCGCTATCACATCAGCGCTGCAACTGTTGCATTCCACCCTTCCCATGTTGCTGCTGCTACCATTGCTCAGTCAGGCCAATGGATGCCATATCCCTGTGACATGTGTCACTCCATCTGGGATTAATAAAGTTAAACGAACAGTTCAGATCTGTGCACCAACATGGTCCACATAGCACAACAGCGACGCTTCAGCAAACCGATCTCAACACCCAGAACTAAACAAAATGAGAAGTTTGTTCCACGAACCGGGCTTTTCTGTTTTGAGAGGCACCATAGTCTGTCCGACCCGCATTTAGGGAGTTGGATTGTGCATTGATATGGTCCATATGTCCATATACACTGGGGTAAAAAAGTATTTAGTCAGCCACCAATTGTGCAAGTTCTCCCACTTAAAAGATGAGAGAGGTCTCCAATTTTCATCATAGGTATACCTCAACTATGAGAGACAAAATGAGAAAAAAAAATCCAGAAAATCACATTGAAGGATTTTTAATGAATTAATTGGTAAATTCCTCGGTAAAATAAGTATTTGGTCAATAACAAAAGTTCATCTCAATACTTTGTTATATACCCTTTGTTGGCAATGACAGAGGTCAACCGCTTTCTGTAAGTCTTCACAAGGTTTTCACACACTGTTGCTGGTATTTTGGTCCATTCCTCCACGCAGATCTCCTCTAGAGAAGTGATGTTTTGGGGCTGTTGCTGGGCAACACAGACTTTCAACTCCCTCCAAAGATTTTCTATGGGGTTGAGATCTGGAGACTGGCTAAGCCACTCCAGGACCCTCAAATGCTTCTTACGAAGCCACTCCTTCATTGCCCGGGTGGTGTGTTTGGGATCATTGTCATGCTGAAAGACCCAGCCACGTTTCATCTTCAATGCCCTTGCTGGTGGAAGGAGGTGTTCACTCAAAATCTCACGATACATGGCCCCATTCATTCTTTCCTTTACACGAATCAGTCGTCCTCGTCCCTTTGCAGAAAAACAGCCCCAAAGCATGATGTTTCCACCCCCGTGCTTCACAGTAGATATGGTGTTCTTTCTCCTCCAAACACGACAAGTTGAGTTTTTACAATAAAGTTCCATTTTGGTTTCATCTGATCATATGACATTCTCCCAGTCCTCTTCTGGATCATCCAAATGCTGTCTAGCAAACTTCAGACGGGCCTGGACATGTACTGGCTTAAGCAGGGGGACACGTCTGGCACTGCAGGATTTGAGTCCCTGGCGGCGTAGTGTGTTACTGATGGTAGCCTTTGTTACTTTTGTCCCAGCTCTCTGCAGGTCATTCACTAGGTCCCCCCGTGTGGTTCTGGGATTTTTGCTCACCGTTCTCGTGATCATTTTGACCCCACAGGGTGAGATCTGGTGTGGAGCCCCAGATGGAGGGAGATTATCAGTGGTCTTGTATGTCTTCCATTTTCTAATAATTGCTCCCACAGTTGATTTCTTCACACCAAGCTGTTTACCTATTGCAGATTCAGTCTTCCCAGCCTGGTGCAGGTCTACAATTTTGTTTCTGGTGTCCTTTGACATCTCTTTGGTCTTGGCCATAGTGGAGTTTGGAGTCTGACTGTTTGAGGTTGTGGACAGGTGTCTTTTATACTGATAACGAGTTCAAACAGGTGCCATTAATACAGGTAACGAGTGGAGGACAGAGGAGCCTCTTAAAGAAGAAGTTACAGGTCTGTGAGAGCCAGAAATCTTGCTTGTTTGTAGGTGACCAAATAGTTATTTTCCACCATAATTTGCAAATAAATTCTTTAACAATCAGACAATGTGATTTTCTGGATTTTTTTTTCCTCATTTTGTCTCTCATAGTTGAGGTATACCTATGATGAAAATTGGAGACCTCTCTCATCTTTTAAGTGGGAGAACTTGCACAATTGGTGGCTGACTAAATACTTTTTTGCCCCACTGTATGACAGCAATATGCCAGCAAACAGATTTGAACATCCAGAATTAAATAAAATGAGTTTGTGCCTTGAATTGGACTTCACTGTCTATTTTGAGTTGCGTCATGGACTGTCCGATGGAAACCTTGCCCGTGTTTCAAGAGTTTTTTTTGTTTTTTATTCTGCTTTTGCTCTTTAATGGAGCATTGCATTATTGCACAATATGTTAATTCACCCAGCACTAATATGTGTATGTATTCTTTTTAAAATGTGATGCCTTTTAAGTGTGTGAAACTTGCACTAGGTTTACAAGAGGTTTGTTGTGTGGCTGAGATCTATCATTCATATAGTTACATATTTAATTTACCAAATTAGTGTTTGTGGTTCAGTTTACAGCATTAGGTCTCTAATTCAGCATTAGGTCTCTAATTCTTTCATATCTAAGGAAAATGGTTATCATGAAAATGGTTATTATTATTATAATTTCCCTGACTAGATTGATATTGACTTGAATTTGAATCAGAATCTTGTGAAATGAACTGAATTGATTGCGGAAATCATTTTTGATACCCAGCCCTAGATGAAATGTTATTGGCTGTCGGTTCTACGAGGTAGACTAGCCACCACAAAACAAAAACAAACAATCCCTCTTAAGGTGATTTGTGATCCAACCTCTAGCATTGTTGTTGCGGAAGCCTGTTTTTCATGTTAAAAGTTTCATCTCTGGTGACACCTCGTGGTTGTTTTTATAATAATAATAATGGTAAAATGGATTGCATTTATATAGTGCCTTTCAAGATACCCAGAGCGCTTTACAAGAAGTCCATTATTAATTCACTCCACAGACAGTCAGTGGTAGTGGTAAGCTACTGCTGTAGCCACAGCTGCACTGGGGCAGACTGACAGAAACGTGGTTGTCAATCCGGGCCAACGGCCTCTCCAGCCATTACTGAACATTTATACACATTCATACCCAGTGTCATGGACACTGGAGGCAAGGTGGGTAAAGTGTCTTGCTCAGGGACACAATGGCAGGATGGCTGGGGAGAGCGGGATTCGAACCGCCAACCCTTTGGTTATTGGATGACCTGCTCTGCTCTACCTCCTGAGCCACTGCCACCCCAAACATTTCCCTCCTCTGTTCCATTTTTTGCTGGGCACCAAGCTAGATGGCAGAAAGTTCCATATTTTTTTTTTCTATACAGTCATGTGAAAAATTTGGACACCCTGTATAAGCCTGTGTGGGGTTTTCTAAAACATATTTGGACATACGGATGTTTAATATCAATGTTAAAAATATTGGGAGATTCACGTAATACAACTAAACAATTAAAAATGAATTAAAGACTTTTTTCAAATTTTCTGTAAAATGTAATTCTGAACAAATCGTCGTCGGCCTCCGTCGGTCTAAGATGACCATGGAAGAGAATCCTAAACGTCTACTCTGCTGGAATAGCACCGCCTGTGGCTGAACAGGCCGATGCGCGAATGACAGTCCCTGTCACACAGGTCGCACTTGTGGGTGGTCTCCGTGCTGCGGGGTCTGTGGCAGTTCTTCCTGCGGGTCCTTTTTTCATCTGCTGCAGCAGTCAGTCTCTCTTCACCCGCCTTGAGCTGTCTGGTCAGGGTGCCTCTCCATTTGGAGCGGTCCGTTGCAATGTCCTCCCAGCGCTCTGTGTTGATATCCAGGGCCTTCATGTCTCTCTTGCAGACGTCTCTAAAGCGCAGCTGTGGGCGGCCAACGTCTCTCCTGCCAGTTGCCAGTTCTCCGTAGAGGATGTCTTTAGGGATTCTGCCATCCTCCATACGGTGAACGTGGCCTAGCCAGTGGAGCCTGCGCTGCCTGAGTAGAGTGAACATGGAGGGAAGGCCAGCGCGGGACAGAACTTCTGTGTTGGGCACTTTGTCCTGCCAGGATATGTCCAGGATGTGGCGAATGCAGCTCAAGTGGAAGGAGTTCAGTCTCTTTTCCTGCCAGGCGTATGTTGTCCAGGTCTCACTCCCATAGAGCAGTGTGCTGATGACTCAGCCGTTGTACACTGCCATCTTCGTCTTGACAGAGAGTTTGGGATTCTCCCACACTCGTGTGGTGAGGCGAGCGAGTGTGAAGGCTGATTTTCCAATCCTCTTGTTGATCTCTGTATCAAGGGAGAGGTTGTTGCTGATCGTGGACCCCAGGTACGTGAACTGATTCACGACCTCCAGCTTGTAGTCGTCGATGGTGATGGTTGGTGGTGCTTCCGCGCCTTGCGCCAAGGCGTTAGTCTTCTTCAGACTGATGGTAAGCCCGAAGTCCTTGCATGCCTGAGAGAAGCGGTCCATCAGGGTCTGAAGCTCCTGCTGTGTGTGGGTTGCGACTGCAGCGTCGTCTGCGAACAGCATGTCTTTGATTAGAGCCTCGCGTACTTTGGCTCTGGCTTTCAGGCGGGCGAGGTTGAAAAGCCTGCCGTCAGATCTTGTGTGCAGGTAGATTCCCTCTGTTGCTGTGCTGAAGGCATGCCTCAGGAGCATAGCAAAGAAAATCCCAAAGAGGGTTGGCGCAAGTACACAGCCCTGTTTCACTCCGCTGCGTATGTTGAATGGCTCTGAGACGTTGCCATCGTGCTGCACTATCCCCTGCATGTTGGTGTGAAACGATTCGATGAGGCTTTGCAACTTTGGTGGGCATCCTATCTTTGGCAGGATCTTGAAAAGGCCCTCTCTGCTGACCAGATCGAACGCTTTGGTGAGGTCGATGAAGGCGACGTACAGAGGCATGTTCTGTTCTCTGCATTTCTCCTGGAGTTGGCGGATGGAGAATATCATGTCTACCGTCAATCGCTCAGCATGGAAGCCACACTGAGACTCGGGGTAGACACGTTCGGCAAGCTTCTGTAGACGAACGAGAACAACTCGTGCGTAGACTTTGCCAACAACACTGAAGAGGGAGATGCCCCTGTAGTTGTTGCAGTCGCTTCTCTCCCCTTTGTTTTTGTAGAGGGTGATGATCTTGGCGTCCCTCATGTCCTGTGGTACGGCACCTTCCTTCCAGCACTGGCAGAGGACGTCATGCAATGGCAGCAGTAGGGCGGTCTTGCAGTGCTTGATCAGGTCAGGGGGTATGCCGTCGTTGCCAGGTGCCTTGCCAGCGGTCAAGCTATCAATGGCCTTGCTGAGTTCGTCGATGGTTGGCTCGGCGTCAAGTTCGTCCATGGATGGCAGGCAGTCGATGGCATCAAGGGCTGACGGTGTCACGGTGTTCTGTCTAGAGTAGAGGTCGGAGTAGTGTTCCACCCATCTCTCCATCTGCTTGTTCTTTTCTGTGATCATCTCCCCAGTGGAAGATTTGAGGGGGGCCGTCTTGCTGTGAGCCGGACCAAGTGCTTTCTTGATGCCATCGTACATACCACGGATGTTCCCTGTTATGGCAGCGGTTTGAATGTCTTGGCTGAGCTGAGTCCAGTACTTGTTGGCACAGCGCTGAGCAGTCTGCTGAACTTTGCTTCTCGCAGCCCTGAGAATCTGGAGATTCTTCTCGTTTGGGTACTTCTTGTACTCAGCAAGTGCTGAGCGCTTGGCTTCAATGACAGGGGTCATCTCGGTCAACTTGGCATCAAACCAGTCCTGTGACTTCGAGGTCTTCCTCCCAAAGGTAGCCAAGGCTGTGCGGTGGATGGTGTTTCGCAGCTCTTCCCACTTCTGCTTTGCAGATTCTTCTTCTTGTGGTACACCAAGCTCCTTCTCAAAGGTGGAGGCAAACTGCTCAACAAGTTCTGGTTGGGCCATCTTGCTGGTGTCAATCCGTGCCTTTCCAGGCTGTCTAGCACGATGGAATTTCTTCAGCTGCAGCTTGACCTTGCAACACACCAATGAATGGTCTGTGTCGCAATCTGCACTCTGGAACGAACGGGTGATTAGCACGTTCTTCAGTGAGGTGCGCCTGGTCAGGATCAAGTCCAGCTGGTGCCAGTGCTTTGAGCGCGGATGTTGCCAGGAAACCTTGTGTTGGGGCTTGGTCTTGAAGAACGAGTTTGTGATGCACAGATCGTGATATGTGTAGAACTCGAGCAGCCGCTGTCCATTGTCGTTCATTCTGCCCACGCCAAAAGGTCCAAGACAGGAGGGCCAGGAGTCGTGGTCAGCACCCACTCTGGCATTGAAGTCTCCAAGAAGAATGAGTTGTTCAGAGTTGGGGATGATCCTGACAGTTGTTGCGAGATTCTCGTAGAACTCGTCTTTTGCCTCTGGTGTGGCTGTCAGTGTTGGGGCATACACACTGACGAGGGTGACTGGGCCTTGAGTGGTGTTCAGGCGGAGGGTGAGTAGCCGTGCAGAGCCAGTGCTGCCCGGTTCCACCATCTTCAGCAAGATGTTCTTCACTGCGAAGCCCACTCCGTGTTCCCTGTGTTTGTCACTGCCCTTTCCCTGCCAGTAGAACGTGTAGTCCTTCTCTCAGTGTGCCTGCGTCAGCCAACCGTGTTTCCTGGAGAGTGGCGATATCCACTCCCAGTCTCTTCAGCTCATTATTGATGATGGCAGGCTTCCTGGTGTCGTTGATGTCCTTGAGGTTAGCAGCGAGTCCTGTCATCATAGTGCGGACGTTCCAAGTTCCCAGTTTTAGAGTTGGTCTCTTTTGTTTTATTGTCTTGCCTGGTGCGAAGGTTCTCAGCCTGCTGTTCGGACTTCTCCTTATCCCCATGCACCCAATGAGGAAAGCAAGCTGTGGTGGGACAACACCTTATCGGCTGGGGGCTGCCCAGCTTGAGGCGGGCGGTAGCTGTCCAGTGAGATCTGATGATCCCTCCCACCATCGGGAACAACCCCTGGCGCCACGCTCTACGCCAATTGAGCGGTGGCTTATAACCAGTAACTGTCATTCCCCGTGTTTTGTCTACGCCAAAGGCAAAGCTGGAGTGTCCTCTCCAGTGATCCGGTGTTCTACCTTCCAGCGTTGGGCGTTGGTAGGATTCAAGCCTGGGCAGGAAGATATGGAGGACAAGATGTTGCCCATGCAGCATGTCCCCCCTCTCCACGTCACTGATGAATCCAAAGGAACAGCAGGGCTGCTACAGTTTGGCACCAGCGCCGTTGCAGGAGCTGCCAGAACGATGTTGAGCACAACATAGAACTGCCTTAGAGGCTCCGACTCCGGATTTTTCCTCAGGGTTGACTCCCGAAGCCTTTCCCATGACCGGGTGTGCCGCAAGGCAGCGGAGGTTTGAAATCAGGGTTTACCTTCCCCTAGATGGGCTACCTTCCCTGGTTGACGAGCCACCATCTACCCGAAGCATCTGGTTTTAAGACGCCAGAGATCCACCCTCGCCCCTTCTCCTATTAGTAAAAGCAGTTCCGCCGGGCTTGGAGACTAAACCACACGGGCAGGCTAGGAGTTAGACTTAGTTGTCAGAGGCTTTTCGAGACGCACGCCATAAGGAGCATTTTATGAGCACTGGGAGCTTAACCCCAGTGCCGCTCCTGACTATGACAACCTTGGAACAAATAGTGAGGAATAAATTAGGACACCCCATCTTTTTAGGACACCCTCACATTCATTCCCACTTACAGTGGCTAAAATAAATGTAAAAAAAAAAAAATGCAAATAAAAACAAAAACTAGGTTAGACATAGATATATGAACATTTCTTAAAGAACTGAATATTTAAAGGTGTGTCCAAATTTTTCACATGACTGTATATATGTTCTTTGGCATGATCCAACCGGGACTTGAACTCCGACCTCCCAGTTGTGGGGTGGCTGGTGGTTTATTACTTAAATTAAATGGTTTATTACATGAATTATTTTACTGATATTGTGGTGACCCAGCACAATGCAGATTGACTCTTATTCACACTCAGCAGGGCTGGAGGAAACGGAAGACAATTAGCATACAGAGGACAATTCACAGATGGACAAAGAGCCACAGGAGGCAGTCAGACAGGACTGTATACATATGTCCTCGAGCTAACCAATGTCATGCTAATCATGTGTATTGACTGTGATGCTAATGTGCCATGCATTCTCTCTTCCTGTATCACTGCATAAAAGAGCTTGTGTGACATGTCTCAATAGCACAGTAGCTCAGAGCTACGATGTGTGTCTCATTTTGATGGAGGAAATAAAACTTTACAACCTTCCAGCTCGTCGCATCTCGCCTGATCTTATTCCTCCACAATATCTCCTTTAAAACTTCTAAAAACATATGAGCCTTTGAACCATGATGTGATGCTTTCTGCAGTTTTACTCCACAAATGTGGAAGATTCTGCATAAATTACCCACAGATTCTGAGTAAATCTCTCCTTCCCATTGCTTTTAACTAAATTGGTAAGACACATTCAAAATGTTCACTGCTGTATTAAAATGTTGCCAAGTTCAGAAAATCTTCATTTATCTAAAATCCTCCAAGACCAGATGTGTTGGAGAACAGTTTTATACTCTGAGGTATTTGAAATGCCAAAATGATACATTTATTCGCACTGATGGGTCACAGCTGTGTGCTGTCAGTCAGTGGAATCCATGTTAATATCTCATTTCCACCAAGGGAGGAGGTAATGTTTTTTCTGGCATTGATTTGTTTGGTTGTTGGCTTGTGTGTTAGCAACATCAGTATTTCCTCTGGCTTAAAGATCTTGGTGCAGTGGCAACATATTTTTCCGGGGGGAAGGGGGGGGGGCAGAACACACATGATACGGTTGTAACCAGGATATGTTAATTTTAGACTATTTTTTATTTTTTTAAATTTTGCACAGTAATATTGCATAATGGAACTTACCATTTGATGTATTGTACAACCAAGGCTTGAATATTGGAATATCGGGCAAGTTGGGGTCTCACCCAGATGTCCTGTGTTTGGACTTTTTACTGGTGTCGTCCTTCTCTCCTTCCCCTGCTCTCACCTGTCCTGGACCCTCTGCCTGAACACTTTCCTCTCCTTGGCTCTTCTCTTCAGTCTCATCTTTCCCTCTCTGAGCCCTGTCTAATTCAGGTTTTCTCTCTGTCTATGGTGGTATACAAACAGATTAGAAAATACCAAGTGTCATGTTTTGTCCTGCAGGATTTTTTTTCATGGTTTACAAAAATAACCAAAATGTTTATTTTTTGTATTTTTATTCTAGCGTTTCTTTTTTCCATTGACGAAGAGTAGGAAAGGGAAGGGAAAAAAACATTCATAATAGTAATTTACTCATTCATACTTAAATTATATGAAGTGGGTATACAGTAGTAGCCAGAAATTCTACTCATGTAAAAGCAGTACTATGAAATTAATAATTAAAAGTAGACAACCAAAAATTTCTAGTTGAGTTAAGGGTATAAAGGGCACCCACTTAAAAACTTGAGTAATAACTTCAATCTTGAAGGTTTGAGGTTTTTCTCCAAAATTTACAACAATTTTCTTATAGTTTTCTACTTTTCTCTGTAAATTTATCAAAATTAACAGCACTTTTCCTCAACTTTGTATTTTTCTCTTGTAAAATTATGACTCTTCTTGTACAGTTGAGACTATTACAAATGTGGATTATTTTATGGCTAATTTTTATCATTTTTTAATCCAATTCAACTTTATTTATAAAGCTTTTTAAAAACAACAGTTGACACCAAGTGCTGTACATCAACGATAAATAAAATATAAAAACAGTAAAATACAGCTAAAGTACAAAACAGCACAAACAAAACAATAGTCATACAATAGAGACAATAAGAACAAATAAAGTCAGTGTCTCAAACTGGGTCAAAAGCCAGAGAATAAAAATGGGTTTTAAGAGGAGTTTTAAAACTGGACAGTGAAGAGGCCTGTCTGATGGACAAAAGCAGATTATTATAAAATTACTTTTTTTCTAATAAATTTGAAACACAATGTGGCAATTTTTTTTTACTTTTTTCCTCATACAATTTAAACTTTTAACCATAATTTTGTAGCGCCAGAACAGAACAATAACTTGAACTCTGAATTCAAAGAAATATAATTATTAAAATAAAATTATATTTAAAGAAATAAATTAAATGACCAAATATGAAGTTATTTCTATTATAATATTTCTATATTTTTTTTTTTAGAAATCTCACCAACCCGACAGCAGGAAAAACCTCCCTTATTTTGAAATCCAAATGACACGTTTAGTTTGTCTGAAGGCTGCTGACAGATTAAAGTCATCGATTTAATGAATTTTGGTCATCTTAACTTGCCAGGTACATAATAGGGAACGTAACTTAATATTGTAGTGGCTGATGAAATACTGTATATCCTGAGCATTTCATCAGTCCTCCTTGCCTTTCCCTTCATATGAAGCCAGCTGCATATGAATTCTAACCACATCTCTTAGTTAAGCGACTCTTCCATTATTGCTTCCGTTTCCAGCGGGTTAAAACCATGATAAATGCCTCCAGTGCTTACATACCTCTTCTGATTTTTTTCCGTGTTTAAAGTACTTTAATAAACTCATGTTTCTGTCGGACAGCCATGCTAGCGGGACAGTCTGCCTGACTGGAAAGCTTGCGTGGGCGGGGCGCTTCTAAACTCCACGTGGATGACGGCCACGCGCGTTGTTCGTGTGCGCGCTTGCGGAAAGTCATTGCTTCATATATTTTTCTTAAATTCATATCACCTCATTAGCATGGCGGTAATTTTTCTGGCAAGGCGGGCCGCCACCTAGAAATGTTACCAGAGGAAACACTGGACATTACTCAAAAAGTTATGAACGGATTTTGATGAAATTTTCAGGAAAGGTGTGTAATGGCACGGGGAACAGATGATTATTATTAGATTTTGTTGATGATCTGAGAGTGCATACCTCCACCAAGGGCTTTGTTTTGTATTTGTGCAGCAGGATTACACAAAAACTCCTGGATGGATTTGGATGAAATTTTCACCAGAGGTGGTTCTTGGGCTAGAGATGAACCAATTTTAGTGATGATCCAAGAATGCATACCTTTGCCAAGGCTCTTATCTTCTCTCGGAGTGTTAGCAGCAATACTGCAAAGCTGCTGGACGGACTTTGATGCAATTTTCACCAGAAGCGGCTCTAGACCTACGCACAAACCCATTACATTTTGGAGATGATCCATGAGTGATGGAAGGAGCCTTGAGGGAGGTATGTGCTCTCTTGAGTGCTTTTCTATTTTCTCATTTAATCAATTCCTCACATCAAAGTTTGGCTTGTACCGATGTTTTATTTCAAATAAATTTCCAAATTTTCACTGAGGGGAATACAGTTTGAATAGAAGGTTGAGTCTTTGGTGAGAAATCATTTCTCCCTTGGTCTTTCTTAATGTATCCAGTCACTGTGATCCAGTCATACTGGGGTAAAATGTCAGCAAGTCATAAATGATGCAAAAGTGTCACAGGGCAATGGGATTGGTTGGTAGTATGCATTTCAAATATAAACAAAACACAACAAACTCACGCTCAGAGTACATACTGCACCTATACTGTATTCACACACAGGTTCATGCATGTTCACCAGCTGGTGTCATGCAGGACAGAACAGCACACCTGAGGGCGACAGATCTATCCTCCTGTTGGGAGTCAATAAGCTCCAGCAGTGCATATTCCTGTGTACTCATTATGATGACTCTTAATGATGAAGTCAGTCTGAATAATTATTCACAGCTGAAAGCTCTCAACGTGGCTCCATATTCAAGGGCAAACAGTCTCTTGCCTTGTCTCTCTGATGGCACAGTCATTTGGATAAATAACAGTGACAGAGCACCTAATTTTTTTTTTTCATACAAATGCATTTGATCATTTTTCACAATGTAAAAATGTAACATGGATTCTTGAGCTGAAATTGTAATGCTACTTAGACTCCACCGATTTTTGTTTGGATATTTTCACTAAGATCATGTAATAAGTAACAGATGGTCATTGTGGCCTTCCAGAAAAGGACAGCTCACTTAAGATTGAAATTACATTTGTTAAAACATATGCAACGGTTATGTGGGTACAAATATTAAAGGGGTCATTGCCTGAAAAATGGTGTGTTTGTAGGTTTTAACAGTCTGAATTGAGTCTTCTGGTCACACAATTATCCAAAAATTTTCAAATCAGTCAATTCTCTTTAAAAACACAGCCTTTATCTCATTTTTCTCTCCCAGAAACGTTTTTGACTTTTTTGTGGAAATCGTATATGTCACGTTTTGAAAAAGCCAACCCACCGCCGTCCTTGAGACCAGCTCACTACTCTATTATTGGCCCACCTAGCTGTCTGTCATGTATATGGAAGTGGTGCTAAAGGTAGCCTGTTAGCCCCTGAGCTATTAGCTCCCAAGCTAACACTGGAAACAGGAAGCTCGAACCGAGGGCGGCTTATATTGTTATTTTCTTCAGCTCTTTGTCACCCTAATAACCATCCCTGTTACCACTTGGTTCACCGGTCCACAGTCCATAATGTGCCTCGCGTCACTCAGGCCCGTCTCCCAGTGGTTTTGCAGCGGGTTGCTGGTATGCCAGTCACAGGGAGCTCAGAGCCAGCAGCCCCAGGCAGCATCCCCAGGTTGTGGGAACTTCCTGCCCCGGCACCTGGGGCGCAGTTCAGGCAGTTACCGCGACCCGGGGATGCTGCCTGGAGCTGCTGGCTCAACTCCCTCACCATCATCCAGGCATACTGTCACGAGTAGCGTGGGGGAGCTGCTTCATTTGCTTTAGTAATTATAAAATCACTTTTGGAGTGGTCTGCTGGGGCAGTGGCATTACTTAATGCCACTGCCCCAGCAGTGGCATTACTTAATGAGACTGAACAAACTGATTAAGAAAGCTAGCTCTGTCCTGGGGCAGCGCCTTGATCCGATGGAGGAGATAGGAGAGAGAAGGACGGTGGCTAAACTGTCATCTCTGCTGGAGTCCGAGTTCCACCCTATGCAGGACATACTGAATGCACTGAGGAGCTCATTTAGCAGCAGACTACATCATCCCAGGTGCACAACCGAGAGGTTTCGTAGGTCCTTCCTACCAACGGCTGTCAGACTGTACAACCTAAGCAGGGCTGCTCGCAGAGATAGCAAAAAGACGTAACAAACTAATAGTTTTTTGAATGCAAAAGATGCAATAGACTTACACAATGGTCCCCTCCGGCATACAACTAGGAACATACCGGTCGCTATGGAGGGTGAGAATATGTATGGGCACATAATCATACCATGTAGGATAACTAAGTAGACGGTTATGCTGTTTCATTCCATCTAGCAACAATGCTCTGCACTGTGTGTGTTTATATATTTGCATATTTATTCCATCTAGCTACAATGCTCAGCACTGGGTGTGTTTATATATTTATATATCTACATATTATTCCATCTAGCTACATTGCTCCGCACTGTGTGTGTTTATATACTTGCATATTTATTCCACCTAGCTGCAATGCTCCGTACTGTGGGTGTTTATATATTTACATATTTATTCCATCTAGCTACAATGCTCTGCACTGTGTGTTCATATATTCATATATTTATTCCATCCAGCTACAATGCTCTGCACTGTGTGTCTGTGTGTGTGTATATATATATATATTTTATAGTAATACGTACATATGTTTATTAGCTGCTCTTGCTTGCTTGTTTTTTTTTCTTGCCTTCTGATTGTTGCTCTGAGTGTTGCTATCCCTGTGCTGTTGCAATCCTGGAATTTCCCCGTTGTGGGACTAATAAAGGCTTATCTTATCTTATCTTATCTTAAAATTAAAGAAAATGTGAGCAAAATGTCACAAGTACTTCATTAAGACATGAGTGAGCTGTTAAAATGTGTAAAAAGTGCAGTCACTGGGCCCTTTAATATAAATATGTGGGTGTAAACTTGTAAACTTGTTGTGGCACCAGTCCAGAAAGAATGAACAATTTTATTAATAATTCACTATTTGTACTAGCAATGAATCAGTCTCAAAACCTGTGAGTTCTTTCTGCTTTTAATCAAGAAGATGGATGAGAAATTAAACAGTAACTCCAATATGCCCTTTTAACAGTTTAATAAGAAATTTCAGGATAGATGAACACATTCAGATGACTTTAAGACAGTGAATTCAACAGGTGAATTCAACAGTGAACTCAACAATCAGAGGGAGGGCTGGCCCACCCCCACCATCGGTCGGACCAGCTTTTACCATCAACACAGCGGACACACGGAGGACCCTAACCAAAGGGTAAAGCTGCAGGTCCGGACAACATCCCGGGATGTGTGCTCCGAGACTGTGCGAGCGAGTTGGCGGATGTCCTGACTGACATTATAACATCTCCCCGAGTCAGGCCATCGTTCCCAGATGCTTCAAGACCTCTATCATTGTACCGGTGGCAAAGAAACCAGTTGTGTCCTGTTTGAATGACTATCGGATATAATAATATCCGTCCAACCAATCCATCCAATATAATATGACTATTCAGTTTTTTGAATGCAAAAGATGCAATAGACTTACACAATGGTCCCCTCCGGCATACAACTAGGAACATACCGGTCGCTTTGGAGGGTGAGAATATGTATGGGCACATAATCATACCATGTAGGATAACTAAGTAGACGGTTATGCTGTTTCATTCCATCTAGCAACAATGCTCTGCACTGTGTGTGTTTATATATTTGCATATTTATTCCATCTAGCTACAATGCTCTGCACTGGGTGTGTTTATATATTTATATATCTACATATTATTCCATCTAGCTACATTGCTCCGCACTGTGTGTGTTTATATACTTGCATATTTATTCCACCTAGCTGCAATGCTCCGTACTGTGGGTGTTTATATATTTACATATTTATTCCATCTAGCTACAATGCTCTGCACTGTGTGTTCATATATTCATATATTTATTCCATCCAGCTACAATGCTCTGCACTGTGTGTCTGTGTGTGTGTGTATATATATATATTTTATAGTAATACGTACATATGTTTATTAGCTGCTCTTGCTTGCTTGTTTTTTTTCTTGCCTTCTGATTGTTGCTCTGAGTGTTGCTATCCCTGTGCTGTTGCAATCCTGGAATTTCCCCGTTGTGGGACTAATAAAGGCTTATCTTATCTTATCTTATCTTATCTTATCGTCCTGTTGCACTGACACCAATTGTGATGAAGTGTTTTGAACGGCTTGTCAAACCACACATTACAGCCTGCCTCCCTGCATCACACGACCCGCTCCAATTTGCAGATCGTTCAGACCGCTCCATGGAGGATGCTATAGTCACCACCCTACACTCTGTCATCACCCACCTGGACCAGAAAGACACCTACGCCAGACTCCTGTACAATGATTTCAGTTCAGCATTCAACCCCATTATTCCCCAGAGACTGATGGAGAAATTACTCCTTCTTGGTCTGAACTCCGCCACATGTCTCTGGATCCTGGATTTCCTGACTGAGAGACCTCAGTCTGTCCGGGTTGGAAACAACATCTCCAACTCTGTCACGCTGAGCACCGGATCCCCTCAAGGCTGTGTACTCAGTCCACTGTTATTTACACTTCTAACACATGACTGTGTATCCAGACACGAGGGGAACCAGATTATTAAGTTTGCAGATGACACCACGGTGGTGGGACTTATTCAGAGGGATGAGGAATCAATGTACAGGGAAGAAGTGAGAGACCTGGAGGGCTGGTGCAGGGAGAACAATCTGGTGCTCAACGTGGACAAAACAAAGGAGATGATTATCGACTTCCGGCGGTCACAACCTGAGCATGTCCCCCTCAGCATCGGCGGCCGTTTAGTGGAGAGAGTGGAGAACATCAAGTTCCTCGGAGTGCAGATCTCGCAGGACCTGACCTGGAGCAAGAATTTCTTGGGGATCAGGAAGCGGGCTCAGCAGAGACTGCACTTCTTGAGGAAACTCAAACGGGCCTCTCTCCCCATCTGCATCCTCAGGACCTTCTACAGAGGTGTGGTGGAGAGTGTTCTGACGTACTGCATTGCTACATGGTACTCCAGCTGCAGTATGTCAGACAAAAAAGCCCTGCAGAGGATAGTCAAGGGAGCTGAGAGGGTAATTGGAGTCTCCCTCCCCTCTGTCCAAGAACTTTTTCAGAACCGTTGTAGGAGCAGGGCACTGAACATTGTCAAGGACCGTTCTCACCCTCTGCATAAACACTTTGAACTTCTTCCATCTGGTAAACGATTCCGGAGCATCAGAGGCAGAACCACCAGACTGATCAACAGCTTCCTTCCACAAGCTGTCAGGATGCTGAACAGTTGACCCGGAATCTCTCATACACACTACTGCACCTACGGACATTTTGTATATTATCTGTATATTATAGTTAGTTTTTTCCCAAGTATGTCTCAGGGATGTGTGAGTGGATGGGTGGGTGAAGCTATGTGTAAGTGTGTCTTAAATCATGCTGCTTCTATTTATATGGATGCCGAGAGAAACGCAGTTTCATCTTGCCTGCACTACAGTTGTATGTACAGCAAAATGACAATAAAGTTTGATTTGATTTGATGTATCATGAGCACATTAAACTGTTAAAGGTCTGATGACACGATTTTGACATTTTTTTTAGCATGTTGTGTAAACCCAAAAGTCATTGTCGATGATCAATATAATATTTACAACCGCGCCTGCATAAACTAGTCATCATCAAAAAACCGCAGCCGTTGACTGGACTGTGGTGCCGCCCACCGAATGAAAGGCGGCACCACCATGACGTAAGCAACAGAACAGATGCCGGTGTTGTTGACTGGAATGACAGCAGCTTTGTACCTCACAGTTTCTCTGGTTTCTTGTTTTAATTTTACAGCTATTCCTTTGCGTTGTGTTGCAGGCTTAGATAAACAGCAGGCCATGAAAGACCACATCACACGCTTCAGCTCCAACTGTCATAAGCCTCCTCGTGCGCTCCTCATGCACTTTTACGCAGGAGGAGCACACGAGGAGGGGAAGGATTAATGGATTTGTGCGCAGCTTTGGCCTACTTTCTGTAATCGCATGCTGATGCTCGCCGGTCCGGCTATGTCCCCTCTCTCATTATCATCAGCTGATTCAAACTCCCGCTGATCATCTTTCCTGGTCCTCCTCCTGTCCTCCTTTCCTGGTCCTCCTGTGCTTCTCATCACACCATCACCAGCAATGCGTGTACTTAGTGGCTGTTTGCCAGTCACGCACTGCTGGTCCATAGTATTGTCATCTGTGCTGTTAGTCTGCCAGTATTTTTAGCACTCTCATGACGTGTTAGTCACTCCATGTTCGCCGTGGTTCTCGTGCATCCTTGAAGCAATGTCGGCTCTGGGGCGCACCTGTAGCTAACACATCTCCTCTCATTCGTTCTCTGGGCGATGCCGGCCCCCAAACGCCATCAGTAAGTGTGTTTGTGTTTTTTTGTACGTCTTCACCTTTTTGGGAATTGTCTGTCTTTCTGTATTAAATGTGCTGTGGTGAACCCTGCACGTAAATCCTCATTATTTCATCCTCCCTGTCCATGTCCTGCGTAAGAGCACACGGAGGGTCATGATGAATGGATTTACACGCAGGATTCACCACAGCACATATATTGAACATCAGAATGATGACAGCAGTTCCCAAAAAGGTGAAGACTTACAAAAATAAACAGAAACACAGTTGGCGTTCGGGGCCGACATCACCCAGCGAACATGGAGAGGAGACGTGTTAACCATGGTTGCGCCTCAGGGCCGACATCGCTTCAAGGGGTGCAACAGAACCACGGCTGTGTGGAGTGGCTAACACGTCGTGATAGTGTTGGCAATATTGGCTGGCTGACAACACTGTAGATGATACACACAAAACATGAACAGCTGACTGTCAAAGAGAAAGGGCGCATAGTCGGACCGGCGAATCTTGGACAGTGCCCACCTGAAAGTGGGTCAAAATGCACATAAAACACATGTATAAAACAACTCAAAATATAATACATAATAAACCCGATGCCTAAGCCACAGAGAATACACTGCTATGATTTTATTGAAAAATCAGGTTTAAATAAATTATATTTATGAACAAATAATTTGTTGCAATATCTGTAACAAAAGCATACCACTCGGTGTTCCCCTGCCGTGTGTTTGCCGCTGCTGCTGCACCAGCCATATGTGCCTGTCCACTGTCACTCTCTGAGTCTGACTTGCTAGGCACGATGCCCGCTTGGCATGGCTCAAACCTATATGGTCTGATGCCCCCAGATTCTTCATTGCCATCCCATTCTTCGGAACTATAATCGTCTGAAGATTGGACGACACAAACCAATTCCAGACTACATGTGCTGGAACCATCGTTGATGTTTTCTACTGCTTCCATCCTGTGTGTACAATGGGCAGCCAAGCGCTGTGTTCTGTCGATGATGTTACAACATGGCCAAGGGGTTTTCCAGCCACTGATGCAATTGATGACGTGGCGCTCATGAAAACGTCGGATATTCGCGTGAAAAAAAGCCTGTTTGACTCAGAACTGCACAGACCAGCCTATTTCATCATATTGTATTATGTGTTGAAAAATTAGATGAAGTCAAAAACGTGTCATCAGACCTTTAATGGATTACTGAGCATAAAGTGTATTGTCAAACATTTGTGGAACCAAAGAAAAACATAGCTTAAATTGGCACTGTAATGTAAAATGAAAAAACATAAAATAGCTGTAAAACAGAATGGTTAGGAAAATTGAATGCAATTTTATGAAGAAAATGATAAAAAATTAGTTTATAAAAAGGAAAATTTGTGTTAGGAAAAAGGTGAACTTTAAAGAAAAGTTAAAAAAGAAAGATTACAAAAGGAACACAGAGCTCATGTCTGGGCCTGGGCTTTTGTAAGAGAGAGCATGGTTGACCTTCTCCAGAATTCACAAGACTGCAAACAAAGGGAAAGTTTTCCAACTTGTTAGGTGTGGCAGGATTGCCCAGTATCTATGAATGACAAGTGAGCCTGACCAATTACATTAAAAGATTAGGATTGGATCTGCCCATTAGTGTAAACTTTTGACCAATTGCACTTAGTTCCTTTGTTTGAGCCGGGGTCATAAAGTTGACTAAAAAGGATACAAAGGAAGGACTGAAACCTGATTGGTCAGTTCAGTTTTTGGAATATGAGTCTCACACAGGGAGAGAGAAGGATGCATAGTATTTGATATGAAGGGAAGAAATTATCTTGAAACATGTTTGCTACCTATTAAAGCATAAATTCTTTAAAACTTCAGTGACTAAGATATTCTACTTTAGTAAAGGAACAAAACAATGTGTTTACATTGTAAATGTAATACTTTTTATAGTGGACATGCAAAATTAGTTCTTCATGAACATAAAGAAACCTATCAAATCATACCAATAAAAGTATTTCAAACCATAATTGTCCATCAGAGGGTCCAGCCATAACTTCCAGTGTTCCGACAGGTGTCTCCTGAAAAATAAGAATCTTCAAGATAAAAGTTAATTTTCTGTGAGATCCCAGTTGAGTTGAGATTGATCATAACAATCAACTCGTCCTTTTGGGGGCACTGTTGGACTTTCGCAGTTTTGGAAAAAAAGGGAGGAAGTGGCCTAAAGAATCTCAGATCGTTATCAAATCATAAAACTGTCGAAACATGAGTCCTCTGGGTAGATTGATGTAGGGAAGGCAACTCCAAACTTCCTTGCAGGGAGGTCAATTCAGCTATGTAATGTGACTTCAAAGCCCTGGCTTTCTTGTGTGTTTTGGAAAGGGGGTTTCTGGCAAGGGTCTGAATTCCAAGACTTTCTCTTCAAGGAAAAAAGATGAGTTTAATTCCAAACCAGTTGTTCACTCTACACATTAAATAAACAAAAAAACACCTTTTAAAACAGCTGACATTCTGTCAAAATCTCTCACTCCCTCCACAGCATTGGAGCCTCCGGTCTGTGAGCGGACACTGCATGTCAAACATGTAATATTAGAGGCAAGATGGTTGTTAACAACCCTTTGGATGGGAAACTAAATATATCATTGCAAACAAAAGTGTCATATACAGTGGATATAAAAAGTCTACACACCCCTGTTCAAATGCCAGGTTTTTGTGTTGTAAAAAAATGAGACCAAGATAAATCATTTCAAAACTTTTTCCACCATTAATGTGACCTATAGCCTGTACAACCCAATTGAAAAACAAACTGAAATCTTTTAAGGGGAAAAATAAAAAATAAAAAACTTACAGTAACCTGGTTGCATAAATATGCACACCCTGTTATAACTAGGGATATGGCTGTGTTCCGAATTAACCACATTCAGACTCATGTTAAATGGGAGTCGGCACACACCTGCCAGCATTTAAAGTGACTTGAATGAACCCCAAATTAAGTTCAGCTGTTCTAGTAGGCTTTTCCTGACATTTTTGTAGTCACATCTTACAGCACGAGCCATGGTTCGCAGAGAGCTTCCAAAGCATCAGAGGGATCTCATTGTTCAAAGGTATCAGTCAGGAGAATAGTACAAAAGAATTTCCAAGGCAATAAATATACCATGGAACACAGTGAAGAAAGTCATCATCAAGTGGAGAAAAAATGGCACAACAGTGACATTACCAAGAAGTGGACATCCCTCCAAAATTGATGAAAAGACAAGAAGAAAACTGGTCAGGGAGGCTGCCAAGAGGCCGACAGCAACATTGAAGGAGCTGCAGGAATTTCTGGCAAGTACTGGCTGTTTAGTACATGTGATAACAATCTCCCGTCTTCTTCATTTGTCTGGGCTATGGGGTAGGGTGGCAAGATGGAAGCCTTATCTTACGGAGAAAAACATCCAAGCCCAGCTACATTTTGCAAAAACACATTTGAAATCTCCCAAACACTTGTGGTAAAAAAAAAAAAAAAGGCAAGATGGCGCCCATCGAGGCAGACGTCTTTGCTCGTTCCGTTCACGATTGACGACTTTTTCTCCTTTTATGCATGTTTGCTGCTCTTTCTACAGTGCATGAAGGTCATGCGCTGCTAACATACGACCGATGGACACTACTGGACATCGCCAAGATGAGCAGTCATACGGAATTTACTGGTTTCATAGCAATGCATTGTGTGTCCATGCAACGATCAGCATCACCCACAGGAAGGCCCCGAAGCACTGAGCCCACGTGAACATGCTGACCCCAAGATAGCACGTCGGAGGTAGCGCCGGAGACGAGATAGAAGAGGAGGGCTACATGCTAGGCTAAGGGCTCGCGCCTGGCGACCACCGCTGCCCAGCCTCTTGCTGGCTAACGTACGGTCTTTGGAAAACAAGCAAGACAAACTAAGAATAAGGGTTGAAGACCAGTGGGAGATAAGAGAGTACTGCGCCCTAATTTTCTGCGAGATCTGGCTCTTGGACGGAGTCCCGGAGTGCGCCATTCAACTACAGACACACTCAACACATCGAGCAGACAGAACTGGAGCCTTGGGTAAGACGAGGGGAGGGTGTGTGTGTTTATAAACAACTTGTGGTGTGGAGATGTACAGACTGTTTACAAGCACTGTTCGCCTGATGTGGAGTTTTTACTGTTGAAATGCCGTATTATCTACCGAGGGAAGTTATCGCTGTGTTTTTGGCTGCGGTCTACATTTGCCCGCAAAGCAGCTACACAGTAGCGCTAAGCAAATTCCATGACGTCATCAGCGCAGTAGAGACGACCCATAACAATGCTGTTTTTATTGTTGCTGGTGACTTTAACCAGTGCAATTTATGGACTGTACTCCCTAAATATTACCAGCATGTGGACATTCTCACCCATAATAAAAACACACTCGACCATGTTTACTCCAACATACGTGGCGCTTTCAGAGCGGCACCCCGCCCCCACTTCGGACAGTCAGATCACATCTCCCTATTTATGTACCCAGCCTACAGACAAAAGCTGAAACAAACCCTGTTATTAAGCAAATTATTGTTATTAAGCAAATGCCAACCAACTAGCTCCAGTACTGAAACACCTGTACAACCTGAGCCTGAGTCTGGAGAGAGTACCGGTGCTGTGGAAGACATCCTGCCTGGTTCCTGTCCCCAAGAAGTCATCTCCATTGGATCTGAATGACTATCGACCAGTTGCCCTCACATTTCATGTGATGAAGGTCCTGGAAAGACTGGTCTTAGCCCACCTGAGGCCGCAGGTGGAGACGTGGCTGGACCCTCTGCAGTTTGCATATCAGCCCCATTTAGGAGTTGAAGATGCTGTCATCTACCTGCTGCAACGAGCCCATCAGCACCTGGATGGTGGAGGAGATACTGTGAGAATCACTTTTTTTGATTTCTCCAGTGCCTTTAACACCATCCAGCCACTGCTGCTGGGTGAGAAGCTGCGGGTGATGGGGGTTGACAGCTCTGTGATCTCCTGGATTACCAACTACCTGACAGGCAGACCACAGTTTGTCAGGCTGGGCAGTGTCTTGTCTGGAGTGGTGGCTAGTCATACGGGAGTGCCACAAGGGACTGTGCTCTCTCCTTTTCTTTTTACCTTATACACCACGGACTTTCAGTATAACACTGAGTCATGTCACCTGCAAAAATTCTCTGATGACTCAGCTGTTGTGGGGTGTATAAGAGGAGGAGAGGAGGGGGAATATAGGGCACTGGTAGACAGATTTGTGGAGTGGACGGAGCAGAATCACCTTAGGTTGAATGTCAGCAAGACCAGGGAGATGGTGATTGACTTCAGGAAGAGGAAGGCTCCTTCTCAGCCACTGCAGATTAGGGGGGAGGATGTGGGAGTGGTTGAAGACTACAGATATCTGGGTGTCAGGATCAGCAGCGGGTTGGACTGGAGATCCAACACCGATGCTGCGCACAAGAGCAGACTCTATTTCCTGAGAAAACTGAGATCCTTCAACGTGTGCAGCAGGATGCTGGCGCTTTTCTACCAGACTGTTGTCGCCAGCGCCATCTTCTTTGCTGCGGTCTGTTGGGGTAGCAGTATCAGGGCCAGAGATACCAACAGACTTGACAAGATTATCAAGAGGGCTGGCTCTGTAACTGGTCTCAGACCGGAGACCTTTGAGACTGTGGTGGAGAGGAGAACACTAAATAAACTGCGATCCATCATGAACAATCCTGATCACCCCCTCCACCACACACTAGATAGGCAGCGAAGCACTTTCTCCAGTAGACTACTACAGCTTCGTTGTCGAACGGCCAGATACAGGAAATCTTTCCTGCCACATGCAATTTCACTGTACAATAACTCACTATGATGTTGTATTCTGGTCATAGCTATGCTGTCACACTGCACCTTACAGACTAACTGGTACCTCACATTTCACTCTGCTCCTGATAGTCCTTCTTTGTGCAATGGGATGATTCATGTGTGTTTGTACGGGTCATCATCATATATTAAGCTATGATGTATATAGGTTCTATAGTCGTGTTAGTTTCTTTTTTACTTTCCATGGGTAATCCCTTTGTCGTGTGTGTTTCTGTTGTTTGGCTGTCAACTGTCATGCTGCTGTTACACTGTAATTTCCCAGTTTTGGATCAATAAAGTACATCTGTCTGTCTGTCTGTCTGTCTGTCTGTCTGTCTGTCTGTCTGTCTGTCTGTCTGTCTGTCTGTCCGTCCGTCGAGAGAATGGTGCTGCCCCTCATTTAGGGCAGCATACTGGATACCCTGGACCCTCTGCAGTACACCAACCAACCCAACAGGTCCATCTCAGATGCCATTGCTGCAGCGCTCCATTATTCTCTCTCCCACCTGGAAGATAAAGACTCCTACATTAGGATGCTCTTTGTCAACTACAGCACCACCTTCAACACAGTCATCCCCCATAAACTCACCGACAAAAGCCTGTTTTCCACTAGCCCAGCACACCTCGGTACGGCTCGATTCACTTCAGTACGGCTCGGAATGCTTCTGTCTCCATTAGCACAGTGTTGCGGGGCAGCAGCAGATTCTCAGCGAGGCGGGGCCACACTCCCGTGATGTTATGCACCGGACTGAGTCCTTATTTACACGAGACAAAAAATGGAGGATCCAAGGATTATTGCCTTGCTCGCTCTGTGGTTTTATCTCACAATTAATTTTATCTCATAATTAAGCTGCAACAACACAAGTCACTTTTGTTTTGAATTAACTGCCAAATGACCTAGAAATAATGAGCTGAAACTTGTTTTTATTCGTATTAAATAATAAGACGGTGGCACACTGTCCAACACCACATCCTAGGGCATTTTGGATGTACTGAATTAAAAAAAATCATGTTTTTCACCTTCAGGTCAACGTTTGGAACAACAGTATTATTATTTTCCGTTTAGATGATTCTACACTCCTTCTAAAGTATTGTAAATCTCTGAATTTGGAATGCCGATAGAACATTCAATTTACATATACTTGTACCTTTGACTTGGTGCTAATTTTTTATGATATTTCAATAAAAAGAACAGAAAGCTTACAAAAAGATTTCTTTTTTGGTCTAGTTAAAAATTACATTACCTTTACAATGGTTGACCCTCAGCATCATTTTGATCAGACTAGGCAATGGAATTTCTATGTAATTATACTGTTTTATAATTCAGTGTTATAACAGACAAACCACACTTTCCAAAACAATTCCATTTTATTATATACAAAATATTAAAATAAAAAAAAACTTTGCAACACAACATGAAGGTTAATCGACATTTTATACACGCCGACCACTGAGTGCTGAGGCTCGGTAGAATTAATCCGTCTCTGCCAGCTCTGGTTCAGGAAGGCTCGGTTGAATAATCCGTGCGGGCTGTCGCGGCGGACGCGTGGGATGATTCTACAAGGAAAATGCACACAATAAAATACAGCACGAAATATATACAGAAAAGACAATAGTTTTTAACAAGAATACATAAGCTTATTTCAGCGTATTGTTCACATGAATGATTTCAATAAAAGCTTTAGTCCGCAGTGTGCTGCAATAAAGCAGTGATCCATCCACAAATGAACAGCTTTTTTATTGCATAAATAAACTGAGCGTCTTACCGAATATATTTGCGAAAAAACGCACAATAAAAAAAAATTAAAACTCACCATTAAAGGACTCCGATGTCGAGACCTCCCGGTATATTTTTTCATTCCGGGCGTCTCCGTCTAACTCGCGCTGAATACGTTCGTCTGACAATGCAGTGAGCAGACACTGCAGCTCCTTACTGGTCCGTGGAACACCCTTATCACGCGAAGCCATTTTTGATAGAGAATAAATGAAAATAGCACAGCAATACACTGAAAAGAAACCGCCAACAGTGGTTGCGTGCTGAGTAAAGGCGGTCGTGAAGATTCTTTTTTTTTTTTTTTTCAAAAACTTTATTGAGAAGGTCGTGAAGATTTGGTAGATGAGGAGGAGGAGAGGGGCGGTTACAACCTGACCAATCAGCACCGGTTATGACCTGACCAATCAGCGGCGACCAGTCTGTTAACGTCACAACACGGCACAGCTCAGCACTGCTGTACCCTGCCCTTCAGCGGGGCTGAGAATCGCGGCTGTTAAACCGTGTTGGGGCTTGTGGAAAAGCGTACAAAGCGTGCTGAGCCGTCCCATGTCGCGCTAAAGCGTGCTAGTGGAAAAGGCCCTAAACTGTCTTCACTTGGCCTGCACCCCACCCTCTGCAACTGGCTACTGGACTTTCTAACTGGCAGGCCCCAGTTTGTCA
Source organism: Pholidichthys leucotaenia (assembly GCA_020510985.1). NCBI lineage: Eukaryota > Metazoa > Chordata > Actinopteri > Cichliformes > Pholidichthyidae > Pholidichthys > Pholidichthys leucotaenia. Next base: position 439,422,882 of record CM035838.1, read on the forward strand.
GGATGGGTAACAGGACCTCAGCCAGCATCATTACGAACGCAGGTGTCCCACAGGGTTGTGTTCTCAGCCCCATCCTCTACAGCCTCTTCACCCATGACTGTGTTGCCTCCCACAAGGACAATGTCATCTTTAAGTTTGCGGATGACACAGCAGTGATAGGACACATCACTGGTGATGACAAAGCATCCTACAGGAGGGAGGTGGTCAGCCTGGTGTCATGGTGTGAGGACAACAATCTCACCCTCAACACGGACAAGACAAAGAAGATGATTGTGGACATGAGAAAGGGGAGGAGGAGACCCCATCGGCCGCTGTTCATCCAGGAGCTTGAGGTAGAGAATGTGAGCAGCTTTAAATACCTGGTCATCCACATCAGCGAGGACCTTACGGGGGCACACAACACCACAGAGCTGGTTAAGAGAGCTCAATAGCGGCTGTACTTTCTGAGGAGGCTGAAGAAGTTTGGCCTGTCCCCCAGGATCCTCAACAATTTCTACAGCTGCATCATCGAGAGCATCCTGACCAACTGCATCACTGCGTGGTACGGCAGCACTACTGCCCTGGACCGCAAATGCCTGCAGAGAGTGGTGAAGACAGCAGAGAAGATCATCAGGACTCCACTCCCCTCTCTGCAAAGCATCTACCACAGCAGAGTCCAAAGGAGAGCTGACGCCATCCTCCGGGACCCCACCCACCCCCAGCACAGAATGTTCACACTTCTACCATCAGGCTGGAGGTACAGAAGTGTGAAATGCAGGACAACCAGACTGAAAAACTCTGTCTTTCCCACTGCCATCAGATTCCTGAACAAATAACAAACTCCCAAAACTCCGCAACACAGCTTTGCAAATAGGAACTCACACACCAGTTGCTAAATTTGCACATTGCTCACTTGTACAGTGTACATAGTCTCACCCCGTCTGATGTCCATATCATCTCTGCTGCTAATTATCATGTACAGTCTACTGGTATTATCATAGAGAAATTCTCACACTGGTGCTAATTTGTAATTTGTATAATGCTCATTTACACACTGTACATAGACTTATGCCATCTCAGGTTCATATCATCTCTGATATCAATATACCACTGTCCACTATAGTCATTCAGTGAACTTTCAGTTTCAGTCTTCTTGTTTCCTCTAGTCTGACTGCTTTAACTGCTTTAGGGTCCAAATTGCCTAATGTGTGTTGTTAGTATTCATTAGTACTAGTACTTAGTATCAAGGTATGCTAAGGTGTCCTAATTGTCTAACTGTGTGTATAGTGTGTGTTATTAGTATCCATTAGTATTAGGTGTGTTATTATCTTATTAGTATGTTGTGTACCTATTACCTTGACATTCGTTCGGAGAGCAGAGTAAGAATTTCATTGCTCAGGAAATGTTACATTTCTTAACTGTACACATGATAGTAAAGCCTTTGAATCTTGAATCTTAAACTGTGTTAGGGTCCAATGAAATCAAGGTTGAACTTTGTGGCCATGATTCCAAAAGGTACATTTGGTGCAAACACAACACTGCTCACCAGAAGAACACCATACCTACAGTGAAGCATGGTGGTGGCAGCATCATGCTTTGGGGCTGCCTTAGTCAAGGTGGAGGGAATTTTGAACAGGTCCAAATACCAGTCAGTGTTGGCACAAAACCTTCAGGCTTTTGCTAGAAAGCTGAAGATGAAGCAGAACTTCTTTCAGCACGACAGTGACCCAAAGCACACATCCAAATCAACAAAAGAATGGCTTCACCAGAAGAAGATTAAGGTTTTGCAATAGCCCAGCCAGAGTCCAGACTTGAATCTGATCGAATATCTGAGAGGTGATCTGAAGAGGGCTGTGCACAGGAGATGCCCTCACAATCTGACGGATTTGAAGCATTTTTGCAAAGAGGGGGCTGCACGGTGGCACAGTGGTTAGCACTGTGGCAGCACAGTTTACCCTCGGCCGGGGGATTGCGGGGATCGTGAGATCGTGGGTTCGATCCCTGCCCCCGGCCAACAGTGATCTGTGTGGAGTTTGCATGTTCGCCCCGTGTTGCGTGGGTTTACTCCGGGATTTCTCCGGTTTCCTCCCACATGCCAAAAACATGCAGGTTAGGGATAAGGGGCGCTTGCGCACGCAGCGACCGGCAGCTGGTGGCTTGTCACCAGACTGCAAAACAAATCTACCTACGGGTACAAAATAAGTAATAAAAAAAAAAATAAGAGTGGGCAAATATTGCTACATCAAGATGTGAAACGCTGATAGACTCCTACCCAAAAAGACTGAGTGCACTGAGGAAGAACACCATCCTACCCAAAGAGCTTCAGGCAATAGCAGACAAAGAAATTGCTGCACTACCCAGAGACAGCTGTCCAGTTAGGATACAGGTTATAAATCACATTAATGGTGGAAAAAGTTTTGAAATGATTTATCATGGTCATATTTTTTTACATCACAAAAACCTGGCATTTGAACTGGGGTGAGACTTTTTATATCCACTTTTTAGAGACTTTATAAGACTTTTTATATCCACTAAAAATAAATTAAATGTAAGACTTATAGACAATAAATAACTGATTTTATCTGTTCTGTATATTTTAAGTTTTCATAAAACACTCTTGCTATGGAGAAGATCTTGGTTTGTTTTCTCCCGGTAGAGCAAACAAACTAAATTTTGTCTTCTGGAGATTAAAAACACTCTGAAGAAATTTCAGATTATTAAGAATTTTCCATCTGTCCAATACCCGTGATGGTAAGGTGAGCTGTTTTTTAGATGTTATTGACTTACTCTTAACACAAAAAAGAGAACTTTTTTTTATGTTGGTGTTAATGCAGCAGCCATTTCTGCCCATAGATAGCTCATCAATCATAGATGTTATAGAAAATGACTAAAATATAACTTTGTTAGAGCTGTGATGACTGCAGTTTGGTTGATGAGTGTGTTGATGAATGTCTGACTGTTTATTTTGATGAATGTCTGACTGTTTATTTGAGTGTCATATTCTAAATATCACTCATCAAAATCATACTTGACATAAACCTCTTTTATAAATGTTTTTTTCCTGTGATGTTTTCACAGTTCAGACTGTCCTTTGCAATTTAGTGGCTGATTTTAAAAACTAATAACTTTTATTAGGTGTCATTTGATATTAATGTTCATACTGCATATACAGTATTCTAATGATCAATCTAAATCAGTTGTATTAATGCTGCTGTTTGATGGTATTAAAGTTAACACAATGACCTTTCTTCTGTTAACAATATATACATATACTGTATATACAGCTGAAACCAGTAGTTTGCATACTGTATATAAAGATACATAACCTTTTTTCTCCCTTTCTGACATTAAATCAGACTAAACTTCTCCTGTTTTAGGTCAATTAGGATGACCAAAATTATTTCTATAGTTTATATAACAATTTCATTTTGGCTAACTAATTTTTTTGAGATTTTCTATAACATTTTCAAAGTCACAAGTTTACATACAGTGGGGAAAATAAGTATTGAAAACAATATTTTTCTCAGTAAACATTTTTGATGGAGCCTGAGCTTTTCACTAGATATCAGTAACAACCCAAGTAATACATACATGCAAAGAAATCAAGGCAACTGTGTTCACAAAACAAGTTATTACTCTATATGTAATTCAGGAAATCGCTCTGTGTCTGTCCCAATCATCGGGCTCGCGGAAAGATCATAGGACTTGCTATGACATCATCAAAGATCAAAGGCAGTCCTCACTGAACGAGTGGTGACATCAAAGATCAAAGGCAGGTTTCACCATGGTTGCTGTCACCGTGGTAACAGTAACTTTCTACAGGCATGCAGAAATGCTTGCTTACACTTGCTTTCTATTGGCATGCACAGGTATGCACTTGTATTTAATAAAGTGGAATGACAGGGAATAAGTATTGAACACACAAAGAAAAAGAGCTGCAAAAAGGCATAGAAAGCCAAGAAAACAGCTGAAATTCATCAGAATTTAGGAAGCCATCTGATCCCCCATTAATGCAAATTAATTTCAGCTGGTTAAGTCCTGGCTGATAGCCTTTAAAAAGGTCTGTGAATATCAGATTGTTACACTACAAAGAACTCTCTCTAGACCTTTGCAACTTTAGTGTTGCAAAACATAATGATAGCATTGGTTACAGGTGCATTTCTAAACTGCTGAATGTTCCAGTGAGGACTGTTGGAGCCATCATTTGGAAGTGGAAAGAACATAATTTTACCATAAACTGGCCATGACCAGGAGCTCCTTGCAAGATTTCTGACAGAGGAGTCAAAAGAATTATCACAAGAGATAGTCAAGAGACAAAGACCACTTGTGGAGAGCTCCAGAGAGACCTGGAGTTAGCAGGTATTGCTGTTTCAAAGAAAACAATAAGTAATACACTCAACTGACATGGGTTCTATGCCCGCTCACCTCGCAAGACTTCATTGCTGAAGAAAAAGCATGCTGAAGCTCGTTTAAAGTTTGCTGCACAACATTTGGGCAAACCAGTAAAATACTGAGAGAATATAGTCTGGTCAGATGATACCAAAATTGAACTTTTTGGATGCCACAACACGCAGCATGTTTGTAGGAGAAATGGCACTGCGCATCCCATCATGGTGTGGGTGTGTTTTTCAGCACGTGCTGGCAGACTTCATATAATTGGAGGTATGGCTGTGCAATATGACGATATATATCGGATGACGATATAAAAACATCTGTCATTTCATAGAATACGCTATTGTCTATATTATTATAATGCACATACTCCTGTTTCTTGAGCAAAGCTCCTCACACTACTTGTCAGCAACCCGCCTCTCCCCTGCAGTGCACACAGCGTGTGTAGTGTGTGGCTAGGCTCTCCGGTGGTTGCCAACTGTGAACTCCCTTTTTGGTCAAATAGCTGCTAATCCGGTACTCCTGTTTGCCAGAGAGGATGTGGGACTGTTTTCCATCGTGCTGCGTCAGGGAGGATTGTCCGCTAACCTCGTTTTAATAGGAAGTAAGTAACATTAACACCATGTCTAATTATAAAATGGCACATGCTAAATGACGGTGCTAAGTTGTGCTAATTGGAAACATATAGTGTATCGGACCATTGTTTCTTTTGTTTAAATTACTGCTGAGTGTCTTCGTTTTGTCTGAAAAAAAAAATGTATTAAAGCTGAAAAAGTGCATGATGGTGGCACATACAAGCAAAATAAATAATAAATAAAAACAGGTCAGAGGAGCAAGTTGGCTCTTAATGTAATTTATTTGATTTCTAATAATTTTAATTAGTCAAGTAGTGATAATGAATAAAGTTAGTCATCACGTATTTTATTACATTACCTTTTGTGTCTTTGATTTTCAGATCATGACCAATCTGAACTATTTTCACTCAGAAGCAAACAGGTTAAATCAGGCCATAATAGCAGTCACGAGGCTGTGGATCTACACTTAAATTTTCATTGATTTAAACTAACAGCTAATTTATATATATCTGTAGATGGCAGCAATGGGTAATTTTCTCATTTTCAGACATTTTTTCAGTCTTTTTTTGCTATTCTCCTCTGCCTCAGGAAGTATTTAACTTATCGATGTGTACTTTTTATTCATATAATATGATTTAGAAGAAAGCCCTGAAATTTATGAGAATCAAGTCTCAAATGCACATTAAAAAACTATTTTATAACAACACTGCAAAATTATGAGAGGGGAAAAGGTGGTTGTTAAAAAAGATGGTCCTTTTTATGTGATTATCTAAACTGTAGAATTTACAGAAAATGTATATTGTGGTACTATTCACAAAAAGTTTGGGATATTTGGCTTTTGGGTGAAATTTATGGGAAATGTAAAAAGTTCACGCTACAGTGATATTATATCATGAAAGTAGGACATTTAAGTAGAAGCATGCAATGGTGATTTCCTCATCTCATACAATTTATTGAAACAAAAGCCAACACCAGCGGTGGGCATACCACAACAAAAAATGTCAGTGTCTCAATAACTTGCCATATGCCCTTGAGCATCAATTACAGCTTGACAATGACATCTCATGCTGTTCACAAGTCGACTTATTGTCTGCTGAGGCATGGAATTCCACTGTTCTTGAAGGGCGGCCCTCAAGTCATTGAGGTTGTGGGGTGCAGTGTTACGAGCCTCTACACGGCAACTCAGCTGATTCCATAGGTTTTGTATGGGAATCAGGTCTGGAGAAAGTACAAACCACTCCATTTGAGGTACCCCAGCCTCCAGCAGCCATTCCCAAATGGTGCAACCTTGAGGAGCTGGAGCATTGTCATCCATGAAGATGAAAATACGCCTCTGTTGTTCATGCAGGGGCACAATGACTGAATTAATGATGTTATTCAGGTAGTATTGACTTGTCACTGTACCATTCACAAGGTGTAGGACAGTTCTGTATGGACTAGACACACCTGCCCAGACTGTAACATGGTGACAACAGTGGCTGATGCATAGCGGTCTCCTTGATGTCTTCAACATCATTGGCAGCCATCATTTCTGCTCAATGCGAATCGACTTTCATCACAGAACAGCACTGAAGCCACTGGTCCCTTGTCCAGTGTAAATGCTCCCTGGCCCATGCAAACAATGATGCCTATGCCTGATGGTGTGATCAGGTACCCTTACAGGTTGTCTAGCACACAGACCACGCTGATGTAAATGTTTCAAATGGTCTGACGTGACACTTGTGTCTCTTACCTCCCTTAAATGTGCCTGGAGTTGAGTGGCATTCATTATCGGGTTCCACAGGGCACTGTTCACAATGAAATGGTCATCAGTGTGGGATGTAGCCAAAGGACGTCCACGTTTATGCCTTTCTGTGACTCTTCTAGTCTCTCTGTATCTCTGTTGCAACCTGCTAATGACACTGTGAGACATTCTAAGCTCAGTGGCCACTTCCCTCTGAGAACATCCTGTTTGAAGCCTCGCAATGCCGAGGTACTGTTGATCAATTGTTAGGTGTTGTCTTGGTCTTATGATGTCAAAATGTGAACAGCATGATAAAGAGGACTGTTTAAATACCAATTCTAATTGAACCAGAAAATTTATTGATCGATTCATGGATCAAACACCTGTTGTGAATTTTGCCATCAAGCACCTTATTAGAGAACAGCAAGTTATGCAAAAAGTACTGAAATGTTGAATAGTTGGACATGTACATTTAAAAGGTTAGAGAAGGTCAAATTAAGTTCACCTGTAAAGGTTATAGTGTATTTTAGGTGCATCCTGAAATTTGACCCGAAAGCCAAATACCCCTAACTTTTTGTGAGTAGTGTATATTGTTACTGTGATATAAGATGACTTACTGTATATCGTGATTTGAAATTTTTGTCATTTCACACAGCCCTAATTGAAGGAAAGCTGAATGAACAAATGTACAGAGACATCCTTGATAAGAACCTGTTGCCATCTGCCAAGATGCTGAAGATGAAATGAGGGTGGACATTTCAGCAAAACAATGATCCCAAACACACAACCAAAAAAACCTCTCATTTGGCTCCAGAGATATAGTTTGCTGCTGGAATAAGAGGGCAGTGCGCTTCTGCGCAGCGGCTCTTTGCTCCGTACTTTTGTTTGTATGTATGCTGTTTTTGGATATTGGACCATGTGAAGCTGGATTTATGTACAGTCGTACTGAGCTGATAAATATTGGACTTCAACAAAAGTCTGCTGTTACAGCAGTTTTTGAGAACACACAGAACATACCGGAGGCTATCTGTAGACCAGCAGGATCACCATGGATTGTTGTCGGTTCTGGGAAGCAACGCAGATGGAGGAGGGAGAGAAAGCAAAAGTGGGGATGCCGGGCGGGCCTGCTAGCAAGGCTAAAGAGACAGCCGCATAGACCTCCACTACCCAGCATTTTCTTTGCAACGCCAGAAGCATCGTCCACAAGATGGATGATTTAGAGCTACAGCTGGCAACTAGTAAAACTGTGAGAGACTGCTGTGTACTGTTGTTAACGGAAAGCTGGTTCCACCCGCTGATCACTGATGCTGCAGTGCAGCTACCAGAGCGCACACTTCATCGTATGGACCGAGCAGTGAAATCCGGGAAACAGAGAGGGAGTGGTCTCTGTATTTTTCTTCACAACTCTTGGACTAATCACAGTCGTATTATTAACACTTACTGTTCTCCTGACCTAGAGACAATGTCAGTTTTATGTCAGCCTTTTTATCTTCCGAGAGAGCTGACAGTGGTTATTATTACAGCGGTCTATATTTCTCCTGATGCAAATACTAAAGCAGCCCTTAGTCATTTGTACAGTGTTATAAATAAACAGCAGCAGGCCTATCCCGAGGGTGTTCACGTTATAGCTGGTGATTTTAATCAAGCATGCTTGAAAACTGTGCTGCCTAATTTCACACATTATGGGAAATGTGCCACTAGGGGAAAGAATTGTCTTGATCGGGTGTATTCGAACCTGAAGCATGCCTACAGAGCTGTGCCGTGTCTACATCTTGGCCTGTCAGACCATCTATCATTGCTCCTCATCCCAGCATACACCCCCCTTAGGAGAACTGCTAGACCTACTATAAAGAACATCACAACATGGCCTGAGGGAGCTCTTTCTCATCTACAGGACTGTTTTTCAAACACTTTATGGGATTTATTCAAGAATCAGGATCTGGAAATGTACACACAGACTGTATTATGCTACATCACCTACTGTATCAACCAGGTGACTGTGGAAAAACGCATTAGGGTTTTTCCTAACCAGAAGCCTTGGATGACAAAAGAAGTCCAGGCACTCCTCAGAGCCCGTGATACAGCCTTCAGGTCAGGGGATACAGATGCGTATAGCACCGCCCAGGCTAATCTGAAGAAAGGCATTAAGGAGGCCAAACAGGCCTATAAGAGGAAAGTTGAGGACCATTTTTCTGATAATGATTCGAGACGAGTATGGCAAGGCTTTCACCATATCACAAACTATAAGGGCAGCAGCATCATTTCCAGTGACATCAGTGCCTCACTGGCAGAAGAATTGAACTGCTTTTTTGCACAGTTTGAGACAAATACACCTCGCCCAGACCCATTGACGTAATTGAATGCCAGCTCTGATGTGCTTACCCTGCAGGATCATGAGGTGAGACATACACTGAGAGCAGTTCACCTGAGAAAGACTACTGGTTCCGAAGGAGTGCCAGGAAAGGTGCTCAGAGCATGTGCAGAATCAGCTATGCTCTGTTTTGACTGACATTTTTAATTTGTCTCTTAAGGCAGCCTTTGTTCCACAGTATTTAAAATCTGCAGTCATTATTCCTGTGCCTAAAAAACATATTATCAGCAGTCTGAATGACTATTGACCAGTAGCATTAACACCCATTGTTATGAAGTGCTTTGAGAAAATGGTATTGAAACATCTTTTGTATAGTCTCCCCCTAGACTTTGACCGGTACCAGTTTGCCTACAGGTGGAGCTGATCCACTGAAGATGCTGTTGCTATAGCTCTCCACTCGGCATTCAGCCATTTAGAAGACAAGGGGAGCTATGTAAGAATGTTGTTTGTAGACTATAGCTCGGCATTTAATACAATTATTCCCAACATTCTCATCACTAAATTGCTTCAGCGTGGTCTGCCTACTCACACTTGCAGCTGGATTAAGGACTTCCAAACAAACCGAACACAGACTGTTAAAGACCTGGACCCCATTCCTCCTCTACAGTCATGCTTAACACAGGCTTGCCACAGGGCTGTGTGTTGAGCCCCACTTTGTATTCATTGTACATATATGACTGCATATGTACCTGTTCATCCCACAAACCACCACCAGCCATAATGCTCTGCACTATGTGTCTATATATATACATTTATAGTAATATGGACATATGTTTGCTAGATGTTGTTTTTTCTTGCCTTCTGATTGTTGCTCTGAGTGTTGCTGTCCCTGTGCTGTTGCAATCCTGGAATTTCCCCATTGTGGGACTAATAAAGGCTTATCTTATCTTATCTTATCTTAAACATTATAGTGAAGTTTGCAGATGACACAACAGTAGTAGGGCTCATATCAGGAGGAGATGAGTCTGCATACAGAGATGGAGGTCCAGAAACTGGTGAGATGGTGCTCAGATAATAATCTGCTATTGAATACAAAAAAAACAAAAGAACTCATTATTGATTTTAGGAAGCATAGCAGTGAGCCGCCTCCTCTATATATAGGCAGGGAGTATGTGGAGAGGGTGGAGGCTTTTAAGTTTCTGGGTGTTCGTATTTCTCACAACCTTACCTGGGCAGTTAACACCATAGCTACAATAAAGAAGGCTCAACAACGTCTACACTTTTTGAGGCTCCTCAAGAGGAATGGCCTGCATGCACAGTTGCTGGTTTTATTTTATTGCTCTGCTATTGAGAGCATTTTGTTATATGGCATCACGGTTTGGTATGAGGGCTGTTCAGCCGCAGACCGCAAAGCCTTGCAGAGAGTGATCGAGACTGCGCAAAAAATCACTGGCTGTTCTCTCCCTTCTCTGGAAGAGATTTCCAGGTCTTGGTACCTCAACAGAGCTACTGCCATTATTAAAGACTGCACTCATCCAGGTCATGATTTCTTTCACTTGCTTCCCAAAGGAAATCGGTACATATCTCATAAAACCCGGACTACCAGGTTTAATCACAGCTTTTTCCCAACAGCAGTATGTATTTTGAACGGATTTATGTAACACGTACGGACTGCTGATGTTATTTTAGGTTATTCTGTGGCAATAACCTTGTATATAAGCTGGTCTTATTTATTTATCATTCAGTATGTTTTTATTATTGCTATGTACATATTTAACTTTTTAGGTATTGTTTTAAGCATTATTTATTGTTGTAATTATGAGAATGTTAAATGCACGAGTGAACTGTGAGTGTGATAGTTTGTTTTAGGGAGCAGTATCTCAGTTTCGTTGTATTGTTTTTTAGCAATGGAATGACAATAAAGGCACTCTGAGAGAAGGAAAATAAAGCTGCTAGAATGGCCCAGTCAGTCACCTGACCTGAATCCAGTTGAAAATCTATGGAACGAACTGAAGATCAGAGTTCATAGAAGACACCCACGGAACCTTTAAGAACCTTGAAGACTGTGTGAAGGAATTGGCTAAAATCACTCCTGAGCAATGCCGGCGCCTAGTTTCTCCATACAGGAGGGGTCTGGAAGCTGTTATTACCAACAAAGACTTTTCTGCTAAATATTAAATGAATTTCACCAAGTGTGTTAAACACGTAATCCCTGTGTCATTCCACTTTATTAAATATAACTTATTTTGTGAACACAGTTGCCTTGATTTCTTTGTATGTATGGATTACTTGGGTTGTTACTGATATCTGGTGAAAATCTCAGGCCAGTGGCTCCATCAGAAATATGTTTAATGAGAATAATGTTGTTGTGTTCAATTCTTATTTTCCCCGCTGTCCATTTCCTTAGTATTTGGTAGCATTGCCTTTAAACTTCATGACTTGGGTCAAATGTTTTGGGTATCCATCCACAAACTTCTCACAAAAGCTTAGTGAAATTTTGGCCCATTCCTCCTGACAGAAGTGGTGTAACTGAGTCAGGTTTGTAGGCCGCCTTACTTGCACATGTGTTTTCAGCTCTGCCCACAAATTTTGTATGGGCTTGAGATCAGGGCTTTGTGATGGCCACTCCAAAACATTGACTTTGTTGTCCTTAAGCAACTTTGTAACTAATTTGGCGGTATGCTTGGGGTCATTGTCCATTTGAAGACCCATTTGTGCCCAAGCTTCCTGGCTGGTGTCTTGAGATGTTTCTTCAATATTTCCACATAATATTCTTTTTTCATGATGCTATCTATTTTGTAAAGTGCACCAGTCCCTCCTGCAGCAAAACACCCCCACAACATGATTCTGCCCCCACCGTACTTCACATTTGGGATGGTGTTCTCAGGCTTGCCCCTTTTTCCTTCAAATGTAGCAATGGTCATTATGGCCAAACAGTTCAATTTTAGTTTCCTCAGGACATGACTTCAAAAATTAAGTTTTTTTTGCCCGTGTGCATTTGCAAACTGTAATCTGGCTTTTTTTTAATGTTGCTTTTGGTTTTGTATTGGTATCGACCAATATCCAAATTTAAAAATATCGGATTGGCATTAAAAAATGCTGTATCGTTATATCCCTACATCAAACATATGCTATAAACTGTTGCCGGTAAAACTCAACCTTCCTGGCAGAGGTCATGATAAATCTTTGTCTTGCAAAGTTCCTTCAGCAGGTGTAGCTCAAACTGCTTTACAAGAATAGAAACAACAGGACATCATCACAATAGACATAAAATTTGAGTAAAAGGGAAAACAATGTTAAAGCAAGACAAAAATGTATGTTAACAAGGGTAGTTTGAGACTACATACTTCTGCCAAGGTAGGTAATGAATGTAGAGTGTTCTGTTGCACCAACAGATGGAGACAGTAATTACATTTTACCTGACTGCATACCTTCATCAAGTCTGACAAAGTCTATCAACTTTTAAATAAAGACAAAAATCCTGAATCTGTATCCTGATTGATCTGTATTAGGGCATTTTTGCCTTTATTGGATAGATGCAATGAAGAGAGGGACAGGAAATGGGGTGAAGAGCAGGGGAGAGACATGATGGAAAGATTGCCCTGCCCGAGAATCAAACCAGTGATTTGAGCAATATGCTCTTCTGGCATGTGCCATAAGTCTCAGGCCACTGGGATGTGCCACTGATTTCCCACTGATCTTCCTAATTTGATGTCCACTATGAAGAATGTATAAAATTGCACCATGCATTTTAAAGAAAGATTTTTAAGTTGCAATCTTAAAGACAAGGACAATTTAGAATCCCCAGTTTGATGCCAATTAACCTAACTTGCATGTTTTTGGCATGTGGGAGGAAACCGGAGAAATCCCGGAGTAAACCCACGCAGACACGGGGAGAACATGCAAACTCCACACAGATCACTGTTGGTCAGGGGCTGGGATCGAACCTAGGATCCCCCGGCCAAGGGTGAGTTGCTGTGATGCCGCAGTGCTAACCACCTCGCCACCGCGCCACCCCCCCCGCGACCCGAAAAGGATTAAGCGGAAGAAGATGAATGAATGAATGAAGATGAATGAATCTTAAAGACTTATGAGATCATCTTTTTTTCTACGATGTTGAAATATAAGCAACACATTCATGAACATTCAGATAAACTAGTTGACGGACACTTTTTTTTCCCCTCCTGGCTTGGGTATCTCTGCTCATGTTTCTCTCCCTTTCTTTGTATCTCCTTTCTCCATTCCAAGGAGGTGAATCATTCTGGGGAAAACCTTTCAAGGATGAGTTTCGGCCCAACCTTTCTCACACCGGCCGAGGCATTCTCAGTATGGCAAACTCCGGCCCGAACACCAACAAGTCTCAGTTGTAAGAAATCATTTTAATGACACTCTTTCCTAAGCTTTTCAGTGGCTGTTTTGTGCTTGATGGACATCCTAGAGGGACTAATGTTTTGTTTTTCTCTGTTTTTCTACCTATGATTTCTTTAATACCCACAGTTGGGAAAAAGACAAAAACATGTATTCACTGCACACCAGCAGCACTTTGTAAAATTATTTTTTGGCTTTTAGCATTGACATGAAAATTCTAAAAACCCCTTGTCCATGAAAAAAGACTATAAAGCCAATTTAAATCTTCCTTTCTCATTTACCTATTACATTGCACAGACAAACTGCTCCTCGTTTTTAATGATTTTGTCCTTGATAACGCTTTTGTTTAATTCTTACACTCTCCCCTTATGCTGACTTGATTGGATAATGAATAACACAATTATTTTCTGTTGTCTGTATAGTAAATAGCTAAAGTTTCTTCACAAAATATGTAAAAATGTCAAAACTAAAGTAGTTTGTGTCTAGCCTGTAAATGTAGCTCTTAATTTTTTAAAGTTTTTTTTATGCGTGAAATTCATATCTACCTTCAGCCTGGTTTTTGTTATATTTTTATCACATATTTCACTTATAGCTTGCCTATCTAAGCTAAAGCTTCTGGCTGCCCCTGAGCTAGCAGAGTTAATAATTCAGTCATTTTGAGGTGTTTCTGAGGTTATTACTGATCCTGTCCTGTTGACCACTTGGGACAGGATCAGGATGGCTTTGATGTTCATTTTATATTCATATAAAAGCCAGTCAGATATATTGAGGATGATTTTTATGTTCTCACTTTCAGCCAATTTTGTGATAGTAAGCTCAGGCCCGCCCTGACAGCTGAAGCTAATGGTTAACAATAGCATGGCATGAACAATGGATCTCGGCGGTGATGAAACAGGGAATGTGGGGTGAACTGGGGTTTGTTAGCATATTAAGAAGCATGCACTGACACAGGCACATCTGTTCAAATGCAATATTTTGTTTTTGTTTTGTTGTCTTAGCTTCATCACTTTTCGATCGTGTACCTACCTGGACAGGAAGCACACAGTGTTTGGAAGGTAAGTTTCTTTCTTTCTTTCTTTGCTTCTTTCTTTCTTTCTTTCTTGTTCTGAGATTGTTGTGAACAGTTGTCTCTTGTGGTACTTTAATAATAAGATAATAAAGGCCATTGCCAGGTTATGAAAAATCACATTAACTCAAGTAGTTTACTGCCCAATAATCAGTGTATTCAGTATATGTAAACACGGCAAATTGGATTATTACCATTGCCTGTTTATTCCAAATTATTGGATTATTGTAACCAGGGTCAATGTGGCTTCTCAGGCTGGAATGAGCTACTTCCTCAGAAACGATCTGGTTTGTCACTCACAGATTATTCAGGCTCATTTGGAGCTTCAAACAGTACAAATAGAACTGTGACTTGCAGTCAAATTTTGAGCCAAAAGGCGGGAACCATTTAGCAAGAGATGAATCTCTCTCTCTCTCTGTGTGGGGGAGGGGGATGAGTTATGTTTGCACTTTTCCAATGTGAGACACTTGGTGGAATGATATTGGTGCTCTTACTTTTTTTGAATTGTGCAATAAAGACATTTTTTTAAAACTCAAACTCTCTCTCTCTCTCTCTCTCTCTCTCTCTCTCTCTCTGTTCAGACTGAATGTGCAATGCAAATGTAAAGTTAATGTAAATATGGGGAAAACATGCAAATTTGGGCATTTGCATATCTGAGGGATTTGGTAGCACTAGCTAGTAATCAGCCTTGAGATTCTGCCAGCACCGGAGCTAAAGTATCAAAACTGGAGAATAAACAAGTTTGAAAATGAGACTGCCATTCACCTGCAGACAGATGGACTGGGGGCTCTGCAGCCGAATTGGAGTGTTAGTTATCCACCCATGGACTTTTGCCACAGATGTACTAATGAGGGCTGGCAGGCTAGCAGTGTAAACAACTGTCATCCAGGTGAAGTTTTAAAGGCAGGGAGAATTTTTCCAGGTGAGAGCCCCCCCCATGGTAATGAATGTAACGATGGTCATTATGGCTAAACATTTCAATTTTAGTTTGATCAGACCACAGGACATGTCTCCCAAAAGGAAGGTCTTTGTCCCAGTGTGCATTTGCAAACTGTAATCTGGCTTTTTTATGTTGTTTTTGGAGTAATGGCTTCTTCCTCACTGAGTGGCCTTTCAGCCCATGTCGACATAGGACTGTTTCACTGTGGATAATGACCAGCTTCAGCCAGTGTCTTTACAAGGTCTTCTGTGTTTGTTCTGGGGTTGATACACACATTTCAGATCAACCCCAGAGTGGAGTGGTGGATTAGAGGTAGCGCATCCACCCCATAACCGGGAGGTCGGGGTTCAAGTCCCGGCCAGGTCATGCCAAAGACCGTAGAAAAATTGAACTTCCTGCCATCTAGCTTGGTGTTCAGCAAAAAAAAAAAAAAATGGAATGGAGGAAGGAAATGTGGACGGCAGTGGCTCAGGAGGTAGAGTGGGTTGTCTAATAACCGGAGGGTTGGCAGTTTGAATCCCCCTCTCCCCAGATATCCTGCCGTTGTGTCCCTGGGCAAGACACTTTACCCACCTTGCCTCCAGTGTCCATGACACTGGGCATGAATGTTTATAAATGTTGGGTAGCAGTTGGGGAGGCCGTTGGTGCAGATTAACAGCCACATTTCCGTCAGTCTGCTCCAGGGCAGCTGTGGCTACAGCAGTAGTTTACCACTACCATTGTCTGTGGAGCGAGAGAATAATGTATCCATTGTAAAGCATCTTTGAGTGTCTATGAAAAGTGCTATACAGGTACAGCTCAAAAAATTTGAATATCATAAAAAAGTTCAATATTTTTTGTCACTCATTTCAGAAAGTGAAACCCATATATTATATAGATTCAGTACACAGAGAGTGATATATTTCAAGTGTTTATTTATTTTAATTTTGATGATTATGGCTTACAGGCCATGAAAACCCCAAATTCAGTTTCTCAAAAAATTTGAATATTACATAAAATTAATTTTAAAAAATAGTTTTTAAATAGAAATGTTGGCCGACTGAAAAGATATGTCCATGTACACACTCAATACTTGGTCGGGGCTCCTTTTGGATTAATTACTGTATCAGTGTGGTGTGGCATGGAGGTGATCAGCCTGTGGCACTGCTGAGGTGTTATGGAGGCCCAGGTTGCTTTGATAGTGACCTTCAGCTCGTCTGCATTGTTGGCTCTGGTGTCTCTCATCTTCCTCTTGACAATCCTCTATGGATTCTCTATGGGGTTTAGGTCAGGAGAGTTTGCTGGCCAATCAAACACAGTGATGCCATGGTCATTAAACCAGGTGACCGCACCACGCACTGGCCAGAAGCAGTCCCGCTGGCGGCAACCACGTCCACGGACGTAGCACGCGCTTTTTTAACAGCATGGGTGGCGCGTTTTGGAGTCCCGTCGGACACTACGTCCGACAGGGGCCCTCAATTTGTTTCCGACCTCTGGTCCGCGATGGCCCGCAGCCTGGGTGTTGCAATTCATCGCACAACCGCGTACAACCCACAGGCCAATGGGTTATGCGAGCGTTTTCATAGATCACTGAAAGCAGCACTCAGGGCTTCACTGACGGATGCAAATTGGGTGGACAGGTTGCCGTGGGTTTTATTGGGGTTGCGCTCCGCGCCAAAAAAGGATTTGGAAGCTTCTCCGGCAGAGCTTGTTTTTGCGCAGCCCCTACGGCTGCCCAGGGAATTTCTGCCAGATAATCCCATGCCGGACAGCTGCCCGTCTCAGCTTTTGCAGCGTAGCGCAAACACAGGTACCACACAGGTACCACTGTTTTCCGCGTGCTTTCGTGCCTAAAACTTTGAAGAACGCGGAGTTCGTGTTCGTCAGACACGACGCCCACCGCCCTCCATTGCGCCCACCCTATGATGGACCGTTCAGAGTGTTGGAAGCAGGGGATAAGCATTTTTTGCTAGACTTGGGGGGTAGGCGGGAGAAATTGGCATAGACAGACTCAAACCTGCTTTTGTAGTGGCGGACGAGCAAGTGCTGTTGGCTAGGGCCCCTCGGCGTGGAAGACCCCCACGGAGAGCTCCCCAGGGAAACGATTCACCAGGGCAGCCACACTGACAGACCGAAGGCCCCGCCCACCCGCAGTCAGACACACCCCCAGCAGCCCCCCACCGACACAGCAGCACCACGGAGGCGGTAAACCCCAGTTACAGCAGATATGGGAGGAGACTGAAGCTCAAAGAGAGTGTGGACTGATGTTCTGTCTAAGATGCTGGGGGGGCAGTATAGGACCTTGGGGAAGTCAGATTATTTAGCACCTCAGATAGAGACAGTGAATAAGCATGGGAGAACAATGTCCAGGGGGTTCCTGGCGATATAGCAGGAAGGAGTCAAGGACATAGGGGGTTGAATGCAGTGTAATGTAAATGTCATGCTGTGGGATGGGAAATGCCATGAAACGTGTGAAGAGTGAGTTGGGTTAAAGAGGAGAGCTTGCTGTAATGATTCAGTCTTTTCTGTGCTTGTGAGATGTGAGTGTGTAATAAATCGTCTGTCCATGAATCCACCTCTTTATTCACACACTCCACAGTGTGAAAAAGTGTTTGCCTGAAACTTTGTTCTGATTTCTCATTTTTTTGTATGTTTGTCACACTTAAATGTTTCAGAACATCAAACAAATTTAAATATTAGACAAAGATAACACAAGTAAACACAAAATGCAGTTTTTAAATGAAGGTGCTTACTGTTAAAAGGAAAAAAATCCAAACCTACATGACCCTATGTGAAAAAGTGATTGCCCCCTGAACCTAAGAACTGGTTGGGCCACCCTTAGCAGCAACAACTGCAATCAAGTGTTTGCGATAACTGGCATTGAGTCTTTTATAGGGTTGTGGAGGAATTTTGGTCCGCTCATCTTTGCAGAATTGTTGCAATTCATCCACTATGGAGGGTTTTCAAGCATGAACCGCCTTTTTAAGGTCATGCCGCAGCATCTCAATCAGATTCAGGTCAGGACTTTGACTACGCCACTCCAAAGTCTTCATTTTGTTTTTCTTAAGCCATTCAGACGTGGACTTGCTGGTGTGCTTTGGATCATCGTCCTGCTGCAGAACCCAAGTGCGTTTCAGCTCTTCAGCTTGAGGTCATGAACAGATGGCCGGACATTCTCCTTCAGGATTTTTTGGTAGACAGCAGAATTCATTGTTCCATTTACCACAGCAAGTCTTCCAGGTCCTGAAGCAGCAAAACAGCCCCAGACCATCACACTACCACCACCATATTTTACTGTTGGTATGATGTTCCTTTTCTGAAATGCTGTGTTACTTTTATGCCAGATGTAATGGGACACACACCTTCCAAAAAGTTCAACTTTTGTCTCATCAGTCCACAGAGTATTTTCCCAAAAGTCTTGGGAATCATCAAAATGTTTTCTGACCAAACTGAGACAAGCCTTTATGGTCTTTTTGCTCAGCAGTGGTCTTGGAACTCTGCCTTGCAGGCCATTTTTGCCTAGTCTCTTTGTTATGGTGGAGTCATGAACACTGACCTTAACTGAGGCAAGTGAGGCCTGCAGTTCTTTGGATGTTGTTGTGGGATCTTTTGTGACCTCTTGGAAGAGTCGTCGCTGAACTCTTGAGGTAATTTTAGTCAGCCAGCCACTCCTGGGAAGGTTCACCACTGTTCCATGTTTTCACTATTTGTGGATAATGGCTCTCACTGTGGTTCACTGGTGTTCCAAAGCTTTAGAAATGGCTTTATAACCTTTTCCAGACTGATCAATCTCAATTACTTTGTTTCTTATTTGTTCTTGAATTTCTATTAAATGTCAAGCATTTGAGGAGCTTCTGGGCTACTTCACTTTGTCAGGCAGGTCCTGTTCAAGTGATTTCTTGATTGAGAACAGGTGTGGCAGTGATCAGGCCTGGGTGTGGCTAAAGAAATTGAACTCAGCTTTCCAAAGATGTGATAAACCACAGTTAATTTATGTTTTCACAGGTGGACAATCACTTTTTCACACAGGGCCATGTAGGTTTGGATTTTTTTTTTTTACCCTTAATAATAAACACCTTCATTTTAAAACTGGATTTTGTGTTTACTTGTATTATCTTTGTCAAATATTTAAATTTGTTTGATGAGCTGAAACATTCAAGTGTGACAAACACACAAAAAAATGAGAAATCAGTAAGGGGCAAACACTTTTTCACACCACTGTATGTATATATGTATGTGTGTGTGTATACACACACGTACAGCGGGGAAAATAAGTATTGAACACGTCAACATTTTTCTCATTACACATATTTCTGATGGAGCCATTGACCTGAGATTTTCACCAGATATCAGTAACAATCCAAGTAATCCATACATACAAAGAAATCCAGGCAACTGGGTTCACAAAACAAGTTATATTTAATAAAGTGGAATGACACAGGGAATAATCATTGAACACATAAAGAAAAGAGGTGCAGAAAGGCATAAAAAGCCAAGAAACCACCTGAAGTCCATCCGAATGTAGGAAGCCATCCCATCCCTCATCAGTGCAAATTAATTTCAGCTGGTAAAGTCCTGAGTGATAGCCTTTAAAAAGGCCTGTGACTATCAGATTGTCACACCACAAAGAACTCATGATGGGTAGAAGCAAAGAGCTCTGTCTAGACCAGGGGTGTCAAACTCATTCCATGGAGGGCCAAGACCCTGCAGGTTTTACTTCCACCCAGTCTCTTCAGCAGGTGTTTTCACTGATCAGCAATCAGTAGGAAGAAATTCAGAGAAATCACCTGTTGAAGACACTGGGTGGAAGTAAAACCTGCAGGGTCTTGGCCCTCCATGGAATGAGTTTGACACCTGTGGTCTAGACCTTCATAACCTTATTGCTGCAAAACATGATGGCATTGTTTACAGGCACATTTCTAAATTGGTGAATGTTCTAGTGAGCACTGTTAGAGCCATCATTCGGAGGTGGAAAGAACATCATTTTATCATAAACCGGCCACGACTAAGAGCTCCTCGCAAGATTTTTGACAGAGGAGTCAAAAGAATTATCAGAAGAGTTATCCAATAGCCAAAGACCACTTGTGGAGAGCTCCAGAAAGACCTGGAGTTAGCAAGTACTGCTGTTTCAAAGAAAACAATAAGTAGTGTACTCAACTGATGTGGGCTCTATGCCTGCTCACCTCACAAGATTCCATTGCTGAAGAAAAAGCATATTGAAGCTTGTTTAAAGTTTGCTGCACAACATTTGGGCAAGCCAGTAAAATACTGGAAGAATATAGTCTGGTCAGATGAGACCAAAATTGAACTTTTAGATGCCACAACCCGCAGCATGTTTGGAGGAGAAATTGCACTGCATATCAGCCCCAACACACCATACCAAGAGTGAAGTTTCGAGGCGGGAGCATCATGGTGTGGGGGTATTGTAAAAATTAATTTGTGGACAGTTAGCAGAATCTTTTCAGTTAACCAACCAATAATCACAGAAGAAATACTATTTCTCAGCTTAACTTTTATTGTACCACACAGGGAGTCAGTGTACATGGCCATGGGTCTTCCCAGCTCCCTCTCCTGGAAAGAACTCCGCACAAAGGAATTCACAGCTATATATAGGCAAGTTACTGGGCATTTCCTAGTAACTTTCCAACAATACATGTCCATTGTCCAAACTGTCCTCTTGGCATCCAGATGGCTCCCAGGGTCTCCATGATTTTATGGCTTCTATCTTGTTGGATCCTGCCTTTATGGCTTCCTCTCAGCATCCATATGTCTCCTTTTTAGTCCTACACGACCCCCGTGCCCATATATGGGAACAGGAACAGAGACTTTCCTGTGGAGTTTGTATGTGTGTGTGCATGTGTGTGTACATGTATAAGCAACTGATGTGTATGTATGAATGGTGTATGTGTGGGTTTAAAAGATATATGTATGTATGCAAGCACTTTGTGTAATATCTAATTAACTAATCTTCACTATTTATTTATTATAACAGTATTTTTCAGCACATGGTACAGGCAGACTTCATACAGTGCATCTGGAAAGTATTCACAGTGCTTCACTTTTTCCACATTTTATGTTACAGCCTTATTCCAAAATGGATAAATTCATTTTTTCCTCAAAATTCTACACACAATACCCCATAATGACAGCGTGGAAAAAGTTTTTTTGAGATTTTTGCAAATTTATTAAAAATAAAACTAAGAAATCACATGTACATAAGTATTCACAGCCCTTGCTCAATACTTTGTTGATGCACCTTTAACAGCAATTGCAGCCTCAAGTCTTTTTGAATATGATGCCACAAGCTTGGCACACCTATCTTTGGGTAGTTTCGCCCATTCCTCTTTGCAGCACCTCTCAAGCTCCATCAGGTTGGATGGGAAGCATCGGTGCACAGCCATTTTCAGATCTCTCCAGAGATGTTCAGTAGTATTCAAGTCTGGGCTCTGGCTGGGCCACTCAAGGACATTCACAGAGTTGTCCTGAAGCCACTCCTTTGATATCTTGGCTGTGTGCTTAGGGTCATTGTCCTCCTGAAAGATGAACTGTCACCCCAGTTTGAGGTCAAGAGTGCTCTGGAGCAGGTTTTTATCCAGGATGTCTCTGTACATTGCTGCATTCATCTTTTTCTCTATCATGACTAGTCTCCCAGTTCCTGCTGCTGAAAAACAGCCCCACAGCATGATGCTGCCACCACCGTGCTTTACTGTAGGGATGGTATTGGCCAGGTGATGAGTGGTGCCTGGTTTCCTCCAAACATGGCACCTGGCATTCACGCCAAAGAGTTCAATCTTTGCCTCATCAGACCAGAGAATTTTGTTTCTTATGGTCTGAGAGTCCTTCAGATGCCTTTTGACAAACTTTAGGCGTGCTGCCATGTGCCTTTCACTAAGGAGTGGCTTCCGTTTGGCCACTCTACCATACAAGCCTGATTGGTGGATTGCTGTAGAGATGGTTGTCCTTCTGGAAGGTTCTCTCTCCACAGAGGAATACTGGAGGTCTGACAGAGTGATCATTGGGTTCTTGGTCACCTCCCTGACTAAGGCCCTTCTCCCATGATTGCTCAATTTAGATGGCCGGCTAACTCTAGGAAGAGTCCTGGTGGTTCCAAACTTCTTCCATTTACGGATGACGGACGCCACTGTGTTCATTGGGCACTTCAAAGCAGCAGAAATTTTTCTGTACCCTTCCCCAGATTTGTGCCTTGAGACAATCCTGTCTCAGAGGCCTACAGACAATTCCTTTTACTTCATGCTTGGTTTGTGCTCTGACATGCACTGTCAACTGTGGGACCTTATATAGACAGGTGTGTGTCTTTCCAAATCATGTCCAATCAACTGAATTTACCGCAGGTGGACTCCAGTTAAGTTGTAGAAGCATCTCAAGGATGATCAGTGGAAACAGGATGCACCTGAGCTCAATGTTGAGCTTCATGGCAAGGGCTGTGAATACTTATGTACATGTGATTTCTTCGTTTTTGTTTATTTTTAATAAATTTGCAAGAATCTCACAAAAACTTTTTTCTCATTGTCATTATAGGTTATTTTGTGTAGAATTTTGAGGAAAAAAAAAAGAATTTAATCCCTTGCGGATAAGGCAATAACATAACAAAATGTGGAAAAAGCGAAGTGCTGAGAATACTTTCTGGATGCACTGTATAATTAAAGGAAAGATGAATGGACAAATGTACAGAGACATCCTTGATAAGAACCTGTTGCCATCTGCCAAGATGCTGAAAATGAAACGAGGTTTCCGTCTGGAAGCAGTTATTGCCAACAAAGGCTTTTCGACAACATATTAAATGAATTTCACCAAGCGTGTTCAATACTCATTCCCTGTCATTCCACTTTATTAAATATAACTTGTTTTGTTTTGTGAACACAGTTGCCTTGATTTTTTTGTATGTATGGATTACTTGGATTGTTACTGATATTTGGTAAAAATCTCAGGTCAGTGGCTCCATCAGAAATATGTTTAATGAGAAAAATGTTGATGTGTTAAATACTTATTTTCCCTGCTGTATGTATGTATGTATATGTGTGTGTGTGTATGTGTATAATCATGAGCAGTTTTGTTGATATTCTCTTGCTAAGATTGAATTGTTAAATAAGCACAAGTAAATACTGTGTAGTTAAATAGGTTTTTTTCAATACTGCTACTTTAGCCTCTGTTCCAGTTTTTACTCTGTTGGGCATCAGTAAAGTTCACAGAACAAAACTACACACGTGTTGTCAATGGAGGAGTTACTGATCTGCATCTAAAATAATGCACAACCGATTATGAGGCAAGGACTGACAAAAGTACAAAATCAAGTGTTAATTTTCACTAGAACTTGCCAGTGAAAAGACAGTCCGTTCCCTTTTACTAAAATATTTTTACAAGTGGCATCTGCGTATTCAGGCGCCATTCTGCAACTTAACACAGCAAAAAGCATAAAATGTATGTATGAAAAAGCGATTTCCCCCAAAACCTAATAACTGGTTGGCCCACCCTTAGCAGCAACAACTGCAATCAAGTGTTTGCGATAACTGGCAATGAGTCTTTTACAACACTGTGGAGGAATTTTGGCTCACTCATCTTTGCAGAATTGTTGTAACTCAGCCACATTGTAGGGTTTTCAAGCATGAACCACCTTTTTAAGGTCATGCCAGAGCATCTCAATCGGATTCAGGTCAGAACTTTGACTAGACCACTCCAAAGTTTTCATTTTGTTTTTCTTAAGCCATTCACAAGTGGACTTGCTTGTGTGTTTTGGATCATTGTCCTGCTGCAAAACCCAAATACGCTTCAGCTTGAGGTCACGAACAGATGGCCAGACATTCTCCTTCAAGATTTTTTGGTAGACAGCAGAATTCATTGTTCCATTTACCACAGCAAGTCTTCCAGGTCCTGAAGCAGCAAAACAGCCCCAGACCATCACACTACCACCACCATATTTTACTGTTGGTATGATGTTCCTTGAAATGCTGTGTTACTTTTACACCGGATATAATGGGGGACACACCTTCCAAAAAGTTCAACTTTTGTCTCATCAGTCCACAGAGTATTTTCCCAAAAGTCTTGGGGATCATCAAGATGTTTTCTGGCAAAACTGAGACGAGCCTTTATGGTCTTTTTGCTCAGCAGTGGTTTTCGTCTTGGAACTCTGCCCTGCAGGCCATTTTTACCCAATCTCTTTCTTATGGTGGAGTCATGAACACTGACCTTAACTGAGGCAAGTGAGGCCTGCAGTTCTTTGGATGTTGTTGTAGGGTCTTTTGTGACCTCTTGGATGAGTCGTCGCTGCACTCTTGAGGTAACTTTAGTCGACCAGCCACTCCTGGGAAGGTTCACCACTGTTCCATGTTTTCACTATTTGTGGATAATGGCTCTCACTGTGGTTCACTGGTGTCCCAAAGCTTTAGAAATGGCTTTATAACCTTTTCCAGACTGATAGATCGCAATTACTTTCTCATTTATTCCTGAATTTCATTGGATCACAGCATGATATCTAGCGTTTGAGGATCTTTTGGTCTACTTCACTATCAGGCAGGTTTTATTAAGTGATTTCTTGATTGAGAACAGGCGTAGCAGTGATCAGGCCTGGGTGTGGCTAGAGAAATTGAACTCAGCTTTCCAAAGATGTGATAAACCACAGTTAATTTTTAATGAGAGGGCAATAACTTCCTTTAAAAACTGCATTTTGTGTTTACTTGTGTTATCTTTATCTAATATTTGAATTTGTTTGATCTGAAACATCTAAGTGTGACAAACATACCAAAAATGAGAAATCAGGCAGGGGGCAAACACTTTTTCACACCACTGTAACTTATAACATTCCAGTTCACTTATATGACGAATGCAACAAACCATTATTTGGATGTCTCATTATCACAATGCTGCAAGGGCTGTCAAGCGGACTTTATCTAGTACCAATTTGGCTCCCAAATTTGCTGTCAAAGTGTTAGCCGTGAGTGCTCTAGTCTATTCTGTCTCTGTGGTAAGAGTTTGCAGTTTGAAAAGCAAAGTAAGAGCAACTTGTTAAAGTGGCCTGCACCTCAGGAACCAATAAAGGATCCCATCTTGTCCCTCAGCATTTGTCAGGCGCTGTATCTTCAGCAGTCATTTTCTCTGCTGTATTTACACTTGCCAATGTACTGATTACAAATTATATAGATTCCTGCTTTAACTGAATCTTCTGTTTCCATTTACTGAAGAATGTGATGAGGTCTGCATAAACTGCTCAGCCGGAAAATTAAACTCCACTCTCATGTGTTTATATAATACTGTTGATGTAATACGCTTTGATTCTGTGTTGAATCTGAATATTAATACCTGAATCTGCAGCTGTTGCAGGGGTTTTTGCATAAGTTTTCTCTTTGCAAGACAAAATCTCACTGTATCATATTTGATTAGCACTTAGCAGCTGACATGCTTGGAGACGGGCAACATTTAACCATATAGTGCTATAGTATTTAGGTCTTTTTTCAGTTTTCTTGAGATTTAATGCAGATCAAAACATATTTAAAATAAGGTAAAACAGAACTGATCTTGTATTCTTCAGCTGGCAGAAAACATTAACAAGTTAATAGTAAATTCTCTGGTTGTTCCCAAGTTGAGCCACAATCTTTAAGAATGTTTGTGTACTTTGTGCACTTTTTAAATTGACAAATTCTAGTAAGGTACTTTTTTTTGTAATTCACACTTGATATGATAGCAAGAGGCACAACATTGTAGCAAGTTATCAACAGATTAGACAAAAAGCAATGTATGCACTATACACTACAATGTATTTGAATAAATATTTTGAAACCTGTGATATTTTCAAAACCTATGTCACAAGTGCAAGATTAGAAAAGCAACATACAGATTAGACATTTGTAAAGTTTGCTTTTGAAAACTGATGTCTTGCAGTACTCACTGATTTCCTTTCAGTAATGGTATAAGTACATCATTGATTATGTAGAAAAAACAGGAAATGAATATGTTTTGAGAGTTGAACGGAAACCTTCAGTTCTGTTCAGAAATTAAGTAAACAGGCGCTTCAACATTGATCCTACCATGGAAAAGAAGATAAAATATTATTCTTCCCTTTATCTCAATGCTGCAGTCTGGGTCCAGTATATTTTCGTTGGACATTGCTGCTGGGCAACAATGAATATCTGCACCACATCACACCTTCAGTACACCTTGAAATACTAGACTTTTTGCACCTGGAAATCTTGTCTTCAGGGTTTGTAGTTTGAATATTGAGGAAAAATATAAACCTAAAGAGAAAAGCTGCAACATCATGCACTTCACATAATCATCTTCTGCATTTTTTATTGTATTTATTTATTTTGGACACTGCCACTCTGTCGGAACAAGAGAAGGGTTATGGTGCTTTAACACCTCCGGACTTTAGTTCATTTCAGTCAAACTCAAGGTCGTTTTCTCCTTTAGTGTGATTCTTTTTGTCTGGAGAACATGTTAATTGCACTAACCTAAAAGAGGTGGTCTTGATCCGAATTATCTGGGAAACTGTGGTGCGCTTCTTCAGGTGAGAAAGCATACCGAACTAAAATGGGACCAAAAGCTAGGAAGCACATGAATTGAGGGTGTTATATGTAGTGTATTTAGATTAGTGGGTTTATAGGTATTTTATTGTTGGTACAAGTATTAATGTAAATATGAATGTGAGTAGGAATGAAGATTTATTTTCATTACCAACACATTAGCTCATTGGGGCACCAGTCCAAAAGGACAGTTTTATTAACAATTCTTTATTTGTACCAATTATGAATCAGTCTAAAAAAAAATAACCCTTGTGAGTTCTTGTCTGCTGATAATCAAGAAGATGGACATGAAATCAAACATTAACTCCCATATGTCTTTCAATAGTTTAATAAGAAATGTCAGAATAGGTTAACACATTCAGATAACTTTAAAACAGAGTATTCTGGGCCTCATAGACTGTTATTGAATTACTCAGCATCACATGTGAATCAAACATTTGTGGAACCAAAGAACCCTAGTTTAACTTGGCGATATATTGAAAATTGGAAAACCATAAAATAGCATTGGTCAAGAAAAGTGGATGCAATTTTATGAAGAAAATGATGAGTAAACTACTGTATCTATAAAAATGGAAAATTGGTGTTACTCTGAAAAAGAACGTAAATTAATGAAAGGACAAAATGCATTTTGAACTTCTGAAAGGAATTGCATGAAATTAGTAGTAGTAGTAGATTAGTTTATTTGACAGGGACAGTGCAATAAACATAGACAATTAATCAAAGACAATCAATCTGATGTGTTGCACATAGAGTGTATAGCTATTAGCTAATTTGCAACTCTTGTCCCTGGATGGGCTTTAGAAAAAAGAATCAAGATAAAAAATATACACAATAACCACATACATCAATGCAGAAAAATTATAAATACACAATTATAAATATTATAAATATTATAAATACACAAATATAACAGCCTGACTCACATTTAACATAAATATTATAAATATTATAAATACACAAATATAACAGCCTGACTCACATTTAACACATATAACATAACTCACATTTGCCTATTTCAGGCCTTCCTCCCTCCGTCACTCACTATAAACAAACACATTTATTCCTTCCCTTCATTCACTCTCACTTTGCAGACAATTAATTCATACATGAGTACATTCTTGTTTATTTTTCAGCCAGTTTTTAACATTTTTAGTGAATGTTTTAAAGTCCGTTATTATTTTAATTTCATTTGGCATTGTGTTCCAGATGTGACTGCCCTTTATAGAGAAAGCTGTTTGTCCAAATGTGGTTCTGCGGTGGAATATTTTACAGTTATTGTTAACAGAACTCCTGGTGGCTCTGCTGCTGTCCTGTCTTTGGACAAAACCAGCAAGTGGCTCGGGTGCTGATTTATGGAAACATTTGAACGTTAATTTCAGAAGACAGAGGTCAATGAAGCTCTCAAAACTCAATAGGTTGTATTTTTTTAAAACATTACAGTGATGCCACCTAATGGGCTTTTTGTCCAAGATTTTTAGGGTTTGATTATATAATGAACCTATATGTCTTATTGTGGAAGGGGCTGCTTGAGCCCAGACTGTCAAACAGTATGATATATGAGAAAAAACCATAGAATGCATATACAATGCAGCTGCTTCGTAAGGTATGTAATATCTAATTAATTTAAAGCAGTTCAGATTTTTTTTTACTGTTTTTGAAATTTTCTTTATATGAAGATTAAATTTGAGTTGAGGATCTAGTACAATGCCAAGGTATTTGAATTCTGTAGCTAAACTGATGTCATGATCATGTATATTAACTTTAAAATGTTGCAGGTTACATTTTTTGATTGAAAAGCACATTGAGACTGTTTTCTGAAGGTTCAGCAATAGATGGTTCTTGAGGAGCCACTCTTGGACATCAACCATACTTGTAGACAGTACATCTGCAGCCTGTGCTGGAGTCTTGGCAGCTGTGTAAATAACTGCATCATCTGCATAAAGTTGGCATGTTGCAGCTGAGCAGTGTAACGGCAGGTCATTAATAAAAATGCTGAAAAGTAAAGGACCAAGAATGGACCCTTGTGGGATACCCATGCGGTTGTTTAAAAATGAGGATTTATCCTGGTGAACTTTTACACACTGTTCTCTATTCTGGAGATAAGATGCAAACCATTCTAATGTATTTGGGGAGAAGTTAAAAGATACCATTTTGGATAAAAGCAAACTGTGGTTTACAGTATCGAAAGCCTTTTTGAGATCTAGAAAAACAGCTCCTACCACATTACCCCTGTCCAAGGACTGTTTGACGTTTTCAATAAGGCAACAATTTGCTGTTTCTGTTGAGTATCCTGGTCTAAAACCAAATTGATGTGGATGAAGAAGTTGATTGTCTTGTAAGTAGTCTATCAGCTGTGTAGCTACAACTTTTTCAAGAACCTTAGATAGGACTGGTAAGATAGAGATTGGGCGGTAATTGCATATATCGTCTTTACTGCCTGATTTATGAACTGGTATGACGACAGCTTTTTTCCAGCCAGATGGAAATGTACTAGACCTCATGGAGAGATTAATGAGATGAGTCAGTGGTTTGATTAATATTTTGCTGTGCATTTTGAGAAAGGAGGTGCTCATATTGTAGATATCATTAGTTTTTGAGTTTGACAGTGTTTTAACAATACCAGCAATTAACTTCTCATTTACCTCATCGATGTGAAAAGTATCTGTTGGAAGTATGGAATTTGTGTTGTTGAGCACATTTGGCAGCACAAAAATTTTTGTTAAGTCTTCCACAGAGCCCACAAAGTGTGAATTAAATTCATTTGCCAAAGTAGCCTTGTCACTGACGGTCTTGCCATTGATTCTAAGTTCCTTTACCCCCTTCTGATCGTTTTTTTTATTAGTTAAGTTATTTAAATGCCTCCATAGGGAACTGTTGTTACCCTTTGCATGATCTATCAGTTTATTGTAATAAGATATTTTTGATTTTCGCAGCTCATGTACCACTTTATTTCTTAAACTTTTGTACACAAGGTGATCATTTTGTAGTTTGGAGGTTAGTGATGTTTTCAGTGCATAGTCTCGCCTCTTCATAAGTTTTCTTATTTCATTATTTAACCATGGTAGGCTAATCTTCTGTTGTCTATTTTTAATTTGCTTTGAAAATTTTTCTATAGACTTTGTGATTGTTGCAGTTATAAAATTACAACAATCATCTACTTCACATGTTGACATGAGCTGCTCCCAATTTTGATTCTCTAAGTAATGTTCAAACTCCTCATTTTTTGATTTGGGGATAATAAAATTTGATTTGTCAATATCGACTCCCCCAAAATACTGTAGTCGCTTTTTAGTAAGTTTCCTGACAGCAAGAACCATGTTATGATCTGAGAGACCAGTTACAAGATTATAGGTTCTGGTTATTCGTTCTGGTTTATTAGTAAATACCATGTCAATAAGTGTTCTGGATTGTTTGGTTATCCTGGTGGGTCCTTTGATGATTTGCTGGTAATTAAATTTAGTCATGAGGCTTTTCAGTTTTTGTTTGTCTTTTTTATCAGACCAGTTGATATTAAAGTCACCATGAATTATTGTTTCTCTGTTCTTCTCAAGTTGTTTAACCAGATCACTTAATTCATTATAAAAGGAAGAGTTGTGTGACGGTGGGTTGTACACTACTGCAATGTTGAAATTCATTACCGGAGAGAGACATACATTAACAGCTAAACATTCAAGTGAAGTATTCAAATCAACCAGTTGACATTTATATTTGTCTTTGATGTAAATTAAAACACCTCCTCCCCTCCCTACCTGCCTGTCTTTTCTAAAACACTGGTAGCCCACAATATCGATCATATTAGTGTCTATGTTACTGTGTAGCCAGCTTTCTGAGAGACAAAGGTAGTCCAGATTTGAGTCCAACAGCAACACCGAAATCTCATCTCTTTTGGGGATTATGCTCCGTATGTTTAAATGTCCGCCGAGGATCCCCTTTGGTTTAGCCTTGGTGTCCCAAAGAACTCGTGCATGATTAACAGTTTGGAAAAATAAATGTTGTTTTTGCTTTTGTACAGCTCGGTTTTGTGCTAACCCAGTGGTCTGCTGTTTAATAGTGGCAGGTCCAGGGTTAAGGTGAATATCTCCTGCCAGAAGTAGCAGAACTAACAGAACTTTAATTGTATATCCTCTGCCATATTGTGATTTTTGCTTAACAGCCATGTTTGCCTTAATTTGGAAGTTTTTGCTCAGGGCTTTTAAAGACCACATAGAGTGTAGGGTGAGATGTCCAAGCCCAAATCCATACAGATAAAACTTTTTAACTTCACCTTTGGTTGAGTTTGTCGGAAAATCCTTCTTGTTGCAGGTCCAGACACACAAAGACAAAACGAAGAGGAAGTAGAGAAGTAGAGAAGGCTTATTAGTGGTGCCCATCAGCCCACTTTTTAATCCGGTGGCCGCCATCTTCAGTCTTTCTTGGAAAGAAGGAAAAAGAAAATCTGTGGATAGTAAAATAAATTCTGCTTATATCGCCAGAATCTGATCCGATCGTCCTCGAATCCAGCTGGGCCTCAGCTAGCCAACTAGCCCCTTCCGTTGCTGGTCTCGTTGCTCATAGTCGCCGTAACTGGTCTCCCGTCCCGCTCCTCCAACCGAGTCTCGTCACACACCGCCGCTGCCACCGAGCTCCGCTGAGGTCACGGTAAGTCCTCCGCTAGGCACCGCCACCTACCGTTGTCTGCCTGGGTGAAATCTCTGCTGAGCCCCGTCAACAAATAGCCGCTTGCCTGGTAGTATCTCCGCTGGGCCTCGCAGCTGGGCTTCGATTCCGGCTGGTGTAAGGTGGAATGACTGGCGCCAGCATTAAGCTAACTAGCGTTAGCTTAGCAATCGCTTCGGGTAGTCTCGTCGCACACCGCCGCTGCAGTCACGGTAAGTCCTCCGCTGGGCACCGCCGCCTACCGCCGTCTGCCTGGGTGAAATCTCTGCTGAGCCCCGTCAAACAAATAGCCGCCTGCCTGGTAGTATCTCCGCTGGGCCTCGCAGCTGGGCTTTGATTCAGGCTGGTGTTAGGTGGAATGGCTGGCGCCAGCATTAAGCTAACTAGCGTTAGCTTAGCAATCGCTTCAGGTAGGGCACATCAGTGAATCACAAGGAAGCGCTGGAATCGTTGGTCAGTTTACTCACAGTGGCCGGATAAAAGCGATCAAAGGGGTAATCCACCGGAGGTATATCCGATCGCTGTAGGTTAGATTTTTAGAGACTGGCGCCAGCATTAAGCTAACTAGCGTTAGCTTAGCAATCGCTTCAGGTAGCATTAAGCTAACTAGTGTTAGCTTAGCAATCGCTTCAGGAAGGCGCAGGAAGTCGCTGGAGAAAGGCGATTAAAGGGCAATCCAACGGAGGTGGCAATTCAGCCCGTGCGTGTTCGCCACGAGCGCCGATCGCTGCAGGCCAGCCACTTTTAATGGCAAAATCAGTCAAGTTGAGTGCGAGGTGCAGTCTTAATTCTGAAGAATTAAGTTTAAATTAAACAACAGACTGTCAGCCAAGCAGAATCATTGCATCCCATTGGGTAGCAGGTGGTCCATTGGATTCTGTTTCAACTGGATTGGCATGGGTTCTATTGGAATACTGGCAGCCAGGCTCTTTACCACGGTTATGGCCTACTCCCGAGATCACAAAGGGGCTGGTTCTTCAGTAGGCTGGCTGTGGTCTTCTCTTATGCACTGAAGAAGGAGTTTGTTTATTGTGCAAAGTCCCATCAGAAAATCAAATTGAGACCAAAACAAGCCACCAATTCTTTTCTTCCAATGTATTGTGGCTGGAATGAATTGGTTTAAGCTTAAAAAAAGTCAAACAAAATCTTCTTACGCGGTAATTTAAAGAAAACGATTAAAATAAGAAAAAGGGAACTTTAAAGAAAAGAAAAACAGTTTTCACAGAGCATGGGATACTCTGGGCCTACT
Organism: Pholidichthys leucotaenia; assembly: GCA_020510985.1. Taxonomy (NCBI): domain Eukaryota; kingdom Metazoa; phylum Chordata; class Actinopteri; order Cichliformes; family Pholidichthyidae; genus Pholidichthys; species Pholidichthys leucotaenia. Next base: position 439,455,654 of record CM035838.1, read on the forward strand.
TGAAAAAAAGGAAAAGAAGTGGAAGTGCAGAAAAGGCTCCTTACAGCTTGACCACCAATAATAAAAAAAATAAAATAAAAAAACACTAACTACAAGAAAAAAATGTACTAAAAACCCCAACAACCACTAACTAAGGCAAGTCATCAACAATGCTCCTCTGTTTAGTCTAGGTAATCTATTACATAAGTATGGATATTATACATTCACCAATTTGGAATTTGCAAGGTCCACACACATCATTCACCTTCTTCTTCAGAAGTTATGTTTAATTTCTTTACATAATCAATGAAAGGTCTCCATATATTCTCAAACACATTTTCCTTTGATTTCAGTATGTATGTTATTCTTTCTAGTGGAAGGTTTGTTAACATCTGTCTTAACCACTGAGTCACATCTGGTCTATGAGTCTTTTTCCACAGTAGTGCAATACATTTTTTGGCATTAAGCAAACTGAGGTCTATGAATGCTCTTTCACTCTTATTAAAGTTATGCTTTTCTGGATACAGACCCAACAAAAACAGTTTAGGGTTCAATGTGAATTGTTTTGAAATTATTTTTTCAATTGTTACCCTCACCTCTTCCCAAAACATTCTAATTTTTCTACATTCCCATAAACAATGAAATAGGGTTCCTTTACTTTCCATACATTTTGTGCATGTATCTGGTATGTTTTTGTTATATCTATTTAACTCCACCGGTGTAACATACATCCGCATTAACCATTTAAAATGTATCAATTTAAGACGTACATTTATTGATTTGGTTTGAGCTTCTGTACAAGCCAATTCCCATTGTTCCTCTGAAATTTCAGTTTGCAGGTCTTCTTTCCAATAATTCATTCTTTTCTGTGAGTTTTCACTTGAGGATAGTGTCAATGAGTTATAAAACTCTGAAATAATACCCTTTCTCTTACTATCTTTCGTCAAAATTTTTTCCAAGGATGAATAAGTAGGTCGGGTGAGAGCATTATTTTGATTTGATCGAATAAAATTCCTAAGCTGAAGATATTTTAAAAAATGTGTTCTATTAAGATTAAATTTGATGCTTAGTTCTTCAAAAGACATTATGCTATCTGAACGTGACAAATATAAGTCTTGAATCTTTTGAATCCCTTTTAAATTCCATACTTTAAATACAGCATCCGCTCTCCCTGGTGTAAAATATTGATTACCCCATATTGGGCTAAATTGTGACAATAAGTGTGGTTCTTTTAAATATTTTTTGGTTTCACTCCATATTTTGATCATGTGCTTTACAATTGCCAGATGAATCACTCCGTGACGAATCCCGAGGTTGCGCAGCTCTTTACGGGCGTGGTCGAACTGTTTCCTTAATTGTTGAATTCCTGTGGCCAAATCTGGGTAGAACCGCACCTGTTGATCCTGGTATTTAATTTCTCCTTTAGCTCGTGCCGCGTTGGTGACCGTCATCTTGTCTCTGTAGCTGAGGAACTTCATAATCAGCGTCCTCAGTGGTGTCTTATCTCTCGGTGGGCCGATTCGGTGAGCGCTCTCTAAGACGACCGATGACTGCAGATCCGCGTTGTTCAGCGCTTCTGGAATCCACTTTTCCAAAAAGGAACATGTATCCCGTCCCTCCGCTCCCTCCGGGAGGCCCACCAGCCTCAAATTATTCCGTCGCGACCGGGATTCTAAGTCCAGGACATTATTTTCCAGACGTTTATTTTTTAATTCCAATGTTTGCACCTTTAATTGTAGGCTGGTGATGTCATCTTCAGCGCTTGAGATTCGGAGCTCTGCCTGCGATACTCGCTCCATACAGTCGCTTATTTCTTATCTCATTCCTTCCATCGCTGCTATACTCCCATCAAATTTAGACGAAAAGTCTGCTCTCATGGAGCTAATGGCAGCAAGTACCGCACTCGTCCCCTCCTCAGCAGTCACCGCTCCGCCGCTAGCTCCCTCCTCCGCCATTGTCTTTGGAGATTTTCCTGCTTCGTCACGAGCGTGGAAGTCTGTTAGCTTGGATTGTTTTGACGAATGACTTTTTCCTCCGCCTAATTTCCCAGCCTTGGTCTTTACCATATCCGCGCCTAAACGCTGGGATAGGTTTTTGTTCCAATTGAGAGAGTTTTAGCCTACTTTTTATTTTTAGGAACAGAGCAGAGTGAAACACATCTTCCTACGTGGCCGCCATAACCGGAAGTCCACAGTTGCACATATTATTCAGAAATTTAAGATCCACGAGACTGTAGCCAACCTCCCTGGACGTGGCCGCAGGAGGAAACTTGATGAAAAATGGAAGAGACGGATAATACGAATGGTAACAAAAGAGCCCAGAACAATCTCTAAACACATTCATGGTGAACTCCAAGGTCAAGGTACATCAGTGTCAGATCGCACCATCCGTCGTTGTTTGAGCCAAAGTGGACTTCATGGGAGACGACCAAGGAGGACACTACTGTTGAAAACAAATCATAAAAAAGCCAGACTGGAATTTGCCAAACTACATGTTGACAAGCCACAGAGCTTCTGGGAGAATGTCCTATGGACAGACGAGACAAAACTGGAACTTTCTGGTAAGGCACATCAGCTCTATTTTCACAGACGCAATAATGAAGCATAGCAAGAAAAGAACACTGTCCCTACTGTGAAACATGGAGGAGGTTCTGTTATGTTCTGAGGCTACTTTGCTGCATCTGGCACAGGGTGTCTTGGATGTGTGCAGGGTACAATGAAATCTCAAGACTATCAAGGTATTCTAGAGAGAAATGTTCTGCCCAGTGTCAGACAGCTTGGTCTCAGTCGCAGGTCATGGGTCTTGCAACAGGATAGTGACCCAAAACACACAGCTAAAAACACCCAAGAATGGCTAAGAGCGAAACATTGGGCTATTCTAAAGTGGCCTTCTATGAGCCCTGATCTAAAGCCTATTGAACAGCTGTGGAAGGAGCTGAAGCATGCTGTCTGGAGAAAGCACCCTTTAAACCTGAGACAACTGGAGCAGTTTGCTCATGGGGAGAGGGCCAAAATACCTGCTGAGAGGTGCAGAAGTCTCATTGACAGTTACAGAAATCATTTGATTGCAGTGATTGCCTTAAAAGGTTGTGCAACAAAATATTAAGTTAAGGGTACCATCATTTTTGTCCAGGCCTTTTTCATGAGTTTGGGTTTTTTTTTCCACAATATTTTTATTGAACCTTTTTTAGTAAACATGACACCAACAATCATCCCTAACACTAAAGTAAATTAAAAATCAATGTTCTATAAACACCAACAACCATTAACAAAACAAGTCAAACAATGCTCCTCTGTTTAGCCTAGGTAATCCATTGCATAAGTATACATATTATACATTCACCAATTTGGAATTTACAAGGTCCACACATATCATTCACCTTCTTCTTCAGAAGTTATGTTTAGTTTCTTTACATAATCAATGAAAGGTCTCCATATATTCTCGAACACATTTTCCTTTGATTTCGATATGTATGTTATTCCTTCTAGTGGAAGGTTTGTTAACATCTGTCTTAACCACTGAGTCACATCTGGTCTATGAGTCTTTTTCCACAGTAGTGCAATACATTTTTTGGCAATAAGCAAACTGAGGTCTATGAATGTTCTTTCACTCTTATTAAAGTTATGCTTTTCTGGATACAGACCCAACAAAAACCAATTTAGGATTCAATATGAGTTGTTTTGAAATTATTTTTTTAATTGTTACCCTCACCTCTTCCCAAAACATTCTAATTTTTCTACATTCCCATAAACAATGAAATAGAGTTCCTTTACTTTCCATACATTTTGTGCATATATCTAGTATGTTTTTGTTATATCTATTTAACTCCACCGGTGTAACATACATCCGCATTAACCATTTAAAATGTATCAATTTAAGACGTACATTTATTGATTTGGTTTGAGCTTCTGTGCAAGCCAATCATTGTTCCTCTGAAATTTCAATTTGCAGGTCTTCTTTCCAATAATTCATTCTTTTCTGTGAGTTTTCACTTGAGGATAATGAAATAATATTATTATAATAATATATATAATAATAATATTATTAAGGAAATAATACCCTTTCTCTTAATATTTTTCGTCAAAATTTTTTCCAAGTATGAATAGGTAGGTCGGGTGAGAGCATTATTTTGATTTGATCTAATAAAATTCCTAAGCTGAAGATATTTAAAAAAAAATGTGTTCTGTTAAGATTAAATTTGGCCCTCAGTTCTTCAAAAGACATTATGTTGTCTGAACGTGCCAAATATAAGTCTTGAATCTTTTGAATCCCTTTTAAATTCCATAATTTAAATACAGCATCCGCTCTCCCTGGTGTAAAATATTGATTACCCCATATTGGGCTAAATTGTGACAATAAGTGCGGTTCTTTTAAATATTTTTTGATTTCATACCATATTTTGATCATATGCTTTGCAATAGGATTTTTAACTTGTTTCTGTAATTTTTTAGCCGAGTCTGAGTATATGAATAAGGGAAGAGGTAAAGGTAAATTGTATGATTCCATCTCCGTCCAGTGAGGGAGATCATTTGATGAAAAATAATATGTCATAGACCTCAGTTGTGCTGACCAGTAATACAACATAAAGTTTGGACATTTCAGACCTCCATGATCAAATGGTAAATATAGTAAGGACAGACGTAATCTAGCCTTCCTATTGTTCCATATAAATTCCACTAACTTTTTTTTAATTCTTGAGAATAGATCTGAAGGTGGTGGTAAAGGAATGTATTGAAATAAATATGGTATTTTGGGTAAGATATTACTTTTAAGTATATTAATTCTCCCAATCATCGACATTGGTAGTGACATCCATCTCTGAAGTAACTCATTAATGTCTGTCATTAAGGCTTCATAGTTGATACTAGCGGCTGATTCTAACAGGCACAATTTGAATTCCTAAGTATTTAAACTGATTTACAACATTGAATTGATTTACCTCAGGCGCTGGGTGCTTTCTCTGGGTCTCATTTAGCATTAATATTGAAGATTTAGTTTTATTTATTTTATATCCTGATATTTTCCCAAAGTTCTTTATTAAATTTAACAAGGTCGGAATTGATTTTTTAAGATTCGACATAAACAAAATTATGTCATCAGCATACAGGGAGATTTTATGTTCTGTTGGTCCTACTTTAATTCCATATATTTGTGGATGTAAACGTACTGCCATCGCTAAAGGTTCAATTGCCATAGTAAACAGTAAAGGTGAAAGTGGACAACCTTGTCGACAACCTCTATTAATTTTTATTGATTTTGAGATATTGCTATTTGTTAGGATTTCTGCTGTAGCATTATTGTATATTATCTGAACCCATTTTATGAAATTCTTTCCAAGTCCAAACCTTTGTAAAACTTCAAAAAGAAAGGGCCATTCGACCCTATCAAAGGCCTTTTCAGCATCCAATGATAGGAGAGCTGTATCCGGCGCTTCTTTATTAGAATAAATAATAATAAATAGTCTTCTTACATTATGGAAGCCTTGTCTTCCCATTATAAAGCCATTCTGATCTCGGTTAATAATATTTGGTAATATTTCTTGTAGTCGTCTTGCTAAAATTTTACAGATTATCTTAAGGTCTGCATTTAATTGGCTTATTGGTCTCATGTTTTCACATTTATTAGAAGGTTTACCTGGTTTTGGCAACAGTATGATTAAGGCATTATTTATATATGGCGGTAATTTACTATTTTGAAATGCTTCTAAAGCCATTTCCAAAAGTGGTTTTATTAATTTATTCTTAAATTTTTTATAGAGGTCAACTGGAAGACCGTCAGGTCCCGCACTTTTTCCTGATTTCATATTATCAATGGCTAGCCAAACTTCTTCTTGACTAATTTTTGACTCCAGTATCTCCCTATTTTCATTTGGAATACACAGTATAGATAATCCGTCCAAAAACCCATTTAGTTTTGTTAAGTCAGTTTCATTTTTTTGTATCATGTAGTTTTTCATAATAATCTCTAAAGGCACTGTTAATTTCTAAAGGATCTACGACTGCCTGTCCGTTACTTATAATACTGGTAATTGGTGTTTTAAATTGTAATTGTTTAATCTGCCATGCCAATAATTTTCCTGATTTTTCACCTTGTTCATAAAAGGTTTGCTTCAATCTTAGAAGACTCGAGGCAGCTCTATTCGCTGATTTTTTGTCATATTCAGCTCTCAGAATCAGTAATTCATTCTCTAATTTGGGATTACTTCCTGCACACACTTTTTCTTGAAGTATTTTTATTTTACGTTCCAATTTTACTCTCTCCTCTCGAGTCTTCCTAGATTTTGAACCTGTGTAACTAATAATATGCCCCCTAATAAAAGCTTTGAAAGCTTCCCACTTTGTACATGCTGATGTTTGTGTAGTGTTGATATCAAAGAACTTCATCTATCTGTTTTTCTATGTACTTAACAAATTCCTCATCTTGAAGCCATTTATGCTGAAATTGCCACCTACCAGGAACCTTTGTCAATTTCTTATCTTCATATATTAGACAGCAGGGTGCATGATCAGAGATCACAATGTTATCATATAAACAATTTTGAATCTTGGACCTTAATTCTGTGGAGATCAAAAAATAGTCAATACGTGAAAATGTCTTGTAGGTGTTAGAATAACAAGAATAGGCTTTGACTTGTGGTTTCATTTCTCTCCATATATCTAGCAATCTCAATTCTTTCATAAAATGATTAATGGTCATCCTACATCCATTGTGCATACAGTCCTGTCCTGTTGACCTATCTATACTGGGATTCAATGTACAATTAAAATCCCCTGCTATTATATATAGCCCTGTGAGTGATGTTAAAGTAAGAAATAAATTAACGAAGAAGTTTTGATCATCTATATTGGGACCATATAAGTTCACCAGATTTATATTTTCTAATAACAAAGATTCTTGGATGATTAGATATCTTCCCAATTTATCTCCAATTACATTTTTCACTTGAAATGGGACTGATTTATGTATGAGAGTCATGACTCCCCTGGCTCGGGATGAAAATGATGAGGTGAATACACTTCCCTGCCATCTACTCCTTATTCTTTTTACATCCTCCTCTATTAGATGAGTTTCTTGTAAAAACACAGTTTTTGAACCTGTCTTTTTTTTTGTTCAAAACTTGTTTAAGTTTTTTTAAATTTTGTAGACCTCTGCAATTCCATGATGTTAAATTAAGCTTAACGCTTTGGTCTATGATCAATAAAGAGTTTCAGATTACCTTTGCAATATAAACATGCTCATACAGAGAAGCAAAAACATGGATGGTTGAACATTCATCCCACAAACTACACACAAACAAATTCCCCCTTCCCACATTCGTGGTAATCCCCCCAAAATCAAAAAAAAAAAATTCCATCTCCCGTTATAGCCTGAATCTGCTCCTCCCCCATGAGGATCAGTCAAACCACTCACTCTTTCTCCTCTCAATCACCCTGACTCTGCTACTTTTAATGACATGACAATAACTCTCTTCTGTAGTTTTTCCAATTTAACTCCAAAATTTTATAGCAACTTTGTACATCATAGCTTTTTTTTTTTATATATATATATAATACAATCTATATTTTGTAGACATGCTATATGTTTCAAATCAGTCAGATACTTGAACACTTGCTTAAATATTCTACCTTTTATATCTTGTTCTTGCTTCATGCTTGGCTCTCGCCAGTCTCTCCTTGGATCTGCTTAATGAGTTCCTGCGCCTCCTGAGGGGTCTTAAAGACTTGGGTTCTCCCTTTATACATGACCAGCAGTCTTGCAGGATAAATCACTCCGTGACGAATCCCAAGGCTGCGTAGCTCTTTACAGGCGGGGTCAGACTGTTTCCTTAATTGTTGGATTCCTGCAGCCAAATCTGGGTAGAACCGCACCTGTTAATCCTGGTATTTAATTTCTCCTTTAGTACGCGCTGCGTTGGAGACCGTCATCTTGACGTTTATTTTTTTAATTCCAATGTTTGGACCTTTAATTGCAGGCTGTTGACGTCATCTTCAGCGTTGGAGATCCGGAGCTCTGCCTGCGATATTCGCTCCATACAGTCACTTATTTCTTTTCTCATAGCTTCTATCGCAGCTATGATCCCATCAAACTTAGACGAAAAGTCTGTTCTCATAGCGCTGATGGCAGCAAGGACCGCATTCGTTCCTTCGGCAGTCACCACACCACCGCTAGCTCCCTCCTCAGCCATGGTCACAGGCGATTTATCTGCTGCATCACGAGCGTGGAAATCTGTTAACTTGGCTTGTCTCGACGAATCAGTTTTTCCTCCGCCTGATTTCACAGCCTTAGTTTTTACCATATCCACCCCCAAACGCTAGAATAGGTTTTTGTTCCAATTGGGAGAGTTTTAGCCTACTTTTTTATCATTAGGAGCAGAGCAGAGTGGAGCACACCCTCCTACGCGGCCGCCATAACCGGAAGTGATGAGTGTGTTTTTTAAAATAATTCTGTTGAACCACAATTCAAAAGCGTTGTCTGATTTTCATTGGTTAATTTTCATAGAATTTTTATTTATTACTACTTTTGTCAGACTCAAGTTATTTCTGTGACCATTGTGGGTTTTTCTTTCATTAACAGAGGGGTACCAACAATTTTGTCCACGTGTGTATTATGAGATTTTACTTTATTTCAAACACCTAAAACACTCGGCAGGATGAATCGCACACAAACCTGGAGTTGTGAGGAGAAGCAGACTGGTTGGATGATTACATAAACACTTCTCTATCCAAAACACAAAATATACAGAAAAGCATTTGTGAGTAAACGGTCTGGGGAAAGGGGGTACACAAATCAGCTGCTCAGTGCCACAACAACTCTAAAAGCTCTGAGGAGGACAATACAGTTTAAAATGAGCTGAATAAAACAGGAGGACTAAAGTGTTGCACAGAAATCTGTGACTCCTCACAGTCTTCCACCTTATTACTTCATCTGCTTAATAAATAATGCAAACATTAAAATAATTTTCAGAAGCTCTATCCACATTACAAATTAATGTAGACACCTCTATTCTGATTTTTTGACCACACACGTGCAGACAATGTACATTATCGCCCTATGCAGTCACACATTCTGATGAGCAGGGCCGGCCCTGGCCATTTTGGTGCCCTGGGTGAGATTAGGGTGCCCCACCTACCCATCCATCCTCAGTCATGTGCACACGTACATGTGGGTTGTTGACCACTTCAGCTCCGGAGACATTTGATTAGGAAACACAGATAAACAGGCAGAGACAAAGAGTGGAAATGAATCAGAAGGCTGTCTGTTATTATGCTGACAGATTATATTAATTTCAAAGCTGCAACAGACAGCTGTGTGCATCACAAATATCACAGCGGCTGAGATTGAGAGCCTCAGCCAATGGTCAGGGTTGTGGGGAGCGAGAAATGAAGAAGCTGAGTGATTTTATAATTCAGATTTAATGTCTGCTTCGCCTCCCCAACATGTCTCACCCAAGGCAGAAAGCAGAAAGAGGCTGATCGCAGTCAGACCCCCATACTTATACACCATACAACAATAGCCAACGTCACACATCCTTGTCATATCCTTCTCATCCTCCCATGTTTCCTTCCAATGTCCTCCGGTTCTTTCGTCTGACCCTAGGGGGTCAGGAAGTCTTTTCAGGTCTTCACCGCCGCGCCTCCATCTCCTCGTTGTTCTCCGCAGGCGGTCCAGACCTATTGTCCTCTTCTGAGACGTGAGGTCATTCCACACATGCAATCACAAAACATCTCCCCGTGTCTATACATATGCAGATATGGATATATGCACTACAGCCCCCGCCAAACGTCTAAGAAAAGGACAGTATATGAAGGTTCACAGAATATGGTGACATCACTGGCATAACTATACAAGTTGATCACGTTAAAAACACAGTAATAACAGTAACAGTACAGTCTATGCCCCATGTCCGCCTTAAAACTGCTATGATGGACTTCCGGTCTGGACGCCATGGTGATAGCAACTTAACGCTGAAGCTCCCAGACCCAATCCAGGAAAACATCTTCAAAATCAGACTTAACGGATTTTTGGAAGAATAAAAATCAAAAGACAAAAACACCATGCCTAACCAAAAACAGAAGAAACTGACATTCCCCGGGCCAGGACGCGCAGCGGCCGCAGAATCTGAACCGGAGGACCTCCGATCAGAAGACGAGGAGCTGAACGTAGCTAACAAGAAGGTTAGCTTGAAATCGCTATTTGATGAATTACGACGATTTCGGGACGAATTTCATGAATTCAGAGAGGAATTAAAAAGGACGAACAGCAGAGTGGACCAGGCTGAGAACCGAATCTTGGAAGCTGAAGAAAGAATAAAAGTGCTTGAAGATTCTATGCTGGATTTACACAAAAAACAGTCAAGGCTGGAGGCTAAGCTAACCGACCAAGAAGGAAGACAGAGACGAGACAACATTAGAATTCACGGTCTGAAAGAAGGAGCTGAAGATAGTTTGAACACAATGGCGGAATGCGTGGAATCCTTACTGAGAGAGAAGTTGGATATTCCACAAACCACTGATTTGAAGATAGAAAAGGCCCATCGTACATTAGCCGCAAAGCCAGCGGCAGAAGCGCCCCCACGTTCGGTGGTGGTAAGATTCTCCAATTTCAAAATAAAACGAGGTTGTAAGACGGGCTTGGCAGAAAAAAGGATTTATGCATCAAGAGAGAAAAGTCTTCGTGGAGCACGATTACGCCCCGGAGGTTCTTAAAAAGCGACGGGAATATAACGACGCCAAAAAGGTACTACGGGAACAGAATCTACGCTTTCAGACGCCATTTCCTGCGAAGTTAAGGGTCTTTTACGGTGAAGAGTCATGTCTGTATAATTCGGCGGAAGAAGCAACAATTGACATGGCGAGAAGAGGGCTCCCGGTATCGGTGTTTAAACCCGCAGCAGACCTGAGCGAGAGGATCAGGGCTCAAACGTGGTCCACTCAGAGACCTTCAAAATCCACGGGCCAGCAGCGGGAAACCCAGCCCCAGAGCTACAAAGATAAGCTTTCCAGTTCCAGGAAGGAATAGCGACCTTTTTGTTTTTTTCTTTTCAGTCATTCTGCACTTCCATCCCCCCTCCTACAAGGTAACAAACATTAAAGGAGATGCAGAATCAGCATGTGGTAAAACCTTTCATGGAGCAGTTATAGCATTAGAAACAAATGTCTTCTTAATTTAAAGGGAAAAAAAAAATCTTGTTAAAATAGAAATGTGACAGTGACCCACATGTTCTCCCCACACTAACAAATACTGTATTAGAGTGAATGTTTGCTGTGATGGGGGTGGGAGGGTGCACACAATCTCATAGGGTATAGGCATAAAAAAAAAAAAAAAATCATTACAAATTCGGATTGGGATCTGAAATTCACGTTAAAAACATGGGACAACTTACAGGGGTAAGAGAGGGCCCTCAACACGTAACAGAGTTTGAGGAATTTCCTTCAGAGCCTACACTTCATCAGGGCTCTTACAGGGTCTTTAAAGAGACCTCAGCTCAGGAAGTTTTTTTTGACAGTTTTTTGTTTTAAAGTTTCGTACACTATGTTCTTAATGTTTTTTATGTTCTTAATGTTCTTTCAGTTTCTGAGTAGCAAAAAAGAGGGCCACCACACTGTTATACTAAATAAGAAAATACAATGGAGAAACAGGGTGTAACCAAAATAGTCTCATATAATGTAAAAGGGATCCTGAATCCAGATAAAAGATCCAAGATTCTACGCAAAATGAAAAAAGACAAAGCAGAAATAATATTTTTACAAGAAACCCACCTAACAGACGTGGAACACACTAAACTCAATAGACAAGGGTTTAAAATGATCTCTTCATCTTCATATAAGTCAGGGAGGAGGAGGGGAGTAGCGACATTGATATCAACCAAAATTACATTTGAAAAAAAATCAGAACACAAAGATAAAGAAGGGAGGTACAGTTTGGTAATTGGGCGGCTAGAGGGAGAAGATATCACCCTGCTGAATGTATATGCACCACCAGGGGCTAAATGGAAATTTTATAAAAATGTATTCGACCTAATGATAACTAAAGCCCAAGGTTTAGTGATATGTGGTGGGGACTTCAATCTAAGACTGAATCCATACTGGGATGCAACAGGTAATTCTTCACATCAAAATAACACTCAAAGTAGGAAAACTCGGATGCTATTAAAAGAAATGGGAATCTGTGACGTGTGGAGGGAATTCAACCCCAATGTAAAAGATTATACTTTTTATTCAACGCCACATTCATCTTACTCAAGGATTGATTACTTTTTTATGTTTAATAGAGACATTGGAAGAGTAAAAACATGTAAAATAGGACTGATGGATCTCTCTGACCACAGTCCGATCTATATGGACTTAAACATTCAAAAATACACAAATAATACATTTTCCTGGAGGTTGAATTCAAATGTCCTGAAAGGACCACTGAAAGATGAATTGGAATCAGATCTTCTCAGATATTTGGAAGAAAACGATAATGGAGAAGTATCCCCTTTATTACTGTGGGATGCGTGCAAAGCTGTAATAAGGGGAAAAATTATTGCAAAACTGGCAACCCAAAAGAAACTGAGACAAGAAAAACTAATCACATTAGAGTCAGAACTCAAGAACCTAGAAAAAGATCACAAAGGCAACACTCATTCTAATGGCTCGCTCAAGATTAAAGAAATTAAAAATAAAATAAATGAGATCTACACAATAGAAATCCAGAAGAAACTTACATTTCTGAAACAAAAACACAATGAAGCGGACTTCCGGTTATGGCTGCCACGTAAGACGGACGTGTCTCACTCTGCTCTGCTCCTGGAGAAAAAAAATCGGCAAATAACTCTCTCATTTGGGACAGAACGTATCCCAGCGTTTGGGCGAGGATATGTCGGCGAAGCCTAAGGCTGGAAAACCAGGTAGAGGAAAAAGCGAGCTGCCGAAACAGTCCAAATTAACGGACTTTCGGGTCTGTGACGCAGCAAATAAAACTCCATATATGGCGGAGGAGGCTGGCAACGGTGCGATGTTTGCGGGGAGCGGCGCAGATGCGCTGATGGCTGCCATGAGTTCAATGAGAGCGGACTTTTCCTCTAGATTTGATGGGATTATGGCAGCGTTGGAAGGAATGAGAAAGGAATTGGGTGACTGTGTAGAACGGATGGCGCAGATGGAGCTCTGTCTCTCTAGTGCTGAAGATGACGTCACCCGTCTTCAATTAAAGGTGCGCACTTTGGAAAAAAAAAATAAATGTCTGGAAGATAATATTCTGGATTTAGAATCTCGGTCGAGACGGAACAACTTGAGGCTGGTGGGTCTTCCGGAGGAATCCGAAGGTCGGGACGCATGTTCCTTTCTGGAAAAGTAGATTCCGGAGGCGCTGGGCAGCGCGGAGTTGCAATCAGCAGTGGTTCTGGAAAATGCACACCGTATTGGCCCACGGAGAGATAAGGGACCGCCGAGGACCTTAATTAGGAAGTTTCTCAGCAACAGAGACAGGATGAAGATCTTCAACGCTGCACGAGCTAAAGGAGAGATTAAACACCAGGACCAGCAGGTGTGGTTCTACCCAGATTTGGCCACAGGAATCCAACAATTGAGGAAGCAGTTTGATCCCATACGTAAGGAGATGCGCAACCTTGGGATTCGTCATGGTGTAATCTATCCTGCGAGACTGTTGACCACGTATGAGGGCAGAACCCACATCTTCATGACCCCAGAGGAAGCGCAGGAGTTCATCAAGAAGATCAAAGAAGAAGAAGAGACTGGTGGGAGCTAAGCATGAACAAAATATAAGGTAGAATAATTAAGCATTTGCACAGGCATCTGACTGACTTGAAGTAAATAGCAAGTTTACAAAATATAGATTGTATTATATATTAAAAAAACAAAACAAACAAAAAAAAACTATGATGTACAAAGTTGCTAAAAATTTTGGAGTTAAGTTGGAAAACTACAGAGGAGAGTTATTGTTACGTCATTAAAAGCAGTAGAGTTAGGGTGATTGGGAGGATGAAGAAGGAGTGGCTTAGGCTGTTCCCCGTGGATGTGGAGCGGTCGATGGCTATATCGGGAGACGGAATTTTTCTTTTGATTTTGGGGGGTTTGCCACAAGTGTGGGAAGGGGGAATTTGTTTTTGTGTAGTTTGTAGGATGAATGTTCAACCACTCATGTTTTTGCTTCTCTGTATGAGCATGTTTACACTGCAAGGTAATCCCAAACTCTCTATTGATCATAAACCAAAGCGTTAATCTTAATTTAACTTCATGGAATTGCAGAGGTCTACAAAATTTAAAAAAACTTAAACAAGTTATGAATAAAAATAAAAGACATGGGTTCAAAAATTGTGTTTTTACAAGAAACTCATCTAATAGAGGAGGATATAAAAAGAATTAGGAGTAGATGGCAAGGAAGTGTCTTCACCTCATCATTTTCATCCCGGGCCAGGGGAGTTATGACTCTCATACATAAATCAGTCCCTTTTCAAGTGAAAAATGTAATTGGAGACAAATTTGGAAGATATGTAATCATTCAAGGTTCTTTGCTATTAGAAAATATAAATCTTGTGAACTTATATGGTCCCAATATAGATGATCAAAAGTTCTTTGCTAATTTATTTCTTATCTTATCATCACTTACAGGGCAACATATAATAGCAGGGGATTTTAATTGTACATTGAATCCAGGTATAGATAGATCAACAGGACTGGATTGTACGCACAATGGATGTAGGATGACTATTAATCATTTTATGAAAGAATTGAGATTGTTAGATATATGGAGAGAAATGAAACCACAAGTTAAAGCCTATTCTTGTTATTCCAGTACCTACAAGACATTCTCACGTATTGATTATTTTTTGATTTCCACAGAATTAAGGTCCAAGATTCAAAACTGCTTTTATGATAACATCGTGATCTCTGATCATGCACCCTGCTGTCTAATATATGTAGATAAAAAATTGACAAAGGAATCAGGTAGATGGCAATTTCAGCATAAATGGCTTCAGGATGAGGAATTTGTCAAGTATATAGAAAAACAGATAGATGAGTTCTTTGACATCAATACTACACAAACATCAGCATGTGTAAAGTGGGAGGCTTTCAAAGCTTTTATTAGGGGACATATTATTAGTTATACAGGATCAAAATCTAAGAAGACTCGAGAGGAGAGAGCCAAATTGGAACATAAAATAAAAAGTCTTCAGGAAAAAGTGTATGCAGGAAGTGATCCAAGGTTGGAGAATGAATTACTGATTTTGAGAGCTGAATACGACAAAAAATCAGCGAATAGAGCTGCCTCGAGTCTTCTAAGATTGAAACAATCTTTTTATGAACAAGGTGAAAAATCAGGAAAATTATTGGCATGGCAGATTAAACAATTAGAAATTAAAACACCAATTACTAGTATTATAAGTAACGGACAGGTAGTTATAGATCCTTTAGAAATTAACAGAGCCTTTAGAGATTACTATGAAAAATTATATGATACCAAAAATGAATCTGATTTAACAAAACTAAATGGGTTTTTGAACGAACTATCTATACCGTGTATTCCAAATGAAAACAGGGAGATATTGGAATCTAAAATTAGTCAAGAAGAAGTTGGGCTAGCCATTGATAATATGAAATCAGGAAAAAGTGCAGGACCAGATGGTCTTCCAGTTGACCTTTATAAAAAAATTTAAGAATAAATTAATAAAACCTTTTTTGGAAATGGTTTTAGAAGCATTTCAAAATAATAATTTACCATCATACATGAATAATGCCTTAATTATACTGCTGCCAAAACCAGGTAAGCCCTCTAATAAATGTGAAAATATGAGACCAATAAGCCTATTAAATGCCGACCTTAAGATAATCTGTAAAATTTTAGCAAGACGAATACAAGAAATTTTACCAAATATTATTAATCAAGATCAGAATGGCTTTATAAAGGGAAGACAAGGCTTCCATAATGTAAGAAGACTATTTAATATTATTTATTTTAATAAAGAAGCAGCGGATACAGCTCTCCTATCACTGGATGCCGAAAAGGCCTTTGATAGAGTTGAATGGCCCTTTCTTTTTGAAGTCTTACAAAGGTTTGGACTTAGAAATAATTTCATAAAATGGGTTCAGATAATATACAATAATGCTACAGCAGAAATCCTAACAAATAACAATATTTCAAAATCAATAAAAATCAATAGAGGATGTCGACAAGGCTGTCCACTTTCACCTTTACTGTTTACTATGGCAACTGAACCTTTAGCGATGGCGATACGTTTACATTCACAAATATATGGAATTAAAGTTGGACCAACAGAACATAAAATCTCCCTGTACGCCGATGACATAATTTTGTTTTTGTCGAATCTAAAAAAATCAATTCCAACCTTGTTGAATTTAATAAAGAATTTTGGGGAAATATCAGGATATTAAATAAATAAAACTAAATCTTCAATATTAATGCTAAATGAGACCCAGAGAAATTACCCAGACCCTGAGGTAAATCAATTTAATGTTGTAAATCAGTTTAAATATTTAGGAATCCAAATTGTGCCTAAGCTAGAATCAGTCACCAGTGTCAACTATGAAGCCTTAATGTCAGATATCAATGAGTTAATTCAGAGATGGATGTCACTACCAATGTCGATGATCGGGAGAATCAATATACTTAAAAGTAATATTTTACCTAAAATACTTTATTTCAATACATTCCCTTATCACCACCTTTAGATTTATTCTCAAGAATTAAAAAAAAGTTAGTGGAATTTATATGGAACAACAGGAGGGCTAGATTACATCTGTCTTTATTATATTTACCATTTGATCGTGGAGGTCTGAAATGTCCAAATTTTATGTTGTATTATTGGTCGGCACAACTGAGGTCTATGACATATTATTTTTCATCAAATGATCTCCCTCACTGGACTGAAATGGAATCATACAATTTACCTTTACCTCTTCCCATATTCATATACTCAGATTCGGCAAAAAAATTACAAAAACAAGTTAAAAATCCATTTGTAAAGCATATGATCAAAATATGATGTGAAGCTAAAAACTATTTAAAAGAACCACAGTTATTGTCACAATTTAGTCCAATATCAGAATCAGAATCAGAATCAGAATCAGAATCAGGTTTATTGCCATTGTTCATGTAGTACACAAACTAGGAATTTGTCTCGGTACAATGCTGCAACATTAAACATGATAAGATAAGAGAAATAAACTATACATGTAATAAAGTGTAGGATAAGATTAAGTGATACTGGTCAACAGTTAAAATATATATTAGCCAGCAGCAGATACTGTGGAGAACTATATAGTGCAGTCGGTAATGCAGGAAGAAAACAGTGATGATTGACATGAGTCTGGTTGAGCTGCTGTACATGGTGCACGAGAGTCACTTAGTGTTCAGCAGTCTAATGGCAGAGGGGAAGAAGCTGTTCATGTGACGGGAGGTTTTAGTCTGGATGGACCGAAGTCTTCTACCAGAGGGGAGGGGGGCAAACAGTACATGACCAGGGTGTGAGGGATCGGCTATGATCCGGCCAGCACGCCTCCGGGTCCTGGAGATGTACAGATCCTGGAGAGATGGGAGCTTGCAGCCGATCACCTTCTCAGCAGTGCGCACGACGCGCTGCAGCCTTAGTCTGTCCCTGGCAGTGGCTCCTGCGTACCACACGGTTATGGAGGTGGTGAGGATGGACTCGATGATGGCTGTGTAGAACTGCACTAACATCTTGGTGGGTAGCTTGAGCTTCCTCAGCTGCCGCAGGAAGAACATCCTCTGCTGGGCTTTTTTGATGAGTGAGCTGATGGTCAGCTCCCATTTGAGGTCCCTGGTGATGGTAGTGCCTAGGAAGCGGAAGGAATCAGCAGTGGTGATGGGAGAGCCTGAGAGGGTGAGGGGGGGCAGAGGAGTAGTGACTTTCCTGAAGTCTACAATCATCTCCACTGTCTTCAGAGCGTTCAGCTGCAGGTTGTTATTGCTGCACCAGGACGCCAGCTGGGCCACCTCTCTCCTGTAGGCGGACTCGTCGCCGTTGGAGATGAGCCCAATGAGGGTGGTGTCGTCCGCAAACTTGATCAACTTGACAGACTGGTGGCTGGAGGTGCAGGAGTTGGTGTAAAGGGAGAAGAGTAGGGGGGAAAGTACACAGCCCTGGGGTGATCCGGTGCTGATGCTAGTATAGTCTGAGACAGTCTTTCCCAGCCGCACATGCTGCCTCCGGTCCGTCAGGAAGTCGATGATCCACCTGCAGAGGGAGTCAGGCACGTTGAGCAGGGACAGCTTGTCCCGGAGCAGAGCGGGGCGGATGGTGTTGAATGCGGAGCTGAAGTCCACAAACAGGATCCTGGCGTAGGTTCCCGGGGAGTCCAGGTGCTGCAGGATGGAGTGGAGGGCCAGGTTGACTGCATCGTCTACAGACCTGTTGGCTCGGTAGGCAAACTGCAGCGGGTCCAGGAGAGGGGTGGTGATGGACTTGAGGTGGGACAGGACCAGGCGCTCAAAGGACTTCATGACTACAGAGGTGAGCGCTACAGGTCTGTAGTCATTAAGTCCAGTGATCCGTGGCTTCTTGGGGACAGGGATGATGGTGGAGGATTTGAGGCAGGACGGCACGTGGCATAACTTAAGGGAGGTGTTAAAAATGTCTGTGAATACAGGAGCCAGCTGTTTCGCACAGAGTCTCAGGGTGGAGGGAGACACGCCGTCTGGGCCGGGGGCCTTGCGCGGGTTCAGTCTGGAGAACTGTTTGAGCACATCCTGCTCACTGATGATAAGGGGAGGGGGGGAGGTGGGGGGGGGTGCCTTAAATGAAGTAGGGAATGTGGAGGCTGTGGAGCTGGAGGGAGGGGGGGAGTTGGACACAGATGACGAGGTGTCAAAACGGGCATAGTGTTGGGACAGTCTTTGACAAAGGGCTTTGTCATCCTGACCTTTAGGAGCCTGAGGCCGATAGTTGGTGATCTGCCTCAGTCCTCTCCACACGGAAGCCGAATCATTAGCAGTGAACTGCTGCTGGAGTCTCTCTGAGTACACAGATTTAGCCCTCTTCAGCTCTCTGTTAAACCGGTATTTAACCTCCCTGTAGCAGTCCCTGTCTCCACTTTTCAGCGCTGCTTCCTTCTCCTTCCTGATCTGTCTGAGCTTAATATGGGGTAATCAATATTTTAAACCAGGGGGAGCGGACGCTGTATTTAAAGTATGGAATTTAAAAGGGATACAAAAGATTCAGGATTTATATTTGCCATGTGCAGATAACATAATGTCTTTTGAAGAGCTGAGGATCAAATTTAATCTTAATAGAACACATTTTTTTAAATATCTTCAACTTAGAAACTTTATTCGATCAAATCAAAATAAAGCTCTCACTCGACCTATCTATTCATCCTTGAAAAAAATGTTGATGAAAGATAGTAAAAGAAAGGGTATTATTTCAGAGTTTTATAATTCATTGACACTATCTTCAAGTGAAAATTCACTGAAAAGATTAAACTACTGGAAAGAAGATCTGCAAACTGAAATTTCAGAGGAACAATGGGAATTGGCTTGTACAGAAGCTCAAACCAAATCAATAAATGTACGTCTTAAATTGATACATTTTAAATGGTTAATGCGGATGTATGTTACACCGGAGGAGTTAAAATAGATATAACAAAAATATACCAGATATGTGCACAAAATGCATGGAAAGTAAAGGAACCCTATTTCATTGTGTATGGGAATGTAGATTAATAAGAATGTTTTGGGAAGAGGTGAGGGTAACAATTGAAAAAATAATCTCAAAACAAATCATATTGAATCCTAAACTGTTTTTGTTGGGTCTGTACCCAGAAAAGCATAATTTTAATAAAAGTGAAAGAACATTCATAGACCTCAGTTTGCTTAATGCCAAAAAATGTATTGCACTATTATGGAAAAAGACTCATAGACCAGATGTGACTCAGTGGTTAAGACAGATGTTAACAAACCTTCCATTAGAAAGAATAACATATACAGTGGTACCTCTACTTACGAACGTCTCTACATACGGAATTTTCAGGTTACGAGACGCCTCAACGGGAAAATATTGCCTCTAGTTACGAACGGAATTTCAGGATACGAAAGGCAAAAAAGTATGCGCTCCTCGCAGCTTCCATAGTTTACCGAACGTAAACATACCTGTAGCTGCTCTGCCATTGGCTATCGCCTAGCATCTTCCTGGTATCCCATTGGCCACAAATTTTTTTTTTTTTCCAAAACTTTATGCGTTTGGTTGATCTCGCCAAAGAATATGGCCATAATACATCAACGATCAGCACGGTATTAAAACAAAACGAAGCACTTACAAGCCGACAAAAGCAAACGTCCTTGGATCAGAACATGAGCCAAAGAAGGCAAAACGTGACGACGTCGACGACGATAGCAGTTAAAGGGTAAATGAACATAATTTTTATTATTTTTTCTCTTTTATTATTCTCTTTTATTATTCTTTCTCTCATTTTAAACTCTCATTTTATGTTTATTGTGCAGTAATCTAATTGTAACATGTATTTGTTACATGTTTTGATGCGTTTTTACGATTTATAAAAAATTTATGCCCGAATTTTGGGGGCTTGGAACGGATTACGGCGTTTACATGTAAAACGCGCCTCTACTTACGAATTTTTCACGTTACGAGAATTCTTCCGGAACGAATTAAATTTGTAAGTAGAGGTACCACTGTATACTGAAATCAAAGGAAATTGTGTTTGAGAATATATGGAGACCTTTTATTGATTATGTAAAAAATTTAAACATAACTCTTGAAGAAGAAGGTGAATGATGTGTGTGGACCTTGTAAATTCCAAACTGGTGAACATAATATGTATACTTATGTATTGGATTGTCTAGACTAAACAGAGGAGCATTGTTGAAGATTTGATTTTGTTGGTGGTTGTTGGTGTTTTTAGTGCATTTTTTTTTGTAGTACTTTAGTGTTAGTGTTTGATTGTTTGTATCATGTTTGTAAAAAAAAAAAAGGTTCAATAAAGATATTGTGGGAAAAAAACCCACTATGAAGCAGGCAGTAAATCGGCAAAATTACTAGCCTATAAATTGAGGAAACAACAAACAGAAAGAGCAATCTACAAAATCAGAGACCCAGTATCAAAGGAAATAAAATTCAGAATTCAGGATATTCTTAAAAGCTTCGAGAATTACTATAAGAACTTATACTCCCACAAAAAACATAAAAACGCATCCGAGACATTCCTAAACACATTAAACCTTCCCCAACTTACGGAATCACAAAATAAAACACTACTGTCAGAAATACAACCTAAAGAATTGGAAAAAGCAATTATGAAACTTAAAGCTAACAAATCCCCAGGAGCAGATGGCTATACAGCAGAGTGGTACAAAACCTTTAAACAGCAACTATCTCCTCTCCTCATGAAAACATTTAACTATGTCCTCCACACAGGGGAAATCCCCCCCCTCCTGGAGAGAAGGGGTCATTGCAGTTATACCTAAACCTGAAAAGGATAAACTAGAATGCTCCAACTACAGACCAATCAGTGTATTAAATCAGGACTATAAGCTTTTTACCATTATCCTTGCCAAAAGGTTAGAAAACATACTGACAGACTTAATTCACTTAGACCAAACAGGTTTTATAAGACAAAGACAGACACAAGACAACATTAGACGCACTTTACACATAATTCATCATATAAAAAAATATAACTTAAATGCAGTCATATTGGGATTAGATGCTGAAAAAGCATTCGATTCGGTTGACTGGTCTTTCCTATATAGAATCTTATCCAGTTTCAATTTTCGTAACAACTTCATTAGAACTATACAGGCATTATATAAAAAACCAACAGCTAAAATAAGGATTAATGGTAATTTATCATCATCTTTTGAGCTGGAAAGAGGATGTCGTCAGGGCTGCCCCCTGTCTCCACTGCTCTTTGCAATCTTCATAGAACCTCTGAACCAATGGATAAGACAAAATCAAGAAATTCAAGGTATTACACTTGGTCAGAAGGAACATAAAATAGCACTCTTTGCTGATGGCATTTTAATATACCTAGGGCAGCCGGACACTTCTTTACCAGAACTAATCTCAGTTTTTTCAGACTATGGAGATTTATCGGGGTACAAATTAAACATGCATAAAACCCAAGTTTTAACATTCAACTATGACCCAAATCAATATTCACTAAGTGAACTCAAAACTAACTGGGAGTTGGAATCTATGAAATATCTGGGGGTTAATATCCCGAAACAACTCAACAAAATTATAACACTAAACTATGATCCACTGGTGACAAAAATAAAATCTGACCTAGCAAGATGGAATATGATACCATTCTTGGGTACTGCACAAAGAATTGAAGCAGTCAAAATGAATATACTTCCACGTCTTCTATACCTTTTCCAAACAATACCGGTAGAACCTCCCAAAAAAAACATGGCAGGAGCTGGACAGAAGGATCTCAAGATTCATATGGCAGGGCAAGAGACCTAGAATCAGATATAGAACCTTACAGCTAAACAAAGACAAAGGTGGGCTTGCGCTGCCAAATATCAGGGACTATTTTAAAGCCACACAAATTAAAACTTTAATAGAGATATGTAACCCAGTCTACACTGCACAATGGAAGGAGATCGAATGCCAAATAACAAGTGACATCCCCCTACAGGCGATAATAGGGAACAATGCCTTACCTAAACTCTTGAATAACACTAACCCGTGGATAGAGACCCCGCTAAAAATTTGGTTTAAGATAGTCAGAGAGAATCAAGCTAAAGAGCCCTATCGACTTCTGCAATGGATTGCCTATGATCAAGACTTTACCCCCAATAAAACAGACACTAGATTTAAAGAGTGGAAAGAGAAAGGGCTGATAAAATATTACGATTTTTTTAAGGGGCAAACTTTAAGAAGTTTTGAAGATTTGAAAAAACAAGGTCTAATAAATCAAGATCTTTACAGGTTCTTTCAGCTTAGACACCACATAAACAATATATTTAAAAAGGAGGATTTGGAAAGGGCCCAGTCAGGTGTTCTGAAGGTCTTCTTAATGGCATATAAAGGGATCCCAGGGATCAGATACATTTCTAAAATATACCAAGGTCTTCAAGACTTAAAAGGAGACAACACATCATATATAAAAGAGAGATGGGAAAAAGAGGGGAATTTCACTTTACAACTGGAAATATGGGAAAAGCTAAATAAACAGCAATGGAAAAGTACCTCATCCCTGCAGTGGAGAGAATTTGGATGGAAAAATTTGGTAAGATTTTTCAGAACACCTGCACAAAACAAATTTACCAATAAGGGGTTGAACTGTTGGCGCTTGTGTGGTGAAAAGACTGCAAATCATTTTCATGTGTTTTGGTCATGCCCAGTTATCCACCATTATTGGACCAATGTACAGACAATATTGGGGAAAATATTCAAAATAACAGTTCCCTTTTCTTTTGTAACTTTGTATTTGGGTTTACTACCGGACTCACTGGAAAGACGAGGAGATAAATACTTATTCAATGTTTTAATACTGGCAAGTAAAAAAGCCCTAACTAAAAAATGGATGCTTAAGGACTGTCCTACACCTGAAGATTGGATTAACGTGATTCAAGACATTTACTCGATGGAAAAGTTGACATTCGCACTGAGACAGGACATGGATGGGTTCATGAACTTTTGGCAACCCTGGATCGCATATGTGTCTTCCATTAGATCTAATCTTTGACAAATACCATTTCAATAATGGTCCCGCTCTTTGTTCCAATGCTACTCAGATGCTCTTTTACTTTTAATTACTTATTTTTCTGTTTGTTTGTTTTTTGCTGTTCTGTTTGTTTGTTTGTTTTTTTATTTTATTCTCTTTAATTTCACTTTTTCTTTCACTTTAAAAAAAAAAGGGGGTGTTGTAATAATTATCCTACCAATGTTGTCAAATAGCAAAAAATAAGGGAACGTGATGAAAATGTAAACAATGCAATGCTGTAATGACCTGTATACCCTTTACAAAAACTTAAATTAAAAAAAAAAACAAAAAACTGCTATGATAACCCCGACAGCATATCTTAAAACACATTGTCACATTCACATCAGTCTGTGTGTCATCTGGGTTTTAACCGTCTTCCAAATCTGCTGTACGCCTGCCTCGGCGTCCCAGCGGTGCTGTCTTGTAAGGAATCTGCAGCTTGAGGAAAAGAGTAGTTATTTGATCCCTGCGGGGGGACTGGGACGTGTCCCTTGGGGGGTCTACCACGTCGAGGTGCTCTCGTCACCCGTACAGGCTCGTCACTCAACATGAAGGCAGGCTTGAGTCTGTCAATGCTGACTGTCTCTTTTCTGTCCCCCAAATCCAGCACAAAATGCTTATCTCCAGGTTCCAGCACTCTATATGGGCCATCATATGGTGGGCGGAGGGATGGCTTTAAAGCCTCGTGCCTAACAAAAACAAACTCGGCATTTTTTAAAGCCTGGGGAACAAAAACCCGCGGAAAGGTGTGATGAACCGGGCCCGGGAGCATGTCCGCTCCCGTGCTGTTTAGTGGCCTCAGAGCTGGGAAGCGCCCCGGCTCTGGCTGTTCTGGTCAGAATTCACCGGGGAGCCTGAGAGGTTGTGCAAAAACTAATTCTGCTGGGGAGGCGTCTAGATCCTCCTTGGGCGCAGAACGCAACCCCAATAAAACCCACGGTAGTTTATTAACCCAATCTGCATCCGTTAGTGACGCTCTGAGGGCAGCCTTCAAAGACCTATGAAAACTTTCGCATAAACCGTTAGCCTGGGGGTGATACGCTGTAGTGCGATGGATTGTTGCCCCTAAGCTGCTGGCCATCGCAGACCAGAGCTCTGAGACAAACTGAGGCCCCCTATCAGACGTGATGTCCGACGGGACTCCGAAACGCGCTACCCAGGTCGTTAAAAAAACGCGAGCCACCTCTGCGGCCGTAGTTGACGTCAGCGGGACCGCTTCTGGCCAACGTGTGGTTCGGTCCACCATTGTTAAAAGATGTGTGAACCCCCGCGAGGATGGTAGGGGGCCCACGAGGTCGACATGCACATGGTCAAACCTCCTGGCCGGGATTCGGAACGGTTCTAAAGGAGCTTTCGTGTGCTTGTGAATTTTGGCACGTTGGCAAGACATGCATGTTCTTACCCACTCCTTTACGTGCTTGCGCAGGCCCGGCCAAACAAACTTTTCCGCCACCATTTTTACCGAAGCGCGCACTCCCGGGTGCGCCAGGGAGTGAAACGAGTCAAAAACGTGGCGGCGCCACGCAGCCGGGACTACCGGGCGAGGTCGCCCGGTTGACACGTTGCAGGTTAAGGGGGGCACACCGTCACGCAAACCCCTGCTCTCCAGCCTTAACCCTGTTGGTCCAGACTGGAGTGCGCATACGTCCGCGTCACTACCCTGTTCTGCTGCCATGGCTGCGTAATCTATCCCTACTTGAACTGGGGCCGCGTGAGTTTCCGTGTTGGTCTTGCGCTCTGCGGCTGTGGTAGTACGTACTGCCTCCACGTGCCCTGACGATGTCACGGCGCGGGAGAGGCAATCTGCCACCACGATGAGTTTGCCCGCTACGTGCCGAATGTCTGTGGTAAATTCCGAAATTGCGGCCAGCTGCCTTTGTTGCCGGCCCGACCAAGGTTCTTAGATTTTAGACATCGCAAAAGTGAGCGGTTTATGGTCGACAAAAGCCGTGAAACGCCGACCTTCCAGCCAGAACTGGAAATGGCGGAAGCGCTAACAGCTCTCTGTCAAACGTGCTGTATTTGAGCTCGGTTTCGTTTAAGGATTTGCTCAAAAATGCTAGCGGTTGCCAAGCCCCGTCAACGTGCTGTTCCACGACCGCCCCTATGGCCAAATTTGATGTGTCTGTGGTAAGCGCTATGCGGGCCGAGGGGTCGGGGTGGGCCAAAAGCGCAGCATCAGCCAGGGCTCTTTTTACTTCCGCGAACGCGCGTTCCCACTCCGGGGACCACGTAACCGCGTTGGAGGGCTTTTGCTTTCTAAGCGCGGCATATAATGGCTGCATGAGCTGAGCTGCGCGGGGGAGGAAACGGTTGTAAAAATTTACCATTCCCAAAAATTCCTGCAGCGATCTGACCGTTTGTGGTCGGGGAAAATTTGCCACTGCGTGCACCTTATCAGGCAATGGGACTGCCCCTTCTGGGGAGACGCGGTGTCCCAAAAAATCAATCTGCGCCACGCCGAATCGGCACTTGGCTGGATTAATTATTAACCCATGTTCTTCCAACCTCTGAAAAACTGTATTGAGGTGATTTTCGTGTTCCTCCTCAGACGTGCTGGCGACTAAAATATCATCGAGGTAGACAAACACGAAAGGAAGATCGCGTAACACAGCGTCCATCATACGCTGAAACGTTTGTGCCGCGCCTTTAAGGCCAAACGGCATGCGCAGAAACTCAAAAAGACCAAAAGGGGTTATTACGGCCGTTTTAGGGACGTCCTCAGGTCGGACTGGGACTTGGTGGTAGCTGCGGACCAGGTCTATTTTAGAAAAAATACGCGCACCCACCAGATGTAGTGAAAAATCTTGGATGTGAGGGATTGGGTAGCGGTCATGCGCTGTAGCATTGTTTAATCTGCGATAATCGCCGCAAGGTCTCCAGGAGCCGTCGGCTTTCGGGACCATATGCAGTGGCGAAGCCCATGGGCTTTTCGAGCGCCAAATAATGCCCAGTTTTTCCAGGCTGGCGAACTTGTCGCGTGCTATGACGAGCTTGGTCGCGTCTAAGCGCCGAGCTTTAGCGAAGACAGGGGGGCCCGTTGTGGGGACGAAGTGCTCCACCCCGTGTCTCGCTACTGTTGCCGAAAATTTGGGAACTGTGAGTGCTGGAAATTGGGTGAGGAGTTTGTCAAACTTACCTCCTGCTGTGGCGACGTTGGCCTGCACGGGTGGTGGGGACACTTGAGCTGCACAGGGGATAGAAGAGAATGACAGTGCATTGATTAAGCGTCTGTTTGCAAGATTAACTAACAACCCATGTGAACATAAGAAGTCAGCACCTAACATGTTGAAACTCACCGCCGCTATAATAAAAGTCCACTCATAAGTGCGACCGTGTAAGGACAGAGACAAGGTCCTTTCACCATAAGTGCTTATGTTCGAGCCGTTCGCCGCCGTTGCCCCGTTGCCGCGGGGTCCAGCCACTCGGTCAGCGTAGGTCGGGGTGATGAAGCTCACCTGAGCTCCGGTGTCTATGAGGAAATGTCGCCCGGAGCCTTCATCAGTGATGTAGAGCAGCTTGTTGGCCTCGCCGAGAGCCGTAGCTGCTAACGGTTCCTGGCTTTGGAGTTTCCCGAGCTCTTGAAACTGCATGGTGGCACACACTTGTATGCCCTCTCAGCGAATCGCCGGTGGTAGTAACAGAGGTCGTCTCGTCTGTTGCGTCGCGGCCGCGTCGCTGCCATGGTGGGCGGGATTTGCTCCGCTGTCTCCGGCTCCCTGCTGCCCTGGGCTTCCGCACCGAGGTCCGCTGCTGCTGCTGTGGCCATCTGCTCGCCGCAGGAGTTGAGGAGCCGCTGTGCTTCCCGGGCTAGCGCGCGGAAATCCTGCTGGGTCTTGCAACGCATGCTGGCCAGAGTCCCCTCTCGTGTGCGCCGGGAGGGTGCTGAGGAAGATGTGCTGAAAGAGGAAGCTGTTGTTGTCTGCCTCCATCAGCTGAAGCATGTCTTCCATCAGGGCCATCGGTCTGCGCCCTCCTTGGCCATATATCGCCAGTAGTCTCTTGGCCCTTTCCTCGGCCGAGGGCACGAAGCTCTCGATGAGAGTAGCCTTCAGCTCCTCGTATTTGTCGCTGGCGGGCGGCTGCTGTATCACGCTCCGCACGCATTGTGCTGTGGTGGCGTTGAGCCTGGCGACGACGTGATAGAACTTGGTTTCGTCTGCCGTCACCCCTGCGAGTGCGAACTGTGCCTCAGCCTGCTTGAACCACGAGTTCGGGTCGTTCTGCCAGAATTCTGGGAGTTTGATGGCGACGGCGCTTGCTCGGGCCGCCTCCGATGAGTCTGCAACGGGAGAACGCCTTTCATCCATTCTCACGTCTGGTCACCAATGTGGGGAGCGAGAAATGAAGAAGCTGAGTGATTTTATAATTCAGATTTAATGTCGGCTTCGCCTCCCCAACATGTCTCACCCAAGGCAGAAAGCAGAAAGAGGCTGATCGCAGTCAGACCCCCATACTTACACACCATACAACAATAGCCAACATCACATATCCTTGTCATATCCTTCTCATCCTCCCATGTCTCCTTCCAATGTCCTCCGGTTCTTTCGTCTGACCCTAGGGGGTCAGGAAGTCTTTTCAGGTCTTCACCGCTGCGCCTCCATCTCCTCGTTGTTCTCCGCAGGCGGTCCAGACCTATTGTCCTCTTCTGAGACGTGAGGTCATTCCACACATGCAATCACAAAACATCTCCCTGTGTCTATACATATGCAGATATGGATATATGCACTACAAGGGTCTCCTGCAGCTCTGACTGTCCACTGGCTGCTGTGGAGCCGATACAAGCCTGTCCTGGTTGGATATGGTGAAATCTCTGTTTAGCTCTACTCTGTGTTCATTCATGCATCCCAGTTCACCTTGCATTAATTTATCCTCTGCTTCTCTTTTTTTCGTGATAGCTCCCTCCGAAATAAAACGTATCCCACCTTCCATGGTGCTGGAAATGAAACACAACACACAAACACTCGTCCTCACCAAATAAAACTACAAGCCCGCACACACAAACACACACAAGAGCAAAACCAAACTTCATTTTATACAGCCACCACAATAAATCCTGTCCTACTTTTGCTGTTTTGTTGTTATAAATGTGGCGGTGCCTTGCATGGCAGCGACCCCTCTGATTCTACATGTGATTAACATTGTAGATAGGAGAAACGTAATTTTGTTCTACTGTACATGATTGGTTGTATGGACTGAATGACAATACAGATGGCTTCTTCTTCTAAATCATATTTGAAAGTCAACACACAGGACTGTAGTTGGAGCTATTTGTAGCTGGAGATTGAGTCCTCAGCATCAGCTAGTCAGAGGTGAAATCACCACTGATACAACTTGCGCTGGTTCTGCTGTTAAAGCAGTTTGTCACAGCGGTCATCTGGCAGGTGGAGGAGTAGAGGAGTAGTAGTGGAGTAGTAGTAGGAGTTCTCTCTTTAGTTAGCCTGCATATTTATTTAATTTTACAAATCTCAACAAGTTCCTTTCAGCAATATGTTTATATAAGAGGCGCACTGGTACGAGTGTGAATGGTGTGGCCCCTACAGGAAGCTCTCTGAAGGCCTTCCACGGTCATTGCAAACTCTCCACACTGACACTACCGGCACACCACCTCTGACTGTTAGGAATTGTATTTTATTACATTTTTTTTTTTTTTAAATTGAGGGCTTGCAGCAGCGCCCCTTCCAGCAGGTGGGGCCCTACGCAACCACCTATATGCCCTATACCTTGGGCTGCCACTGCTGATGGGTCACAGATTTTCATGTGTCTATGGTAAAGGTAAACTTCCTTCATTTACTTTTCTTGTTCGCAAGGCAAAAGCATCTGACCAGTTAGAGGAGAGACCCTTCTCACGTGGATTCTTGCATGATTTAATGTGACACATTGTGGTCCCCTTGAATTTTACCTTGTGTGGAAGTGAATCGAACCAAGGAGAAAATGATACAAAATAACATCAGCTGATTCAGACCAAAGCAAACTAACTCAGGTGTGAAAAGACCCTTAATTTCCCACACAAGCCACCAAAAAGAGGCAAATAAAGTTTAGCTCTCTAAATGTAGCAAGATTACCCACTAAGGGATTTGAGCTCTGCTCTTTGTGCTCCTCGAAATCACCTGGCAGCACTTCTGTCATGATTGAACTCATCACTCCTTACAGAGATGTGTCATTTTGCATGGTACATTGTTGTTTTGGCAGTGAATTCATTCAACAGCCAAAGTCTCCAGTGATTGTTTTCATATTTTGTTTTGACATGTCTGCTCCCCATTGTTTTATCTTTCCTGTCAAAACATCAGTGTGATGTGGCACCTGTGTGTAGAGTCCAAGTTTCCTTCCCATGATGTAGTGAGGACTTGTCACTCTAACAGATGATATGTTGTGTTTGTGTCTTCTACAGGGTTGTTGGTGGATTTGAGACACTCACAGCCATGGAGAATGTGGAGAGTGACCCCAAAACTGACAAACCAAAGGTAGGAAGTTAGGCTGTTTAAAGTCTACATCAGCTCTTATGTTGTGGACATACTGTGTTTTTCATAGGTCAACTTATGATTAATTTTAAGTTCTTGAACTATTACTGATACCCCTGTCCAGATGAAGGTGTAAAGTGCAGTTTTAGCCTTTCTGTGTCACTAACATTAGAAGTAGCCGAGGACAAGACACAGCCACCATGCCGAGGCAGCGTTTTGACCCCTACAGTATATGGAAGCCTGTCTCAATGAGAAATCTGTGGGCAAGTGAGAGGCTGAAAGAAGAAATATTGTAATTCTGTTGTTTTCTTATTCTTCAAAATGCTTTATAATACATGCAGCTACATTGAGATTGTTTTCAGGATCCCACAAATAATAAAATGTCACATTTCTCAGAAAAATTGCAATTTTCTGGATGTTGCAAAATCTTTAGCCTGTGTTCAAAAGTGTGTAATTAAGCAATATTGCAGGAGAGGGTGGACAGTAAGGATGTTTATATATCTGTGGTGATTTGATCACAGATGCACAGTGGAGGATTGCAGAAATCACCATGGTGATAGATTTGTGCAGCAGTTCAACAAATGCAGTTTATTAATTGACAGTTACAAGAGACAACAGACTGTTTTATTTAATCATTTACCAGTGTTCCCCCATGGATCGCCGCCTCATCATGGTGGGGGGTTTGCTTGCCCTAGTGATCCCAGGAGCTATGTTGTCCAGGGCAATTTGCCTCTGGTTGGGTCTCCCAAGACAAACCGGTCCTGGGTGAAGGGCCAGACTAAGAGTGATCCAGTAACAATAAATAATAGACAATCAAGGATTCAGTGTACCTCGCCCTTTATGGGGTTACCAGGGCCCCGCCCTGGAGCCAGGCCTGGGAGGGGGACTCGATGGGTAGCATCTGGTGGCTGGGTTTCTGCCCATGGGACCTGGCCGGGCTCAGCCCAAAATGGAGTTGTCTACATTCGCCACTCTGTGAGATACTACCCTTACTGTTCTTCCAAGACGAGCATTACTACACCAAAAAGAGTAGTTCCCTGCTGCTACTCTTGGATGTTGCTAACTAACACAAACAATGAGCCTAATCAGTAGCAGCTTGGAGTTGATATCACTGAAGAGACAAACTATATTGATGTGCATTGTGCACACATAAGCACACTTGTAGTCTGTAGCTCCTCACTCAATACACATAGTTTGCAGCTTTTGCAAACACACCCCAAAAGCAATAGCCAGTATAGTGACCAAGGACAATATTACCAGCCTGCTCAAGTCGATAATAAAATCTGACCAAAAAAGTGGCTGTCACTGGTAACACTTTATAACACAGCCCATGAAGTACTATGGAATTACTGGGGACTTTCTGTGTACTTTAAGTCAAAGTCCATCCATCCATCCATCCATGGGGGCTGGAGCCTATCCCAGCATCTTTATGGGAGAGGCAGGGTACACCCTGGACAGATCACCAGTCCGTCGCAGGGCCAACACAGAAAAACAGACAACCATTCACTCTCACATTCATACCTAAGGACAATTTAAAATCCCCAGTTTGATGCTAATTAACCTAACGTGCATGTTTTTGGCATGTGGGAGGAAACTGGAGAAATCCCAGAGTAAACCCACGCAGACACGGGGAGAACATGCAAACTCCACACAGATCACTGTTGGTCAGGGGCTGGGATTGAACCCAGGATCCCCTAGCCAAGGGTGAGTTGCTGTGCTGCCACAGTGCTAACCACTCTGCCACCGCGCTGCCCTTTTAAGTCAAAGTACAGGTGTAAATCAGTGTTAGTATGGTGAAATATCAGAGAAACAAGCTGTTTTTTTTTTAATAATTGCAGGACGAGCGGGTTGACTCGCCCATCACAGGAGTGGAGGTCACCGAAGTTGTTAAAAAACTCTTTGGTGGGTGGGAGCCGGGGGTGAATGAGATTAGCCCTGAATACCTCAAGGCTCTGGATGTTGTAGGGCTATCATGGCTGACACGCCTCTGCAACATTGTGTGGAGGTCAGGGACAGTGCCTTTGGCATGGCAAACCGGGGTGGTGGTTCCTCTCTCTTTTTTTTTCTTCCCCTTGCCCTGTAAGGCAACTAGGTGAACAGAACAGAAATCTGCTTCCCTTACTGTGCCAAACAGATTTACTTTGCCAAAAGGAGCTTTATACAGTACATATATAGCTACTATATATTGTTATAAACTCCTCTTGTAATAACTTTTAATACTTTATATAAATTTTTCCACCCATGAAGGACCCAACCTGGGGGGGAGGGAGAGGAACAGACGAAAAAGACAAACGAACTTAACAACTGAAACAGAAGACAGACTGTTTCTTCCACTGAAGAGGTCTCATCACGAGTCTGGTATCTGCACCTGTTAAAGGAGAGACATTTGTGTGTGTGCATACGTGTGCATGTGTATGAGAGTGTGCGCAAAATAAGTGTGTGCATGTGAGTGGTTTGTCAGGAAACATACGAGGAGGGCGGCCGGTCACAGCACTCCCCCCCCATCCCCCAGCCCATCCCCGGAAATCCTGAGCAAGCAGGACAACGCCACCAATCCCCACAGAGCACAAATGTCCCGAGGCCACCAAGCCCCAGGACAGCCAGGCATTCACCCCAGGAGGGATGACTGAGGGAGGTTGGGCTACCAAGCGGCTGGCGTGGCCGGCCCACACCCCCAGACCGGCCAATCCCCACCCCCTCAGCGGGGCCAACGCCAGCCCCTGGGCCCCAGATGCCAGGTGGCCAGTGTCCCCATCCTCCGGGCCAGAGACTGGACTGTGCATCCCCCCACAGCGGGCCCGGCACCACTGTCGCACATCCTGGGGACCCCTACGTCCAAAGAAGACGGCAACAAGGCACAGGGGCCACACCTACCCCCATCCACCCCCCCACCCCCCTGTCCAGGGAAGCCCACGCAGCCAAGAGGCGCTACCCCCTCAATCCAGCATCTCCCAACCAGCACACATACCCATTCCCATGCACTCACACCCTCATGCTCTCATACGCACCCACATGCACTCACTCATTCTCGCTCGTCCTCTCCCCCACCCAATCCCACGCTCGCACTCCCGGATACACCCACTCTCTCCCACTCGCCCTCAGAGTCACCCACACTCACTCGCGCTCCGACCTACTCACATCCATTCGTGCTCTCTCCCACACACTCACCCACGCTCATTCACCCTTATTAGGGCGGCTGCGTTGCAGGTGCAGCAAGCATGAACACACACCAGCAGCCGGGGAGAACGCCGGCGCAGGTCAGCAGCCACACCCCCGCCAACCCGCCCCAGGGCGGCCGCAGCCACAGAAGCAGACCACCACCCCCAACGCCCACCCGAGCAACTGAAGGGGGACCAGAGGGTGTGTTCCAACTTTAGGGGGATCACATTTCTCAGCCTTCCTGGAACTCTATGCCAGAGTACTGGAGAGAAGAGTCCAGCCGTTGGTCGAACCTCGGATTCAGGAGGAGCAATGTGGTTTTCGTCCTGGCCATGGCATATTGGACCAGCTCTTTACCCTCTCAAGAATCCTCCAGGGTTTGTGGGAGTTTGCACAACCAATCTACATGTGTTTTTTGGATTTGGAGAAGGCATTCAACCGTGTCCCTTGTGCTTTTTTGTGGGGGGTGCTTCGGGAGTATGGGATATTGGGCTTGTTACAAGTTATCTGGGCTCTATACGACCATTGTGAGAGTTTGGTTTGTATTGCCAACACTCAAGTCGAACTCATTCCCAGTAAGAGTTGGACTCCATCAGGGCTGGTCTTTTTCACAATCCTGTTCATAATTTTTATGAATAGAATTTTTAGGCGCAGCCAAGGAATGGAGGGTGTCATGCTCAGTGACCACAGGATCTCATCTCTGCTGTTTGCAGATGATGTCGTCCAGTTGGTTTCATTGAGTAATGACCTACAGGTCTTACTGGGACTGTTTGCTGCTTAGTGAGAAGCAGCTGGGATGAGAATCATCACCTCCAAGTCCGAGTCCATGGTTCTCAGCCGGAAAAGGGTGGATTGTCCTCTCCGGGTTGGAGACGAGCTCCTGCCCCAAGTTTGAGGAGTTTAAGTATGTCTGGGTCTTATTCACGAGTGGGGGGAAAATGGAGCGAGAAATTGACGGATCAGAGCAGCATCTGCGATGATGCGGATGTTGTCCCTGTCTGTCGTGATGAAGAGGGAGCTGAGCTCTAAGGCAAAGCTGTCGATTTACCACCCAGTCTACTTTCCTACCCTCACCTGTGGTCATGAGCTTTGGGTAATGACTGAAAGAATGAGATTGCGGATACAAGTGGCTGAAATAAGCTTTCTCTGTAGGACTGCTGGACTCACCCGTAGAGATAGGGTGAGGATCTCAGTCATCTGGGAGAGGCTTAGAGTAGAACCGCTGCACCACCACATCAAAAGGAACCAGTTGAGGTGGTTTGGGTATCTGATCAGGATGCCTCCTGGACACCTCCCACTTGAGGTGTTTCAGGCATGTCCGACTGGCAGATGACCCCGGGGCAGACCCAGGACATACTGGAGAGATTATGTCTCTTGGTATCCTCTTTGAAGAGCTGGAGCAGGTGGCTGGGGAAAGGGAAGTCTGGGCTTCTCTGTTTGAACTGCTGCCTCCGCGACCTGGCTCTTCGGAAAAGCAATGGATGGATGGATAATTGCAGGGTGCTTGCTGAGTACATTCAGTGAAAGGTACTCTGCATTTATTTTTTTCTTTCAGTGGAAATACACGGAAGGCGCCCTGCAGTTATTAAAAAAAAAACATGGCTTGTTACCCTGATATTTCACTGTACTAACACTGATTTACACCTGTACTTTGACTGAAAATACATGGAAAGTATCACATAACTTCACAATACTTTAGTGGCTGTGTTATAAAGTATTACTAAATATTTTCACAATCATAAGAAGGGTTGATATAAAAAAAAATCTTTAATGACAAGTATGGTTTTAACTCACTCATTATTTGAAGAGGAAGTCCATCCTCTTGTCTTTTTTAGATGCAAAGTTGTCAATTAGAGAGTTGTACAGTGTTCCTTTTTGCTTCAGCTGCTTTATCAAAGCTGAGTCCAGTGAAATAGTCCCCAGGATAGCCAGTTTTTCTTGTCTACAAGTGTTTCGCAGGTATGTTTTCACTCATTTAAGACAAGAGAATAACCTCTCAGCTGAGACACTTGTGACAGGAATAGTCAGCATCAGTTTCAGGAGTTTGACCACTTCAGGCATGCCATCAGCCAAGTCACCCTTTGTGCCCACTGATGTTCTCCAGATGATGATAATCAGGTGATCCCCTGTAAGCAAGCACTTGGAGACAGTGGAGAGGAAAAAAACCCTTTTACCAGGAAGAAACCTAAAGCAGAGCCAGGCTCAGGGAGGGGCAGTCATCTGCTGCGACTGGCTGGGGGGTGAGGGGATAGAGAAGAAGAAAAGAGAGCAAACAGCACAACAGGGACTCAATCTATGGGAGAAAGCAAACAGATGTTAATGACCAGCGAAATATTACATTGAGTGAGGAAAGGAGGGAAGCCCAGTGCATCATAGGAGGTCCCCCAGCTGTCTAAACCTGTAGCAGCATAACTAAGGGAAGGTTCAGGGTCACCTGATCCAACCCTAACTAAGCTTTGTCAAAAAGGAAAGTTTCAACTCTATTCTTAAAAACACAGGTTGAGTCTGTCTCCCGAATCCAGATTTGCTGCTGATTCCATAGGAGAGGAGCCTGATAACTGAAAGCTCTGCCTCCCATTGTACTTTTAGAGATTCTAGGTATTATAGGATAGGAAGAGACTGAACAAACTGATTAAGAAAGCTAGCTCTGTCCTGGGGCAACGCCTTGATCCGATGGAGGAGATAGGAGAGAGAAGGACGGTGGCTAAACTGTCATCTCTGCTGGAGTCCGAGTTCCACCCTATGCAGGACATACTGGATGCACTGAGGAGCTCATTTAGCAGCAGACTACATCATCCCAGGTGCACAACCGAGAGGTTTCGTAGGTCCTTCCTACCAACGGCTGTCAGACTGTACAACCTAAGCAGGGCTGCTCGCAGAGATAGCAAAAAGACGTAACAAACTAATAGTTTTTTTTTTTTTTTTTTTTTTTTTTTTGAATGCAAAAGATGCAATAGACTTACACAATGGTCCTCTCCGGCATACAACTAGGAACATACCGGTCGCTATGGAGGGTGAGAATATGTATGGGCACATAATCATACCATGTAGGATAACTAAATAGACGGTTATGCTGTTTCATCCCACCTAGCAACAATGCTCTGCACTGTGTGTGTTTATATATTTACATATTTATTCCATCTAGCTACAATGCTCTGCACTGGGTGTGTTTATATTTATATATCTATATATTTATTCCATCTAGCTACAATGCTCCGCACTGTGTTTTTATATATCTACATATTATTCCATCTAGCTACATTGCTCCGCACTGTGTGTGTTTATATACTTGCATATTTATTCCACCTAGCTGCAATGCTCCATACTGTGGGTGTTTATATATTTACATATTTATTCCATCTAGCTACAATGCTCTGCACTGTGTGTTCATATATTCATATATTTATTCCATCCAGCTACAATGCTCTGCACTGTGTGTCTGTGTGTGTGTGTGTGTGTATATATATATTTTATAGTAATATGTACATATGTATATTAGCTGCTCTTGCTTGCTTGTTTTTTCTTGCCTTCTGATTGTTGCTCTGAGTGTTGCTATCCCTGTGCTGTTGCAATCCTGGAATTTCCCCGTTGTGGGACTAATAAAGGCTTATCTTATCTTATCTTATCTTATCTTATCTTATTACGAGTAATCCAGCATTTTGGGAGCATAGTGCTCTGTTAGGATATAATATAATCACTCCTGGAATCCTTATTGTCCAGTCAGATTACTTGGTTGGAACTAACTGTTGTCTAACATTGTTTAACATTGTCATTATTTTTAATAAATGTTTTGGTGTCTGTCTTTTTACTTAGTCGGAGATAAAGCTCATAAGTACGACTGTGTTCGTGGACCCATATGAAGAGGCTGATGCTCAGGTTTGAATCTCTGCCTATGTGCTTGACTTTTATTTTACTGCAGTTTGTATCCACACACATTACCGCCATGATCGTTCATATAGGATAACTCTTTTGCCAGTAGGAATCAAATTTGAATTCTGTATATCTGATTGTGAATCACACAATCTGAACCTGAATTGATCAGTTTGAATAATTGCTTTGAAAATTGGAATCTGAATGGCCTAATTTGAAATTGAATCTATTGGTTTGAATGTGTTTTGCAACAAAATTGAAT
Organism: Pholidichthys leucotaenia; assembly: GCA_020510985.1. Lineage (NCBI taxonomy): Eukaryota > Metazoa > Chordata > Actinopteri > Cichliformes > Pholidichthyidae > Pholidichthys > Pholidichthys leucotaenia. The sequence continues at coordinate 439,493,096 of CM035838.1, forward strand.
CTGTATTTCATTCAGTTGAAAAATGCATCTCCCTAATTCATTCTCGCAGTTCAGTTTCTCTTCTCTCCATTCAAGTTCAGTTCTTACAATTCAGATTTTTTTTGCCACATATCCATGACCTGGCATAAGGCAAAACTAGTCAAATAGAGATGGAAAGAACTCTATTTTACGTCAGTGACACAGTTTAGTACTCTTTACCTGATGTAAATTCTGGAAAGATTTATTCTGATACAGTGGGGTAAAAAAGTATTTAGTCAGCCACCAACTGTGCAAGTTCTCCCACTTAAAAGATGAGAGAGGTCTCCAATTTTCATCATAGGTATACCTCAACTATGAGAGACAAAATGAGATAAAAAAAAAATTCAGAAAATCACATTGTCTGATTTTTTAAAGAATTTATTTGCGAATTATGGTGGAAAATAAGTATTTGGTCAATAACAAAAGTTCATCTCAATACTTTGTTATATACCCTTTGTTGGCAATGACAGAGGTCAAACGTTTTCTGTAAGTCTTCATAAGGTTTTCACACCCTGTTGCTGGTATTTTGGCCCATTCCTCCATGCAGATCTCCTCTAGAGCAATGATGTTTTGGGGCTGTCGCTGGGCAACACAGACTTTCAACTCCCTCCAAAGATTTTCTATGGGGTTGAGATGTGGAGACTGGCTAGGCCACTCCAGGACCTTGAAATGCTTCTTACGAAGCCACTCCTTCGTTGCCCGGGCAGTGTGTTTGGGATCATTGTCATGCTGAAAGACCCAGCCATGTTTCATCTTCAATGCCCTTGCTGATGGAAGGAGGTTTTCACTCAAAATCTCACGATACATGGCCCCATTCATTCTTTCCTTTACACGGATCAGTCGTCCTGGTCCCTTTGCAGAAAAACAGCCCCAAAGTAAGATGTTTCCACCCCCATGCTTCACAGTAGGTATGGTGTTCTTTCTCCTCCAAACACAACAAGTTGAGTTTTTACCAAAAAGTTCTATTTTGGTTTCATCTGACCATATGACATTCTCCCAGTCCTCTTCTGGATCATCCAAATACTCTCTAGCAAACTTCAGACGGGCCTGGACGTGTACTGGCTTAAGCAGGGGGACACATCTGGCACTGCAGGATTTGAGTCCCTGGCGGCGTAGTGTGTTGCTGATGGTAGCTTTTGTTACTTTGGTCCCAGCTCTCTGCAGGTCATTCACTAGGTTCCCCCGTGTGGTTCTGGGATTTTTGCTCACCGTTCTCGTGATCATTTTGACCCCACGGGGTGAGATCTTGCGTGGAGCCCCAGATGGAGGGAGATTATCAGTGGTCTTGTATGTCTTCCATTTTCTAATAATTGCTCCCACAGTTGATTTCTTCACACCAAGCTGCTTACCTATTGCAGATTCAGTCTTCCCAGCCTGGTGCAGGTCTACAATTTTGTTTCTGGTGTCCTTTGACAGCTCTTTGGTCTTGGCCATAGTGGAGTTTGAAGTCTGACGGTTTGGGGTTATGGACAGGTGTCTTTTATACTGATAACGAGTTCAAACAGGTGCCATTAATACAGGTAATGAGTGGAGGACAGAGGAGCCTGTTAAAGAAGAAGTTACAGGTCTGTGGGAGCCAGAAATCTTGCTTGTTTGTAGGTGACCAAATACTTATTTTCCACCATAATTTGCAAATAAATTCTTTAAAAATCAGACAATGTGATTTTCTGGATTTTTTTTTTCTCATTTTGTCTCTCATAGTTGAGGTATACCTCTGATGAAAATTGGAGATCTCTCTCATCTTTTAAGTGGGAGAACTTGCACAATTGGTGGCTGACTAAATACTTTTTTGCCCCACTGTATATTGTTGGCCAAACCTTGGATTTAGGAGGAGCAATGTGGTTTTTGTCCTGGCCATGGCACATCAGACCAGCTCTTTACACTCTCAAGAATCCTCGCGGGTATGTGGGAGTTTGCCCAACCAGTCTACATGTGTTTTTTGGACTTGGAGAAAGCATTCAACTGCATCCCTCGTGGTCTTTTGTGGGGGTTGTTGCGGGAGTATGGGGTATCAGGCTTGTTGTTAAGAGCTATCCGGTCCCTATACGACCGTTGCAAGAGTGTAATTCGTATTGCCAACTCCCAGTCAAACTCGTTTCCAGTGAGAGTTGGACTCCACCAGGGCTGCCCTTTGTCACGATCCTGTTCACAATTTTTATGAACACGATATTTATGCGTAGCCAAGGAATGGAGAGTGTCATGTCCGGTGACCATAGGATCTCATCTCTGCTGTTTGCAAAGGATTTTGTCCTGTTGGCTTCATCGAGCAATGACCTACAGGTCTTGCTGAGATGGTTTGCTACTGAGTGCGAAGCCGCTGGAATGAGAATCAGCCCCTGCAAGGCTAAGTCCATGGTCCTCAGCCGGAAAAGGGGGGTTGTCCTCTCCGGGTCAGGGACGAGTAGGCGTAGTGAAGAGGGAGCTGAACTCTAAGGCAAAGCTGTCGATTTACCAGTCAGTCTATGTTCCTACCCTCACCTGTGGTCACGAGCTTTGGGTAATAATCAAAAGAACGAGATTGTGGATACAGGTGGCTGAAATGAGCTTTCGGATTGCTGGACTCACCCTTAGAGTCCAACAAGGTGAGAGTGAGGAGTTCAGTTATCCGGGAGAGGCTCAGAGTAGAACCGCTGCTCCTCCACATCGGAAGGAGCCAGTTGAGGTGGTTTGGGCATCTGATCAGGATGCCTCCTGGACACCTCCCACTTGAGGTGTTTTGGTCATGTCCCACTGGGAGGAAACCCCGGAGCAGACCCAGGACACACTGGAGAGACTGTCTCCCAGCTGGCCTGGGAATGCCTTGGTGTCCTCTCTGAAGAGCTGGAGCAGGTGGCTGGGGAAACCTCCTGTGACGTTGTTTTTGTCCGTGTTGTTTTATTTCTCTCATTCTCTGTTGCCGTTTTTCTATACTTGCATAAAGGAATGGGCTGCACATTTGTTAAGTGTTATTTTAAAAAAACGTAAAGGAGAAAAATACCTGGTGTACACACCTGCATGGACTGCCTGTGATAAACTCAGAGGGATGTCCAGCAACCAGCAGCCAAATGCCCAGGTTTGTAAAAATAAACGAAATCATAACGCATATGAGCGGAAGCGTCATGTTTGCATACGAAATGTTGTTAGCCAGGGCAGCTCCTTAAGTGTGGGAACTCCGTTCCATTTGTGGTACAATGTGAATTTTATAGGAATGAAATACATATGACAGTGGTAAAGCACACACCAATACACCATTTTTGGTAAGGTATGAATTACATTCCATCGTACCAAAAATAGAATGGTGTTTTCCATTGCATGGTACTAAATCAATCTGACCACCAGAAGGAGGCAATAGATACACTATTCCGGTACTGTGTTTTAGTAATCTCCCATTTGGTATGCATGCATAATGCTTCTTTTCAGACAGGTCATGATTTTTCTTTTTTTTTTTACAAACCTTGGCATTTAGCCACTGGTCGCTGGACATCACTCTGAATTTACCACACAGTCCATGCAGTTGTTTACATCAGTAAAGAGTAACAAAGCGTTGTGCTGACATTAAACTGTTGGCAAGGAAAGAATAACAATCATGCATGAATGGTGCAACCCAGGTCAGATTTGAAGGCAATGTCTTACTATGTTTGACTTTGTCAGGTACCCCTTTATCTTTCAGCATGGCCCAGATCTGAACCATACACTTACATACACCATTAGGTACACTTATAGTTGTGATATTCTGACCAATAATGCTGTTATGAACCCCGCCCCACCTCCTAATTTCAGAGTAGAAAAGAACAGCTTAAAACCTGCCTTTTTGACTCAGATGGGGTAACTTACACATACACTGATCATTCATTGGTGGTGCACCTCTTTATCCTCAAATTTAGTATGCATTTGTGAGGATCTACATACTTTGTACCTTTCAGATTGCTGCTGAGCGAGAAAAGGAGCTACAGAAGCAGGAAGAGGAGAGGCAGCAGGCCAGTGTCACTTTGAAGAAATCCAAGGAAGAGCAGATGCCAAAAACTTTCAAGGAAGGTGTGGGGAAATACATCAACCCAACCACAGTGTAAGGACACACACTCGTGCTGATAACTCCATTGACTCATCCATAAAAACTGCATATGCATGAACCTGAAGTGAAACAACAATACATATTAAAGAGGTTGGCCTTCACACAAAGAGTTTGTCACAATCTGATGTAAGCGACTTGAGAACTAGGACAGTAATGAATGGGTGATAAAGCAAGATTAGATCACAGCAACATAGAATAGAAAGAGGCACAGTGTGCAGAATTGCTAATTACAGAGAAGATAACCAGCTGGTCCCAGGAGGATAATTCAAACTTATTGTCCGCAACATATTTTTTAACTCATTTATTTTTTGGTTCCAGACTTTTTGATATTTGCATATATTTATATATTGCAGTTTGGCTCTGGTCAGATGATTTCGTGCAGAAGTTATAGCCCCTGACTTATGATGTGTTATGGGGCAGCCATCAGTCCATCTCACTTTTGTGAAATCAACTCCTCTTACAGTTTTGCTCCAAATGTTTTGAGACACAGTACCAGGGTTTGTTATACACTGATGATGCACATATTGCAATTTGGCTCTGATCAAATGATTTTTGCAGGAATTGTAGATCTCGAGGTCAAGGTCAAAGGTCAGTTTTTCCCCTAAATCATGTAAATGCGATAACTACTGAAAGAAATGATGTAGGCTTTTCAAATCAATACCATAGTTGTAGCTAAGACAAATCTTGGACAGCTTACACCAGGACCTGACTATGAGTTTGGGGTCAAAAGGTCAAAGGTCAAGGTTAACATTCCATTTGCACTATTACTATAGAATGAGTAAAGTGAAGCTCACCAAACTTGGTACACAGGTTCACCCTGAGACCCTGAACTGTGACTATGGGTGTGGGGTCAAAGGTCAAAGTTAGCATTCCATTTGCACTATCACTATAGAAAGAGTAAAGCTAGAGTCACCAAACTTGCTACACAGGTTCATCTTAGGATCCTGACCTACAACTATGGGTTGTATACAACTATTTTTCTTGTATATTCATGGATAATAGGTTTATCATCATTTGATTTTACACATATAATTATATAGAAAATTTGAAAACTGCTCTTTTTTAGTAATATATTGTGCTCTTCAAAGAAAACAGAAGTGGGAATATTGCACTTATCTCATAATGCTCTTGTAAAAAGTAATTGTTCATAAGGGTCTCTCACTGTATTGTACAATAAATGAATCAAAGTAGTCAAGACTACTAGACTAGCGCTCACAAAAGTAGTTTTGTGGAAAGCATTAATTGAATAGATGTAAAATGAGTAAATCTATATAGTTACTATTAAACGTTACAGCAGGCATAGTTAAACTTTGTCACGAAAGGTCTGCATTTATTTTTATCACATTTTTCACGCTTTGCATCATGCCATCTAATGTCCTGTGGACAGTGCGCCCACTTTGCACTGCCAGGAGGGGCCTCATTTAAAAGAGGTGTGATAGTGGTGCAGTGTCAGCGCATTAATAATTTGGTGCATTTTATGACAATGCACTTCTGCTCAGGAAAAAATGAGGTCTGTTGTCATAAGTGCGTTGTTCATTGCTATTCCAGTGGCGTGTTTTGAAATCACACAGCTCTGGTGCTAATGAGCAAACAACATGCGCTGGGATTTTCAGTTATTTTAATGGAGAGGGTTGGAACAGTTATAATCTAATCACCCGTCCTTTTAATTATGATATTATGATATTCCATTAATTATAATAGTCCATCCACATTTTCATTTTAATTGCGTATTCACCATTGGAGTCTATAGATTAGGCATTAATTTTGTTTGGGGAATGAGCGAATAAACAAGGAGCCTGTGTGTGTTCCGGTGTGGATGCGGATATTGTCAGTCTGAGAATTTTAAACTACAAATGTCTTCTGTGACAAAGTATCCTGTCCACCAATCTGTCGTGTGTTAAGTCATCATATTACAATCCTATATACAGAAAAGTGGAGCAGTAATACTCATAGTTGCAGTTCAGTGCGGTAGTGTAGGTGCAGTCAGTGACAGATAGGACTGCACATGATCAGTATTGCAGTGACAGACAGCAGTGGATGTGGCATTTGTGCAAATGGTTGCAGTAAAGTGTGGAGACATAAAGCGGCAAATGTATTACTGTTGGTCATATCTGATCTAATCTTGAGGAGAGTTAAGCTGGATTCATGCTGCATTTTCCCTCTGGTCCGCTTTGATCTGCGTCCGGTTTGGGCAAAGCCGGCATGCATGCGGCTCTGTGTATACTTAATTTTTTTCATCTACTAGGTCAAGCAGTTGATGCATGCGCGCAGCTGTTATTTTTAGTTTCACCCCAACCCTATGGGTAGCGCAAATGCACTAACACGCCAGTTTGTTTATCGGCTATAAACGCGAGAGTGACACACATTTTTTTGTAGCAACAAGGGCATCATTTCAAGGAAAAGGAGGGATTACCATTTTTCGATGCTCTTTTCTGCTCAATCTGCTGCTGCTGCTGCTGCTACTGCAAAATGATTCATGTATGTTTATCCTCATCTTCCTCTTCCTCTTTGTCTTCTTCGTCTACTTTGACTTCGTATGCTGTGTTGGTAGCGCCACCTCATAAATGAGAGGTTCAATCTTGCTCATGTGTAGTCAACACGGTCAGGTCGCGTGGTCAGAAAATTTGGGCTGCACGCAGACGTCCGGACCGGAGACGATGACATAAATTTCGTTACACAAGCCTCACAGTCGAGCGGACACGGACAGCAGAGGTGCAGCATGAATCCAACGTAAAGTTTTTCACTGCACAGAGGAAAAAATAGTGGGTGGGTTTATGATCCAGTCCTCTTTTTGATTTAACTACCGTAGTGGGTCCAGTCTGCCCTGTACCGGGAAAAGAGCCAGCAAGTACGCACAAAACCAACATTATCTAATGATAACAGTTTTTACAACATTTTAACCTCATTCACTGTCATTCTTTTAACAGTATGATTCAAAATGAAACTAGCCCAACAGTTGTTTTGAATTAAAACAACAATGTTGCATTCAGCAGAGCAGATAATAGACCTCGGCCGAGGTGAGCTGACTCCTCTTTCTTGGTTTAAAAGAGAAGTTTGGATAATTTTTTATTTTTTTTTTAGATTTTAGTATACTTTATTGATCCCCAGAGGGGAAATTGATGATAATATAACTAAAGGAAATTGTACAACTGTTAAAATCAAGGATAAAGAGACTGGCTTAATCTCTGAATTGTAGCCGACAGCTCTCATCCGTGAGTAATTATGATCACGTCTCCCAGTGCAAGCAAGGTTGTGGATATGGCTGTGCGATATGACAATATAAAAATGTCTGTTGTTTCGTAGAATACACTATAATTTATATCGTGATTAAAAATGCACATACTCGCATTTCTTCAGCAAAGCTGCTCACACACTACTTGTCAGCGCCTCACCTTTCCCCCGCAGTCCATGCAGCGGAACAGGTGTGTGGTGGGTGGCTAGGCTTCAGTCTGGTGGTTGCTAGCTCTAAACTACCGGTTTGGTCAAATAGCTGCTACTCCTGTTTGCCAGGGATGTGAGACTATTTTCCATTGTGCTGCTTCAGAGAGGATAGTCTGCTAACCTCATTTTAATAGAAGGTAAGTAACGTTAACACCATGTCTAATTATAAAACAGCAAATGCTAAATGACGGTGCTAAGTTGTGCTAATTGGAGACATTATAGTGTATCAGACCATTGTTTTTTGGTTTAAATTACTGCTGAGTTTCTTAGTTTTGTCTGAAAAAAAATGTATTAAAGCTGCAAAAAATGCATGATGGTGGCACATACGCACAAAATAAATAAGAAAATTAAAATGGGTCAGAGTAGCAAGTTGGCTCCTAATGTAATTTATTTGATTTCTAATCATTTTAACTAGTCAAGTAGCGATAATGAATTCAAATCATCAGATGCATTTTATTACATTACGTTTTGTGTTTGATTTTCAGATCATGATCAATCTGAAATATTTTACTAAGAAGCAAACAGATTAAATCAGGCCAGAATGGCATCTTCAGGCTGCAGGTCTACACTTAAATTTCCATTGATTTAAACTAACAGTTAATTTGTATCTGTAGATGGCAGCAATGTGTAATTTTCTCATTTTCAGATATTTTTATGCTATGCTTTGTTTTTTTGTGGGTGGGGGGGGTTGCTATTCTCCTCTGACTTAGGAAATACTTAACTTATTGATGCTTACTTTTTATTCATATGATATGATTTAGAAGAAAAACTGCAAAATTATGAGGGTTTGAAAACGTGCATGTCAGTAAAGTAAAAAAAAAAAGAGATGGTCCTTTTTATGTGATTATCTAAACTGTAGAATTTGCAGAAAATGTATATTGTGTTTTATATATATCATTATCATGATATAAGATTACTTGTATCGTGATATGAAATTTTGGTCATATTGCACAGCCCTAGCTGTGGAGTTTAAAAGCTCCTTGCTCTTAAATGCATTTTCACTTTGTGAATGAGCCTGCACTGTCAGCGCAAAATGGATTTGTCCTCCCATTTAAACGCTTTCATATTAGTATTGCACCTTTGATCTTGTGCCCCTGCTTATTAAAGGGAATGAGAACAAAGGCAGCAATTGATTTATTTCACATTACACCCCAAGCACACCTCTGAATAATTAAAAGCATTAGGACAGTCTTTTTTTTTTGACGTCGCACCCAGGAGAACATTCGGTTTTGCGCGACTGTGATAGTGAAATCAACTTGGAAACACCCATAAACACACCATGTGCCTCTGACAACTGATTATGGATTGCGTCCTTGTAATAAAGCTCATAATGTGATACATGTTCGGGTCTGGACTGATTTGTGGTTTGGTCTGGATGTGGACCTTGGTTTGGAGTGTGAGTAGCCTGGCACTACAGTAAAGTGAAATAAGAAGAGGTCATATTTAGGACACTTTACATCATATATTACCCTCACATATTCCTACTACATTAAAAGTTGATAGAGCTTTTTAGTGAGCCCCCTTTAAACATAAATTATCCTACTTTTATTGTCACATCTTAGCCTTGTGGCTTTTTGGAAATTTCAGTTTTAATCTTCCAAATAACAGTCTGTGCTTTTCCCCCAGATAGTGACTGTGATGTGTCGAGCATTTAGCGAAGACATTAATGGTTCTTAAAAAGCTTCAGACTGTTCATTTGTGAACTTCCGGGGGGGGAGGGGGAGAGAGCTTAAAAGGTTCATTTAAGATTACTGTTTTCACTTGTAAAGTCACACACATGGATTGAAGTACAGAGGAGGCATTAACTGAAATAATCTTGTCTCTGTTCTGAACATATGCTTGCAACATTATGCTTCCTCTGTCATCAGCTAAAGTAGTTACAGTCATGTGAAAAAATTAGGACATCCCATTAAATATTCGGTTCTTTATTAGGAAATGTTCACATATTGATGTTTAATCCTGTTTTTATTTATCTCTGCAAAAGCAGGTGATTTAATTGCTGGTAAATAACAAAAATTAACCTTGTTTTACTCATTAAACAAAATATATCAACAAAAATGTGTATTCTAACAGGAAAAAGTTAGGACACTCTACCGGCTAATAGCTAGTGTTACCCCCTTTGGCTGAAATAACTTTAGTGAGATGCTTCTTGTAGCCAGCTACCAGTCTCTTCCATGGTGGTGAGCTGGCCAGGTCTTCTGCAGCAAAGCATCCCCAAACCATGACACTTCCACCTCCATGCTTCACAATTGGTATGAAGTTCTTTTCCTGGAATGCTGTATTTGGTCTACGCCAAACATGTCCTCTGCTCTGGTGTCCAGATAATTCAATTTTAGACTCATCTGTCCAAAGAACATTATTCCAGAAGTCGTGATCTTTGTCTACGTTCTCTCTGGCAAACTTCAGTCTGGTCTTCATGTTTCTCTTGAGAGCAAAGGTTTCCTCCTTGCATGCCCCCCATGCAAGTTAAACTTGTGCAGTCTCTTTCTGATGTAGAGGCATGCATTTTCACATCAACGGTAACAAGAGCGTGCTGTAGGTCCTGTGATGACATTTTAGGGTTTTTAGAGACTTCTTTTAACATCTTGCGGTCTGCCCTCAGGGTGAACTTGCTTGGACAGCCAGACCTGGGCATGTTGGCAGTTGTTTTGAATGTCCTCCACTTGTAGACTATTTTCCGGACAGTGGAATGGCTGATTTCAAATTCTTTTGAGATCTTTTTAAATCCCTTACCAGACTCATAAGCTGCTACAATCTTCTTTCAGAAGGTCTCAGACAGCTCTTTCAATCTCACCATGGTGTTCAATCTCACTTCAACAGTCAGGAGCACACCAAACTAAATGTCTGAGGTTTAAATAGGACAAGCCTTCTTCAAAATGCTAAGTAACGATGTTCTAATCATGTGCACCTGATGTGCTACACGTGTGATTTTAGCCATTTTAAGTGGGAATAAAAGTGAAAATGTAGCTAGACAGCATCGGATGGTGATTTGTAAGTTGACTTTGCAAAGCAAGAAGAGGAAAACGGTGAAGGCAGAGCCAAAGATTAAATGGAGGAAGTTACAGAAGGAAGAAGGTCGCACAGAGTTCAGGAAGGAGTTGATGCAGGCTCTGGGTGGTAAGGAAGGATTACCAGATGACTGAGAAAGTACAGCAAAAGTAGTGAGGAAAGCAGGTAGAAGGGTATGTGGTGTATTCAGTGGACAGAGGAAGGAAGACAAGGAGACTTGGTGGTGGAATGAGAAGGTACAGGAAAGTATCCAAAGGAAGAGGTTAGCAAAGAAAAAGTGGGATAGTCAGGGAGATGAAGAAAGTAGACAGGAGTATTTGGAATCTAGGTGCATGGCAAAGAGAGAGGTGGCAACGGAAAAGGCATATACTAACTAACTACTAACTAACCTGCACTTATATAGCGCTTTTCTAGTCACAAAGACCACTCAAAGCGCTTTCATTAATACTAACCCTCTATTCTAAGGGCCTATAGGAAACAGATATCTAGGGACAATTTAGAACAGCCAATTAACCTAACATGCATGTTTTTTTTGGCATGTGGGAGGAAACCGGAGAAATCCCAGAGTAAACCCATGCAACACGGGGAGAACATGCAAACTCCACACAGATCACTGTTGGTCGGGGGCTGGGATCGAACCCACGATCCCACGAATATAGTGAGTTGTATGAGAGGCTGGACACTAAGGAAGGAGAAAAGGAGTTGTATTGGTTGGCTAGACAGAGAGATCAAGCTGGAAAGGATGTACAGCAGCTTAGGTTGATTAAGGACAGAAATGATAGTGTACTAACAAATGACGAGGGTGTGTTGAGAAGGTGGAAGGAGTACTTTGAAGAGCTGATGAATAAAGAAATGAGAGACAGAGGAGGATGGATGAAGTAAAGATAGTGAACAAGGAAGTCCCGAGGATTAGCAAGATGGAAGTGAGGGCAGCTTTGAAGAGGATGAAGGATGGAAAGGTGGTTGGTCCAGATGATATACCTGTGGAGGTATGGAGATGTTTAGGAGAGATGGCAGTGGACTTTTTTAACCAGATTGTTTAACACAGTCTTGGAGAGTGAGAGAAAGCCTGAGGAGTGGAGAAGAAGTGTTTTGGTACCAATTTTCAAGAACAAGGGTGATGCTCAGAGCTGTAGAAACTACAGAGGCATAAAGTTGATCAGCCACAATATGAAAGAGTTGTTGAAGCCAGGTTAAGAGGAGAGGTGACAATCAGTGAGCAGCAGTACGGTTTCATGCCAAGAAAGAGTACTACAGATGCAATGTTTGCTCTAAGAGTGCTGATGGAGAAGTATTGAGAAGGTCAGAAGGAGTTGCACTGTGTCTTTGTGGATCTAGAGAAAGCATATGATAGGGTGCCAAGAGGGGAAGTGTGGTACTGTATGAGAAAGTCAGGAGTGTCAGAGAAGTATGTGAGGGTGGTGCAGGACATGTATGAGGGCAGTGAGATGGTGGTGAAGTGCGCTGTAGGAGTGATGGATGGATTCAAGGTGGAGATGGGATTACATCAGGGGTCGGCTGTGATCCCCTTCTTGTTTGCCATGGTGATGGACAGGCTGACAGAAGAGGTCAGGCAGGAGTCTTCATGGACCATGATGTTTGCAGACGACATTGTGATCAGTAGTGAGAGTAGGGAGCAGGTGGAAGAGAACCTGGAGAGGTGGAGGTATGCTCTGGAGAGAAGAGGAATGAAAGTCAGAAGCAAGACAGAATACATGAGTGTGAATGAGAAGGAGGCAGTTGCAACGGTGAAGATGGAAGGAGTGGCAGTAGTGAAAGTAGATGAGTTTAAATACCTGAGGTCAACCATCCAAAGCAATCGAAAATGCACAAGAGAGGTGAAGAAGAGAGTGCAGGAAGGGTGGAGAGGGTGGAGACGAGTGTCTGGGGTGATTTCTGACAGAAAGGTAGTAGCAAGAGTGAAGGGGAAGATTTACAAAACGGTAGTGAGACCTGCTATGATGTATGGTTTGGAGATGGTAGCACTGACAAAGACAGGAGATGGAACTTGAGGTGGCAGAGTTGAAGGTGTGAAGATTTTCATTGGGAGTAACAAGATTAGAAATGAGTATGAAGGACAGCTCAGGTTGAGTGGTTTGGAGACAAAGTAAGAGAGGCAATGCTGAGATGGTTTGGACATGTGCAAGGAGGGATAGTGGATATATTGGACAAAGGATGTTAAAGATGGAGCTGCCAGGGAGGAAAAGAGGAAGACCACAGAGAAGATTCATGGATGTAGCGAAGGAGGACATGGAGAGGGTTGGTGTTACAGAGGAAGATGCAAGGGATATGGTGAGATGGAGGTACACACATGGACAAAATTGTTGGTACCTGTCTGTTAATGAAAGAAAAACCCACAATGGTCACAGAAATAACTTGAATCTGACAAAAGTGGTAATAAATAAAAATTCTATGAAAATTAACCAATGAAAATCACACAATGCTTTTGAATTGTGGTTCAACAGAATTACTTTAAAAAACAAACTCATGAAACAAGCCTGGACAAAAATGATGGTACCCCTAGAAAAGATTGAAAATAATGTGACCATAGGGACATGTTCAACCAAGATGTGTGCTCTAATTAACATCACAGGTGTCTACAAACTTGTAATCAGTCAGTCGGCCTATTTAAAGGGTGACAAGCAGTCACTGTGCTGTTTGGTGACCTGGTGTGTACCACACTAAACGTGGACCGGAGGAAGCAAAGGAGAGAGTTGTCTCAGGAGATTAGAAAGAAAATTATAGACAAACATGTTAAAGGTAAAGGCTGTAAGACCATCTCCAAGCAGCTTGATGTTCCTGTGACTACAGTTGCACATATTATTCAGAAATTTAAGATCCATGGGACTATAGCCAACCTCCCTGGACGTGGCCGCAGGAGGAAACTTGATGAAAAATGGAAGAGATGGATAATACGAATGGTAACAAAAGAGCCCAGAACAACCTCTAAATACATTCATGGTGAACTCCAAGGTCAAGGTACATCAGTGTGAGATCGCACCATCTGTCATCGTTTGAGCCAAAGTGGACTTCATGGGAGACGACCAAGGAGGACACCACTGTTGAAAACAAATCATAAAAAAGCCAGACTGGAATTTGCCAAACTGCATGTTGACAAGCCACAGAGCTTCTGGGAGAATGTCCTATGGACAGACGAGACAAAACTGGAACTTTCTGGCAAGGCACATCAGCTCTATATTCACAGATGCAAAAATGAAGCATAGCAAGAAAAGTACACTGTCCCTACTGTGAAACATGGAGGAGGTTCTGTTATGTTCTGGGGCTGCTTTGCTGCATCTGGCACAGGGTGTCTTGAATCTGTGCAGGGTACAATGAAATCTCAAGACTATCAAGGTATTCTAGAGAGAAATGTTCTACCCAGTGTCAGACAGCTTGGTCTCAGTCGCAAGTCATGGGTCTTGCAACAGGATAGTGACCCAAAACACACAGCTAAAAACACCCAAGAATGGCTAAGAGCGAAACATTGGACTATTCTAAAGTGGCCTTCTATGAGCCCTGATCTAAATGCTATTGAACATCTGTGGAAGGAGCTGAAACATGCCATCTGGAGAAGGCACCCTTCAAACCTGAGACAACTGGAGCAGTTTGCTCATGAGGAGTGGGCCAAAATACCTGCTGAGAGGTGCAGAAGTCTCATTGTACCCCATCTCATTGTACCCCATCTCAAGTACCCCATATTATCTGCTACTTGCTAATTTATTTAAAACTGCCTTGACTAGTATTACTCATTATTACTATTATTATTATTATTATTATTATTATTATTACTTATTTTTCTACACTTATTGCACGTTTTTAGTCCTTTAGTTTTTTAGTTTATCTCTTTATCTCATCATGTTTTTAATGTTGCAGCATGGCACCGAGACAAATTCCTAGTTTGTGTACTACATGAACAATGGCAATAAATCTGATTCTGATTCTGATTCTGATTGACAGTTACAGAAATCGTTTGATTGCAGTGATTGCCTCAAAAGGTTGTGCAACAAAATATTAAGTTAAGGGTACCATCATTTTTGTCCAGGCCTGTTTCATGAGTTTGTTTTTTAAAATAATTCTGTTGAACCATAATTCAAAAGCACTGTCTGATTTTCATTGGTTAATTTTCATAGAATTTTTATTTATTACCACTTTTGTCAGATTCAAGTTATTTCTGTGACCATTGTGGGTTTTTCTTTCATTAACAGAGGGGTACCAACAATTTTGTCCATATGTGTAGATGATCCGCTGTGACGACCCCTGGCGGGGGGGTGGGGGGGAGAGAAGAAAATTTTTAAGTCTTTTCTTCAGTTTTAATTGTTTAGTTATATTACTTGAATTTACCAGTATTGTTAAAATTGATATTAAATATCCATATGTCCATATGTTAAAAAACATACACAGGTTTCCATAGGGTGTCCAAATTTTTTCACAGGACCGTACATGAGAAGGCAGCAGGTCAGTAAAATACATGTGCTGTAAATACTATATCTGCTCTTAAGATGTAAAATTAGGCTTGTTGACTTTTTTTTTTTGCAATTTTTTATTAACATTACATTCTGAATGAGTCAAGAGTGTTGTTTTTTTATTATTAAACTATGACATAACTCTGAGATTAACATTTATTCCCCAACTAGCTACATGTTAAGCCAGCCACACACCAAAAGACACAACCTCTGGCAATAATTTTTGAGTCACCACTCTTGGAGGGTGTTCATTCAATTGTTTAATTTTGTAAAAAAATAAAATAAATAATAATAATAATAACAATCACAGACTTGTCACAAAACAATTTTTTTTTTAAATGCCAACCTCCTGGCTTTGACAAACATTAAAAAAAAGAATGAAAGAAAGTTATTGGAGTCAGTTTCAATTTTTTTATGAGACCTAGCAGAGGAGAAAATATGGAATTACTCAATTCTAAAGAAAATATTATGGAATCACCCTGTAATTTGCAGTCCTAAAGCAAGCACTGCCATCAAATGAAATCTGCTAATGGCAATTAAAAAAGAGTGCTTGCACACCTTGGTGATCTGTTTCATCAAGCTGATAAACATGGCTCCAATATGAGAAATGTCAGTTGAAACAAAGGAAGGATTATAAAACTTGTTCGAAAAGGTAAATCATCACAGAATGCAAAAAAAGATGTTGGTTGTTCCCAGTCAGCTGTGTCTAAAATTTGACCCAAGTACAAACAAAATGGGAAGGTTGTAAAAGGGGAGCAGACTGGTAGACCAAGGAAAACATCAAGATGGAAAACAAATGAGGTACAAATGAGTAGAAACTGAATTCAGTGTCTGTTACTGAACTGTAAGAAACCACTTAAAGGAAATGGGATTTACATACAGATCAGAGCCCACAACTCAGTCTTCAGGCAGAGGGACAGCTCTCTGTACAGCAATACTAGTACCAACCTGAGAAGAGGCATAAAACTCACCAAGAATGCCTACAGGAGGAAGGCGGAGGGCTTCCTCACAGACAACAACCCCAGACAGATGTGGAGAGGCATCCAGGCCATCACCAACTACAGGGGCCAGTGCCCCCCCAACATCGGACAGCAGCCTCACTCTGGCAGAGGAACTTAACTGCTTCTTTGCCCAATTTGAGCACCACCACCCCCACCCCACAGGTGCACAAGGTGAGGAGGCTGTTGAGGGCAGTGAAACCCTGCAGATCCGCTGGCCTCAACGGCATTCCAGGAGCAGTAATCAAAGCATGTGCAAACCAGCTGGCAGAGATCCTCACCAAGCTGTTCAACCTCTCCCTGACACATGCCACCGTCCCCTCCTGCCTCAAGGCCTCCACCATCATCCCCATCCCCAAAAGGTCTGCAATTGACAGCCTGAATGACTACAGACCTATAGCACTCAGGTCTGTAGTCATGAAGTGTTTTGAGTGACTGGTGTCCCAGCACATCAGGGACTGTCTTTTCCCCTCCTTCGACCCCCACCAGTTCATCTACAGGGAGAACCAGCCAACGGAAGATGCCATCACCACCACACTCCAGAGTGCTGAGCCACCTGGAGAACCCAAGGAGCTACGTGAGAATGCTCTTTGTGGAATACAGCTCAGCGTTCAGCACCACTATCCTGGACATCCTGATAAATAAACTGCACCTTCTCCAGACCCTTCCCCCCACACCTGCTCCTGGATAAAAAAAAAAAAACTTTCTCACCAACTGCTCACAAACAGTCAGACTCAGCCCCCACCACTCCTCCACACTGTCTCAGCACTGGCTTCCCCCAGGGCTGCGTGCTAAGTCCACTACTGTACTCCCTGTATACCTTTGACTGTATTCCAACCCACCCAACCACCATCATTGTGAAGTACGTGGACGATGCCACCTTGGTTGGGCTCATTATTGATGACGATGAGAAGGCATACAGGGCGGAGGTAGAGAACCTGCTGCTGTGGTGCCAAGCAAAATATCTGAAACTGAATGTCCAACAAACCAAAGAATTCATACTGGACTTCAGAAAGAACAGACAGGACCACATCTCCCCTCCCCATAAATGGGAACCGTGTGGAAACCGTCCCCACCTTCAGGTTCCTGGGCACCCACATCTCCTCTGACCTCTCCTGGACTGTCAACACCAAGGCCCTGGTGAAGAAAGCCCAGCAGCCACTGCACTTCCTCCGTGTCCTGAGAAAGAACAACCTGGACCAGAAGCTGCTGCTGGCCTTCTAACGCTGCTCAGTGGAGAGTTTACTCACCTACTGCTTGGGTGTGTGGTACACCAGCTCCGTGGCCAAGAACAGGAAGGCTGTGCAGAGGGTCATCAACACCACCCAAAAAAATCATCAGCGGCCCTCTGCCCTCCCTGGAGCACATCTCCAGATCCTCCTGTCTCAGAAAGATCAGGGCCATCACAGGAGACCCCTCACATCCCGCCCACCATCTGTTTGACCTGCTCTCCTCTGGATGACGGCTCAGATCAATCAGGTGCCACACCTCCAGACTGACAGTTTCTTCCCCTGGGCTATCCGGACTGCAAACAGTCAGCGGCCCCTCCCCCTCCCTCCGAACGCTCACATGCACAGAACTGAGGACCTTTTTAATTATCACAATAGCACACCTGTCTTTGCACTCCACACTTTCATGTGTATTGAAACGTGGTGTTGAAAGTTGAGCTATAGTCCACAAAGAGCATCCTCACGTAGCTCATTGAGTTCTCCAGGTGGCTCAGCAGTCTGGAGTGTGGTGGTAAAAGAATGTATAAAAATATGCTGCACACAGGGTATGGGGAGGGGGGGTGATATGTTGTGGTGTTGATGTGGTGTTTTGTCTGTTGTGTATGCATAAAATGCATAGGTACTTGCTTTTTGACTACCCTCATCAGAAATAAATCTAACATTTATCTAACAGTACTGCATGTGTGTATATAGGGAAGAATAGTTTGGTATGTGGAGTGTATGTATAGGTGTGCATATGTGGTGTGTATATACTTGTATTTAAGTGGGTATATGTAAGGTGTATAAATACTGTATGTGCATATATGTATGAATGTATAAGTATATTTTGTATGTTGTGTGTGTGTATTTATGTATGTATATACTGTCTGTAGAGGGTGTGTATACAGTATATGTGTGTATATAATGCATGCATGTAGGTTGATTTGTATGTCAATATCTGTATGTATGTATACGGTATATAGTGGTGTGAAAAGTGTTTGCCCCATCTCTGATTTCTCTTTTTTTTTGTATGTTTCATTAATTCATTCACTCATTCATCTTCTTCCACTTAATCCTTTACGGGTCGCGGGGGGGCTGGAGCCTATCCCAGCATCTTTGGGCGAGAGGCAGGGTCCACCCTGGACATATCGCCAGTCCATCACAGGGCCAACACAGAGAGACAGACAACCATTCACTCTCACATTCATACCTAAGGACAATTTAGAATCCCCAGTTTTGATGCCAGTTAACCTAACTTGCATGTTTTTGGCATG
The DNA here is from genome assembly GCA_020510985.1 of Pholidichthys leucotaenia. NCBI lineage: Eukaryota > Metazoa > Chordata > Actinopteri > Cichliformes > Pholidichthyidae > Pholidichthys > Pholidichthys leucotaenia. The sequence goes on from CM035838.1 coordinate 439,511,558, forward strand.
TGGGAGGAAACCGGAGAAGTCCCGGAGTTTGTCATACTTAAATGTTTCACATCATCAAACAAATTTAAATATTAGACAAAGGTAACACAAGTAAACACAAAATGCAGTTTTTAAATGAAAGTGTTTATTATTAAGGGTAAAAAATCCAAACCTACATGGCCCTGTGTGAAAAAGTGATTGCCCCCTTCCTGTTAAAACATGAATTCACTATGGTTTATCACATCTTTGGAAAGCTGAGTTCATTTTCTCTAGCCACACCCAGGCCTGATCACTGCCACACCAGTTCTCAATTAAGAAATCACTTAAATAGGACCTGCCTGACACAGTGAAGTAGACCAAAAGATCCTCAAAAGCTAGACATCTTGCTGTGATCCAAAGAAATTCAGGAACAAATGAGAAACAAAGTAATTGAGATCTATCAGTCTGGAAAAGGTTGTAAAGCAATCTAAAGCTTTGGGACTCCAGCGAACAACAGTGAGAGCCATTATCCACAAATGGCAAAAACATGGAACATTGGTGAACCTTCCCAGCAGTGGCCGGCCAACCAAAATTACCCCAAGAGCGCAGTGACGACTCATCCAAGAGGTCACAAAAGACCCCAAACAACATCCAAAGAACTGCAGGCCTGACTTGCCTTAGTTAAGGTCAGTGTTCATGACTCCCCCATAAGAAAGAGACTGGGCAAAAATGGCCTGCATGGCAGAGTTCCAAGACAAAAAACACTGCTGAACAAAAAGACCATAAAGGCTTGTCTCAGTTTTGCCAGAAAACATCTTGATGATCCCCAAGACTTTTGGGAAAATACTCTGTGGGCTGATGAGACAAAAGTTGAACTTTTTGAAAGGTGTGTGTCCCATTACATCTGGCATAAAAGTAACATGGCATTTCAGAAAAGGAACATCATACCAGCAGTAAAATATGGTGGTGGTAGTGTGATGGTCTGGGGCTGTTTTGCTGCTTCAGGACCTGAAAGACTTGCTGTGGTAAATGGAACCATAAATTCTACTGTCTACCAAAAAAAATCCTGAAGGAGAATGTCCAGCCAGCTGTTTGTGACTTCAATCTGAAGTGCAGCAGAAGAACTGCTGGGTCCTGCAGCAGGACAGCGATCCAAAACACACCAGCAAGTCCACGTCTGAATGGCTTAAGAAAAACAAAATGAAGACTTTGGAGTGGTGTAGTCAAAGTCCTGACCTGATTCTGATTGAGATGCTGTGGCATGACCTTAAAAAGGCGGTTCATGCTTGAAAACCCTCCAATGTGGCTGAATTACAATTCTGTAAAGATGAGTGGGCCAAAATTCCTCCATAGCGCTATAAAAGACTCATTGCCAGTTATCACAAACACTTGATTGCAGTTGTTGCCGCTAAGGGTGGCTCAACCAGTTATTAGGTTCAGGGGGCAATCGCTTTTTCACACAGGGCCATGTAGGTTTGGATTTTTTCCCCCTTAATAATAAACGCCTTCATTTAAAAACTGCATTTTGTGTTTACTTGTGTTATCTTTATCTAATATTTTTTTTTTCCCACAATATCTTTATTGAACCTTTTTTTTTTTTTAACAAACATGATACAAACAATCAAACACTAACGCTAAAGTACTACAAAAAAAAAAAAAATGCACTAAAAACACCAACAACCACCAACAAAATCAAGTCTTCAACAATGCTCCTCTGTTTAGTCTAGACAATCCAATACATAAGTATACATATTATGTTCACCAGTTTGGAATTTACAAGGTCCACACACATCATTCACCTTCTTCTTCAAGAGTTATGTTTAAATTTTTTACATAATCAATAAAAGGTCTCCATATATTCTCAAACACAATTTCCTTTGATTTCAGTATATATGTTATTCTTTCTAATGGAAGGTTTGTTAACATCTGTCTTAACCACTGAGTCACATCTGGTCTATGAGTCTTTTTCCATAATAGTGCAATACATTTTTTGGCATTAAGCAAACTGAGGTCTATGAATGTTCTTTCACTTTTATTAAAATTATGCTTTTCTGGGTACAGACCCAACAAAAACAGTTTAGGATTCAGTATGATTTGTTTTGAGATTATTTTTTCAATTGTTACCCTCACCTCTTCCCAAAACATTCTTATTAATCTACATTCCCATAAACAATGAAATAGGGTTCCTTTACTTTCCATGCATTTTGTGCATGTATCTGGTATATTTTTGTTATATCTATTTAACTCCTCCGGTGTAACATACATCCGCATTAACCATTTGAAATGTATCAATTTAAGGCGTGCATTTATTGATTTGGTTTGAGCTTCTGTACAAGCCAATTCCCATTGTTCCTCCGAAATTTCAATTTGCAGATCTTCTTTCCAGTAGTTTAATCTTTTCAGTGAATTTTCACTTGAAGATAGTGTCAATGAGTTATAAAACTCTGAAATAATACCCTTTCTTTTACTATCTTTCATCATCATTTTCTCCAAGGATGAATAAATAGGTCGAGTGAGAGCTTTATTTTGATTTGATCGAATAAAGTTTCTAAGTTGAAGATATTTAAAAAAAAATGTGTTCTATTGAGATTAAATTTAATCCTCAGCTCTTCAAAAGACATTATGTTGTCTGCACATGGCAAATATAAATCCTGAATCTTTTGTATCCCTTTTAAATTCCATACTTTAAATACAGCGTCCGCTCTCCCTGGTTTAAAATATTGATTACCCCATATTGGACTAAATTGTGACAATAACTGTGGTTCTTTTAAATAGTTTTTAGCTTCACACCATATTTTGATCATATGCTTTACAAATGGATTTTTAACTTGTTTTTGTAATTTTTTTGCCGAATCTGAGTATATGAATATGGGAAGAGGTAAAGGTAAATTGTATGATTCCATTTCAGTCCAGTGAGGGAGATCATTTGATGAAAAATAATATGTCATAGACCTCAGTTGTGCCGACCAATAATACAACATAAAATTTGGACATTTCAGACCTCCACGATCAAATGGTAAATATAATAAAGACAGACGTAATCTAGCCCTCCTGTTGTTCCATATAAATTCCACTAACTTTTTTTTTATTCTTGAGAATAGATCTAAAGGTGGTGATAAGGGAATGTATTGAAATAAATAAAGTATTTTAGGTAAAATATTACTTTTAAGTATATTGATTCTCCCGATCATCGACATTGGTAGTGACATCCATCTCTGAGTTAACTCATTGATATCTGACATTAAGGCTTCATAGTTGACGCTGGCGACTGATTCTAGCTTAGGCATAATTTGGATTCCTAAATATTTAAACTGATTTACAACATTGAATTGATTTGCCTCAGGGGCTGGGTAATTTCTCTGGGTCTCATTTAGCATTAATATTGAAGATTTAGTTTTATTTATTTTATATCCTGATATTTCCCCAAAATTCTTTATTAAATTCAACAAGGTTGGAATTGATTTTTTTAGATTCGACATAAACAAAATTATATCATCGGCGTACAGGGAGATTTTATGTTCTGTTGGTCCAACTTTAATTCCATATATTTGTGAATGTAAACGTATCGCTATCGCTAAAGGTTCAATTGCCATAGTAAACAGTAAAGGTGAAAGTGGACAGCCTTGTCGACATCCTCTATTGATTTTTATTGGTTTTGAAATATTGTTATTTGTTAGGATTTCTGCTGTAGCATTATTGTATATTATTTGAACCCATTTTATGAAATTATTTCCAAGTCCAAACCTTTGTAGGACTTCAAAAAGAAAGGGCCATTCAACTCTATCAAAGGCCTTTTCGGCGTCCAATGATAGGAGAGCTGTATCCGGTGCTTCTTTATTAAAATAAATAATATTAAATAGTCTTCTTACATTATGGAAGCCTTGTCTACCCTTTATAAAGCCATTCTGATCTCGATTAATAATATTTGGTAAAATTTCTTGTATTCGTCTTGCTAAAATTTTACAGATTATCTTAAGGTCGGCGTTTAATAGGCTTATTGGTCTCATATTTTCACATTTATTAGAGGGCTTACCTGGTTTTGGCAGCAGTATAATTAAGGCATTATTTATGTATGATGGTAAATTATTATTTTGAAATGCTTCTAAAACCATTTCCAAAAAAGGTTTTATTAATTTATTCTTAAATTTTTTATAAAGGTCAACTGGAAGACCATCTGGTCCTGCACTTTTTCCTGATTTCATATTATCAATGGCTAGCCCAACTTCTTCTTGACTAATTTTAGACTCCAATATCTCCCTGTTTTCATTTGGTATACACGGTATAGATAGTTCGTTCAAAAACCCATTTAGTTTTGTTAAATCAGGTTCATTTTTGGTATCATATAATTTTTCATAGTAATCTCTAAAGGCTCTATTAATTTCTAAAGGATCTATAACTACCTGTCCATTACTTATAATACTGGTAATTGGTGTTTTAATTTCCAATTGTTTAATCTGCCATGCTAATAATTTTCCTGATTTTTCACCTTGTTCATAAAAAGATTGTTTCAATCTTAGAAGACTCGAGGCAGCTCTATTCGCTGATTTTTTGTCGTATTCAGCTCTCAAAATCAGTAATTCATTCTCCAACCTTGGGTCACTTCCTGCATACACTTTTTCCTGAAGACTTTTTATTTTATGTTCCAATTTAGCTCTCTCCTCTCGAGTCTTCTTAGATTTTGATCCTGTATAACTAATAATATGTCCCCTAATAAAAGCTTTGAAAGCCTCCCACTTTACACATGCTGATGTTTGTGTAGTATTGATGTCAAAGAACTCGTCTATCTGTTTTTCTATATACTTGACAAATTCCTCATCCTGAAGCCATTTATGCTGAAATTGCCATCTACCTGATTCCTTTGTCAATTTTTTATCTACATATATTAGACAACAGGGTGCATGATCAGAGATCACGATGTTATCATAAAAGCAGTTTTGAATCTTGGACCTTAATTCTGTGGAAATCAAAAAATAATCAATACGTGAGAATGTCTTGTAGGTACTGGAATAACAAGAATAGGCTTTAACTTGTGGTTTCATTTCTCTCCATATATCTAACAATCTCAATTCTTTCATAAAATGATTAATAGTCATCCTACATCCAATGTGCGTACAATCCAGTCCTGTTGATCTATCCACACCTGGATTCAATGTACAATTAAAATCCCCTGCTATTATATGTTGCCCTGTAAGTGATGATAAGATGAGAAATAAATTAGCAAAGAACTTCTGATCATCTATATTGGGACCATATAAGTTCACAAGATTTATATTTTCTAATAGCAAAGAACCTTGAATGATTACATATCTTCCAAATTTGTCTCCAATTACATTTTTCACTTGAAAAGGAACTGATTTATGTATGAGAGTCATAACTCCCCTGGCTCGGGATGAAAATGAAGAGGTGAATACACTTCCCTGCCATCTACTCCTAATTCTTTTAACATCCTCCTCTATCAGATGAGTTTCTTGTAAAAACACAATTCTTGAACCCATGTCCTTTATTTTATTCATAACTTGTTTAAGTTTTTTTAAATTTTGTAGACCTCTGCAATTCCATGAAGTTAAATTAAGATTAACACTTTGGTCCATGATCAATAGAGAGTTTGGGATTACCTTGCAGTGTAAACATGCTCATACAGAGAAGCAAAAACATGAGTGGTTGAACATTCATCCTACAAACTACACACAAACAAATTTCCCCTTCCCACACTTGTGGCAAACCCCCCAAAATCAAAAGAAAAATTCTGTCTCCCGATATAGCCATCGACCGTTCCACACCCACGGGGAACAGCCTAAGCCACTCCTTCTTCATCCTCCCAATCATCCTAACTCTACTGCTTTTAATGACGTAACATTAACTCTCCTCTGTAGTTTTCCAACTTAACTCCAAAATTTTTAACAACTTTGTACATCATAGTTTTTTTTTTTGTTTGTTTTGTTTTTGTTTTGTTTTTTTAATATATAATACAATCTATATTTTGTAAACTTACTATTTACTTCAAGTCAGTCAGATGCCTGTGCAAATGCTTAATTATTCTACCTTATATTTTGTTCATGCTTAGCTCCCACCAGTCTCTTCTTCTTCTTTGATCTTCTTGATGAACTCCTGCGCCTCCTCTGGGGTCTTGAAAATGTGGGTTCTGCCCTCATACGTGGTCAGCAGTCTCGCAGGATAGATTACACCATGACGAATCCCAAGGTTGCGCAGCTCCTTACGTACGGGATCAAACTGCTTCCTCAATTGCTGGACTCCTGTGGCCAAATCTGGGTAGAACCGCACCTGCTGGTCCTGGTGTTTAATCTCTCCTTTTTTAGCTCGTGCAGCGTTGAAGATCTTCATCCTGTCTCTGTTGCTAAGAAACTTCATAATTAAGGTCCTCGGCGGTCCCTTATCTCTCCGTGGGCCAATACGATGTGCCTTTTCCAGAACCACTGCTGATTGCAACTCCTCGCTGCCCAGCACCTCCGGAATCCACTTTTCCAGAAAGGAACATACGTCCCGACCTTCTGATTCCTCTGGAAGACCCACCAGCCTCAAATTATTCTGTCTCGACCGAGATTCCAAATCCAAAATATTATCTTCCAGAGATTTTTTTTTTTTTTCCAAAGTGCGCACCTTTAATTGAAGACGGGTGACGTCATCTTCAGCACTAGCGAGACGGAGCTCCATCTGCGCCGTTCGTTCTACACAGTCACCCAATTCCTTTCTTATTCCTTCCAACGCTGTCATAATCCCATCAAATCTAGAGGAAAAGTCCGCTCTCATTGAACTCATGGCAGCCATCAGCGCATCTGCGCCATTCCCCGCAGATATCGCAGCGTTGCCAGCCTCCTCCGCCATATATGGAGTTTTGTTTACTGCGTCACAGACCTGAAAGTCCGTTAATTTGGACTGTTTCGGCGGCTCGCTTTTTCCTTTTCCTGGTTTTCCAGCCTTAGGCTTCGCCGACATATCTTCGCCCAAATGCTGGGATACGTTCTGTCCCAAATGAGAGTGTTATTTGCCGATTTTTTTTTTTTCCAGGAGCAGAGCAGAGCGAGACACGTCCGTCCTACGTGGCAGCCATAACCGGAAGTGATCTTTATCTAATATTTAAATTTGTTTGATGATCTGAAACATTTAAGTGTGACAAACATACAAAAGACCACTGTAACTGCAGGAAACCCCAGCATGGGGGCTGAAGGGCCATATGCAGCCACAGGTTGCCGACCCCTGTGTTTAATACTAGTGGTCTCGTGTTTTTTTCATCCATCCATCCATCTTCTTCTGCTTAATCCTTTTTCAGGTCGTGGGGGGGGCTGGAGCCTATGCCAGCATCTTTGGGCGAGAGGCAGGGTACACCCTGGACAGATCTCCAATCCATCGCAGGGCCAACACAGAGAGACAGACACCCATTCACTCTCACAGTCATACCTAAGGACAATTTAGAATCCCCAGTTTGATGCCAGTTAACCTAACTTGCATGTTTTTGGCATGTGGGAGGAAACCAGAGAAATCCCAGAGTAAACCCACGCAGACACGGGGAGAACATGCAAACTCCACACAGATCACTGTTGGTTGGGGGCTGGGATTGAACCGATCCCCCAGCCAAGGGTGAGTTGCTGTGCTGTCGCAGTGCTAACCACTCCGCCACCGCGCTTTTTCATGATTCCATAATATTTTCCTCAGAACTGATTCCATATTTTTTCTTCTGCTTGAAATATAAAACTTAGACATTGACAACAGCAACTTTCTTTCATTTTTTAATGTTTCTTAAAGCAGGAAGGTTTGCACAATGAATAGAAATAGTTTTGTGATATGTCTGTAATTTATTTATTTTTTTAACTAATTTAAACAATTGTATGAACTTCCTTTGAGAATGGTGATTCCATAATTTTTTGACAGGGTTTGTAATTTATGTGTACGTATGTTTGTATTTATGTGTACGTATGTATATCCACTGCTCTTATTTATATCTTCCTTATCTTCTTAATTATTGCTTTGAGTGTTGCTATCCCTGTGCTGTTGCAATCCTGGAATTTCCCCATTGTGGGACTAATAAAGGCTTATCTTATCTTAATCAGGCTGATTTTGGGTGTGATTGTCATCTTCCAACAATTGTGAGGCAAGTCTCTATCATCTTGGTGGTCTCATCAATTTTCATGAAGATCAAGAATGATCCAGTCAGCTCTGAAAAATATTGAGACCAGAGGTTGCACTAGACTTTTTTGTGATGTCATTTTGACAGACAGGCTTGTAAAAATTCTGTGATAATCTATTATTATCTGTCATTTAATTGACTTTAATTAGCTCATCCTCAGACAGCTTTCAGAATTTTCAGTCATTGCTGGGGAAAAAAAAAAAAAAACTGTCAATGAAGGACAATTTCCAGTTAACGCAACTTCTGGAACTGCCCCAAACTAGTGCAGAGTGATAAAGTGATCACAATGTTTTATGGAGGAGAAAAAAATGACAGGGGGGCTCCCAGAGCACAGATGAGCACACAGTCAGTGATTTGTAACATGAACAAAATGATAATTTATAAGGGAGCTTACTGATGATGGAAGCATGGTCTGTCATGTTTATTTACTCTGAAGTCATGTTTGGCGGCAAGAGATTTTGTGAGATTTCCCAGACTTGAATTACAAGTTCCACTTAGAGTCCACACCTTGAGCTTGTTTTTAATCAGAAAGTCACTTGTAAAAATGAACAGTCTGTTTTTGTGACCCAGAAATGCACATGTGTGGAAAACTGATTGATTTATGTGCGTCATGATACTGTATTTGGTCTTGTTTTCTGGAAACACTGGTCAGGACTCTTGATTGTGAATCTGTCAGCATATAGTGTGCTGTCTTGCTCACATTGCTGCACTCGATACAACATAGGAACAAAACTGTTACAGCCACATTATTTTTAATTGTCATTTGTGGGGTCTCTCACAATTTTAGCTTATTCTATTGAAGGCAAAATGAGCTAATGAAATGGTGCTCTGTGTGTTCTTCTGTCCACATTTCATGACAGTCACTACTACTCCTAGGCCTGATGCTCACCAAACTCACATACCAGCTGCATCTGCATTCAGGTTGTGCTCAAGGTCAAGGTGTAGGTCAAGGGTCACAGGGTATGACTACAAAACATTCCAGTAGGCCAAGGCTATATACATGCATATATAAAAAAAACTCAAAGGCTCTTTGTGATATCAGGCTGGGTCTCTGTCATTGATATTCTCTTCAAAATCCATTAAAATTTAATTATGTTCAATTGAGGACAGAATTTTGACCCCCCTTATGAAAATTTCATATTTTTTTTTCCACAATATCTTTATTGAACCTTTTTTTTTTTTTTTAACAAACATGATACAAACAATCAAACACTAACACTAAAGTACTACAAAAAAAAAAAATGCACTAAAAACACCAACAACCACCAACAAAATCAAGTCTTCAACAATGCTCCTCTGTTTAGTCTAGACAGTCCAATACATAAGTATACATATTATGTTCACCAGTTTGGAATTTACAAGGTCCACACACATCATTCACCTTCTTCTTCAAGAGTTATGTTTAAATTTTTTACATAATCAATAAAAGGTCTCCATATATTCTCAAACACAATTTCCTTTGATTTTAGTATATATGTTATTCTTTCTAATGGAAGGTTTGTTAACATCTGTCTTAACCACTGAGTCACATCTGGTCTATGAGTCTTTTTCCATAATAGTGCAATACATTTTTTGGCATTAAGCAAACTGAGGTCTATGAATGTTCTTTCACTTTTATTAAAATTATGCTTTTCTGGGTACAGACCCAACAAAAACAGTTTAGGATTCAATATGATTTGTTTTGAGATTATTTTTTCAATTGTTACCCTCACCTCTTCCCAAAACATTCTTATTAATCTACATTCCCATAAACAATGAAATAGGGTTCCTTTACTTTCCATGCATTTTGTGCATGTATCTGGTATATTTTTGTTATATCTATTTAACTCCTCCGGTGTAACATACATCCGCATTAACCATTTGAAATGTATCAATTTAAGGCGTGCATTTATTGATTTGGTTTGAGCTTCTGTACAAGCCAATTCCCATTGTTCCTCTGAAATTTCAATTTGCAGATCTTCTTTCCAGTAGTTTAATCTTTTCAGTGAATTTTCACTTGAAGATAGTGTCAATGAGTTATAAAACTCTGAAATAATACCCTTTCTTTTACTATCTTTCATCATCATTTTTTCCAAGGATGAATAAATAGGTCGAGTGAGAGCTTTATTTTGATTTGATCGAATAAAGTTTCTAAGTTGAAGATATTTAAAAAAATGTGTTCTATTGAGATTAAATTTAATCCTCAGCTCTTCAAAAGACATTATGTTGTCTGCACCTGGCAAATATAAATCCTGAATCTTTTGTATCCCTTTTAAATTCCATACTTTAAATACAGCGTCCGCTCTCCCTGGTTTAAAATATTGATTACCCCATATTGGACTAAATTGTGACAATAACTGTGGTTCTTTTAAATAGTTTTTAGCTTCACACCATATTTTGATCATATGCTTTACAAATGGATTTTTAACTTGTTTTTGTAATTTTTTTGCCGAATCTGAGTATATGAATATGGGAAGAGGTAAAGGTAAATTGTATGATTCCATTTCAGTCCAGTGAGGGAGATCATTTGATGAAAAATAATATGTCATAGACCTCAGTTGTGCCGACCAATAATACAACATAAAATTTGGACATTTCAGACCTCCACGATCAAATGGTAAATATAATAAAGACAAACGTAATCTAGCCCTCCTGTTGTTCCATATAAATTCCACTAACTTTTTTTTTATTCTTGAGAATAGATCTAAAGGTGGTGATAAGGGAATGTATTGAAATAAATAAAGTATTTTAGGTAAAATATTACTTTTAAGTATATTGATTCTCCCGATCATCGACATTGGTAGTGACATCCATCTCTGAGTTAACTCACTGATATCTGACATTAAGGCTTCATAGTTGACACTGGCGACTGATTCTAGCTTAGGCATAATTTGGATTCCTAAATATTTAAACTGATTTACAACATTGAATTGATTTACCTCAGGGGCTGGGTAATTTCTCTGGGTCTCATTTAGCATTAATATTGAAGATTTAGTTTTATTTATTTTATATCCTGATATTTCCCCAAAATTCTTTATTAAATTCAACAAGGTTGGAATTGATTTTTTTAGATTCGACATAAACAAAATTATATCATCGGCGTACAGGGAGATTTTATGTTCTGTTGGTCCAACTTTAATTCCATATATTTGTGAATGTAAACGTATCGCTATCGCTAAAGGTTCAATTGCCATAGTAAACAGTAAAGGTGAAAGTGGACAGCCTTGTCGACATCCTCTATTGATTTTTATTGGTTTTGAAATATTGTTATTTGTTAGGATTTCTGCTGTAGCATTATTGTATATTATTTGAACCCATTTTATGAAATTATTTCCAAGTCCAAACCTTTGTAGGACTTCAAAAAGAAAGGGCCATTCAACTCTATCAAAGGCCTTTTCGGCGTCCAATGATAGGAGAGCTGTATCCGGTGCTTCTTTATTAAAATAAATAATATTAAATAGTCTTCTTACATTATGGAAGCCTTGTCTACCCTTTATAAAGCCATTCTGATCTCGATTAATAATATTTGGTAAAATTTCTTGTATTCGTCTTGCTAAAATTTTACAGATTATCTTAAGGTCGGCGTTTAATAGGCTTATTGGTCTCATATTTTCACATTTATTAGAGGGCTTACCTGGTTTTGGCAGCAGTATAATTAAGGCATTATTTATGTATGATGGTAAATTATTATTTTGAAATGCTTCTAAAACCATTTCCAAAAAAGGTTTTATTAATTTATTCTTAAATTTTTTATAAAGGTCAACTGGAAGACCATCTGGTCCTGCACTTTTTCCTGATTTCATATTATCAATGGCTAGCCCAACTTCTTCTTGACTAATTTTAGACTCCAATATCTCCCTGTTTTCATTTGGAATACACGGTATAGATAGTTCGTTCAAAAACCCATTTAGTTTTGTTAAATCAGGTTCATTTTTGGTATCATATAATTTTTCATAGTAATCTCTAAAGGCTCTATTAATTTCTAAAGGATCTATAACTACCTGTCCATTACTTATAATACTGGTAATTGGTGTTTTAATTTCCAATTGTTTAATCTGCCATGCTAATAATTTTCCTGATTTTTCACCTTGTTCATAAAAAGATTGTTTCAATCTTAGAAGACTCGAGGCAGCTCTATTCGCTGATTTTTTGTCGTATTCAGCTCTCAAAATCAGTAATTCATTCTCCAACCTTGGGTCACTTCCTGCATACACTTTTTCCTGAAGATTTTTTATTTTATGTTCCAATTTAGCTCTCTCCTCTCGAGTCTTCTTAGATTTTGATCCTGTATAACTAATAATATGTCCCCTAATAAAAGCTTTGAAAGCCTCCCACTTTACACATGCTGATGTTTGTGTAGTATTGATGTCAAAGAACTCGTCTATCTGTTTTTCTATATACTTGACAAATTCCTCATCCTGAAGCCATTTATGCTGAAATTGCCATCTACCTGATTCCTTTGTCAATTTTTTATCTACATATATTAGACAACAGGGTGCATGATCAGAGATCACGATGTTATCATAAAAGCAGTTTTGAATCTTGGACCTTAATTCTGTGGAAATCAAAAAATAATCAATACGTGAGAATGTCTTGTAGGTACTGGAATAACAAGAATAGGCTTTAACTTGTGGTTTCATTTCTCTCCATATATCTAACAATCTCAATTCTTTCATAAAATGATTAATAGTCATCCTACATCCAATGTGCGTACAATCCAGTCCTGTTGATCTATCCACACCTGGATTCAATGTACAATTAAAATCCCCTGCTATTATATGTTGCCCTGTAAGTGATGATAAGATGAGAAATAAATTAGCAAAGAACTTCTGATCATCTATATTGGGACCATATAAGTTCACAAGATTTATATTTTCTAATAGCAAAGAACCTTGAATGATTACATATCTTCCAAATTTGTCTCCAATTACATTTTTCACTTGAAAAGGAACTGATTTATGTATGAGAGTCACAACTCCCCTGGCTCGGGATGAAAATGAAGAGGTGAATACACTTCCCTGCCATCTACTCCTAATTCTTTTAACATCCTCCTCTATCAGATGAGTTTCTTGTAAAAACACAATTCTTGAACCCATGTCCTTTATTTTATTCATAACTTGTTTAAGTTTTTTTAAATTTTGTAGACCTCTGCAATTCCATGAAGTTAAATTAAGATTAACACTTTGGTCCATGATCAATAGAGAGTTTGGGATTACCTTGCAGTGTAAACATGCTCATACAGAGAAGCAAAAACATGAGTGGTTGAACATTCATCCTACAAACTACACACAAACAAATTTCCCCTTCCCACACTTGTGGCAAACCCCCCAAAATCAAAAGAAAAATTCTGTCTCCCGATATAGCCATCGACCGTTCCACACCCACGGAGAACAGCCTAAGCCACTCCTTCTTCATCCTCCCAATCACCCTAACTCTACTGCTTTTAATGACGTAACATTAACTCTCCTCTGTAGTTTTCCAACTTAACTCCAAAATTTTTAACAACTTTGTACATCATAGTTTTTTTTTTTTGTTTGTTTGTTTTGTTTTTGTTTTGTTTTTTTAATATATAATGCAATCTATATTTTGTAAACTTACTATTTACTTCAAGTCAGTCAGATGCCTGTGCAAATGCTTAATTATTCTACCTTATATTTTGTTCATGCTTAGCTCCCACCAGTCTCTTCTTCTTCTTTGATCTTCTTGATGAACTCCTGCGCCTCCTCTGGGGTCTTGAAGATGTGGGTTCTGCCCTCATACGTGGTCAGCAGTCTCGCAGGATAGATTACACCATGACGAATCCCAAGGTTGCGCAGCTCCTTACGTACGGGATCAAACTGCTTCCTCAATTGTTGGATTCCTGTGGCCAAATCTGGGTAGAACCGCACCTGCTGGTCCTGGTGTTTAATCTCTCCTTTAGCACGTGCAGCATTGAAGATCTTCATCCTGTCTCTGTTGCTAAGAAACTTCATAATTAAGGTCCTCGGCGGTCCCTTATCTCTCCGTGGGCCAATACGATGTGCTTTTTCCAGAACCACTGCTGATTGCAACTCCTCGCTGCCCAGCACCTCCGGAATCCACTTTTCCAGAAAGGAACATACGTCCCGACCTTCTGATTCCTCTGGAAGACCCACCAGCCTCAAATTATTCTGTCTCGACCGAGATTCCAAATCCAAAATATTATCTTCCAGAGATTTATTTTTTTTTTCCAAAGTACGCACCTTTAATTGAAGACGGGTGACGTCATCTTCAGCACTAGCGAGACGGAGCTCCATCTGCGCCGTTCGTTCTACACAGTCACCCAATTCCTTTCTTATTCCTTCCAACGCTGTCATAATCCCATCAAATCTAGAGGAAAAGTCCGCTCTCATTGAACTCATGGCAGCCATCAGCGCATCTGCGCCATTCCCCGCAGAAATCGCACCGCCGCCAGCCTCCTCCGCCATATATGGAGCCTTGTTTGCTGCGTCACAGACCTGAAAGTCCGTTAATTTGGACTGTTTCGGCGGCTCGCTTTTTCCTTTTCCTGGTTTTCCAGCCTTAGGCTTCGCCGACATATCCTCGCTCAAATGCTGGGATACGTTCTGTCCCAAATGAGAGAGTTATTTGCCGATTTTTTTCTCCAGGAGCAGAGCAGAGCGAGACACGTCCGTCCTACGTGGCAGCCATAACCGGAAGTGAAAATTTCATATTTAATAATAAAGTATTTCACATTCTGGAAAGAAAACTAGTGAGAGACGCATCTAAAGGCCCCAGAACAACTGCCAAGACACTAGTAAATGACTTCGCCAAGTTGGGAATTGTAGTCTCAAAGAAGACAATCACTCGAACCCTGCACGGGAATGGACTGTGAGGTTGCAGATCAAGAAAAACTCAACTTCTGCAGAAGAGACAGCTTCAAGCCAGACTGAAGTATGCCAAGGATAACCTGGAGAAAGATTATGCATGCTGGAAGCCTGTCCTTTGGTCAGATGAGATTAAACTAGAGCTCTTTCGCCATAGAGACTCTGCTGATGTTTGGGGAAAGAAGGAAGAGGTATACAACCCAAAGAACACGGTCCCCACAGTGAAACACAGTAGTGGGAGTATTATGCTGTGGGGATGCTTCTGTGTGTCTGGAACTGAGAATCTCGTCAATGTGGACGGAATCATGAAGAAAGACAGATATGTGAAGATTTTGAAAGAAAACCTCAAGCAGTCACCAAGAAAACTGGATCTGGTTGTCTCTTTGTCTTCCAACACAACAACGACCCAAAACATAGTTGCTCCTGGTGAAGAACTACCTCCAGAAGACCAAAGTGAACATTACTGACTGGCCTGCACAAAGCCCTGACTTGAATCCCATTGAAATTCTGTGGGGTGAACTGAAGACTATCAAATCTGGTGGAGCTTGGAGCTCGAGAGATTCACCAAAGAAGAATGGGATGGGATTGCTCAGGAGTCATATGTGAGACTTGTTGAAAACTACAGTGAACGACTGCAGGCAGTTGTTTGCTGTTATCTAGGAAAAAACCATCTAGCAAAAAGGATGCACAACAGACTATTAGCATCAGGGGGCTTATAATTTTGGCCCTCATAGTTTTTAGTTTTTGTGAAATAATTTTGTTTCTGTGTGCAAAGTAAAATAAGCACCCAAAATAAAACTAGGATGTTTGGGAAAGCTGTGTAAAAATTATTTGCACTGGTTAACAGCGGTTGGGAAATTTAAAAAAAAAAAGAATTTTTTATGGGGGAGCTCGTAATTCTGTCCTCAAATGTATATATTTTTGTGTGGGTCACAAACTTGGTGAGAAACCACAAAGGCGGCTGACCCTCCCTCATCTGGCCTTCACTCACACTGGATAGTAACTCACCACTATGGTGAAACGTAGTCACAAATTTTACCAAATACCTCCCGCTCTTGTTGATTTTATTTAATTGGTTCTGTAAATTCCTATCTGCACAAGAGGAAACACTTGACCTGTGTATCAAGCCAACATTCTGCAGTTGTTTAATGATTGTAGAGAAGAACGGTTGGCTCAGTGACACGGCATATTCAAGCTGCACAGGGATACAACACAAAGAGTAGGAGGGTGCAAGTATTTGCTCCATTCCTAGGACTACCCATCCCAACCATGTGAACTGTTGCATTCTTAAGAACAGTCACACTATTCAAATTTTCCAGATTTTGGGGGGTCAAAAATCAGCCTGTACAGTATAGATACACAGTGTGAGTCAGCCCTAAAAGCCCATTTGCTCTAGAACTGGCCTGTTCACTCCATACCCTTCTGTATACACTTTCAGCAAAAACAGAGTGAATTCTGTAAGGGTTATTTCTTTATTCTGTTTTTAAATCAGAACTGCACATGGCAGTTTTTACATATGAGATTTTTTCCTTCTGTGTAACTCACAGCAATGAATGGAAACGATATGAGCTCTCAGTAGTGGAAATAATCCATGTGGTTCAGGTGAGAGCTTCTTAGAACTGAAGGTAACATTAATGACAGTCACTTATGAACACACTTTAATGCACCATTTGCATATGGGTGCCATTGGACATCTAGTCAACTTTGAGAAAAGAACTGGGAGACTTGTATCTGATCCAACCATTGAATATTTTGTGGTCTCTCATATACTTCTATCACATGTTTGCAGTGCATGCTTACACTTTGCTTGGCATCCAACTTCTTCTCCACAAGTTATTGATTTTTTTAAAGCTTTTGTCAGTTAAAGAAAGCAGAGATCAAAGAAATTTCTAATCTACAGGAAACCAAGTGTGTGTTTGTGGGGGGCCAAAAGCTCTGATGTGTTGATACTCTGCCTTTTCTCCCTCAGTAAACGTTCAGCTGCTGCTGATGAAAGTGGGCCTTCCACCAGCGGAGTGGGAGCCAAGAAGTCCAAATGGAAGACCAGCTTTGGGGATTTCAGCTCCTGGTAGCTCCGACACCTTCAGCTTTCAGCCAGGCTTTATCTAAACTGGCCAGGCTGAGCACAAGCAAAATCAAATTCTCACATTCTTTTCATTTTTGTAATGTTTGCTTCTCCTCATGTGTTGTATCTTATGCAAGAATTGATTAAAGCTGCTTTTTTCATACATTATTTATTGCTGTCCATCTTTCTTTAACGAGCCTGTGATTGTTCATTTTGAGTCATCTTTGTTTTTGTGAAGTAATGTGATAAAGATAACACTAAGGGGACACTGCACAGAATAAGAAGTGGTTAATCTTCATCATCCAAGACTGTCAAATAATAAATGTTTGGCTAATAGCATCCCATTTGTGTTTTTGGTCCTGGACAGTTAAGTCGATCTTTGGTCCAGGTTCTGCTAATAAATGTTTAGGGACATAATTGACTCCCAACATCTGGAGCAATTTCAACACAGAACTAACTTGCAAAACAGGAATCTGGGTTCTTTTTCCCCTTAATTTAACCTTTATTTATACAGGGGAGTTCCACTGAGAGGCAACCTCTCTTTTTCAAGGATGCCCTGTTCACATTCACACAGTTACACATTCACACCTAGAAGCTGCCCAGTACAACCACAGACTGACCTGTAGCCACTGAGCAGGGCCTTTTGCTCAAAGGCACCACAGTGGGGTTAATGAGGGTGGGGCAAACACTGGTACGTTATCTGTCCCACCCAGATCTGATGTGATCATGCCGGTCAAGGGATTGAACTGGCAACCTTCCACTCACCAGTCCACATCCCTAACCATTAGGCCACCACTGCCCCCATTGTTAGAGTTAAGATTCAAAGATTTTATTTATCGATACTACTATACGTACAAGACACAGAGGAGAATTGAAATGGTGTTTCTCTCTCTCTTCAGTGGTGTGTGCAATATAAAGAAAAGAAAAAGGAATAAGGCTGAAAAAGCAACAGCAGTCTATGTACAGTAATGCTACCCATAGTGCAAATGGCGACAAAAGATAGACCCAGATGTCCTATAGTGCAAATAAAGATAAACGATGAAGCCCAGCAACCCTATATACAGAAAAGTAGAGCAGTAATACTCATAGTTGCAAGTTTGGTGCGGTAGTGTAGGTGCAGACAGTGACAGGTCTGCACATGATCAGTATTGCAATAACAGACAGACAACAGCAGATATGACATTTGTGCAAATGGTTGCAGTAAAGTGCACAGACATACAGCAGCAGATGTATTACTGTTGGTGTGCCAGTCTTTCTGTGCCAACAGCTGAGGTAGTTATTGTGCAGGTGAGTGCATTACTGTCTGGGGGTGGGGGGTGGGGGTGCAGAGTTCAGGGTCCTGATGGCCTGATGAACAAAGCTGTTTAGCAGTCTTGGGGAGTGGGCCCAGAGGCTCCGGTACCTTTTCCCCGAGGGCAGAGGGCTGAAGAGGGAGTGTGAAGGGGTGGGAGGTATCGCCTGCAATGTTGATGGCTCTGCAGGTGAGGTAGATGTCCGAGAGGGGGGGCAGAGGGGCACTGATGATCTTGCTGGCTGCTTTCACTGTCCGCTGTAGTGTCTTTCAGCAGGAGGCGGTGCAGCTTCCATACCACACCTTGATGCAGCTGTTGAGGATGCTCTCAATGGTGCCCCGGTAGAATGAGCACATGATGAGGGGTGGGACTCATGCTCTCTTCAGTTTGCGGAGGAAATGGAGGCGAGTTTGAGCCTTCTTGGACACTGATGTGGTGTTGTTGGACCAGGAGAGATCCTCAGAGATGTGAACCCCGAGGAACTTGGTGCTGCTCACCCTCTCCACAGCTGCACCATTGATGATCACAGGGGGATGCTGTGTGTGCCCCCTCCTGAAGTTGACCACAATCTTCTTGGTTTTTCCCACATTCAGGAAGAGATTATTGTCTTTACACCACTGGACCAGTTGGCTCACCTCATTTCTGTAGTTGGCCTCTTTGTTGTTGGTGATAAGGCCCACCACCATTGTGTTTTCTGCAGACTTGATGATGTGGTTGGTGTAGGCTGGTACACAGTCATGGTTCAGCAGGGTGAAGAGCAGCGGGATGAGCACGCAGCCATGTGGGGCCCCTGTGCTCAGTGTGATGTTGGAGGTGTTGCTGCCAACCCGCACATTCTGTGGCCTCCCTGTGAGAAAGTCCAGCACCCAGTTACAGAGAGAGGTTTTGAGACCCAAGTGTCTTGAGTTTTTGTATTAGGTGCTGGGGGGTGATTGTGTTGAATGCTGAACTGAAGTCCAAGAACAGCATTTGCACTTAGGAGTTCTTTGAGTCCAGGTGGGTGAGGCTGGATGGGGAGCAGCAGCGATGGCACCTTCTGTGAATCTGTTTGACCTGTATGCAAACTGAGGTGGGTCATGGGAGGGAGGGAGGATGGACTTGATGTTCTGCATGACCAGCTGCTCGAAGAACTTCATTATGATGGGGGTTAGTGCTACGGGCCGGTAATCGTAGCCGGATGGGATGGGCTTCTTTGGGACTGGTATTATGGTAGCAGTTTTGAAACGTGTGGACAACAGCTTGACTCAAGAAGATGTTGAAGATGTCGGCCAGGACATTCTTGAGCTCCTCTGCACAGTCCTTCAGAACGCAATCCGGTATGTTGTCTGGTCCAGCTGCCTTGCATGGGTTGATCCTACAGATGGTCCTTTTCACGCTAGCCAGATCCAGACTTATGGCCTGCTCGTCTGGTGGAGGAGTGGTCTTCTGTGCTGATGTGCTGTTTTGTGCTTCAAAGCGGCCAAAGAAGTCATTTAGGTTGTTAAGCAGTGTGGTGCCACCCGCACAGGTCTGAGGTGGAAGTTTGTAGTTGGTGAGGGTCTGTGTGCCACGCCAGAGGGAACGTGCATCTCTGGTGTTGCTGAAGTGGCCGGATATTTTCTTGCTGTACTGTCGTTTTGCCTTCTTGATGCCACGGGACAGGTTGGCCCTAGCTGTTGTTAGGCCTGGAGTGCTGCCAGCCCTGAAGGCTCCTTCCCGAGCCCTCAGGAGCCTGTGGACCTCTGCTGTCATCCATGGCTTTTGGTTGGCATGAACAGTGATGGTTTTGCAGTGAGCGACATCATCAATGCATTTAGCTATGTATGTTATGTTAGTACTGATGAGTGTGTGAGAAGATGGACTTGAACCCACAACCTCCCGGTTGTTGAGGGTGGATTCTCTACCACTAGGCCACCGCCCTGGTCAAGTACTATAAAATCAGTACGGAATTTAAAAGACTGGAGAAAGAGAAACCAAAGCTATGTAATGAAATATAGTAAAAATGGAAAAAAAAAAATGTGCACCATACTACAGTAGTAAGAACCCCCCCCCCCCCGACAAATAGCATATTTATAATTGAATGGATAGAAACACAGTATCAGGATATGGGAAAATACAATTTACCAGCAAACAACAATGTATAATTTTTATTTCATAAATTGAGCACACATTTGTGGCATGTGCAAAACTCTGGACACCCGACACACTTAATCATACCAATTAAAACAATCACCATAGTGGGGTGATATGAAACTGACAGCAGCTTTCTGAATCCAGACCTAGGCATGCAGGATGGGAAAATGTATTACAACAGTCCATATAAGACGTGGTTTAAAAAAAAAACAGCCACGGGGGGTACACAAGTCAGCATACTCCTAGTGCCGGTCCCAAGCTCGGGTAAATGGGGAGGGTTGTGTCAGGAAGGGCATCCGACGTAAAACCTTTGCCAAATCAAACGTGCTGCTCATGATGAATGAGACTTTCATACCGGATCAGTTGAGGCCCAGGTGAACAACGACCGCCACTGATGCTGTTAACCACTTGCACTCCGGGCAATTTTCCTAAAAATGCCAAAAAATAACGTGCCCAAAGTAAATCGAAAGCTGTTATTCAACCCTTTGCAGCATCTTCATGGGGTTGGTCTCATTTAAATGAAAACACTTTGAATTTTTGGCAAAAAAAACATAATCTCTCTACGTGCTCCGGCCACTGAGTTACAGTCATCTAAACATACTGAACTTGAAGAAAAAAAAATTGGACACAGTGTTTTTTTGGATACAAATGCTTGTAAATAACACACAGCTGTCCGATCCGGCTGGAAAATGCAACAGAAATGTAGAACCAAGTGTTATCCAGCTGAGATCCAAACTTGGTAACAATACCACAAAAAATGAATATTTTACACAACTTTGTTCTCAGGCTGTTCCCAGGCGTTTTGGAACTGTGCCAAATTGTGCCAAATGGCACAGTTTGGAAAAACGTCTGTAACTTTTGAATAATTCAATGTAGAATCTTCATTTTAGGCTCTAATGAAAGGTCACACTCAGGGCTGTGTCTGTGTGTGTGTGGGCGGGGGGTCGTTCCCCCCCCCCCGCTACCAAGGACCGACTTCGGCCCTCGCTACAGACGGATTACACTCCTTGCATGTTTTCACAGCGGCTCCCCCCCCCCCTCGCTACTGTGTGTGTGTGTGTGGGGGGGGGACCGTGAACGGACCGTGAACGCCGCCCCCCCTCGCTACAGAAGAGGGCCATCGCTACATGATGGAATAGACTGATATGGTATGATATGATATGGTTCCCCCCGCGGCCCGGGGGGCGTTCGGACCGTGAACGCCCCCCCCCTGCTCCTCTTCTGCAGCGGGGGGGGGGGGGGGGCGTTCACGGTCCGAACACGGCAAATGAACCGTTTATCGCGGCGCACGCACTTCGTACTTTGTGCGCAGTACAGTTGTAATTTACTGATCGGTCAAAAGTCATTTTTGGATTACAGTTTTCAGGGATAAATAATAATTTAGCTTATAACACCTTACCTCTTCAAAGCAGCAGAGTCGTGGCGAACATCTCTTCCCACGCGTCAGACGAACGCGACGCTGCTCCGCTCGTGGATCCCGATCAACATAATTCCATTATTGCCGTTTTGGCGAATGATTTACGACTTTTGTCGTCGTCCTCCGTCTATTCTGCTGGAATGAGTGCAGGTCCCACTTGTGGGTGTTCTCCATGCTGCTGGGTCTGTGTCCAGCGTCCTTTGTTTTCATCTGTTGCAACAGTAAATCTCTCTTCACCCTGCCTGAATTCCTGTGCTTCAATTGGCTCCTGCGTTCACAGTAGGCAGGTCCACCTTCCTAGATTTTCATTCATTGGCTCCTCAAGGTTTCAGAAACCCAATTCAAGGCTCTTATTAGTCGAATGAGAGGTCAATCAGATGAACTAATCTGTTCGCGGCTGTCTCTGCAGTTTTTTTTTGAGTGGCGCTTGGACGCTACTACATCACCATCACCACCATCATGCGTCATGCATCCAAGCGCGCACGAGGGCGCTCTCGTGCGCCCTCGTGCGTCATAGGACGCAGAGACTTGCCCGCCCGCGGAACAACGGAGCGCAAGTGGTTAACCGACAGGGTGATTGTGGAAATTGGACTACTGTTGGTTGAAGATTTGGGAGGAGGAGAGGGGGAAGGTGTGTTAGGAGGGAGAGAGAGAAAAGGAAAGGTAGAAGTGTGGAGGTGAGAGTAGGGATGTTAAATGTAGGGACTATGACTGGTAAAGGCAGAGAGTTGGCTGATATGATGGAGAGGAGAAAGGTAGATATACTGTGTGTTCAAGAAACCAGATGGAAGGAGAGCAAGGCTAGGAACACTGGAGGTGGATTTAAACTGTTCTACCATGGTGCAGATAGGAAGAGAAATGGAGTAGGAGTAATCTTGAAGGAAGAGTATGTGAAGAGTGTTCAGGAGGTAAAGAAGGAGTCAGACAGAATGATGAGTTTGAAGCTAGAAGTCAAAGGTGTGATATTGAATGTTGTCAGTGTGTATATCCCACAAGTTGGATGTCAGAAGCGAAAAAGGAATTCTGGAGTAAGTTGGATGAAGTGGTAGAGAATGTTCCCAGGGGGAGAGAGCGGTGATTGGAGCAGACTTTAATGGACATGTAGGTGAAGGGAACAGAGGTGATGAGTAGGTCCTTGATAGGTATGGTCTTAAGGATTGAAATGTGGAAGGACAGATGGTTGTGGATTTTGCTAAAAGGATGGAAATGACTGTGGTGAACACATACTTTTAGAAGAGAGCGGAACATAGGGTGACTTACAAGAGTGGAGGAAGGTTCACACAGGTGGACTACATCTTATGCAGAAGGAGAAATCTGAAAGGGATAGGAGACTGCAAGGTGGTGGCAGAGGAGAACGTAGTTAGACAGCATCGGATGGTAGTCTGTAGAATGACTTTGCAAAGCAAGAAGAGAAAAACAGTGAAGGAAGAGCCACAGATTAAGTGGGAGAAGTTGCAGAAGGAAGAAGGTTGCACAGAGTTCAGGAAGAAATTGATACAGGCTCTGGGTGGTAGGGAAGAATTACCAGATGACTTTGGAAGTACAGCAAAAGTATTGAGGGAAATGGGTAGAAAGGTATGTGGTGTATCCAGTGGACAGAGGAAGGGAGACAAGGAGACTTGGTGGTGGTATGAGGAGGTACTGGGAAGTATTCAAAGGAAGAGGTTAGCAAAGAAAAAGTGGGTAGTCAGGGAGATGAAGAAAGTAGGAGTATTTGGAATCTGCAAAGAGAAATCTGCATGGCAAAGAGAGAGGTGCCAATGGAAAAGGCATATAGTAAGTTGTATGAGAGGCTGGACACTAAGGAAGGAGAAAAGGAGTTGTATCGATTGGTTTAACAGAGAGCTTGAGCTGGAAAGGATGTACAGCAGGTTAGGCTAATTAAGGACAGAAATGGTAATGTACTAACAAATGACGAGAGTGTGTTGAGAAGGTGGAAGGAGTACTTTGAAGAGCTGATGAATAAAGAAAATGAGAGCGAGAGGAGGAAGGAGGGAGGAAAGAGTGAACAAAGAAGTCCCAAGGATTAGCAAGGCAGAAATGAGGGCAGCTTTGAAGAAGATGAAGAATGGAAAGGTGGTTGGTCCAGATGACATATCTGTGGAGGTATGGGGATGTTTAGGAGAGATGGCAGTGGACTTTTTAACCAGATTGTTTAACACAATCTTGGAGAGTGAGAGGAAGCCTGAGGAGTGGAGAAGAAGTGTTTTGGTACCAATTTTCAAGAACAAAGGTGATGCTCAGAGCTGTAGTAACTACAGAGGCATCACCGGAGTGGTGGCTCAGTTGGTAGAGCATCCGCCCCACACCCGGGAGGCAGGGGCTCAAATCCCGGCCGGGTCATGCCGAAGACCATATAAAAGCGGAACTTCCTGCTGTCCAGCATGATGCTCAGCAATAATGGAATGGAGGAGGGAAATCTGTGGCGGCGCCTTGCATGGCAGCGGCTCTCTGATTCTACACATGGGGTGTGTGTGATTAACACTGTACATAGATAGGTAAAACACAATTTCGTTCTACTGTACATGATTGGTTGTATGGTTGAATGACAATAAAGGGTGATTTAATTTAATTAATAAAGTTGATCAGCCACACTATGAAGATATGGGAAAGAGTTGTTGAAGCCAGGTTAAGAGGAGAGGTGACAATCAGTGAGCAGCAGTATGGTTTCATGCCAAGAAAGAGTACTACAGATGCAATGATTGCTTTAAGAGTGTTGATGGAGAAGTATAGTGAAGGTCAGAAGGAGTTGCACTGTGTCTTTGTGGATCTAGAGAAAGCATATGATAGGGATCCAAGACAGGAAATGCGGTACTGTATGAGAAAGGAGTGTCAGAGAAGTATGTGAGGGTGGTGCAGGACATGTATGAGGACAGCGAGACGTTGGTGAGGTGCACTGTAGGAGCGACGGATGGATTCAAGGTGGGGGTGGGACTACATCAGGGATCAACTCTGAGCCCCTTCTTGTTTGTCATGGTGATGGACAGGCTAAAGGACGAGGTCAGGCAAGAGTCTTCGTGGACCGTGATGTTTGCAGACGACATTGTGATCTGTAGTGAGAATAGGGAGCAGGTAGAAGAGAACTTGGAGAGGTGGAGGTATGCTTGGAGAGAAGAGGAATGAAAGTCAGTAGAAGCAAGATAATATATGAGTGTGAATGAGAGGGAGGCAGGTGTAACGGTGAAGATGGACAGAGCAGAAGAAGTGAAAGTAGATGAGTTTAAATACCTGGGGTCAACCATTCAAAGCAATAGAGAGGTGAAGAAGAGAGTGCAGGAAAGGTGGAGTGGGTGGAGATGAGTGTCGGGTGATTTGTGACAGAAGGGTAGCAGCAAGAGCAGCAGCCAGAGTGAAAGGGAAGATTTACAAGATGGTAGTGAGACCTGCTATGATGCATGGCTTTGGAGACAGTGCCGCTGACAAAAAGACAGGAGGTGGAGCTGGACGTGGCAGAGTTGAAGATGCTAAGATTTTCATTGGGAGTGACTAGGAGGGACAGGATTAGAAATTTGTATGTCAGAGGGACAGCTCAGGTTGAGCGGTTTGGAGACAAAGTAAGAGTCAAGGCTGAGATGGTTTGGACATGTGCAGAGGAGAGATAGTGGAGATACTGGACAAAGGATGTTGAAGATAGAGCTGCCAGGCTGGAGGAAAAGAGGAAGACCACAGAGAAGATTCATGGATGCAATGAAGGAGGACATTGAGAGGGTTGGTGTTACAGAGGAAGATGCAAGGGATAGGGTGAGATGGAGACAGATGATCCGCTGTGGTGATTCCTAAAGGGAGCAGCTGAAAGAAGAAGAAGCTATAAGATGTGATAAAAGCATTTTTTAAACTCCTATTGTGTCTATTTTGGCCTTTAAAGACTGACTTTGCATCCTCTCCATTAAAATACTTGCACTCTAAAAAATGTCAGTGTACATATGATGTACTTTTTTTTTTGACAAATTGACACAGTTCCCAGAAGTGTTAATGAAATTTCTCCTACTTTATCTCCTCAGGGCTTAACTATTGCAGCACCATTTTCCACCCAAATTAGACACCCTTCTTCAGAGAGACTGGTTTCAGTTCATATTTATTTAAAAGGTATTGAGCCCCGGTTAACCCCATTCTCTGTCTTTCATCACTGCTGAGCACCATGGTTGATGCCATGCTAATGTTAGCTGTTAGCTTCAGCTGTTAGAACCAGCCTGACCTAACCAAGATAAAATTGGTTGAATGGGAGAATACAAACGCCAAGATAATGCATCGTTAAGGACATGGGTGTGTGGTTTGAGTGGTTAGTAAGACAAGACCTGAGGGCTGTACTATGAAGCCAGATTAGTAGCTTAGCTGGGTAAGTTGAGGCTTCAGACATGGTTTTCCGTACCACAAAGCTGGCTCTCTTTTTAATGGGTTAGATCACCATGGTAATTTAGGCTGAAATCATAACGTGGTCAAGACAGGTTATGTTGAGAATTTAGGCTTAAAATAAGCTGAAAGTGCTCTGTGGTCACTAATAATCGTAGTTGTCTGAAATGTATGAAAGATATACAGATCTCTGGGGAAAGGAAAATTTCAGTACATTTATCCAAACCTGATCTGTGATGTTAATTCCTCAAACAGCTGCAGTACAGTTACAGTGATATATACTGTATGTATCTTACTGGTTCAGGAATTTTGACATATTTAGTTGTTTTTTTAAATCAAAGAATAAACCTGTAGGGCTGAGCAATTAACCAAAATAAAACTGGAACCGACATTCAGGGTGTATAACCAACATAATCTTGTTCATGTCAGTTTTTTCAGTTATTCCACTATCCTCTCTCTGTGTGTGTGTGTGTGTGTGTGTGTGTGTGTGTGTGTGTGTGTGTGTGTGTGTGTGTGTGTGTGTGTGTGTGTGTGAGTGAGTGAGAGAGAGAGAGAGCTTTTCATGTGCTGCCCCTTTAGGATGTGCCCGCGGAGATACAGGCATGGGCACATACAGTAACTCCGGATGCAGCAGAAACACGGGTGGAACAATTAAAGCCTGCTTGTAACACAAACAAATGTGGTCTCCTCTACATAATGTGATGATTGACTATTTCTTCTGAAGAGGCCAAGAAAAAGCGAGCAAAGTGCACGAATACTAACACTAAAAGGAGCAGAGGCTAAGTTGCTGTTAGCCTCTGACGGCTATCTGCATTGGCTCAACTTTTTTTTTACATTGGGAATGGCCAAGCTAAGTCTGTATTTAAGAACCCGATAAGAGACACATAATCACAATGTAAATGGTGTTCACTTATATAGTGCTTTTTTCTCATCTCTAGATGACCAAAGTGCTTTACAGATCCTGCTATCCACCCATTCACACACACATTCACACTGATGGCGGCGGAGCTGCCATACACAGGTGCTGGCCTGACCCACCAGGAGCAACTGGGGGTTCAGTGTCTTGCTCAAGGACACTTCGACATACAGACTGCAGATAGCAGGAATCGAGCCCCTGACCCTCCGATCAGTAGTCGGCCACACTACACCTGCACCACGGCCAATGCCGTGGTAACACAATCATGGGTGTGTAAAGGACTCCTCTAATGCAGCTAACAAGCTAATTAACTACTGTGCACAACTCCTTAGGGAGGTGTGTTGTAAATGCTGGACAATGTTTATTTTATGTGTGAAATGACAATAGTTCTTTATTATATTATGCTCATTTAGTACCGCAGTGATAAACAGTCTTGTGTAACGTGTGTAATGAAAACCAACATTAAGAAGGTCAGTTACCATGATGCTAGTCAATTTACCATGTTACAGTAATCCATGCCTTCATTACATCTCGGCTGGATTACTGTAGCGCATTTTATTTTGGAGTTGGCCAGTCTTCCCTCTCACGTCTCCAGTTGGTTCAAAATGCCGCTGCATGTCTTTTAACTGGAACACATAAGCGGGACCACATTACACCCATTTTAGCTTCCCTCCACTGGCTGCCTGTACTCTTAACGGTTCATTTTAAAATTCTTTTGTTTTTGAATCATTAAATGGCCTTGCCCCGCCTTACCTCTCAGAGCTGCTTCATCCTTACACTCCTGCTTGGTCTCTTAGGTCAGCTGATCAGCTGCTCCTGGAGATACCGAAATTGAAAAGGAAGCTCAGAGGGGACAGAGCTTTTCTTGTTGTTGCTCCTAAATTGAGGAATAATCTGCCTTTGTCCGTCAGACAGGCCTCTTCACTGTCCAGTTTTAAAACTCATCTTAAAACTCATTTTTATTCTTTGGCTTTTGACCCAGTTTGAGACATTGGTTTTACTTGCTTTTGTAGCTTTTATTGTATGACTACTATTTATTTGTGCCGTATTGTATTTTTAGTTGTATTTTATTGTTTTTATGTCTTATGTTTTTAATATTTTATTTATTTTTGATGTACAGCACTTTGTGTCAGCTGTGGTGGTTTTTAAAGTGCTTTATAAATAAAGGTGGATTGGATTGATGCTGATTTAAGGTCAAATTGCCCAGCCCTAAAAACCTGTCAGGATTACGCAAAAACTACTGGATGGATTTTGATGACATTTTCATCAGAGGTAGCCCTTGGATCAAGGATGAACCCATTAAATTTTGATGATGATCTGAGAGTGCATACCTCCACCAAGGACCTTGTTTTTATTTGTGCAGCAGGGTTACACAAAACCTACTGCATGGATTTGGATGGCATTTTCACCAGAGGTGGTCCTTGGGCTAGAGAGGAAGCCATTACATTTTGGTGATGATCTGAGAAGGCATACCTCCACCAACACTCTTATCTTTTCACAGAGCCTTAGCAAGAATACTCCAAAACTACTGGATGGATTTGGATGAAATTTTTACCAGAGGTGGTCCTTGGCCTAGAGAGAAACCTATAACATTTTGGTGATGATCCAAGAATGCATACCTCCGCCAAGGCTCTTATCTTCTCACAGTATGTTAGCAAGAATCTGCAAAAACTACTGGATAGACTTTGCTGCAGTTTTCATCAGAAATGTCTCGTGGCCCACACACGATCCCATTACATTTTGGAGGTGATCCATGACTGACGGAAGGAGACTTGGTGGAGGTATGCGCTCTCTGAGTGCTTTTCTAGTTGTGAAGGCGAGCAGAAGTAGAGCTAGCAGATGTATTCTTCAGTTGTTTTGGTGAACATGGCGTTCATCATTAAAGTTGTCGGCTAACATCCTAAGCGTGTGGTTATTATCGTTCAACATTGGTAGCAGAGGATCATTTGCAAATATAGAATCCCGCCAATGTTTGATAAGGGGAAGTCTTACGAAAGTTGGAAGAATGAAGTGATGATTTAGACTCAAGTCATGGAGCTGGGGAAAAAAGAAACAAGCGCTCACTGTGGCTTTAGCGCTATTGGAGGGAGAATGGGAAGTTGCAATGGAGACACCGATAGATGATATGAATAAAGACATGGGTATAGAATAGAATAGGCTTTATTGTCATTGTACAGTTGTACAGTACAGCAAAATTGTGGGTGCTTCACCAGGCTACTGCGCAATAAAGGAAGAGAGAATGATAAGATAAAACACGGTTACAGAACACATGATTAAACATACAACTGAAATAAAAATAGCCCAGGATTATGGAAATATACACAGGTATGGTAGTGGCTTCATGGATGGAACTATGTACAGTACATAAGAGTGCAGAGTGGAGAACACACAATTGCATATGCAATTGAGTAAAATGGCTCAAAAATTAAGGAGAATATACATAGTAGTGGTTTCACGGATGGGTCAATATACATGACAGTGTGGAGTGGAAAAACAGGTGTGTTATTGTGATAATTAAAAAGGTTCTCAGTTCTGTGCATGTGAGCATTCAGAGGGAGGGGGTAGGGGCCTCTGACTGTTTGCAGTCCGGATGGCCCAGGGAAAGAAACTGTCAGTCTGGAGGTGTAGGATCTGATTGATCTGAACCATCATCCAGAGGGGAGCAGGTCAAACAGAGGGTGGGTGGAATGTGAGGGGTCTGTTGGATCTGGAGATGTGCTCCAGGGAGGGCAGAGGGCTGCTGCTGATTTTTTGGGCGGTGTTGATGACCCTCTGCACAGCCTTCCTATTCTCGGCCATGGAGCCGGCATACCACACACCCAGACAGTAGGTGAGTATGCTCTCCACTGAGCAGTGGTAGAAAGTCAACAACAGCTTCTCATCCAGGTTGTTCTTCCTCAGGACACAGAGGAAGTGCAGCCGCTGCTGGGTTTTCCTCACCAAGGCCTTGGTGTTGACAGTCCAGGAGAGGTCAGAGGAGATGTGGGTGCCTAGGAACCTGAAGGTGGGGATGGTTTCCACGCAGTTGCCATTTATGAGGGGGGGGGGGGGGGGTCCTGTCTGTTCTTTATGAAGTCCAGTATGAGTTATTTGGTTTTTTGGACATTCATTTTCAGGTTGTTTGCTTGACACCACAGCAGCAGGTTCTCTACCTCTGCCCTGTATGCCTTCTCATCGTCATCTGTGATGAGCCCAACAAGGTGGTATCGTCTGTGTACTTCACGATGATGGTGGTTGGGTGGGTTGGAATACAGTCAAAGGTGCAGAGGGAGTACAATAGTGAGCTGAGTATGCAGCCCTGGGGGGAGCCAGTGCTGAGAGACAGTGTGGAAGAGTGGTGGGGACCAAGTCTGACTGTTTGTGGGCGGTTGGTGAGAAAGTTTTTTTGTCCAGGAGCAGGTGTGTGTGTGTGGGGGGGGGGCATCTGGAGGAGGTGCAGTTTATTGATCAGGATGTCCGGGATGATGTGCTGAATGCTGAGCTGTAGTCCACAAAGAGCATCCTCACATAGCTTCTTGGGTTCTCCAGGTGGCTTAGCGCTCTGTGGAGTGTGGTGGCAATGCCGTCTTCTGTAAACCGATTCTCCCTCTAGGCGAACTAGTAGGGGTCAAAGGAAGGGGAAGGACCATCCCTGATGTGCTGGGACACCAGTCGCTCAAAACAATTCATGACTACAGACGTGAGTGCTATGGGTCTGTAGTCGTTCAGGCTGTCAATTGTGGACTTTTTGGGGATGGAGATGATGATGGAGACCTTGAGGCAGGAGGGGACAGTGGCATGCATTGTGGAGAGGTTGAACAGCTTGGTGCGGATCTCTGCCAGCTGGTCTGCACATGCTTTGACCACTACACCTGGGATGCCGTCAGGACCAGCAGCTCTGCGGGGGTTCATCACTGCTCACAGTTCCCCCTCACCTCGTGTACCTGTGGGGGGGGGGGGGACTCAAACTGGGAAAAGAAGCTGTTCAGCTCTTTGCCAGAGTGAGGCTGCTGTCCAATGTTGGGAGGCACTCACTCCTGTAGTTGGTGAGAGCCTGAATGCCTCTCCAGATCTGTCTGGGGGTGTTGTCTGTGAGAAAGCCCTCCACCTTCCTCCTGTAGGCGTTCTTAGCGTGTTTTATGCCTCTTCTCAGGTTGGCTCTGGCAGTGCTGTACAGAGAGCTGTCCCTCTGCCTGAAGGCTGAGTTGCAAGCTCTGGTCAGAGCCTGGACTTTACTGGTCATCCAGGGTTTCCGGTTTGGAAAGAACCAGATGTGTTTGGTGACTGTCACATTTTCTACACATTTAATGTAGAAAAGGACAGACTCGGTATAGGAGCAGAGGCAGACTTACCATTAGGCAAAGGTAGGTGACTGCCTTAGGCTCCGATCTGCTAAGGGCCCCAATATACTAGGAGCCCCATGTATATATATTTATTAAATGTTTAGCATATTTTACTTGATGTCTGACAAAATAAAGAAACTCCAGTATTTACATAAATGGCAAATCAAATCACAAATGTAACATCCTTCCCCCTTCTCCTCAGACTGTTGGACTCATCCATGTTGTCTCTGAGACATGCGCTTGTGCATATCGTTGGTTACATTGTAAACAAACTGTACAGCGGCAGAATGAAATGAAGTTATCCGAGCGGTACAGAAATATGGAGAAAAAGGGAAGGGCACAGAATTTTTTTTTTATCAAAACAACATTTTTCACTTCAACCTGAGAGGAGACTTACCCTCCCAAGGAACAGATAGCAGCACTGCTTGTACGAGCACACATGATGCTAATGACGGATGATTTTATGGCATCTCTCCACAATGGAGTGCTCTTCAGGCAGGCGGACTTTTTTCAACACAAACCCAGTACTTCATATACGTACAGTATGTGGTCAAGACAATTCAGTTCAATTCAATTTTATTTATATAGTGCCTAATCACAACACAGGTTATCTCAAGGCACTTTACAAAAAAACAAAAGGACTGGGTTTAGGCCATACTCTCAAATTTATAGAACCCAGCAGACACCCCTAAGAGCAAGCACTGCGGCGACACAGGCGAGGAAAAACTTCCCTTTAACAGGCAGAAACCTCGAGTGGAACCATAGCTCATAGAGGACGGCCATCCGCCTCAACTGGCTGGGTTGAAAAAAGAGGTAAAAAGTAGGAGGCCTGGCAGTAGCTACATTCAAAACAAGCATAACAAATACAATTCAACATTAACATTCACAGTCAGACCTTCCAGCATCAAGCCAGGTTAGGCTTCACATGCGAGTGAAGGCCTGGCAGCAGCAACATTTTTAACTATAGGCCTTATCAAAGAAAAGAGATTTCAACTTGCTCTTGAATAAAGAGAAAGTGTCTGCCTCCCGAACTGAACTGGGAAGATGGTTCCACAGGAGGGGAGCTTGATAACTGAAAGCTCTACCTCCCAATCTACTGGAGACCTTGGGGACCACCAGTAGTTTGGATTTTTGGGAGCGCAGAGCTCTGGTTGGATGATAGGTAACTATGAGTTCTTGCAGGTAAGAAGGAGCCATACCATTACAGGTACATCTCAAAAAATTAGAATCTCATGAAAAAGTTCAATATTTTTTGTCACTCATTTCAGAAAGTGAAACCCATATAGTATATAGATTCATTACACAGAGAGTGATATATTTCAAGTACTTATTTATTTTAATCTTGATGATTATGGCTTACAGCCCATGAAAACCCCAAATTCAGTTTCTCAAAAAATTAGAATATTACATTAAATTAATTTTAAAAAATAATTTTTTAATAGAAATGTTGGCCGACTGAAAAGTATGTCCATGTACACACTCAATACTTGGTCAGGGCTCCTTTTGGATTAATTACTGTATCAATGTGGCGTGGCATTGAAGTGATCAGCTTGTGGCACTGCAAGCTCCATAGATTCTCTATGGAGTTTAGGTCAGGAGAGTTTGCTGGCCAATCAAACACAGTGATGCCATGGTCATGAAACCAGGTTTTGATATTTTTGGCAGTGTTGGAGGGAGGGGTGCCAAGTCCTGCTGGAAAATGAAATCAGCTTCTCCATAAAGCTTTCAGCAGAGGGAAGCATGAAGTACTCTAAAATTTCCTGGTAGACGACTGCGCGAACTTTGGTCTTGATAAAACACAGTGGACCAACACCAGCAGATGATATGGTTCCTCAAATCATCACTGACTGTGGAAACTTGACACTAAACCTCAAGTAACTTAGATTCTGTGCCTCTCCACTCTTTCTCCAGATTCTTGGACTTTGATTTCCAAGTCAAATGCAAAATTTATTTTTATCTGAACAGAGGTCATCTGCTGGTATTTGTCCGCTGTGTCTTATCAAGACCAAAGTCACCGCAGTCGTCTATCAGGAAATTTTAGAGCATTTCATGCTTCTTTGTTGACAAGCTTTATGGAAAAGCTGATTTCATTTTCCAGCAGAACTTGGCATCCCACAACACTGCCAAAAGTATCAAAACCTGGTTTAATGATCATGGCATCACTGTGTTTGATTGGCCAACAAACTCTCCTGACCTAAACCCCATAGAGAATCGATGGAGTATTGTCAAGAGGAAGATGAGAGACACCAGACCCAACAATGCAGACGAGCTGAAGGTCACTATCAAAGCAACCTGGGCCTACAGGACACCTTGATATTGTAATTAACCCCTTGCACTCTGGTCAATTTCCCTAAAAACGCCTAAAAATAACGTACCCAAAGTAAATCAAAAGCTGTTCTTCAACCCTTTGCAGCATCTTCATGGGGTTGGTCCCATTTAAAAGAAAACACTTTGAATTTTTTGGCAAAATAGTCATAATCTCTCTAAGTGCTCCTGCCACTGAGTAACAGTCATCTAAACATACTGAACTTGAACAAAATAAAGTTCGCTTGAGTGGGTTTTTTTTTTTAGATACAAATGCTTGCAAATAACACACAGCTGTCAGATCTGGGCTGGAAAATGCAACAGAAATATAGAACCAAGTGTTTGTCATATGGGGTGAGACGCCGTGTTATCCGGCGCTCAGGCCATATTCCTCCTCAGCCCAGCTCTTATTGTGACAGCGTCTCAGCGGGCTCCCAGCTGTCAAGCTCTACAGGACGGCTGGAGCCCAATTACCCCTCATCAGCTGAGGTGCTGTCAACCAGTATTAAAGGGAGCAGCTCCGATCATTCGGGGCTGTGACCTCGCACCATTATCCACGCTCTTCTCCGGCGTGGGTAAGGCTGGAACCCCTTCGTCTGGCGCCAGCCACACGCTCGTCATTCAGCATCGTGTGTAAGTGTTTTTCCTTGTATGATCATTTGTGTTTTGGTGTTTTGGCCCCCCGAGGCCCTGTTCCTTTGTTCCTTTTCCCTTATTATAATAAACATCGCAAACTCACTGGTCTGGCCTTGGCTCTCATTGTATGGCTCGTGAGAGCCATACGTAACAGTAGGTCACAGCCAAGTGAGTTGCCGGCGGCCGTGAGTTTGCTAAAGTGGACTTGTTCTTCCCTGTCTGGGTGTCTGCTCTGAGGGCATGCAGTCTCCCAGAAGCCGCGTTCGGCGCCTGAGCGATGAGCTAACGACCGCCTTGGAGTATGTTGACGGGACGCTCTTCACCGCCTCCCTTTACGACAATCCCAACGATATACGCAGGCACCTAGAGTACGCTGAGGTTCTCCTCGACAAAATCCCTCGCTACTCCATCCACCCTGAGGTCTGTGCCAGGAGGGACGCCATTGCTTCGCAATGCGAGATTCTCTGTGGGCTGAAGGGAAATCCCGGCAGGAAGCCGAAGAGGAGTCGTCGTCGCCCCTCGCTTCGGGATCCCGCTCCTGCCTTCGTTCCGGCCCAGGAGTTTGCACCATCCAGAGGTCTTTCCCCATTCAGCACGACGTCACTCGGGATTCCCCCGGAGGAGCTGCAGCTGACAGCAATCAAGGTCCAGGACCGAGTGGCTGCTGCTCGCTCCGCTGTGCATCCCTCTATAATCATTAAGCATGTGACGGCGGCAGTTAGACTGGTGGAGAGGAATCCAGGGCTGCGTGATTTCCCCGAGTTCGACGCCGTCCTCGCCTCTGTCTCTGCACAGGAGCAGCGATTTCCGGGTTTCACCTTCGCTTCGCCCCCTGCAAGTAGCCGTCATCACACTGCCTGTCCACCTCAGCACGAATCCCGTCCGGATCCAGTTCCGGGCCGCTGCAAGGTCTCAATTCCCCACACAGCTGTCACTCCTGTGCCTCGTCAGAGGGGAAATCCCGCAGCCTCGTCTCCCGAGCCATCTTCCCCCGCTGTTACGTCAGCGCTCCGGGACCGGCTCATCTCGGCTGTCGCCCCCTCCTCCTCGACGCTTTCCCCGGCTGCTGTGTGCACCCAGAGTCCTGACCTGGCGAGCTTCATCACGAATCATCACGAGCGGCTCCCCGCTCCGTTACCGTCTGGCGGGGAAAGGGAGGAGCAACGTCCGCTACAGCAGGCACTACCCAGCCTCCAGGAGACAGGCAAGTCCCAGTTCATTCACAGTCTCCTTGTGATTTGCTCTGTCAGACTCCTGGAGGTGGAGTTCGGGGTTTGCAGCTCCCCGAGCTCCCACCACCTGCTGTGGCTGTGATTATTAACCCCGCATCCTCTGTGTCTCCCTCCGCTGAGCGGTCCTCGATGCCAGGCCAACGTCGCGGGATGAGGAGGGGGCCTGCGGTTCTGGAGAGCCTGGTTCCGGTTCCGCAGCTACGCCGTGGGCGGAGGAGGAGAGCGGACTGCAGTGTGGAACCTGCGCCGACGACGAAGCGTCCTCGGGTCTCCACGGAGGAGCGGTCCGGTCCAGCGGGTCGAGGTTCTCCTGCCACCATGCCGTGTGGGCCATCAGCGTGGGCACCGGTGCCGGAGGACTCACAAGCTGCACACACCATCATGCCAGCTGCGGAGCCCGACGCAGCTGAGTGGGAGCCTGCAGACGACCTCCTGACGCTTGAACCTGGATCTTCGCAGTCCTGGACGGCGTCAGAACCCGAGATCAGGCAAGTGCTCTACCTTATCTTTCTCCTTCTCATTTTAGAGCACTTTAGCCTGTCTCTAGGGGAGATGAGCCGGGTGCAGCCGTCCGCTGCGTCCGAGCTTGTCTCGCCGGGTTCTGGCGCTGCCGGTGATCCTGATCCCGGTTCTTTTCTCTCTCCTGAGCCTTCTCCCAGGGTCGCCGGCGAGGAGCTGCTATCGCCCGCGGTGCCAGAGGTTCCTGGTTCGGGATCGGAGGTCGGTTCTGGTGCGACACTGACCCAATCGGGGTCCGACGTGGGTTCTACCGAGACCCAATCGGGGTCTGTCACGGGAGCAGCCGCGATCCTTTCGGGGTGCTACGCGGGTGCTACAGAGACCCAATCGGGGTCCAACGTGGGTGCGGCACCAGCGATATCCAGGTCCGGTGAGGGAGCTGCAGATCCCCTGCCATCGGACATTGAACCGGCTCATCATCATCTTCCCCCCAAGCTTCCTCCACCAGGGCCCATATGGACCTCTCACTTTAGGCCCAGGTCGCCCTCATTATCTTCCTCCATAGGGAAGCCGTTGCCTCTCTCTCCCCTACAGGCCTGGTGGTTGAGCGATGCGGGTCGGCCGCCAGAGGGTCTGCCGTGCCCATTCGGCTCTTTAGTGCGATCGCCCGACCCATTGGACTTCCTGTTCGGCGATCTGGTTCGGCCACCCGAGAGACTATGTTTTCTGGCCTGGGATTCGGGCAGGCCGCCGGAACTTTTCCCTTCACCCCTGCTGGCAGTTTGGGCGCTGGGTGCGGGGAGACCCCCCGAACTGAATTTTCTTTGCTGTGCTTGTCTTGTGTTTTTGGGTGGGTGCAGCTATGTAAGCCCTTGTAATTGCTTCGCGTTTAGCGTGGGTTTTTTTTTTTCTCCTCCCCTCCTGTTTGAGGGATGCCTGTACTTATTAGTTTTCGCCCTTAGGAGCTTTCCCTCTCATTTTATGGTCTCCTGGGTTGTTTTCCTTTGAATTTGTCTGTACATTGTTCTTGACTGTGGAGTATTGTGGGTTTTTTTTCCTGTGCCTCAGTCTGTTATTGCCACATTTATCCTCTGCCTAGGTAGTGTTTTTTTTTCTTCCGTCCTCATGTTGTTGTTTGTGGAGTATTGTGTGTTTTTTCCCCCCTCTTACTCTGTATTGTTTCATTGTTGATTGCTGATTTTCCTTTTTCTGATTCTCTCCCTCCTGGCCTGCGCCCCATCCGCCCACCCTAGGTGTGTGTGTGGGGGGGGGGGGGCTTGCCGTTCGGAGCCCGGCCGTGAGGGGGGGGCTGCGTCATATGGGGTGAGACGCCGTGTTATCCGGTGCTCAGGCCATATTCCTCCTCAGCCCAGCTCTTATTGTGACAGTGTCTCAGCGGGCTCCCAGCTGTCAAGCTCTACGGGACGGCTGGAGCCCAATTACCCCTCATCAGCTGAGGCGCTGTCAACCAGTATTAAAGGGAGCAGCTCCGATCATTCGGGGCTGTGACTTCGCACCATTATCCACGCTCTTCTCCGGCGTGGGTAAGGCTGGAACCCCTTCGTCTGGCGCCAGCCACACGCTCGTCATTCAGCATTGTGTGTAAGTGTTTTTCCTTGTATGATCATTTGTGTTTTGGCCCCCCGAGGCCCTGTTCCTTTGTTCCTTTTCCCTTATTATAATAAACATCGCAAACTCACTGGTCTGCCCTTGGCTCTCATTGTATGGCTCGCGAGAGCCATACGTAACAGTGTTATCCAGCTGAGGTCAAAATTTTGTAACAATACCACAAAAAATGAATATATTACACAACTTTTTTGTCAGGTTGTTCCCAGGCGTTTTTGAACTGTGCCAAATTGTGCCAAATGGCACAGTTTGGAAAAACGTCTGTAACTTTTGAATGATTCAATATAGAAGCTTGATCTTGGGCTCTAATGAAAGGTGACACTCAGGGCTGTGTGTGTGTGGGGGGGGGGGGGGGTTTATTCATGAATGAATGAATGAATGAACAAACAAGCCCCCATACACAAAGAAGCATGCCACGTAAAAAATGTGTGGCTTTTTTTTTACAAGAAAAAATAACCTACAGTGCACTAAAAATTATACTAAAATATCTGTAATGTAGACTTCCGGTCTGGACGCCATGGCGACTGCAGCTTAACACTGAAGCTCTCAGACCCAATCCAAGATAACACCTTGAAAATCAAACTTAACGGATTTTTGGAGGAGTGAAAATCAAAAGACAAAATCATCATGTCTAAAGGAAAACAGAAGAAACTGAAATTCTCCAGGCCAGGACACGTATCGGCCGGAGAATCTGAACTGGAAGATCTCCGTTCAGAAGACGAGGAACTGGTGGTAGCTAACAAAAAGGTTAGCCTGAAATCGCTATTTGAAGAGCTACGACGATTTCGCCGAGAGGTTACGGCCGAATTTCGGGAATTCAGAGAAGAATTGAAAAGGACAAACAGCAGAGTGGACCAGGCCGAGAACCGAATCTTGGAAACAGAGGAACGAATAAAAGTGCTCGAAGATTCTGTGCTGGACCTACGCAAAAGACAAGCATCTATAGAGGCTAAGCTAGCCAACCAAGAAGGAAGACAGAGAAGAGACAATATAAGAATTCATGGTCTGATAGAAGGAGCCGAAAACGGTTTTAACTCAATGGCAGAATGCGTGGAATCTTTACTAAGAGAGAAATTGGATATTCCACAAACCACCGACTTAAACATAGAAAAGGCACATCGTTCATTAGCCGCTAGGCCAGCGGCGGAAGCGCCCCCACGTTCGGTGTTGGTTATGGCTGTGTTGTTAGACATGTACAGTATATGTTGGACACTGCATATGTGATTTAACCTCACGATGAAGGAGAGCCACGGAGCTGCAGCCCCCTGCGGTGCAGAGCCGCAGAGCCTGGACCCCCTGCGGAGGACAGGGGACAGAAGACTTCCTGACCGCTGAGGCTCGAGAGGAGAGAAGGGGGAGTTATGTAAATAAAAGGTTAATGAATGTGAATAAAGGGATTTTGATATAGATGTGTGATTTCCCCTGCGAGGGAAATGGTTTGATGTGAGAATGTTTAAAAGGGAGAACTTTGGTGTGTTCACCCTCTTTGTTCGCTGCTCAGGAATGAGAGCAGACAGTGGAATGGTTACTTGAAATAAACTGGAATTAAAGGCAATTCAGTTTCGTTATTCAAGTCTCCCCACATTGGTGACTGACGACGTTGAGAATGAACGAAGAAGGTCTCAGGGTCCCGGACTCACAGCGCTCAGAGCTAGCGGGCGCAGTGGCCATTAAGCTGCCTGATTTCTGGCAGGATAACCCACGGTCGTGGTTTCTGCAAGCAGAGTCGCAGTTCGCGCTCGCAGGTGGATGACACTAAGTTCCACCATGTCATCGCTAAACTGGACAACAGCACAGCTCGGTGCGTGCAGAGCTTGGTGGAGCAGCCACCCGCGACCGACAGGTACGGCAAGCTGAAATCCACCCTCATCAAGTTTTTCACCCCCTCGGCCGAGGTGAGGGCGAGGAGGATCCTGTCTTTGTTAGACCAAGGAGGACACAGGCCGAGCGCCCTGATGGAGGAGATGATACAGCTGAGAGGGTTGGACAACGATGATTTCATTTTTCAGTTCATCTTCCTCTCCAACCTCCCGGCGCATGCGAGAAGCACGCTGGCCGGCAAAAAGTGTCACACCCTGGAGGAGTTCCGGGAGCTGGCCCAGGAAGCAGATGGGATCCTGGACGCCTGCGGCGGGCAAGCATCCACAGCGGCGACCCGAGACAGCGGGGAGCCAGAGGCGGCAGACCCAGACTGGCCAACGACGGCGGCAGCACGGCCGCGACAAGGTGGAGCCAATGGTCCGGCGGCAGGGGCGCGGACACGACACAGCGGAGGAGAAGATCTCTGCTTTTACCATCGGAGGTTCGCAGAGTAGGCACGCAGGTGTGTGCCGCCCTGCAACTTCAGGAGTTCGGGAAACGGCAAGACCGGGGGTCGCTAGCAGCTTCGACCCTCGGAGAACGCAGCAAGCTGCTCTACATCACGGATGCGCGCTCCGGACGAGAGTTCCTCATCGACACCGGAGCACAAGTGAGCTTCATCACCCCAACATACGCGGACCGGGTGGCTGGACCCCACGGTAGCGGAGCTACGGCGGCAAATGGCTCGAACATCAACACCTACGGGAGAAGGACCTTGCCTTTGTGCTTACATGGCCGCACATATGAATGGACTTTTGTAATAGCGGCGGTGAGTTTCAACATGTTGGACGCGGATTTTTTGTGTTCACACAATCTGTTAGTTGATCTTGCTAATAGACGGCTGGTAAATGCACTCTCTTTTTACTCTCTCCCCTGTTCAGCTCGAGTATCCCCGCCACCAGTACAGACCCACGTCGCTACAGCAGGTGGTAAGTTTCACACACTCCTCACCCAATTTCCAACGGTCACTGTGCCCACTTTTTCAGCGACGGTCGCGAAGCACGGGGTGAAACACTTTATCCCCACGTCTGGTCCTCCCGTGTTTGCAAAAGCTCGGCGCTTGGATGCAGTTAAGCTCGCCATTGCGCGCGAGGAGTTCGCCAGCCTGGAGAGGCTAGGCATCGTTCGTAGGTCGAAGAGCCCGTGGGCTTCGCCGCTGCACATGGTACCGAAAGCCAAAGGCTCCTGGAGACCGTGCGGGGATTACCGCAGGCTAAACAACGCTACGGCGCACGATCGTTATCCCATCCCGCACATTCAGGATTTTTCGGTGCACCTGGCGGGGGCGCGCATTTTTTCAAAGATTGATCTAGTTCGCGGCTATCACCAAGTCCCAGTCCAACCGGAGGACATTCCTAAAACAGCAGTAATAACCCCGTTCGGACTTTTCGAATTTTTACGCATGCCGTTTGGTCCTGCGCTCCTGGCCCACCCAGACCCTGCAGCACGTATCGCGCTGACGACAGACGCTTCAGATTTAGCCATAGGGGCCGTTATTGAGCAACAGGTAGCCGGAGTTTGGCAGCCTTTGGCTTTCTTTAGCAAATCTTTAAGCGCGGCTGAACGAAAATACAGCGCGTTCGACAGAGAACTGTTGGCGCTGCATTTGGCTATTCGTCATTTCCAGTTCTGGCTGGAAGGACGGTGCTTCACCGCTTATGTGGACCACAAGCCGCTCACATACACCATGGCCAAAATTTCAGATCCATGGTCCGGCAGGCAGCAGAGGCAGCTGGCCGCAATCTCGGAATTTACCACTGACATTAGGCACGTCGCGGGCAAATTCAATGTAGTAGCAGATTGTCTCTCGCGCGCGTTCACGACTCCAACACGCGCAGAGGCAGAACAGGCCACCGTGACCGCGCCGCAGGAGAGCGGCACGGTGGCGCGCGCAGCCCCGGTGCACGTGGGTATAGATTACGCAGCCATGGCAGCGGACCAGGGGGCGGATGCAGACGTGCGCGCGCTCCAGTCTGGACCAACAGGGTTGAGGCTGGAGAGCAAGTGTTTACAAACCGGTATGCCCCCCCTGATCTGCGACATGTCGACGGGGCGCCCGCGTCCGGTGGTTCCGGCCACGTGGCGCCGCCGTGTTTTTGACTTGGTCCACTCACTGGCGCACCCGGGGGTGCGCGCGTCGGTGAAACTAGTGGCGGAAAAGTTTGTTTGGCCGTGCCTGCGCAAGCACGTGAAGGAATGGGCAAAAACCTGCATTTCCTGTCAACGGGCCAAAATTCACAAGCACACAAGAGCCCCGTTAGAACCGTTCCACATTCCGGCCAGAAGGTTCGACCATGTGCACGTCGACCTGGTGGGCCCCCTACCGGCATCACAGGGGTTCATGCATCTTTTGACAATGGTGGACCGCACCACACATTGGCCGGAAGTGGTCCCACTTGCGACGACCACGGCCGCGGAGGTGGCTCGCGTTTTTTTAACGGCTTGGGTGGCGCGCTTCGGGGTTCCGTCGGACATTACGTCCGATAGAGGACCGCAATTCATCTCTGAGCTGTGGTCAGCGATGGCCAACGGCTTAGGAGCCAAAATTCACCGCACTACGGCTTACCACCCTCAGGCTAATGGTTTATGCGAGCGTTTTCATAGGTCTTTGAAGGCAGCACTCAGAGCGTCGCTCACGGATGCAGATTGGGTTAATAAACTGCCATGGGTTTTATTAGGGTTGCGTTCTGCGCCTAAAGAGGACTTAGACGCCTCCCCAGCGGAGCTGGTATTCGCACAAACTCTGAGGCTGCCGGGCAAGTTTTTACCAGAGCCCCCAGAGCCCCCACCTCTCTCTGCTCTGGGACCGTTAGTTGGCACGGGAGCAGACACGCTCCCGGGTCCGGTTCATCACGCTTTTCCACGAGTTTTCGTCCCCAAGGCTTTGAAAAATGCCGACTTCGTTTTTGTCAGGCGCGAAGCCCTAAAAGCAACGCTCAAACCACCTTACGAAGGGCCATTTCGAGTGCTGGAGGCAGGTGATAAGCAATTTGTGCTAGATTTTGGAGACAGAAAAGAGACAGTCAGTATTGACAGACTAAAACCTGCTTTTGTCATGAAGGACGTGTCTGTACCGGTCGCAGTGGCGCCTCGACGAGGCAGGCCCTCGCAAAGGGCAAATAATCACTCTCTTCCTCAGTCAACAGAGCCGAAGCAGGAAGGCGCCGCAGGCAAGGCGGGGCCAACTCACAGCAGATTCGGCAGACGGCTGAAGCCCAAGCGGCGCACAGACTGAATGTTGGTGTTGATTATTCAGTAGTGAGTAAGGTGCTATTAAATTTTAGGAATTAGTCTGTTCTTCATCGTTTGGGGGGGGTTATATGGCTGTGTTGTTAGACATGTATATGTTGGACACTGCATATGTGATTTAACCTCACGATGAAGGAGAGCCACGGAGCTGCAGCCCCCTGCGGTGCGGAGCCGCAGAGCCTGGACCCCCTGCGGAGGACAGGGGACAGAAGACTTCCTGACCGCTGAGGCTCGAGAGGAGAGAAGGGGGAGTTATGTAAATAAAAGGTTAATGAATGTGAATAAAGGGATTTTGATATAGATGTGTGATTTCCCCTGCGAGGGAAATGGTTTGATGTGAGAATGTTTAAAAGGGAGAACTTTGGTGTGTTCACCCTCTTTGTTCGCTGCTCAGGAATGAGAGCAGACAGTGGAATGGTTACTTGAAATAAACTGGAATTAAAGGCAATTCGGTTTCGTTATTCAAGTCTCCCCACATTGGTAAGATTTTCCAATTTCAAAATAAAACAAGAGGTTGTCAGACTGACTTGGCAGAAAAAAGGATTTATGCACCAGGAGAGAAAAGTCTTCGT
Source organism: Pholidichthys leucotaenia (assembly GCA_020510985.1). NCBI lineage: Eukaryota > Metazoa > Chordata > Actinopteri > Cichliformes > Pholidichthyidae > Pholidichthys > Pholidichthys leucotaenia. The sequence goes on from CM035838.1 coordinate 439,554,895, forward strand.
GGAACACGATTACGCCCCGGAGGTCCTTAAAAAACGCAGGGAATACAATGACGCGAAAAAGGTGTTAAGAGAGAAGAAACTGCGCTTTCAGACGCCATTTCCTGCAAAGTTAAGGGTCTTCTACGGCGAAGAAACATGTCTCTATAATTCGGCGGAAGAAGCAACAGCTGACATGGCGAGAAGAGGGCTCCCGGTAACGGTATTTAAACCCGCAGCAGACCCGAGTGAGAAGATCAAAACGCAAACATGGAGAACACAAAGACCTTCAAAATCCACGGGCCAGCAGCGGGAAACCCAGCGCCAGAGCGTCGCGGATAAACTGTCCGTTTTCAGGTTGGAATAGCGACCTTTTTTTTTTTTTTCTTGAATCAATCTGCACATCCAACCCCCCTCATACAAGGTAACAAACATTAAAGGAGATGCGTATTCAGCATGTGGTAAAACATTTCATGGAACAGTCATAATATTTGAAACAAATAAGTCTTTTTAATTAAAAAAAAAAACTTGTTAAAATAGAAATGTGACAATAATCCACATGTTCTCCTCACACTAACAAATACTGTTTTTGCGTGAATGTTTGATGTGATGGGGGTGGGAGGGTGCACACAATTTCACAGGGTATAGGCATAAAAGGGAAAAAAAAAATCATTACAAGTTCGGATTGGGTTCTGAAACTCACGTTAAAAGCATGGGACAACTTACAAGGGTAAGAGAGGGCCCTCAACACGTAACAGAGTTTGAGGAATTCCCCTCAGAGCCTTCACTCCATCAAGGCTCTTCCAGGGTCTTTAAAAAGACCTCAGCTCAGGAAGTTCTTTTGACAGCTTTTTGTTTTAAAGTTTTATACACTATGTTCTTAATGTTTTTCTTGTTTTTAATGTTCTTTCAGTTTCTGAGTAGCACAAAAGAGGGCCACCACACAGTTATACTAAACAAAACAACACAATGGAGAAACAGGGTGTAACCAAAATAATTTCATATAATGTAAAAGGAATCCTGAATCCAGTTAAAAGATCCAAGATTCTAGGCAAAATGAAAAAAGACAAAGCAGGAATAATATTTTTACAAGAAACCCACCTAACAGACGTGGAACACAATAAACTCAGTAGACAAGGGTTTAAAATGATCTCTTCATCTTCATATAAGTCAGGGAGGAGGAGGGGAGTAGCGACATTGATATCAACCAAAATTACATTCGAAAAAAAAATCAGAACACAAAGATAAAGAAGGGAGATACAGTTTGGTAACTGGACGGCTAGAGGGAGAAGATATCACCCTGCTGAATGTGTATGCTCCCCCAGGGGCTAACTGGAAATTTTATAAAAATGTATTTGACCTAATGATAACTAAAGCTCAAGGTTTAGTGATATGTGGTGGGGACTTCAATCTTAGACTGAATCCATACTGGGATGCTTCTGGTAATTCTCCACATCAATATAACACCCAAAGCAGGAAGACTCGGATGCTACTAAAAGAAATGGGAATCTGTGATGTGTGGAGGGAACTCAACCCCAATGTAAAAGACTATGGCTGTGTTGTTAGACATGTATATGTTGGACACTGCATATGTGATTTAACCTCACGATGAAGGAGAGCCACGGAGCTGCAGCCCCCTGCGGTGCGGAGCCGCAGAGCCTGGACCCCCTGCGGAGGACAGGGGACAGAAGACTTCCTGACCGCTGAGGCTCGAGAGGAGAGAAGGGGGAGTTATGTAAATAAAAGGTTAATGAATGTGAATAAAGGGATTTTGATATAGATGTGTGATTTCCCCTGCGAGGGAAATGGTTTGATGTGAGAATGTTTAAAAGGGAGAACTTTGGTGTGTTCACCCTCTTTGTTCGCTGCTCAGGAATGAGAGCAGACAGTGGAATGGTTACTTGAAATAAACTGGAATTAAAGGCAATTCGGTTTCGTTATTCAAGTCTCCCCACATTGGTGACTGACGACGTTGAGAATGAACGAAGAAGGTCTCAGGGTCCCGGACTCACAGCGCTCAGAGCTGGCGAGCGCAGTGGCCGTTAAGCTGCCTGATTTCTGGCAGGATAACCCACGGTCGTGGTTTCTGCAAGCAGAGTCGCAGTTCGCGCTCGCAGGAGTAACGGTGGATGACACTAAGTTCCACCATGTCATCGCTAAACTGGACAACAGCACAACTCGGTGCGTGCAGAGCTTGGTGGAGCAGCCACCCGCGACCGACAGGTACGGCAAGCTGAAATCCACCCTCATCAAGTTTTTCACCCCCTCGGCCGAGGTGAGGGCGAGGAGGATCCTGTCTTTGTTAGACCAAGGAGGACACAGGCCGAGCGCCCTGATGGAGGAGATGATACAGCTGAGAGGGTTGGACAACGATGATTTCATTTTTCAGTTCATCTTCCTCTCCAACCTCCCGGCGCATGCGAGAAGCACGCTGGCCAGCAAAAAGTGTCACACCCTGGAGGAGTTCCGGGAGCTGGCCCAGGAAGCAGATGGGATCCTGGACGCCTGCGGCGGGCAAGCAACCACAGCGGCGACCTGAGACAGCGGGGAGCCAGAGGCGGCAGACCCAGACTGGCCAACGACGGCGGCAGCACGGCCGCGACGAGGTGGAGCCAATGGTCCGGCGGCAGAGGCGCGGACACGACACAGCGGAGGAGAAGATCTCTGCTTTTACCATCGGAGGTTCGCAGAGAAGGCACGCAGGTGTGTGCCGCCCTGCAACTTCAGGAGTTCGGGAAACGGCAAGACCGGGGGTCGCTAGCAGCTTCGACCCTCGGAGAACGCAGCAAGCTGCTCTACATCACGGATGCGCGCTCCGGACGAGAGTTCCTCATCGACACCGGAGCACAAGTGAGCTTCATCACCCCAACATACGCGGACCGGGTGGCTGGACCCCACGGTAGCGGAGCTACGGCGGCAAATGGCTCGAACATCAACACCTACGGGAGAAGGACCTTGCCTTTGTGCTTACATGGCCGCATATATGAATGGACTTTTGTAATAGCGGCGGTGAGTTTCAACATGTTGGGCGCGGATTTTTTGTGTTCACACAATCTGTTAGTTGATCTTGCTAATAGACGGCTGGTAAATGCACTCTCTTTTTACTCTCTCCCCTGTTCAGCTCGAGTGTCCCCGCCACCAGTACAGACCCACGTCGCTACAGCAGGTGGTAAGTTTCACACACTCCTCACCCAATTTCCAGCGCTCACTGTGCCCACTTTTTCAGCGACGGTCGCGAAGCACGGGGTGAAACACTTTATCCCCACGTCTGGTCCTCCCGTGTTTGCAAAAGCTCGGCGCTTGGATGCAGTTAAGCTCGCCATTGTGCGCAAGGAGTTCGCCAGCCTGGAGAGGCTAGGCATCGTTCGTAGGTCGAAGAGCCCGTGGGCTTTGCCGCTGCACATGGTACCGAAAGCCGATGGCTCCTGGAGACCGTGCGGGGATTACCGCAGGCTAAACAACGCTACGGCGCACGATCGTTATCCCATCCCGCACATTCAGGATTTTTCGGTGCACCTGGCGGGGGCGCGCATTTTTTCAAAGATTGATCTAGTTTGCGGCTATCACCAAGTCCCAGTCCAACCGGAGGACATTCCTAAAACAGCGGTAATAACCCCGTTCGGACTTTTCGAATTTTTACGCATGCCGTTTGGTCTCAAAGGGGCGGCGCAAACATTTCAGCGGATGATGGATGCCGTGTTACGCGATCTCCCTTTCGTGTTTGTGTACCTCGACGACATTTTGGTCGCGAGTACTTCAGAGGACGAACACGAAACGCACCTCACAGCAGTTTTTAGGAGGCTGGGAGAGCACGGCTTAATAGTTAACCCAGCCAAGTGCCAGTTCGGCGTCGAGCGGATTGATTTTTTGGGTCACCGCGTCTCCCCAGAGGGAGCGGTTCCGTTACCAGATAAAGTACGCGCGGTAGCGGATTTTCCCCGTCCACAAACGGTCAAATCACTACAGGAATTCTTGGGGATGGTGAATTTTTATAACCGATTCCTGCCCCACGCAGCTCAAATCATGCAACCATTATATGCCGCGCTCAAAAAACAAAAACCGACCCAGTCGGTCGAATGGTCCCCGGAGCGGGAGCGCGCGTTCACAGAGGTTAAAAAAGCCTTGGCTGACGCTGCGCTCCTGGCCCACCCAGACCCTGCAGCACATATCGCGCTGACGACAGACGCTTCAGATTTAGCCATAGGGGCCGTTATTGAGCAACAGGTAGCCGGAGTTTGGCAGCCTTTGGCTTTCTTTAGCAAATCTTTAAGCGCGGCTGAATGAAAATACAGCGCGTTCGACAGAGAACTGTTGGCGCTGCATTTGGCTATTCGTCATTTCCAGTTCTGGCTGGAAGGACGGTGCTTCACCGCTTATGTGGACCACAAGCCGCTCACATACGCCATGGCCAAAATTTCAGATCCGTGGTCCGGCAGGCAGCAGAGGCAGCTGGCCGCAATCTCGGAATTTACCACTGACATTAGGCACGTCGCGGGCAAATTCAATGTAGTAGCAGATTGTCTCTCGCGCGCGTTCACGACTCCAACACGCGCAGAGGCAGAACAGGCCACCGTGACCGCGCCGCAGGAGAGCGGCACGGTGGCGCGCGCAGCCCCGGTGCACGTGGGTATAGATTACGCAGCCATGGCAGCGGACCAGGGGGCGGACGCAGACGTGCGCGCGCTCCAGTCTGGACCAACAGGGTTGAGGCTGGAGAGCAAGTGTTTACAAACCGGTATGCCCCCCCTGATCTGCGACATGTCGACGGGGCGCCCGCGTCCGGTGGTTCCGGCCACGTGGCGCCGCCGTGTTTTTGACTCGGTCCACTCACTGGCGCACCCGGGGGTGCGCGCGTCGGTGAAACTAGTGGCGGAAAAGTTTGTTTGGCCGTGCCTGCGCAAGCACGTGAAGGAATGGGCAAAAACCTGCATTTCCTGTCAACGGGCCAAAATTCACAAGCACACAAGAGCCCCGTTAGAACCATTCTGCATTCCGGCCAGAAGGTTCGACCATGTGCACGTCGACCTGGTGGGCCCCCTACCGGCATCACAGGGGTTCACGCATCTTTTGACAATGGTGGACCGCACCACACGTTGGCCGGAAGTGGTCCCACTTGCGACGACCACGGCCGCGGAGGTGGCTCGCGTTTTTTTAACGGCTTGGGTGGCGCGCTTCGGGGTTCCGTCGGACATTACGTCCGATAGAGGACCACAATTCATCTCTGAGCTGTGGTCAGCGATGGCCAACGGCTTAGGAGCCAAAATTCACCGCACTACGGCTTACCACCCTCAGGCTAATGGTTTATGCGAGCGTTTTCATAGGTCTTTGAAGGCAGCACTCAGAGCGTCGCTCACGGATGCAGATTGGGTAAATAAACTGCCATGGGTTTTATTAGGGTTGCGTTCTGCGCCTAAAGAGGACTTAGACGCCTCCCCAGCGGAGCTGGTATTCGCACAAACTCTGAGGCTGCCGGGCGAGTTTTTACCAGAGCACCCAGAGCCCCCACCTCTCTCTGCTCTGGGACCGTTAGTTGGCACGGGAGCAGACACGCTCCCGGGTCCGGTTCATCACGCTTTTCCACGAGTTTTCGTCCCCAAGGCTTTGAAAAATGCCGACTTCGTTTTTGTCAGGCGCGAAGCCCTAAAAGCAACACTCAAACCACCTTACGAAGGGTCATTTCGAGTGCTGGAGGCAGGTGATAAGCAATTTGTGCTAGATTTTGGAGACAGAAAAGAGACAGTCAGTATTGACAGACTAAAACCTGCTTTTGTCATGAAGGATGTGTCTGTACCGGTCGCAGTGGCGCCTCGACGAGGCAGGCCCCCGCAAAGGGCAAATAATCACTCTCTTCCTCAGTCAACAGAGCCGAAGCAGGAAGGCGCCGCAGGCAAGGCGGGGCCAACTCACAGCAGATTCGGCAGACGGCTGAAGCCCAAGCGGCGCACAGACTGAATGTGGGTGTTGATTATTCAGTAGTGAGTAAGGTGCTATTAAATTTTAGGAATTAGTCTGTTCTTCATCGTTTGGGGGGGGTTATATGGCTGTGTTGTTAGACATGTATATGTTGGACACTGCATATGTGATTTAACCTCACGATGAAGGAGAGCCACGGAGCTGCAGCCCCCTGCGGTGCGGAGCCGCAGAGCCTGGACCCCCTGCGGAGGACAGGGGACAGAAGACTTCCTGACCGCTGAGGCTCGAGAGGAGAGAAGGGGGAGTTATGTAAATAAAAGGTTAATGAATGTGAATAAAGGGATTTTGATATAGATGTGTGATTTCCCCTGCGAGGGAAATGGTTTGATGTGAGAATGTTTAAAAGGGAGAACTTTGGTGTGTTCACCCTCTTTGTTCGCTGCTCAGGAATGAGAGCAGACAGTGGAATGGTTACTTGAAATAAACTGGAATTAAAGGCAATTTGGTTTCGTTATTCAAGTCTCCCCACAAAGACTATACATTTTACTCAATTCCACATTCATCTTACTCAAGGATTGACTATTTTTTTATGTTTAATAGAGACATTGGAAGAGTAGAAACATGTAAAATAGGACTGATGGATCTCTCTGACCACAGTCCGATCTACATGGACTTAAATATCCAAAAATACACAAATAATACATTTTCTTGGAGGTTAAATTCAAATGTCCTGAAAGGACCATTGAAAGATGAATTGGAATCAGATATTCTCAGATATTTGGAAGAAAACGATAATGGAGAAGTATCCCCTTTAATACTGTGGGATGCATGCAAAGCTGTAATAAGAGGAAAGATTATTGCAAAACTGGCAACCCAAAAGAAACTAAGACAAGAAAAACTATCCACATTAGAGTCAGAACTTAGGAACCTAGAAAAAGAACACAAAGGCAATACTCATTCTACTGACTCACTCAAGATTAAGGAAATTAAAAACCAAATAAATGAGATCTACACAATAGAAATCCAGAAGAAACTTGCATTTTTGAAACAAAAATACTATGAAGCAGGCAGTAAATCGGCAAAATTGCTAGCCTATAAATTGAGGAAACATCAAACAGAAAGAGCAATCTACAAAATCAGAGACCCAGTATCAAAGGAAATAAAATTCAGAATTCAGGATATTCTTAAAAGCTTCGAGAATTACTATAAGAACTTATACTCCCACAAAAAACATAAAAACGCATCCGAGGCATTCCTAAACACATTAAACCTTCCCCAACTTACGGAGTCACAAAATAAAACACTACTGTCAGAAATACATCCTAAAGAACTGGAAAAAGCAATTATGAAACTTAAAGCTAACAAATCCCCAGGAGCTGATGGCTATACAGCAGAGTGGTACAAAACCTTTAAACAGCAACTATCTCCTCTCCTCCTGAAAACATTTAATTATGTCCTCCACACAGGGGAAATCCCCCCCTCCTGGAGAGAAGGGGTCATTGCAGTTATACCTAAACCTGAAAAGGATAAACTAGAGTGCTCCAACTACAGACCAATCAGTGTACTAAATCAGGACTATAAGCTTTTTACCATTATCCTTGCCAAAAGGTTAGAAAATATACTGACAGACCTAATTCATTTAGACCAAACAGGTTTTATAAGACAGACACAAGACAACATTCGACGCACTTTACACATAATTCATCATATAAAAAAATGTAACTTAAATGCAGTCATATTGGGATTAGATGCTGAAAAAGCATTCGATTCGGTTGACTGGTCTTTTCTATATAGAATCTTATCCAGTTTCAATTTTCATAACAACTTCATTAGAACTATACAGGCATTATATAAAAAACCAACAGCTAAAATAAGGATTAACGGTAATTTATCATCATCTTTTGAACTGGAAAGAGGATGTCGTCAGGGCTGCCCCCTGTCTCCACTGCTCTTTGCAATCTTCATAGAACCTCTGAGCCAATGGATAAGACAAAATCAAAAAATTCAAGGTATTACACTTGGTCAGAAGGAACATAAAATAGCACTCTTTGCTGATGACATTTTAATATACCTAGGGCAGCCGGACACTTCTTTACCAGAATTAACCTCAGTTTTTTCAGAGTATGGAGATTTATCGGGGTACAAATTAAACATGCATAAAACCCAAATTTTAACATTCAACTATGACCCAAATCATTATTCACTAAGCAAACTCAAAACTAACTGGGAGTCGGAATCTATGAAATATCTGGGGGTCAATATCCCGAAACAACTCAACAAAATTATATCACTAAACTATGATCCACTGGTGACAAAAATAAAATCTGACCTAGCAAGATGGAATATGATACCATTCTTGGGTACTGCACAAAGAATTGAAGCAGTCAAAATGAATATACTTCCACGTCTTCTATACCTTTTCCAAACAATACCGGTAGAACCTCCCAAAAAAACATGGCAGGAGCTGGACAGAAGGATCTCAAGATTCATATGGCAGGGCAAGAGACCTAGAATCAGATATAGAACCCTACAGCTAAACAAAGACAAAGGTGGGCTCGCGCTGCCAAATATCAGGGACTACTTTAAAGCTGCACAAATTAAAACTTTAGTAGAGATATGTAACCCAGTCTACACTGCACAATGGAAGGAGATCGAATGCCAAATAACAAGTGACATCCCCCTACAGGCGATAATAGGGAACAATGCCTTACCTAAGCTTTTGAATAACACTAACCCGTGGATAGAGACCCCGCTAAAAATTTGGTTTAAGATAGTCAGAGAGAATCAAACTAAAGAGCCCTATCGACTTCTGCAATGGATTGCCTATGATCAAGACTTTACTCCTAATAAAACAGACACCAGATTTAAAAAGTGGAAGGAGAAAGGGCTGATAAAATATTACGATTTTTTTAAAGGGCAAATCTTAAGAAGTTTTGAAGATTTGAAAAAACAAGGCCTAATAAATCAAGACCTTTACAGGTTCTTCCAGCTTAGACACCACATAAACAATATACTTAAAAAGGAGGATTTGGAAAGGGCCCAGTCAGGTGTTCTGAAGGTCTTCTTAATGGCATATAAAGGGATCCCAGGGATCAGATACATTTCTAAAATATACCAAGGTCTTCAAGACTTAAAAGGAGACAACACATCTTATATAAAAGAGAGATGGGAAAAAGAGGGGAATTTCACTTTACAACTGGAAATACGGGAAAAGCTAAATAAACAGCAATGGAAAAGTACCTCATCCCTGCAGTGGAGAGAATTTGGATGGAAAAACTTGGTAAGATTTTTCAGAACACCTGCACAAAACAAATTTACCCATAAGGGATTGAACTGTTGGCGCTTGTGTGGTGAAAAGACTGCAAATCATTTTCATGTGTTTTGGTCATGCCCAGTTATCCACCAATATTGGACCAATGTACAGACAATATTGGGGAAAATATTCAAAATAACAGTTCCTTTTTCTTTTGTAACTTTGTATTTGGGTTTACTACCGGACTCACTGGAAAGACGAGGAGAAAAATACTTATTCAATGTTTTAATATTGGCAAGCAAAAAAGCTCTAACTAAAAAATGGATGTTGAAGGACTGTCCTACACCTGAAGATTGGATTAACGTGATCCAAGACATTTACTCGATGGAAAAGTTGACATTCGCACTGAGACAGGACATGGATGTGTTCATGAACTTTTGGCAACCCTGGATCGCATATGTGTCTTCCATTAGATCTAATCTTTGACAAATACCATTTCAATAATGGTTCCGCTCTTTGTTCCAAAGCTACTCAGATGCTCTTTTACCTTTATTTACTTACTTTTTCTTTTTGTTTGTTTTTTGCTGGTTTGTTTGTTTTTTTTGTTTTTTGTTTTTGTTTTTTTTTCTCTTTAATTTCACTTTTTCTTTCACTTTAAAAAAAAAAAGGGGTGTTGTAAGAATTATTCTTCCAATGTTGTCAGATATCAGAAAATAAGGGAACATGTGATGAAAATGTAAACAATGCATTGCTGTAACGACCTGTATACCCTTTACAAAAACTTAAATTAAAAAAAAAAAATATATATCTGTAATGTAGAGGATAACAACTCCCACCCCCCACCCCCCCGCTACAGAGGACGGACATCGTCCATCGCCACATGACGGACCACGGGGACTGTGCGCCGCGGTCTACTACGCACAGTTGTACTAAAATATCTGCAATATATCTGCAATCCGCTACAGAAGAGTAGCGGGGGGGGGGGGACCGTTCATGGTCCGGACGCGGCGCACAGACCAGTCTGTCATGTGGCGATGATGCACAGTTGTAATTTACCGATCGGTCAAAAGTCATTTTGATTACAATTTTCAGGGATAAAGAATAATTTAGCTTATAACACTTACCTGTCCACAACAGCAGTGTCGCTGGCGAACATCTCTTCCTCATTGTCAGACGAACATGACGCTGGTCCGCTTGTTACGACTCGTGGTTCTGGTCACGCGACCTGGTCAAACCATGATTCCATTATTGCGGTTTTGCGCTTCCATGATTGCGGTTTTGGCGAACGATTTTTCAAAACAAATAAGAACAGTAGTAAGAAAAAAAGACTGGCGAACGCGTGTGTGTCACCCAGCGGCTTACACAAAACAGATTTTACGGACGGGACGTACGCTTTCAATTGTCGAACTTCTCTGCTTCAATTGGCTCACTGTATTCGCAGCCGTTGGTAGGCGGGTCCTTCTTGCTAGGTTTTCAGTTATTGGTTCTTCAGGGTTTCAGAAACCCAATTCAAGGCTCTTATTAGTTGAATGAGAGGTCAATCAAATCTAAACCAATCAAAGCACTCCTTTGGCTTTCTGTTTGCGGCTGTGTCTGTAGTGGAAGAACGGAAATGCAGCTTTTTTTTTCAGTGCGCTCTGAGACGCACAGTGACCTCCCGTGGTATCCCAGAGTGCAAGAGGTTAATCCAAAAGGAGCCCCGACCAAGTTATTGAGTGTGTACATGGACATACTTTTCAGTCGGCCAACATTTCCATTTAAAAACTATTTTTTTAAATTAATTAATTTTCATGTAAGCCATAATCATCAAAATTAAAAGAAATAAACACTTGAAATATATCACTGTCTGTGTAATGAATCTATATAATATATGGGTTTCACTTTCTGAATTGAGTGACAAAAAATATTGAACTTTTTCATGATATTCTAATTTTCTGAGATGGACCTGTAAGGGCTTTATAAGTTAGGAGTAATATCTTGAATTCAATTCTATATTTTATTGGGAGCCAATGCAAAGAAGCTAAAACTGGGGTAATGTGATCTCTTCTCCCTGTTCTCATTGGGATACGTGCAGCTGCATTCTGAATGAGTTGCAGAAACTTTATGGACTTATTAGGACAACCTGATAAAAGTGAATTACAGTAGTTTAGCCTAGAGGTGATAAAGGCGTGGACAAGTTTCTCTGCATCTTTATGAGACAAGATGGACCTGATTTTAGAAATATTACACAGACAGAGACGTGGGGAGATGTCCACCGGTGGGCCGGGGAAGATGGGATGGTGTGGGAAAACTCGCAGGTGAGTTTTTTTTAAATCACACACTCTGTCTTTTGCTCATGTGTTCCATTAATACTCACTGTAAACACGGAAGTGGGCAGGGTGCAGTGGCGCATTTGATTGGCTAGACTGAGTGTTTGAGTGCTACTCGGGGACAAATTTGATTGGCTAAATTGGTGGAAGTTGATGAGGATTGGCCAAAATTGCAGGAAAGTTGCGGTGATTGGACAAAGTTGCAAGGTTGCTCAAAAGATGCGATGATGGCCTGAGTTCACGTGAATTAGTGCGATCGCAATATTGCAAAATCCTGGAGGGGCTGATAAGTGTGAACAAACAACAGATCTTCCACGTGAATTTGGTTTTTTTATAATAGACAAGAGTTTACATTCAATTTGTTAAACTTCTTTGTTTTTCTGCAGATGTAATTCCTGATGCCTCAATGATATCATTTGAAGACTTCAGAGGAAAATAAGTTTCAGGTAGGATTTCAATAAGGCCTGAAAAGAAAGTGTAGAACAAAGAAAAAGTAGGGCCCCATTTCTGTCTTTGCCTTTGGCCCCAGATGGACTAAGTCCACCCCTTTGTAGGAGTCCTGCTGTATGGTCAAAATGCAAAATGTGCTATCTGCCAAAGCACATTTCACTGGGCAGAAAACTGTCCACACGGAAGTGAACAAGTCAACTTACAGAAGAGCATGAAGCAGGTGATATGAGAGTGTAACTTTACCCCGTTTACTAAAGAATTGCCCACTGAAGCTTGTGACTGAGTGTTTTGACTCTGCAATAATCAACACTGCATGTGCTCAGACTGTGTGGGGACAAGAATGGCTACATAATTACAAGGCTGAGCCCCAGCGAGGAAAAACATAGAAAAAGAGAAGCAGGGTAATAGACCATTTAAATTTGGTGATGGAAAATTATTTATTCCACCAAAAGGTTGAAATACCTGCAAAGATCGGGCATATAAAATACTGTATAATATTGAAACTGAAGAAGTCCCTGTAAAAATCACATTTTTTTGAGTAAGATCCTTGAAAAGAGCAGGAACAGTGTTGGACATGAAAAATGACCGTAATGTTTAAGCAACCGGTGAAACTTGATTTTACCAGCTCTGGTCATTACAGTGTGAACATTATAGACAGAAGAGACAGACATATTCAGAGTGATCTTGGCAGCTGATGATGATGTCTCAAAAATGGAAATGAAAACCAGAGGCAATCACAGACAAAATGAACTCAGCAGAAAAGCACAAAATCCCTGTGAAGCTCCACAAACAGTTTGGTCATGCTTCTGTTGACAAATTGCAGAAGCTGCTAGACAGCTTTGGAAACGAAGATACAGAATCTAATATTATCCTGCAGAAAATTGTCAGTGATGCAGTAAGACCAAACCAGGGCCTGCAGTTGGTTTACCACTAGCATCTCAGTATAATGAAACTGTGGCAGTCGATCTATGTGAACTTAAGCCAGGACTGTGGTTGCTTCATGATTCAGTACAGGCAGCATTCTTATCACAAAAAGGCCTCTGAAATAGTGAAGGACTGGATTCATGTGTGGATAAGCGTACATGGTCCACCACAGAAATTATTTAGTGACAATGGAGGAGAGTTAAATAATGATGAAGTGAGAGGCATGGCAGAAAATTTCAACATAGAAGTTAAGACAGCAGCTGCCTACAGCCCATGGAGCAACAGACTTCTAGGGAGACACACTCAAACACTCCAAGATCCTAATGAAAGTAACTGGTGTGACTGGAACGCTGCACTAGACTGGCCCTCATGGCAAAAAACATACAATGCACAGTGTCCATGGATACAGTCTATATCAGCTGGTGTTCAGAGAATCCCAACCTGCCCTCTGTGTTAATGATAATAATAATAATAATAATACATTTTATTTATAACACACTTTACATTAAAAAAATTCAAAGTGCCACTGGGAAAAAGCATAAAAATCACATTCATAAAGGAAAGGGGACAAAACCAAGATATGAAATAGAGATTAAAACAGCAATTAGGAAAAAGAAAGTTTAAAAATCAAATGACCTGCTAAAAAGAAAGGTTTTAAGTCCTCTTTTAAAACTGGCTGTGGATTGTGGTGTCCTCAAGGTGTCAGGGAGGGCCTTCCACTTACATGAGGCAGCAGCGCAGAAAGCCCTATCCCCCATGACGCTGAATTTTGTCCTGGGCACATGAGGGCGGGTTGAGTGAGTGGAACGGAGGAAGCATGTTGTCGTTTGTAGGATTATCAGTTCTTTGAGGTGGTGGGGGGAATTTCCGTGGATGCATTGGTGAGTGAAGAGGGGAACCTTATATTCAATCCTGACGGAGACAGGAAGCCAGTGGAGAGATTTGAGAATGGGTGTTATGTGTTCATATTTTCACACTCTCATCAGGATCCTAGCTGCAGTGTTAACTGATAATGCCCCGGCCTTAGAGGGCACAACAAAGAGTTGAATGGGTTGCACAACACATCTCTACTTTACAGTTGTAATCAAAATCATTTAACCCCATTGCAGTTTAGGTTTATTGGCAAAAATTTAAAAAAATTCAGATGTTTGCAATAAACAAATTACACAACTGTCATAAACTCTCCATGCGCTCTGCCATAGCGCACGGAGAAGGAGAAAGGATGGAAGGATTTGAATGCAGGATTTCAACAAACACACATTTATTGAGAAACTGTTTGCAGACAAAGGCAAACAAATAAATTGTGATACAATATGGGTGTGCTCGGGAGAGCAGGGAAGACAACGGGTAGCTCAACAAACTCGGAGGGAACGCAAACTGGGCGCAGCCTAAGCGTAGCAGTTATACTGCTGGAAGAAACGCTGCCAGAAGCGTAGCAGAATACTGCAGGGGGAGAAATGCTTCTGGTCCAGCGTAGCAGCTAACCACACGGAGAAACGCTAGCAGTTTACTCACGAGTAGGAATAGTCCTGAAAATCCAATACTCTCAGCGAGCATAATCCAAGTCCTTCCTGATGTGACGGTCACACCCTGGAGAGCAAGACTGACTCGTGCAATGACCCAACGGCATTTGTCTAGCGAAGAGCTGCTTAAATCCAAATGCCGCTGGCCACACAAATTGGGAACATCTGAGGCGCGGGAAAGATAATTACCAGGGCTGGGACAGCTGGTGGAATTGGAGAGCAAGGGGGCGTGGTAGGACTGACAGACTGTCAGCAGCGTGGGAAAAAGATCACAGAGGCTGACTAACAGCTGCCGGTCAGGCAGTGGCTAAGGTGATAGAAAGAATATACAAAATGCACATAAACAGTGAAGCCAAAAACCCACAGAGAGATCAGGGCCGAGCCAGGGAAAACCAAGCCAGCTCGGCTCATGACAGAGCCCCCCTCTAAGGGGTGGATACCCAGACACCCAAGGTAACATCAAGAAGCCCCCCCCCAACAGTTGCAACAACCACATGCAACACGAACCCGGGTGGGCGGAAGGGGGAACAGGAAAGAGGGAGCACAATGCCCCACCCAGGGCCCACAATTAACCCCCCCCCCCCAAGTCCACGGGTGTTGGGGCTCAGGAGGCCGCCCAGAGTCCCAGGCCCAGCAGAAGGTCCGGTGGACGGAATCCGGCAGCGTGCTGGAAAACATGAGCCACCTGACCCAGGAAGTCAATTCTTCTGGTGGCCAGCCAGCGTAGTTGAGCCTCCAGGACTGAAGGGGTGAAGCAGGAGGCAGCCTGCCCACTGGAAGGCTCACTGGTAGGTAACAAGACCGGGGAAAGGGGGCCTCCACGGCGTAGGGCAGGGATAAGGGGACCACTGTGTCCTCAGGGTGGTCCGCAACTGCACCCGCGGTGGACCCCGACCGGGCCGGCTCCGCTGCACCTGCGGTGGACCGTGAATGGGCCAGCTCCGCTGCCCCCATGATGGCCTCCAACTGGGCCGGCTCCGCTGCACCCACGATGGACTCCAGCGGGAGCCTCGCTGCACCCGCGGTGACCTCCGGCCAAGGCTCAGCTGCACCTGTGGTGGGTGACCTCCAGCCAAGGCTCAGCTGCACCCATGGTGGACCCCGATTGGGCCAAAGCTGCACCCACGGTGAGAGGGCCAACCCGCAAAGACACCAGGCTGAGGAGGCGATCAATGGGGGGAGCCCTGACGAGCTTGGCAGGAGGGGCTGAAGAAGCGACGTCCTCTGCAGCACCCGCGGTGGGCCCCGATTGGGCCAGAGCTGCACCACAAAATGCACATAAACAGTGAAGCCAAAAACCCACAGAGAGATCAGGGCCGAGCCGGGGAAAACCAAGCCGGCTTGGCTCATGACAACAGTTTAAATAGTTAAACAAAACTAATATTACAAGGATTTCATTCAAATTCAACACTAAAGCTTACTTTCAATGACTACTGCAGTCTCAAAATTATTCAACCTGAATAGAATTACTCATACGAGCACACATTTGCAGATCAGGTGTGCTTGAGGCAACACCTGTTTGCAGGTGTTGCAAGATAGATTCAATCAAGAATCAGGAAATCCTTTGAGAAAATGTCATTCCAACAGGACAATGTGTCGTGGTCTGGACAGGGCTTTAGCCTCTGTCAATGCTTTATGTTCTTTTTTGGACTAATTTTCATTATTATCGTTACTATTATTATCATTGTGCCTGTCTCATCATTTTTGTGTTTACTTGTGGTGTCAGCACTTTCAGTTACTTCTGCTCCTCATTATTGGCCTTTTGTGTTGTTAATTATTCACAACTGTATCTGATTGTGTTGATCACTGCCTACTCTTTATATTCTGCACTCGCCTCACTTTCAGTGTGGCGATCTACTATTTAGCTGACAGGTTAATTGGCTGCAAGAATTATTAATTGCTGCATGTGGACTTTGGCACAGCGTTTATTTTTTTCCAAGTTGCTCACGGTTTAGGTTTTTGTCCCCGTTATCCTGTTGTGTAGCTTTATGTTATTTTTTCCAGTCTCGTGCTGCGTTTTGTGTTTTCTATGATAACTTATGTTTCTTTTTCGCCTGGTGAGTGGGTCCTCTCCTTCGTCCCGAAGGGGCCTCCATGACAGAAGATTGCTACCAACACTGGACTCAGCGGGCAAAGGAAACAGAAGAAGGAGGAGGCAGAAGGAGGAAGAGCTGCGGGCCGTCGGCATGTTGTGAGACCTGGTTACCGCAGCCAGCAGTTCACTTTCCCCAGAGTAAACAGAGGATTGTCTGGGAGCAGCTGCTAACATTCACCCAAACCTGCGCTCCCTTCCTTGGCTGCGGGGACTCCCACTCCCCGCTTTACCACCACCGCCACCCTCCCCTTCATCACCTGCTGAGCCTGAGGACTACAGCTGGACCCAACCCAAACAGGACTCAGCAGGTATGGACTATTGGAGTTTTGGACTCGATGCGGATGTGGTGTGGGCAGCTCAAACCATTGACGATCTCATTTCAGACGCCTGCACCTCCCATTCGCCGGAGGCAGCCCTGAGATTCTTGGACCCCGCAGCCGAGATAATAGTGGCATTCCCCAGCCTGCGGAGCTACCCCAAGCTGGGCGGGCTGTTACTTTCAGTCGCTAACCTCCAGCATATGTACTGTGAGATGGTGAGGAACGCACCTGCGTCGTCAAGGTATGTGCCGATGAAGAAGTGTCCCCGGCCTCCAGCGTCCTCCTTTCCTCGCCACCCTCTGGTGTCCACTCCAACTCCAATGCCAGCCTCGCCAGCCCCACAACCACTCCACAGGCTGAAGACGAGGACGCCATCTATGCCGAAGCCTGTGCCAATGAATAAGCGTCCCCTGGCCCTGGCACTTTTCACTCCAGCTTCTCGCCGCTGTGCTACAGTTTCTCACCAGACCGTCACCGTAGCCACCCAGAGTGATTTGTCTGGTTCTCCAGCGGTGGATTCAACAGCAGTGGCAGCCTTAGCGGCAATGGAACTAGGGGCAAGGCAGGTACCATTTTCTCATTTTTTAACATCTGATAGTGAGAGGTCCTGTCTTGTCACCAGTGAAGAATCTCAGCTGCCACCTCTTATAATAATAATAATAATAATACATTTTATTTAAAAGCGCCTTTCAAGACACTCAAGGACACTTTACAGAAATAGATAAAACACAGTATCAATAAACAACAAAAACACAAAAACGACAATCATAAAAACCACGGCAGTTACAATGAAAATGCTAATCTGAACAGGTGAGTTTTGAGAGCGGATTTAAACTGAGGGAGGGAGTCAACGTTTCTGATGGCAGGTGGGAGTGAATTCCAGAGTTTGGGAGCAGAGCGGCTGAAGGCTCTACTCCCCATGGAGCTGAGTCGAGCAGGAGGGACAGCGAGGTGGACACAGGAGGAGGATCCGAGGGAGCGGGTAGGGGTAACAATGTGAAGGAGGTCAGCCAGATAAGGAGGGGCGAGGTTATGGATGGCTTTGAAAGTAAGAAGGAGGATTTTGAAATCAATGTGAAATTTGACCGGGAGCCAGTGAAGTTGCAGGAGGACAGGAGAGATGTGAAGGAAGGAGGGGGTTTTGGAGATAACGCGGGCAGCTGAATTCTGGACTAACTGGAGCTTGTGAAGGAATTTCTGAGGGAGACCAATGAGTAGGGAGTTGCAGTAATCTAAACGGGAAGTGACAAGACTGTGTACAAGAATAGAGGCAGTATGGGGGGTGAGCGAAGGGAGAAGACGATTAATGTTGCGAAGATGAAAATAAGTTGACCGGGTGATGTTATCAATGTTGGAGTGAAAAGAAAGAGAACCATCGAGGATAACACCCAGACTCTTGACCTGAGGGGAGGGGCAAACTGAGGAGCCGTCAATGGTGAGGGAGAAACTATCAACTTTTGATAATGTGGATTTGGTGCCGACTGAAAGGATTTCTGTTTTATCACTGTTGAGTTTGAGAAAGTTTGCGGTGAACCAGGTTTTTATTTCAGAAAGACAGTTGGTCAGGGAGGAGGGAGGGAGGGTGGAATTTGGTTTGGTGGAGAGGTAGAACTGAGTGTCATCTGCGAAGCAGTGGAAGAGAATATTGTATTTATGGAAAATAAAACCGAGGGGGAGGAGGTAGATGATGAAGAGGGAAGGCCCCAGGACTGAGCCCTGGGGCACACCAGAGGAGACGGGGGAAGGTTGAGAACGGAAGGATTTGAGTTGGATGAACTGAGTGCGGCCATAGAGGTAAGAATGAAACCAGTCAAGGGGAGTGCCAGTGATACCGATGGAAGACAATCTGTTGAGGAGAATGGAGTGGGAGACTGTGTCAAAGGCCGCACTCAGGTCAAGGAGAATGAGAATAGAAAGCAAACCAGAATCAGCTGCAATGAGGAGGTCGTTAGTGATTTTCAGAAGGGCAGTTTCGGTGCTATGGTGGGGGCGGAAACCCGATTGAAAATCTTCAAACAGGCTATTGTGAGATAAGTGAGAGTGAAGTTGAGAAGCAACAACCTTTTTGAGAATTTTGGAAATGAATGGAAGGTTAGAGATGGGACGGAGGTTATTGAAATTATTGGGATCTGAACCAGGTTTTTTGAGGATTGGAGAGACAGCAGCAGTTTTAAAAGATAAGGGAAATGAACCAGTGGTGAGTGAGGAGTGGATGATAGCAGTGATGAGAGGGAGCAGTGAGGGGAGGCAGGATATGACCAAGGCTGTAGGAAGGGGATCAAGAAGACAAGTGGATGGCTTGGATTTATAGATGAGGTCGGAGATGGCAGAGAGGTCAGGAAGTTGAAAAGAAGAGAGTGAAGAACTATAGGAGGGAGGTGCCGAGGGGGAGGGAGAAGAGGGAATGGGACACAGGTGCTGGTGGATCTTTTCAATTTTCGCATTAAAAAACAAAAGGAGGGAGTTGCAGGTGTCCACCGAGTACAGATGGGGGGGGGTAGGGAGTCCAGGGGTTGAAGGATTCTGTTGAGGAGTGAAAAGAGTATTTTGGAATTGCCATGGTTGGAACAGATGAGACCAGAGTAATAAGCAGATTTGGATTGTGCAATGGAGTCCTTGTACTGTGAAATATGAGTTTTGTACATGTTAAAATGAATAGTGAGACCAGTCTTTTTATGGAGACGCTCAAGTTGGCGGCCTTTAGCTTTCATGGAGTGGAGATGAGGGGTTAACCAGGGGGCAGAGAGGGAAAATGAAACAGACCCGGTTTTAACAGGAGCGAGGGAGTTGAGAATAGAAGTTAGGGAATTGTTGTAGTGGTCGACCAGTTCATCAGGGGAGGAAGAATACTCAGGGTCTGGTAAAGTGGCAATAATGGAGGGTAGGGTGTCTGGATTAATGTCCTTAACCCCTTGCACTCTGGTCAATTTCCCTAAAAACGCCTAAAAATAACGTACCCAAAGTAAATCAAAAGCTGTTCTTCAACCCTTTGCAGCATCTTCATGGGGTTGGTCTCATTTAAAAGAAAACACTTTGAATTTTTTGGCAAAACAGTCATAATCTCTCTAAGTGCTCCTGCCACTGAGTAACAGTCATCTAAACATACTGAACTTGAAGAAAATAAAGTTCGCCTGGGTGTTTTTTTGGATACAAATGCTTGCAAATAACACACAGCTGTCAGATCTGGGCTGGAAAATGCAACAGAAATGTAGAACCAAGTGTTATCCAGCTGAGGTCAAAATTTTGTAACAATACCACAAAAAATGAATATATTACACAGCTTTTTTGTCAGGTTGTTCCCAGGCATTTTTTTGAACTGTGCCAAATTGTGCCAAATGGCACAGTTTGGAAAAATGTCTGTAACTTTTGAATGATTCAATATAGAAGCTTGATCTTGGGCTCTAATGAAAGGTGACACTCAGGGCTGTGTGTGTGTGTGGGGGGGTTGTTTATTCATTCATGAATGAATGAATGAACAAACAAGCCCCCACACACAAAGAAGCATGCCACGTAAAAAATGTGTGGCTTTTTTTTTACAAGAAAAAATAACCTACAGTGCACTAAAAATTATACTAAAATATCTGTAATGTAGAGGATAACAACTCCCACCCACCCCCCACCCCCCACTACAGAGGACGGACATTGTCCATCGCCACATGACGGACTGCGGGGACGGTTCGCCGTGGTCTACTACGCACAGTTGTACTAAAATATCTGCAATATATCTGCAATCCGCTACAGAAGAGTAGCGGGGGGGGGGGTGTTCACGGTCCGGACGCGGCGCACGGACCGGTCCGTCACGTGGCGATGACGCACAGTTGTAATTTACCGATCAGTCAAAAGTCATTTTGATTACAATTTTCAGGGATAAAGAATAATTTAGCTTATAACACTTACCTGTCCACAACAGCAGTGTCGCTGGCGAACATCTCTTCCTCATTGTCAGACGAACATGACGCTGGTCCGCTTGTTACGACTCGTGGTTCACGCCACCCGGTCAAACCATGATTCCATTATTGCGGTTTTGCGCTTCCATGATTGCGGTTGTGGCGAACGATTTTTCAAAACAAATAAGAACAGTAGTAAGAAAAAAAGACTGGCGAACGCGTGTGTGTCACCCAGCGGCTTACACAAAACAGATTTTACGCACGGGACACACGCTTTCAATCGTCAAACTTCTCTGCTTCAGTTGGCTCGCTGTATTTGCAGCCGTTGGTAGGCGGGTCCTTCTTGCTAGGTTTTCAGTCATTGGTTCTTCAAGGTTTCAGAAACCCAATTCAAGGCTCTTATTAGTCGAATGAGAGGTCAGTCAAATCTAAACCAATCAAAGCACTCCTTTGGCTTTCCGTTCGCGGCTGTGTCTGTAGTGGAAGAATGGAAATGCAGCTTTTTTTTTTCAGTGCGCTCTGAGACGCACAGTGTGCGTCCTAGTGCGCACGAGGGCGTGCTAGGACGCAGAGACGTGACCGCCCGCGGTATCCCAGAGTGCAAGAGGTTAATATTCTGGAATGAGATAAGACGTGAAGGCTTGGTTGTGGAGAGGCGGAGTGTGACATTGAAAGAGATGAGGAAATGGTTGGTTATGGGGAGTTGATCAGCTGTGCAGCCGGAGGGTGAAAGGCCAGAGCAGCAGATGAGGTCCAGAGTGTGTCCTTTAATATGAGTAGAAAAATCGGTGAAGGTATGAAAATCAAAACTCTCAAGGCAAGAGGAGAAGTCATGGGTAAGGGGGAGGTTGGTATTGTCCATATGAATATTGAAGTCACCTAACAGTATTACATTAGGTGAGAGAGTGGAGAGATGAGTGAGGAGAGCAGCAAAATCATTAAAAAAACTCAGTATGGGGCTTAGGTGGGTGATAGATAATAGCCAGAATGGTGGGAATGGGACCAGGCAGTTTACAAGCAAGACATTCAAATGCCTTGGATGCTGGAAAGGAGACAGGCAGGACTTTCCACTTCTTGCGGTAAATTATCGCAAGACCTCCACCGCAACCGGAGCCACGGGATTTGGAAAGGTAAACAAACCCAGGAGGAGTAGCATTGTTTAATTGGGAAAAGTCATTCAGACGCTGCCATGTCTCTGTCAGGCAGAGAAAGTCAAACTTACGATCGACGAGGTAGTCCTGGACAAGGTGGCCCTTGCTCGTGAGTGAGCAGATGTTGAGAAGCCCAAAGTTAACGGTGGTGTTGTCAGTCTTGACAGTAGCTTTAGCCGAGCTAGCTAGGGTGGCTAGCGAGCTGTGGTCAACCCGGCGGGACGCAGTAGTTCTCCAGGGGCAACGTGAGGAGGACCAAATGGACTGTATTACTTTAGAGTTGTCGATGTGGAAGTTCTGGTGAGAGCCACGGTGGATGTAATTTCGGCGAGGCAGGCGAGCAATGTCCAGGTGCTGGCGCAGCACGGGCAGAGACTCCGACAGGTGACAGCGGAGCTCGACAGCCGAGTACAGGAGCAGACCAGGCATGGAACGGTGGAACAATGATAGCATAATCCAGACAAGTGCAGACCAAGTAAGTAGCTTGGAGGTCAACATTGTGGGTTTGTAAAGCCAGGTGAGCTACTAAAAACACATTAAAAGCATTAAAATTGACCGGTGAGTAGCGGCAGCCAAACACGCCAGCGTACACTCAGACCGGAAGTCTCTTCAAGGCGAGGATTCTTCAAGTCTCTTATTGCTGCTGAGCCGGCAAATATTTTTTCTGCTGCCACCCCATTGTTTGCCGCCACCACTCACCTCAACCCCTTGTGTCCCCAAGGTCATCTCCACCTCAGCTGGGTCCATAACAGAGGAGGTGAGCTCAAGTGTGGCTACGGCTCCTCTCCACGTGCATGCTCCAGCAGTGACTGTTCTGCCTCACGTGCACGCCCCAGCAGCAATTGCTTCACCACACGTGCACGCCCTAGCAGTGACTGTTCCACCTCACATGCACACCCCAGAAGAGAGTGTTCCGCCTCACAGGCACGCCCCAGCAGAGATTGTTCTGCCTCACGAGCATGCTTCATCAGAGACTGCTCTGCCTCACGTGCATGCTCCTGCAGAGACTGCTCCTCTTGAGGTTGTCATTTCAACATCAGCAGCACCAGGATCCTCGCCAGTGGAAGAGCAGGAGTTAAGGCACGTCCTCTTCTTTGTTTTCTTAATATCTGTATTAGAGAGGTCTTGTCGTACTCCTGGTGAGGAGACTCAGTTGCAGCATCCATCTGCTTCTGAGCTCTTCCCGCCAAGCTCTTCTGCTGACTGTTTGGTGTGATTCCTGATTCAATCTGTACCTCTTCCTCCCTGTCCAAGGTGGCGGCGTCGAAGGAGGGTTCCTGGGCATCTGGACTGAATGTACCCCTGCCATCTCGGCCTCAGGTCAGCGTTCCCCAGCCATCTTATTCGGGAATCAGAGCGTTCAAACCATCAGCACATGAGGAAGTCACGCTTCAATCATCAGATCCAGAGGTCAGCACTCCCCAGCCATCTCATCTAGAGGTCAGTGCACTCAAATCATCATTACCTGGGGTCGGCGTGCCTCGGCATCTGTCTAGCACATCCTGTTTCCTGATTTGGGGGCCCATGGACTTGGGTAGACCCCCTCAACTACCTTATCCTTTACCTTAGCGCTTTGGTCATCAAGAGATGAGAATAAAAGCGCTATATAAGTAATGCCATTTGCCATTTGCCATTTTATCCCATGGTCTGGTGGCCTAGGGACTCTGGGAGGCTCCCAGATCTACCTTGCTCTTCAGTCTGGGGGCCCATGAACTGGGACAGACCCCCCAACCCACGTTGTTCTCCAGTTCAAGGGCCTTTGGACTTTGGTAGACCCCCTGACTTCTTGTTTGTTCCAGTTCGGTGGCCCATGGACTTGGGAAGACCACCCAACCACCTTTGTTTTGGGTCTTGGGGCCTTGAACTTTATTTGGCCCATGGACAGTGTTGGTTTTGGACTTTGCTGTGGGAGGGTTACAGTTTGTTCCAGCCCGCCTGGCCTTTTCCCCCACCACCCACCCTGTGAGGGGTTTTTGGGTTTTCTTTTTTCCCTCTTGTTGGTGTTACCCTAGGGTCATCTGGGGCCCCTTAAAATGGGGTACTGTAGTAGTCTGGACAGGGCTTCAGCCTCTGTCCATTCTTTATTTTCTTTTTTGGACTCATTATCATTATTATCATTACTATTATTACACAGGGTTAGAAAAATATTTTTTTGTAAGTTGTCTGTGTTTTTTTTCAACTGATTTAAGACAATTTTGCACTGCTGAATCCGAAAATGACATCCGTTTCTCTCGATCAGGTGCTAAGTAAAAACCTGTACTTAGTACTGTGCATGTACTTACCTTTATATAAAGGCAAGTACATGTAAATTGAATGTTACATCATCATTGTTAAAAATTCTGGGAATTTCAAGACATTAAAAAGAATTTTGCATCATTTAAAGCGAAAATACCCGTACATGTAAACAAAAACGTATAAAACAACATGTGACCATAATTCTAAAAAGTTGACCTGATTGAGCAAAACCTATGTGATTTTTGGATTCAGCACATCAAAACTGTCCTAAATTAGCTAAAAAAAAAAAACTGAGACAATAAATTTGGTGTTGACCAGTGTTATGATTGTGCCTGTCTCTCTCAACATTTTTGTTTTTATTGTGGTGTCAGCACTTTCAGTTACTTCTGCTCCTCATTATTTTGTGTTGTTAATTATTCACAGCTGTATCTGATTGTGTTGATCACCGCCTACTCTTTATATTCTTTCAGTGTGGTGATCTACTGTTTAGCTGACGGGTTAGTTGGCTGCAAGAATTATTAATTGCTGCATTTGCACTTTTGGCACACGTCTGGCACCCGTTTGGCACAGCATGTATTATTTTTTCCAAGTTGCTCACAGTTTAGGTTTTTGTCCCCATTACCCTGTCATGCAGCTTTATGTTTTTTTTTTCCAGCCTCGTGCTGCGTTTTGTGTTTTCTATAATAAATTATGTTTCCTTTTCGCCTGGCAAGTGGGTCCTCTCCTTCACCCTGAAGGGGCCACCATAACACAATGATCCCAAGCATGCCTGCTTGGGAGCATACCTTGTGCACAGTCACCCCATCCGTTGCTTAGTTTTTTGTCACATTTTGTCTTAGCTATGTTCTGAATTGTAATCGCTCTTGTTTTGTTTTTCTTTTGAATTCTTGGATGGAATATGGGTGAGCAATATAAGCTGCAGCTTCAGCCATCACCCATTCCAGATAACTTATGTTGAACTGTATAATCAGAGGAGTTATTGTCTAATTTGACCTTGTTGGATTTTCTTTCCCCCTTTGTTATATTATTCTGTTTCTTTTTAATCTGTACTTTTAATCTATCCGAAATAAAGATTCATTCATTCATCCATTCATTCATTCATTCATTCACACCTCAAAGTCCACCAAGACTTGGTTTCAGAAGAAGTCCTGGAAGATAATAGAGTGGCCATCACAGTCACCTGACTTGAACCTCACTGAAAATCTCTGGTGGGATTTTGAAAAAGGTGGTTACAGCACCCAAACTCAAGAATATCAGTGAACTGGAGGCCTTTGTCCATGAGAAATGGGCTAAGATTCCTCAGGAACAGAGCCAGGAGCTTGTGTGTGGCTATGCATCACGTTTGCAGCAGGTCATAACAGCAAAAAGGGTGCTCTACTAAGTACTGAAGATGCTTGTCATGAAGGGGTTGAATAATTTTGAGACTGCAGTAATCATTAAAAGTGGCATTTTTGTGATCCCCACAGTCAGCACCGTTTCTGCCTATAAAGCAGAGTATGCAACTGACACAGGAACCGTCAGCCACTGGGGGACCTGAGCTGCAAGTTCACCTTAAACATTTTTTGAGTGAAAATTAAAATTACCTTCAATTTTTTTCTAGTAAATTTGCCATTTAAGAAAAAAAATTTTCTTACAAATTAGCAACTTTTTATGTGACTTTTTTCCCCCATGTAAATGTGCAACTTTGTCATAATTTGCATTTCTTACTCATCAATTTTTAATTTTGTGACTTTTTTCATAAATGTGCAACTGTCTTGTAACTTGTGACTTTTTTGCAAATTGTAACTTTTTTCCTTAAAAACTGCAACCTTTGTCTCATAAATTTGGGACTTTTCTCATAAATTTGCAACTTTCTTGTAAAATTTGAGAGTTTTTTTCTCCTCAAAATGCAATATTTTCTCATAAATTGTTAACATTGCCCCTCAGGGGCAGAGGAACAGACTCAAGTGCAGGGCGAATCTTGCTCATAATTTATTGACAGAAAATAAAGTAGCATGGGGTCTGAAAATGTAAATAAGGCCATAAGGGCGAGTTACTCACAGGACTCGAAGCAATGCCAGACGTAGTGGTGCCGAGCGAGTCTAAACATAAAAAAGGATGCCGCAGGGAGGAATGGGAAACAGCGAGAATAAAAAAATAGAGAACCAAATAATTGCAGTGCGTCCAGAAAGTATTCACAGCGCTTCACTTTTTCCACATTTTGTTATTTTACAGCCTTATTCCAAAAGAGATTAAATTAATTTTTTCCTCAAAATTCTACACACAATACCCTATAATGACAACATGAAAAAAGTTACTTTTAAGGGGTGAAATCCAGACACCCCTAGACACTACCAAAAAAGGAAAAAACACCTTCCCAGGGATGGTGGTGGGGGCTCAGGCCAGGCGGGCCGAAACACACTCTATCCCCCCACCGTAGTGTCCAGAACAAAATGCAGTTTGGAGAACCAAACAAAGCCCCAGGCCCCAAACCAATAAGCAGGATGGGTCGGGTGGTCTTCCGTCGACCCACGGCCATCGGACTGGGGACCAAGGTGGATCCGGGGGCCTACCCAAGTCCATAGGTCCCCAGACTGGAGTACATGGTGGGTCTGGTGGCCTACCAAAGTTCATAGACCAACAGATGGATGAACACAGTGCGTCGGGTTGCTTACCAAAGTCCAAGGGCCACCAGGCGGATGAACACGGCCCGATGGGAGTGCTGACCTCAGGAGCTTTTAACACAGGAGCTAACATAGGAACTTTATGCTCAGGAGGTGACAACAAAGAGCCTTTAAACTCAGAAGATGACAACATAAACCCCTTAACCTCAGGAGCTTTTAACAGAGAAGCTAACGACAACATAGGTACTTTAAACTCTGGAGATAATGATAACACAGAGCCCTCAAATTCAGAAGGTGACATTCGAACCTTTTGTTTGAATGCCCTTTGCACCACAAAGGAGCCTTTTGCCTCGAAGTCCACAAAGGAGCCTTTTGCGCTGGAGACCACAACAGAGGGGTTTAAAACATCATAAGAAACATATGGCTCTGGCAGCAACATAGAAGCCTTATGCAGTGGAAATTATACAGAAACTCAAGCACAGGGGATAACACAGGAATCCTTAATTCAGACACATAACATGAGTTTTTAGCTCAGGAGACACTAGTACAGGAGTTTCATAGTTCAGGAGACATCAACACAGGAGTTTTTGCTTCAGAAGCTAATAGCAGGGAAAAGTTTAGCTCAGGAGACACTGATACAGGAACTCCTGGCTCTGGAAACAATGATACAAAAGTTTTTAATTCACAAACAGCTGACAGGTGAGTTATTAGTTCTGTAGCCAGTGATGAAGGCGCTTTTGGCTCCGTAGCAGGTGGTTGAGGTGCGCAGCCCTCAGAAACAGCTGAGAAAAGCGTGCTGGACTTGGGAACAGATAGTTGTTGTGCACTAAACTCAGGTATTGGTGACAAGGGCGCGCTGACTTCGGGGACAGATGACAGCAGCGTGCAGTCCTCCGGAGCGGGTGTTAGCAGCACACTGAACTCAGAAACAGGCAGTTGGAACACATCACTCTCAGGAGTAGGTCACAGCGGCTCACAGAGCTCAGGAGCAGGTGTCAGTGGTGCACTGAATACATGAACACGCGTTAGAGGCGCACTGGCCTCAGACACACTCAGTGGAGATGCAATGGCCTCAAAGTACTCAAAAGTACTTGCCTGAGCTCCTGGTCTACTGCTGCTGGGGTGACCGCCTCTGGATGAGCCGCAGGAACTGGAGCATGAACCTTGGGCAGAACAGGAGCATGCTCCTCGGGAATAGCTGGAGCTGTGACGAGCGCCTCAGGGACTGCACTATATGGTTCTCCACAGTATCTGCTGCTCGCTAATATATTTTAACTGCTGACCAGTATACACTTTATTGCATGTATAGTTTATTTCTTTTATTTTATCATGTTTAATGTTGCAGCATTGCACCGAGACAAATTCCTAGTTTGTGTACTACATGAACAATGGCAATAAACCTGATTCTGATTCTGATTCTGATTCTGACAGAAGATGGATGCACATCAGCCTCAGAAACAGATGATAAGTGTTAGATCAAAAATGAATTGATTGAGAATGAATCAATAATCAGTAGGCGGTTTTCCAAGTTCTGAGCCATTTATTCTCTTTCTGATCAGTAAAAGGAGGTAATCGGTTACAGCATAACGTGCCTCAGAGCTTGCTCACACCAACTCCCTAACATGGTGTTCATGCTTTTTATACCCTGGGCAGGGTCCCTGACCTTATCTAAACCTAAAGACGGCTGGAGCCATCTCTCCAAGAGACTGCTTCTAATCTATGGTCAGCACTGAACATTCTGCTATGATCTTTACATTACCTGGTCATCCTAAGTCATCCTAACTTTGGGCATTCTAATCAGAACAGCTTGGTATGATAAAACAAAAACCCTCGTCATTATTTACAATCTTGCTCAGCCTAATCTTACACTGAGAAACAGATATTCTTTTCAAGCTCTGAGACAATAGAAAAACACAGAGTATTAGACATTGGCTCATTATATGCACCAGATACAGTTATGATATAAAATAGAATAATACAGCATTAAAATCATATAGAATAATCAATGAAACCTGAAAATATCCTATCATTCCCCCCTTTGATGCTTAAAAAGCATCAGAGATTAAACACTATGGCTTCTAAAACCTCATTGGGCAGCTCGCTAAGTTCCGGTGCATTTTATGCTAAAGCATTTTATTGCAAAAGATCCTAACTCGCTTTTTAATGAGGAAAGTCCGCCATCGGCCCCACTGCCACTCCCAAGCACCGCTGGAATGTTTCATTTCCTGGGGAGCATGTGAGGATAATACCTTTTATTTCAAAAAAGAAATCAATTATCTAAGTCATAAAAGGGAAAAATTGAACCAGTGACGGTGATTAACCATAAATTGAGATGAAATAGTGTATGTATTTGTCATTCTATGTGTCAGTAGATTAGCAGTGATTTAATAAAAAGTTAATACTTATATGTAAATGTAACTTCAATAAAGAATAATAAAAAATAACTAAAAATCTATTATGTGTAAAAGACATATGTGTATGTTTGTATTAGAGATCTATGTGTGCTAGCATCCTAACCTATGTGTATTAGTACATTAATATGAAACTGCAACAAGGTATCAACAATCAAACAACAATCAATGCAGTAAAACTGTATACTGGCTAAATAGTGATTAGTAGCTTCACTGCCCTCAGCCACTGGGCCAACATAAGCCGGGTTGTATAATTTAACCATAGGAAATTGTCCTAATTCTATTGCATGTTCCTCTTCCTTAATGTGTTTATCTAAGGGTGAGGATGTGTGTGCTGTTGAAATGGCATAATGTGAAGGTGCATAATCACTTAACTTTTTTGTCAGATGAGAAAGCTGGGCTCTAGGCTTGATGTCCGGCATGCGTTGAAAGGAAGGAGGAGATGGGCGGGGAGGCGGGTGCCCAGCGGTGGAGGAGGGGTGAGCCAGGTCTGCAGTCTGTGCCATGGGGGCGGTCACCGTCTCAAGGTCCGGATGCAGAGAGGGAGGGGTCAGGTTGTCTCCACGCCACCATCTCCTGACAAAACATAAATTTCATTCTCATCTTGCTGTGTTCTGCAACCCTTACAACAAAATGACGCATTATTTCTTCCTGTCTGAACACTTTGTGGCTGTCTTATGTCCTGCTTGCTGTAACAGCAACCCATGTTTGAAAGGTTTTTTTTTTCCCTTTTTACCAAGTTTCCACACACAAATTAATAGCTACAGTTTTTTCTATATTTTTTCCCAAGCTCTCTCTCTCTCTCTCTCTCTCTCTATATATATATATATATATATATATATACAGTATATATACAGTATATATATATATATATATATACAATAAACTAGACTGGTCACACAATACTGATGCACTCTACAAGAAGGGACAGCGCAGGCTGTTCCTGCTGAGGAGACTCAGGTCTTTTGGTGTACAAGGGGCGCTGCTGAAGACATTCTATGACACGGTGGTGGCATCAGCCATCACTTTTGGAGTGGTCTGCTGGGGCAGTGGCATTACTGCAGCCGATAGGAAGAGACTGAACAAACTGATTAAGAAAGCTAGCTCTGTCCTGGGGCAGCGCCTTGATCCGGTGGAGGAGATAGGAGAGAGAAGGACGGTGGCTAAACTGTCATCTCTGCTGGAGTCTGAGTTCCACCCTATGCAGGACATACTGAATGCACTGAGGAGCTCATTTAGCAGCAGACTACATCATCCCAGGTGCACAACCGAGAGGTTTCGCAGGTCCTTCCTACCAACGGCTGTCAGACTGTACAACCTAAGCAGGGCTGCTCGCAGAGATAGCAAAAAGACGTAACAACCTAATAGTTTTTTGAATGCAAAAGATGCAATAGACTTACACAATGGTCCCCTCCGGCATACAACTAGGAAAATACCGGTCGCTATGGAGGGTGAGAATATGTATGGGCACATAATCATACCATGTAGGATAACTAAGTAGACGGTTGTGCTGTTTCATCCCATCTAGCAACAATGCTCTGCACTGTGTGTGTTTATATATTTACATATTTATTCCATCTAGCTACAATGCTCAGCACTGGGTGTGTTTATGTTTATATATCTATATATTTATTCCATCTAGCTACATTGCTCTGCACTGTGTGTCTCTGTGTGTGTATATATATATTTTATAGTAATATGTACATATGTATATTAGCTGCTCTTGCTTGCTTGTTTTTTTTTCTTGCCTTCTGATTGTTGCTCTGAGTGTTGCTATCCCTGTGCTGTTGCAATCCTGGAACTTCCCCGTTGTGGGACTAATAAAGGCTTATCTTATCTTATCTTATCTTATATACACTACCGTTCAAAAGTTTGGGGTCACCCAGACAATTATTTTGTGTTTTCCATGAAAAGTCACACTTATTTACCACCATGAGTTGTAAAATGAATAGAAAATATAGTCAAGACATTGACAAGATTAGAAATAATGATTTGTATTTGAAATAATAATTTTTTCCTTCAAACTTTGCTTTCGTCAAAGAATCCTCCATTTGCAGCAAATACAGCATTGCAGACCTAACATGATTGCACAAGGGTTTTCTAATCATCCATTAGCCTTCTGACGCAATGAGCAAACACACTGTACCATTAGAACACTGGAGTGATAGTTGCTGGAAATGGGCCTCTATACACCTATCTAGATATTGCACCAAAAACCAGACATTTGCAGCTAGAATAGTCATTTACCACATTAGCAATGTATAGAGTGTATTTCTGATTAGTTTAAAGTTATCTTCTTTGAAAAAAAGTGCTTTTCTTTCAAAAATATAAGGAAATTTCGAAGTGACCCCAAACTTTTGAACGGTAGTGTATATATATACAGTATATATATATATACAGTGGGGCAAAAAAGTATTTAGTCAGCCACCAATTGTGCAAGTTCTCCCTCTTAAAAGATGAGAGAGGCGTCCAATTTTCATCATAGGTATACCTCAACTATGAGAGACAAAATGAGAAAAAAAAAAATCCAGAAAATCACATTGAAGGATTTTTAATGAATTAATTGGTAAATTCCTCAGTAAAATAAGTATTTGGTCACTTACAAACAAGCAAGATTTCTGGCTCTCACAGACCTGTAACTTCTTCTTTAAGAGGCTCCTCTGTCCTCCACTCGTTACCTGTATTAAAGGCACCTGTTTGAACTCGTTAAAGGTATAAAAGACACCTGTCCACAACCTCAAACAGTCAGACTCCAAACTCCACTATGGCCAAGACCAAAGAGCTGTCAAAGGACACCAGAAACAAAATTGTAGACCTGCACCAGGCTGGGAAGACTTAATCTGCAATAGGTAAGCAGCTTGGTGTGAAGAAATCAACTGTGGGAGCAATTATTAGAAAATGGAAGACATACAAGACCACTGATAATCTCCCTCGATCTGGGGCTCCACGCAAGATCTCACCCCGTGGGGTCAAAATTATCACAAGAACGGTGAGCAAAAATCCCAGAACCACACTGGGGGACCTAGTGAATGACCTGCAGAGAGCTGGGACCAAAGTAACAAAGGCTACATCAGAAACACACTACGCCGCCAGGGACTCAAATCCTGAAGTGCCAGACGTGTCCCCCTGCTTAAGCCAGTACATGTCCAGGCCCGTCTGAAGTTTGCTAGAGAGTATTTGGATGATCCAGAAGAGGATTGGGAGAATGTCATATGGTCAGATGAAACCAAAATAGAACTTTTTGGTAAAAACTCCACTTGTTGTGTTTGGAGGAGAAAGAACACCATACCTACTGTGAAGCATGGGGGTGGAAACATCACACTTTGGGGCTGTTTTTCTGCAAAAGGACCAGGACGACTGATCCGTGTAAAGGAAAGAATGAATGGGGCCATGTATCGTGAGATTTTGAGTGAAAGCCTCCTTCCACCAGCAAGGGCATTGAAGATGAAACGTGGCTGGGTCTTTCAGCATGACAATGATCCCAAACACACCGCCCGGGCAACGAAGGAGTGGCTTCGTAAGAAGCATTTCAAGGTCCTGGAGTGGCCTAGCCAGTCTCCAGATCTCAACCCCATAGAAAATCTTTGGAGGGAGTTGAAAGTCTGGGTTGCCCAGCGAGAGCCCCAGAACATCACTGCTCTAGAGGAGATCTGCATGGAGGAATGGGCCAAAATACCAGCAACAGTGTGTGAAAACCTTGTGAAAACTTACAGAAAACGTTTGACCTCTGTCATTGCCAACAAAGGGTATATAACAAAGTATTGAGATGAACTTTTGTTATTGACCAAATACTTATTTTACCGAGGAATTTACCAATTAATTCATTAAAAATCCTTCAATGTGATTTTCTGGATTTTTTTTTTCCTTATTTTGTCTCTCATAGTTGAGGTATACCTATGATGAAAATTGGAGACCTCTCTCATCTTTTAAGTTGGAGAACTTGCACAGTTGGTGGCTGACTAAATACTTTTTTACCCCACTGTGTATATATATATATATATATATATATATATATATATATATATATATATATATATATATCATATACTGTACATATGTACACAGATATATACACAGTGCAGGAGCATTGCAGCTAGATGGAATAAACAGCATTACGGTTTGTTAAATTACCCTGCAGAATATAAATATGTACCCAGACAGTATATTGTATTTCACATTTGAACCAACAGTGTTGTTGTCACCCTCAGTAATGATTGTTATTGTCCTAGTTGTGTATTGGAGGGGACAATCTCTAATGTGCAAAGTTGTTACATTTGGTACATTCAATACAACCTCTACGAGCAGCCCTGGTTAGGTTATAAAGTCTGACAGCCGTAGGTAGGAAGGACCTGCGGAACCCCTCCGTCGTGCACCTAGGATGACACAGCCTACTGCTAAATGCACTCCTCAGTGCGTTCAGCATGTTCCGCATGGGATGGGACTCGGACTCCAGCAAAAAAAGACAGCTTAGCCACCATCCTCCTCTCTCCTATTTCCTCCACTGGGTCGAAGCGTCACCCCAGAACAGAGCTAGCTTTTTTGATCAGTCTGTTCAGTCTCTTCCTGTCAGCTGCCGTGATACTGCTACCCCAGCAGACCACTCCAAATGTGATGGCTGATGCCACTACCGAATCGTAGAAGGTCTTCAGGAGTGCCCCTTGCACTCCAAAAGACCTGAGTCTCCTCAGGAGGAACAGCCTGCACTGCCCCTTCTTGCAGAGTGCGTTGGTGTTGTGTGACCAGTCCAGTTTATTGATCAGGTGAACACCCAGGTACTTGTAAGATGTCACCATCTCAATGTCTGTTCCATGGATGTTTACTGGTGCTGCGGGGGGTTGTCCTCACCTGTGGCAATCCACCACTAGTTCCTTAGTTTTGCTCACATTGATCTGGAGGCAGTTCCGTAGACACCAGTCCACAAAGTCCCGGATAAGTCCTCTGTCCTCCGCATCATCCCCATCAGAGATGAGGCTGATGATCGCAGAGTAGTCAGAGAACTTCTGTAGATGGCAGTGTGGTGTGTTGTGTGAAAAGTCAGCAGTGTAGAGGGTGAACAGAGTGAACAGGATGGATGTGCACCGGCCTCTGGAACAAACGGCGAGTGCACACCGGGCTCTGAAACAAACGACGGATGCCCACCAGACTCTGGAACAAATGAGAGGTGCACATGGGATTCTGGAACAAATGATGGCTCCTCCTCCTTGGGCATGAAGGTGAAATCGTCGGACCACAGGAGATCATTGAGGAAGGCAAAAATGTCCTCCCTCAGATGGGGCTTTGCTGCAAAGATCTGAAGAATGTGCCTCCATGCCACGTCCTCCCACCCATCCAGGCGCAGGCAAAGGGTGTAGCACTCTCCCAATCCCTGATAACATCCTGCAGCTCCCAGTGGCAGGCAACGTCCACGGGTGTGGAGCTCATGGAGGAGGCAAGAGGAGAGGCAGGAGCTGTCTGGGGAAGAGCTGGAGGTGGTACGCAGCGTTGAGAAGAGTGGCGTCTCCCAGCGCCTTTCTTCCACCTGGGCTCGCTGAACGCCAACCGAGATTCAGAAAACTCTTCATTCTCGGCGGCAGACTCCACAGGGGATAACAGTGGCAGGAGGGCTTCTGGCTCCAGCGAAGAGGAGATGGTGGGAGACAGTGGTAGCAGAGGGAGGGGGAGAGTCTGTACCCGGGGCTAAGAACGCATGCTCGATCTGGCTGCAAGCAAGTCGGTGATTCCACCCTAGCAGAGTATCTCATCCTCCTGGGAAGAGCTGCTCCGAGCGCCGGGAGCCATTTCCTCAATCCATGACACCAACTCCAGCTCTCCCCGACTCCACTTCTTCCTTCTCCTTTGTTTGCCCACTGGGTGCTGGACTGGTGGTGTCCTTCTGTCACAAGAGCCCCTCCAGGGTGAAGAAGAGGACCCAATTGTGAGGTGAATCTGGAAAACCATGATTTATTTACAGACAGAACAAAAAACAGAAAATAAAGCAACACATGGGCTGAAACAAAGGCAAACACATGGCGGACTACTGACTGGCAGGATAATTCTGGACAAGGCACAAAACAGACTAGACTGAAACGTGTAATCACACCAATATGAGGCAAGAACACCACACAGGACACAGACTGAGACTGGTATATACAGTACGTATGGACAGGGGAGTAATCAAGACAACACAAGACAGGTGGGAGCAATCAGGTGTAATCTGAGACAGTGTGGCTGAGGGAAGGGCTATAGGCACAGAAAACATGAGGGACTGAGACAAAAGGTAAACGAGAGACATGAATACAGGACCAGAGAATACATGACCATGACAAATAATGATCATAACAATAAACAGAGAATCCTACAACACTAAACTCAAACCCCAGACCAGAATAAAGAACATGACTATGATAATGAAAAATAATAAATACAGGAGGATTCAAAAAACAAAAAACCCTGAACTGAGACAATGGAAATACAGAATAGCAAAAACAAATTTAAAGTGGGAGCACGGTCCCCAACCCATGCTCAGACCCTGACACGCTTAAGTTTAAGTGTTTTAAAGATACCCTGTACATAATCTGAATATAACCTAGTCAGGAGCAGGTTATGCTCACAGCCTTTGTTACTATAGGCGACTGTGGCTCAGGAGGTAGAGCAGGTCGTCCAATAACCGGATGGTTGGCGGTTCAAATCCTGCTCTCCCCTGATATTTTGCCGTTGTGTCACTGGGGAAGACACTTTACCCACCTTGCCTCCAGTGTCCATAACACTGGGCATGAATGTGTATAAATGTTCGGTAGTGGCCGGAGAGACCATTGGCACAGACTGGCAGCCACATTTCCGTCAGCCTGCCCCAGGGCAGCTGTGGCTACAGTAGTAGCTTGCCACTACCATTGTCTGTCTGGAGTGAATGAATAATATATCTATTTGTAAAGCGTCTTTGAGTGTCTATGATAAAGCGCTATATAAATCTTATGCATTATTATTATAGTTACAAATACACACTGACTTTTTGGAACCGAAAAGTTACCACAAACTTTGAGTTAACTTACCAAGGTAAGCCACTAAACCTGATTTCTGGAATATCCCCCTGGTCTCAGTCTTAGCCCTTGTCATGGTCATGTCTCCCCTGGTCCTTTGTTCATGTTTCATGTGTATCCTCTGCTTTTGGTTACCCTTTTGTCTCAGTCCCCCATGTCTCCTGTACCTGTAGCCACTTCCCTGCTGTCTCCAGTTGCTCTCGATTATTCCCACCTGTTCTGTGTTCGTTGATTACCTGTTGTCTATTTATACCAGTGTGAGTCTTTGCCTTGGGCGGTGTACTTGTCTCAGTTGACATGTTCACATGTTCCTGCCTAGCCTGAGGTATCTTGCCTGTAAACTTGTGTCTGAGCCTTGCCATGTTTTGCTTTTGTTTCAGCCCTCGAGCTGTATTATTTTCTGTTCTTATTCATTTTTACCACAATAAATGGTATACAAAAATAACCTTGCATTTGGGTCCTCTTTTTTGCCCCGGAGGGGCAATCCTGACAGAAGAACACCACCAGTCCAGGACCCAGTGGGCGAAAAAGGAGGGGGAGACGGAGAGGGGGAGAATGGCCCATCACAGAGGTGCTTCAAGATTTAATCTTTGCTGCCTGCAGCACATGCTCCCCGCAGAAAGCCACGGACTGCTGGGGGCCATGGCCAACATTCTCGAAGCCCGCCCAGGCCTGCGCTCCATCCCCTGGCTACAAGGGCTTCCTCTCCCTCCTTTGCCCGAACCACTGACCTCCTCCTCGCCGGCGTCAGCAGCCCTCCTGTCAATGTTATCTCCTGTAGAGCCTGTTGCCCCATGGGCACCTTGGGAGACATCCACCACCGACAGAGAACAGTTTCGGCAATCTTGGTTGGCATTTGGTGGGCCCGGGTGATAGGAAGGCTCTGGGAGACGTCGCTCCTCTCAACACCTTACACCAACGTCAGCTTTGGCTCCTCCCCAGACAGCTCCAGCTATTCCTGTGGTGCATGCAGTAGCTCTAGTTGTCCCTAAGGTGCATGTTACAGCTTCCGCTGTCCCTGACGTGCACGCCACAGCTCCAGCTTTCTCTGAGGCACACGCACTGCATTGCAGGTGATCTCACCCACCCATCACACAGCTTCTTCAGTCTGCTGCCGTCAGGGAGGAGACTGCAGAGTCTCTGAGCCAGGAACAGCAGACTCAAGGACAGCTTCATCCACCAGGCTGTCAGGAAGCTCAACTCTCTCCCTGCTCTGCCCCCTCTCCCTCTTCTGCCACCCCCCCCCCCTACACACACACACACGAATCCTGGACTCTGACTCCCCCCTTCAACAACTGAACTCTGCCATCCCCAGGTCTGTTCACTCCCACACACGCACATACTGATTTCAGGAGCTTCAAAAACTGAACTCCGTCATCCAGGAACTGCTCACTCCAACACAGGCACACACACTGATCTCAGGGCTGCACCAGTCACTTAATGCAACAATGGACCACTCTCTTTGCACTATATGCCACTTTAAACCGAGGCATGGCCTGATTCAAATCCTGATAAAAGGCAGACATAAATAAACCAAACATAACCATAACCATGATACTAATAATAAATACTAATAAACAGGACTATAAAGAATTAAAATGAGACTAAGATAAGAAACATAACAAGACAGAACTTAGAAGATAATCATAGCAAACAGAAATGAACGGCAAACTCAAAAGAACATAATTAGGGACATGACAATGACCATACAGTGGTGTGAAAAAGTGTTTCCCCCTTCCTGATTTCTCATTGTTTTGTATGTTTGTCACACTTAAATGTTTCAGATCATCAAACAAATTTAAATATTAGACAAAGATAACACAAGTAAACACAAAATGCAGTTTTTAAATGAAGGTGTTTATTATTAAGGGATAAAAATCCAAACCTACATGGCCCTGTGTGAAAAAGTGATTGCCCCTTAAACCTAATAACTGGTTGGGCCACCCTTAGCAGCAACAACTGCAATCAAGTGTTTGCGATAACTGGCACTGAGTCTTAGTTGAAAGTGCTATGAGATGACTGTTGTTGTGAAATGGCGCTATATAAATAAAGTTGAATTGAATTTAATTGAATTGAGTCGTTTACAGCGCTGTGGAGGAATTTTGGCCCACTCATCTTTGCAGAATTGTTGTAATTTAGCCACATTGGAGGGTTTTCGAGCATAAGCCACTTTTTTTAAGGTCACGCCACAGCATCCCAATTGGATTCAGGTCAGGACTTTGACTAGGCCACTCCAAGGTCTTTATTTGTTTTTTCTTAAGCCATTCAGAGGTGGACTTAGGTGAACTTGCTGGTGTGTCTTGGATCATTGTCCTGTTGCAGAATCCAAGTGTGCTTCAGCTTGAGGTCACAAACAGATGGCCGGACATTCTCCTTCAGGATTTTTTGGTAGACAGCAGAATTCATGGTTCCATTTGCCACAGCAAGTGTCCCAGGTCCTGAAACAGCAAAACAGCCCCAGACCATCACACTACCACCACCATATTTTACTGTTGGTTTGATGTTCCTTTTCTGAAATGCTGTGCTACTTTTACGCCGGATGTAATGGGACACACACCTTCCAAAAAGTTCAACTTTTGTCTCTTCAGTCCACAGAGTATTTTCCCAAAAGTCTTGGGGATCATCAAGATGTCTTCTGGCAAAACTGAGAAGAGCCTTTATGGTCTTTTTGCTCAGCAGTGTTTTTTGTCTTGGAACTCTGCCATGCAGGCCATTATGGTGGAGTCATGAACACTGACCTTAACTGAGGCAAGTGAGGCATGCAGTTCTTTGATGTTGTTGTGGGGTCTTTTGTGACCTCTTGGATGAGTCGTCGCTGTGCTCATGGGGTAATTTTGGTCGGCCAGCCACTCCTGGGAAGGTTCACCACTGTTCCATGTTTTCACCATTTGTGTATAATGGCTCTCACTGTGGTTTGCTGGAGTCCCAACGCTTTAGAAATGGCTTTATAACCTTTTCCAGACTGATAGATCTCAATTACTTTGTTTCTCATTTGTTCCTGAATTTCTTTGGATCGCAGCATGATGTCTAGCTTTTGAGGATCTTTTGG
This sequence comes from Pholidichthys leucotaenia, assembly GCA_020510985.1. Taxonomy (NCBI): domain Eukaryota; kingdom Metazoa; phylum Chordata; class Actinopteri; order Cichliformes; family Pholidichthyidae; genus Pholidichthys; species Pholidichthys leucotaenia. The sequence goes on from CM035838.1 coordinate 439,594,010, forward strand.
TCTACTTCACTTTGTCAGGCAGGTCCTACTTAAGTGATTTCTTGATTGAGAACAGGTGTGGCAGTAACCAGGGCTGGGTGTTGCTAGAGAAATTGAACTCAGCTTTCCAAAGATGTGATAAACCACAGTTAATTTATGTTTTAACGGGGGAAGGGGGGGCAATCACTTTTTCACACAGGGCCATGTAGGTTTGGATTTTTTTTTTTACACTTAATAATAAACACCTTCATTTAAAAACTGCATTTTGTGTTTACTTGTGTTATCTTTGTCTAATATTTAAATTTGTTTGATGTTCTGAAACATTTAAGTGTGACAAACATACAAAAAATGAGAAATCAGGAAGGGGGCAAACACTTTTTCACACCACTGTAGATGCGAAGGGGGCAAACACTTTTTCACACCACTGTAGATGCAATAATCAAACTAAGCTAAGGAGAGGAAAATACAGAAAATAACAGAAATGAACTTAAAGCATGAACATGGTCCCCTGACCCCTCTCAGAACCTTGACAGATTCTGCTTTTGAGGAATCAAATTTATTTCCAAAACAGATATCTTCCAGCAAACAACATTTGGTGTTACAAGTGCAGGCCAGAAAAAACAGACCAGGAACTGAGGGAGATGTTGTTTTTCTCCTGTCCTCAGAGTGATGTCATCTCCATTCAGTCTCTGCCTACACAAAGTCGTGGCGGTGCCCAGCATCCACTGTTGTCATGGCTACAGCACTGCACTGTGCCAAAGCCCCCATGGGCTAAACCAGTGGGCCGTCATTGGTCTCACGTGTCAGACAGATGGGCTCTTTGTCCAATGAGGGAGGTGGTGAGTGATGAGAGGAAGGGTTTGAAGCAGAGATGCATATCTAGTGTGTCAGAGATCTGCTGACGCACCAGCTTCACACAGGAGGCCATCACATTAGCATTATCTCTTTATAGAAAACAGGTGAAGACAGACGCCAGGGTCAGAGATGTTTTACTGCTGTCAGGAGCTTTACAGACCTCTATTAGTACTGGCAGGACCATTTAAACTGTAGACTGTTCGGGATTTGACTTACAGCTGGAAATATCCTTAAAGTGGTAAAGGATCTGAACAAGGTCAATTCTCAGTTAAAATATTTGCCATGCAGCCAAGGAGTCCCTGGTAAAATCTGTTGATATTATATACGGTTTGTGTATTGTTATTATTTCTTTTCACAGAGCACATAAATTTTGAAACAATTGAACAGTTAAGGTAAAAAAAAAACGAAGGTTTGTTACCTTTTTTATCATGTTGAGAAACATATTTTATATGAACCATTACGAATAATTATCTTAACCAAGTAATTTTTATTCTCAAGGCCAGAGGTCAGAAAAGCTGCAGTTCTTTTGGCCATATTTCAACCCAGTATCATGGCCATGCATGTAATTGACACGATGGCTCACTACAGGATACCATGTAACTGTCACAGTTTCTCCATGCATTGCGTAATCAGTACATGTAAAGTGTCCTGCCATCTCTTTTGCCACCCTTACTAAGACTGCTACTGCACCACCTTAGATGCACTGAGTACCTAGTATGAAGGATGAGATTTCTGACTCTTTGGTTCAACACAGAAACTCGCATCTTAAAACAGAAGATTCATCGATTAGAAAGAAAATGGTGCTTCACTAAATTAGATGAACTTTATTTAGCTTGGAGAAATCAACATCTAATTTATAAAAAATCCCTTAGGAAAGCTAGAACAACATATTATTCTGCATTAATAGAAGAGAACAATAATAACACCAGGTTTCTTTTCAGCACTGTAGCCAGGCTGACGGAGTCAGGACGCAGTCAAACCTAACATTCCTTTAGAGCTCACTAGTCAGGACTTTATGAACTTCTTCAACAATAAAATTTCATCTGTCAGCGATAAAATCAGTCAGATTCTTCCCACCGTTAACATAAATACAGTAACAACTACAACTCCTTCAATTGATATCTGTTTGGCTGAGTTTACTCCAATTGACCTTTTAGAGTTAGATAAAATAATTTTCTCATCCAAGCCTTCATCTTGTCTTTTAGACCCTATTCCTACCAGGGTATTTAAAGAAGTCTTCCCATTTATTGGTAGCTCTATTCTTAAAATAAACAATTCTTCATTAACATTAGGCCATGTACTGTATCCTTTTAAAATTGCTGTAATTAATCCGTTACTTAAAAAAAAAAAAACAACTCTGGATCCAGGAGTTTTAGCTAACTATAGACCAATCTCTAATCTGCCTTTCATTTCAAAAATCTTAGAAAGAGTTGTTGCTACACAATTATTTGACCACTTGCAGGGAAATGGTTTATTTGAAGAGTTTCAGTCAGTGTTTAGAATTCATCATAGTACTGAAACAGCTTTAGTGAAGGTCACTAACGAGTTCCTTATCACATCTGATAATGGACTTTTTTCTGTACTTGTCCCTTTAAACCTTAGTGCAGCTTTTGATACTAGCAATCATAATATTTTATGTGCTGGATTAGAACACCTCATTGGACTTACTGGGACTTCTTTGCAGTAGTTTAAATCTTATTTATAAGATAAGATAAGATAAGATAAGATAAGCCTTTATTAGTCCCACAACGGGGAAATTCCAGGATTGCAACAGCACAGGGATAGCAACACTCAGAGCAACAATCAGAAGGCAAGAAAAAAAACAAGCAAGCAAGAGCAGCTAATATACATATGTACATATTACTATAAAATATATATATACACACACACACACACACACACACACAGACACACAGTGCAGAGCATTGTAGCTAGATGGAATAAATATGTAAATATATAAACACCCACAGTACGGAGCATTGCAGCTAGGTGGAATAAATATGCAAGTATATAAACACACACAGTGCGGAGCAATGTAGCTAGATGGAATAATATGTAGATATCTGATTGGTTCCAGTTTGTTCATGTCAATAATGAGTTTTTTCCAAATTCAAAGCTTAGTCATGGAGTTCTACAGGTGTTAGGTCCTATTCTTTTTAGTTTATTTATGCTTCCATTAGGTAATATTATTAGAAAGCACTGCTTAAATTTCAGTTGTTATGCAGATGACACACATTTATATTTGTCAACAAAGCCAGATGACAGTAATCAATTAACTAAATTAGAGGCTTGTCTTAAGGAGATCAGAGCGTGGATGACTTGTAATTTCTTGCTATTAAATTCAGATAAGACTGAAGTCATTGTAGTTGGCCCAAAAAACCTTAGAAATACTTTCCCAAATCAGACTCTTAGAGTGCTTTCATTTTTTCTTTGGTTTGGTTCCCTTTCACACAGGCAAAAATTCAAGTGGATCAAATTCAATCACATTAAATCCTGCGTCAGAACTTTTTCTGTTCTTATTGGTCAGATTTTTTTGCTGTGAGAACAGGAAAGGTAAAGACAGGAAGTAGGATGACTACTGTGCATTTATGCATTTCTGGGAAATAAAATAATACAGGTACAAATCGTAACGTAATCTATGGGGGATTTTCATTGCCTTGGTTATTGTTTATTATATTACATGCATATACCATTTTCAGCAAATCATACAGCTTGAAAATGAAGCATGGCTATGGATGGAAAATAACATGTTAACGTTAATCTTCCAGAACTGTGACATGCTCAGCCATAGATATTTTTGAAGCTCTATCAGGTATGTACACTGGCATAAAATGCTTTAACTGTTTGCCGCTGGTCCTGTTTTAGTATGGTTCCTTTCTCACCTGCAGAAGCGCACCAGATTTCACCAGTTGATTCGAACTGAGACCACCTCTTTCAGGAGGTCTCGGCATGGTTGTTTTGGTGCGCACCTGAGTGCGATTACCATGTTGTCACCAGACAAAACGAACCGCACTAACAGAGAAAACGAACTTGAGTTTGACTGAAACAAACTAAAGCCTGTAGCAGGGGCTGTTCTGTGGTCAGAGCTTTAGAGGTGCTGAGCACCCATTGAGCTCCACCACCTCCACACACCCACCCTTTTTACTTGTGTACACACACGCGTGCACAAAAGCACAAACACACACAAAAACCAACCTGTATATTCTAATACAGTTTGAGATTATTGTATTATTATTATTATTACTATTATTATTATCTCACCTGGTTCTTCCTTTACTCTCTCCATCTCTCCTCCATCCTCCTCTCTTCCCTTTTGCACTGACAATCAAACACAAATATATTGTGATCAAGCAGAAAATAAATAGAATTGAATTGAATTAGTGAAATTCAGGGCAGGAGAGTTGAGGTCAGTGTGTCTTGTCACAAAAATGTGAATAATCTGACTGAAAACAGACACTGATAGTCTTTTCTTGATGTTATGGAGACCATTTACACATTCTAAGGATATGATCTAAAGGCACACAGGCACGCCATTTTAAAGATGTTTTTTAGCCGATAGAAGGATCATTATATTGTTGGGCTTATGAACACAATAATTTTTAAAGCAGAAATTCCTTTTACAGGGGAAGTTGTATTCTCCTTTGTGGGTTTAAAATAAATAAATAAAATCAGGAATCATTTCCTACATCAGTAATTTGATACAACATACAGACATTTCTCCTCATAGCTTGCTCATACTGTCTGTTACTACAGCTTCACACTTTTCAGAACAAGCCAGACAGAGTTCATTACGGACTGTCCTGAGATGTTTCCAGGACATCTGGTCACCTGCTGTGGACAGTGAAGTCACATCATTTTGACCTCAGTCTCTCACCTGAATCTGATTCTTTTCTCTGAAAAACTTTATGCCCATGAGGATGATGGGGGAGTGGCAGGCCACACACGCGCATGTGCACACACACACACACACACACACACACACACACACACACACACACACACACGTTACTTTGCTAGCGTTATCATCTTTCATACATCTCCTCACTGGCTTCTAGTTAGTGAACATGGTGCGTGACGATACATAAAAACAGTGACAGCTTGGATTTAATATTTTGCATATACCAAAATAACAAGAGCTTCTTTCTCTCGAATTCAAACAGCACAGAGTGGTTGATTGACAATGCTATGTCTGCTACTAGCTGTCTTAGCTGACTCCTTCCTAACAATATGAAAAGTAATCTATGGTTTGGTGCAGCAAAATGAGAAGTAGTAATCATTACAAAATGTTGATAATGATGGGTAAATGTTAAGAAGGGTGAGATTTGCTTTGGGCTACTTACTGGATCCACCACACACCTGTCAGGGCCACCTTGCCGTTAGGCCCTGGAGCTGAGAGGTTTTGTAGCCCCCCCCCCCCCGAATCTCAGTTTAAAACTTAAAAATGTGTAAAAAAAAAAAAAACAAACAACAACTATGTTTTTAATAATGGATTGCATTTATATAGCACTTTTCATCACACCCAAAGACACTTTACAATGAGCCCATTATTCATTCACTTCACAGATATAGTGGTAAGCTACTTCTGTAGCCACCGCTGCCCTGGGACAGAACATGGCTGCCAATCTGTGCCAACGGCCTCTCCAACCACCACCAAACATTTATTCACATTCGTACATCAGTGTTATGAACCATGAACACACTGGATGCAAGGTGGGTAATGTGTCTTGCCCAAGGACACAACAGCAATGTGTGTGTGTGTGTGTGTGGCGGGGAGGCAAGATTCAAACTACCAACCCTCTGGTTATTGGGCAACCTGCTCTACTTCCTGAGCCACTACGGCCTCATTTTTGTTTCTCTTGGAGAAATAATGCATCTGTGAGCTAGAAGACACAGCTATTCTGCAAAACCATGAATATAAGTAAAATGAAATAAATTAAGGCTGTATATGCTTGGTTTTTTTTGGGGGTTTTTTTGTCTGAAAAGATATTTATTCTTGCTGTCCATTCATGCTTCCAGACAGTTTTAACTTGTTTTAAGCAATTTTATGTTGGCAGATAATTTTGCTTAAAATAAGCAAAAGACCTGGCAATAGATAATTTTAGTTAAAATTAGAAAAAATATCTCCCAATAAAGTAAGATTAAATTTCGTAAAACAAGTAAAAACTATCTTAAAGCAAATAAAATCTTACAGAAAACTGCACAACAAAAAGAAATTCTTTTGTGAAAATGATCTTGTGAGAAAAACAAGCATATTAGCCTTGATTTAAGATATTTTATCTTACTAAGATTTCCATTTTTACAGTGTGACAGATACTACTGCTTTCAGTATAAACACAAGATTCAAACAATGCACAACAGCAACAATCAAAAACCTGCACAGGTGACTGGAAAGCACTGCAAATAACATGTCTTACCTTTTTAGAAGTGCTTTCTTTTGGCATTCTTTAATGAAAAATCCTTTATTATGTCCTTTAAGTTATTATTATAACTTAAAGGACATAATAATTATTATTATTATGTCATGAGCATAATTATAATTATAATTATAATTATTATTATTATTATTATTATATTATTATGTTATTATGTCCTTTACACTAGGGGCGCCACACGAGTCGGCTGCCTTTTGCAACAGCGGCTCGATTCCGAGTCTTTTTCCCTTCCTCTCTCTTTTGATCCGTCTTTTTTTTTCACCCCACTTATATCACGGACACACAGATCGTCCTAAATGTCTCCTGAGCCGGTGGACGGAGCCACTGTCTATAGCAGGATACGATACAGCAGAGAACAGCTGCTAGCATTCAACCGCCACCCGGTCCCATTGGAAATACTCGACATACCGAGAGAACTGAGGCGAAAACGCCGCGGCTGCCGGGCTGGAGTAAGGCGGAGGACAAAAAATATAAGGTACAGACCCTCCCTTCCATCTGTTGTCATGGGAAATGTACGGTCGATACTGGGAAAGTTAGATGAGCTAGCGGCTATCTCCCGTTATGATAGCACATACCGGGAGTGCTCTCTCCTTTTGTTTACTGAGACGTGGCTAACTGAACTAGCAGCAGATGCTAACATTGAGCTGGAGGGTTTTCACATGATACGAGCTGACCGAACACCAGACAGTGGCAAGGCTAGGGGCGGTGGAGTGATCATGTATGTTAACAACAACTGGTGCAGACCGGGACATATCACTGTTAAACAACGACACTGCAGCAAAGACATTGAGTTGCTAGCTGTTAGCATGAGGCCTACATATCTCCCGAGAGAACACTCACACGTGATCTGCATTGTTGTTTATGCAAATCCGACGGCGAACGCTGGGACAGCACGTGACGTCATCCATTCAGTAACCAGCAGGCTGCAGACAGAACACCCAGATGCTCTTCTCCTCATCTCAGGCGATTTCAACCATGTTTCACTGTCTCCCATTCTACCCACGTTCACCCAGTATGTCACATGCCACACTAGAGACAATAAAACACTGGATTTATTCTAAGCAAACACTAAGGAGGCGTACACCTCATCACAACTACCCCCACTCGGGAGATCGGATCACAACTTGGTTCATCTCCGGCCGGTGTACAAACCCCTAGTGCACAGACAACCTCCGGCCATGCACACTGTGGAGTTATGGTCTGAGGAGACAATGGACACCCTAAAGGGCTGTTTTGAAGCCACCGCCTGGAAGCAGCTCTGCGATCCACATGGTGAGGACATCGATGGCCTCATTCACACCTTCACGGGCTACCTCAGCTTCTGTGTGGACAAATCCGTTCCCACCAAGACCATACGGCGTCACTCAAACAACAAACCCTGGATCAACCCTGAGATTAAAACACTTCTGAGAGAGAAGAAGAGGATCTTCAGGTCAGGGAACAGGGAGATGCTGAAGTCCGTACAGAGGGAGCTGAGGAGAAAGATCAGAGAAGGCAAGGACAGCTTCAGGAAGAAGATGGAGGACAAGCTGCAACAGAGCGACATCAGCGGGGTCTGGAGAAACCTCAAAACCATCTCGGGGCTCCAGAATACCTCCCCCCAGGCCACAGGGGGCAGGGAGTGGGCGAACAACCTGAATCTGTTTTTCAATAGATTTGACCAACCGCCCTCCCCCCTGACTGCACAACAACCACTGCTGCCTCTAAAGAAATCAAGTCCTGCTGCCCACTCCCCACTCTACCAACACCCCCCCACTCCCAACACACAGCCCCCCATCCTGACCCTGACCAGGACCCAGGTGAGGACGGAGCTGAGGAAGATCAAGGCGAGGAAGGCGCCGGGACCGGACGGCATCAGCGCAAAGCTCCTCAAGTCCTGTGCAGACCAGCTGTGTGGGATTGTGACGTATATCTTCAACATGAGCCTGAAACTGGGGAGGGTACCACAGCTGTGGAAAACATCTTGTGTGGTACCTGTACCAAAAACTTCCCACCCCAAAGACCTGAACAGCTACAGACCGGTGGCCTTGACGTCCCACTTGATGAAGACCCTGGAGAGACTGCTCCTTGCTCACCTCCGCCCCCTGGTGGAACCAGCGATGGATCCACTCCAGTTCGCCTACCAGCATGGCATTGGGGTGGAGGATGCGGTGATCTTCCTCCTTCACCGTTCTCTGTCCCACCTGGAGAAGCCCGGGAATATGGTGAGGATCATGTTCTTTGACTTCTCCAGTGCTTTCAACACCATCCAACCGATGATCCTGAAGGACAAGCTGCTGCGCGCAGGGGTGGACCAGCACCTGTCATCATGGATCCTGGACTACCTCACGAACCGGCCTCAGTTTGTGAGAACCCGGGACTGTGTGTCCGACACGATCATCAGTAGCACGGGGGCCCCCCAGGGAACGGTGCTGGCTCCCTTCCTGTTCACTCTTTATACTGAGGACTTCTCACACAACACAACACACTGCCATCTACAGAAGTTCTCTGATGACTCTGCGATCGTTGGCCTCATCTCCAATGGAGATGAAGCTGAGTACAGAGGGCTTATCCAGGACTTCGTGGACTGGTGCCATCGGAACTGCCTCCAGATCAACGCGAGGAAAACTAAGGAGCTGGTGGTGGACTGCCGCAGGCATGGGCAGCCCCTCACAGTACCAGTAAATATACAGGGAACAGACATCGAGATGGTGACATCCTATAAGTACCTGGGTATTCATCTGAACAATAAACTAGACTGGTCACACAATACTGATGCACTCTACAAGAAGGGACAGCGCAGGCTGTTCCTGCTGAGGAGACTCAGGTCTTTTGGTGTACAAGGGGCGCTGCTGAAGTCATTCTATGACACGGTGGTGGCATCAGCCATCACTTTTGGAGTGGTCTGCTGGGGCAGTGGCATTACTGCAGCCGATAGGAAGAGACTGAACAAACTGATTAAGAAAGCTAGCTCTGTCCTGGGGCAGCGCCTTGATCCGATGGAGGAGATAGGAGAGAGAAGGACGGTGGCTAAACTGTCATCTCTGCTGGAGTCCGAGTTCCACCCTATGCAGGACATACTGAATGCACTGAGGAGCTCATTTAGCAGCAGACTACATCATCCCAGGTGCACAACCGAGAGGTTTCGTAGGTCCTTCCTACCAACGGCTGTCAGACTGTACAACCTAAGCAGGGCTGCTCGCAGAGATAGCAAAAAAGACGTAACAAACTAATAGTTTTTTGAATGCAGAAGATGCAATAGACTTACACAGTGGTCCTCTCCGGCATACAACTAGGAGCATGCCGGTCGCTATGGAGGGTGAGAGTGTGTATGGGCACATAATCATACCATGCAGGATAGCTGGGTAGACGGTTATGCTGTTTCATTCCATCTAGCGGCAATGCTCTGCACTGTGTGTGTTTATATATTTGCATATTTGTTCCGTCTAGCTGCAATGCTCCGTACTGTGGGTGTTTATATATTTATATATCTACATGTTATTCCATCTAGCTACATTGCTCCGCACTGTGTGTGTTTATATACTTGCATATTTATTCCACCTAGCTGCAATGCTCCGTACTGTGGGTGTTTATATATTTACATATTTATTCCATCTAGCTACAATGCTCTGCACTGTGTGTTCATATATTCATATATTATTCCATCCAGCTACAATGCTCTGCACTGTGTGTCTGTGTGTGTGTGTATATATATATATTTTATAGTAATACGTACATATGTTTATTAGCTGCTCTTGCTTGCTTGTTTTTTTTTTTCTTGCCTTCTGATTGTTGCTCTGAGTGTTGCTATCCCTGTGCTGTTGCAATCCTGGAATTTCCCCGTTGTGGGACTAATAAAGGCTTATCTTATCTTATCTTATCTTATCTTAAGTCCAGCTCACGAATAACATCATACTATGTGGACATCAATATCAGGTTACATAGTCTGTTTAGTAGCATGCTTGATCCAGTCTACTTTTTACCAAGTTCAGAGTCCACTGTCCCACGCACAGCTGTCTCATGAAAGCAATCATGGGCTTTCCCAGCGACCTGACTTTTCTTATGCTGGTCTTCATCTCTCAGCTTGTCTTCTCCACTGGCCTATTCTCTTTCGGCAGGATCTGGTGGTATTCTCCTCCGGGTGAGTGCTTTAATGGCCCACCTGTCTCTTCCATGCAGTAATTGGCAGCCCTGTCTCCACTCGATGCTCCAGCTTAAAAAGTCCGTTAAGCTTCGGGATTTTTTTGAGCAATACATTTTCCCTAAGCTCTTTTCCTTCAATAATTTTATGAGTGCCTCTCTCAAGCTTTTTTTCCAGATATTTTAACCTAGCTTATTACTTCTTACCTCTCACTGGTGCTTGTGCAACCGGTGGGGGACTCTGTGTTGTGATTGTTGTGAAACGAGGAGACCCACACGCCCGGTACTGTTATGTCTAGAATCAGAGTCAGACTAATGCCATGCAGCTAACTCCCTCTTTATTAGAGAACACACAACTATATACAAGTGGCCGTGCCCGCCTGATGTCACACTGTGGGCAGGTACAGCAGCACACACACACTCCACACAATCTTCCCCTCCCCCTTACAAAAGTGTAAGACCACACACACAATTGAGACCCTCCCCAATTTAGGACCTGAATCATACACTAAGGAAATAACGGGAAACAGTGAACTAGAATAACCTAACACACTCACCCAAAAAACAACAAAAACTGGACCATGCCTCTGAAAATATAAAAAATAATCCCATATCATACATACTCACATGCACACCAGCAGAGTATATACATATTTACATCAGCAGTATTCTTGTTACACCAATGTCCATACACAGCCAAGGCTAAAACCAGCTCGGAGGCCCAGGGCAGCCCCACGGCATGCACACCCCTGGCCGCCGCCTGCCCCCTGGATCAAAACCGATCTCCCCGGCAAGAATGTCCCTTCTCCTCACCCTCAACCACTTCTCTCGTCTGGACCCGCAGTACTGCTGCCTGGCACACAGTCCCTCCATGCCTGTCGGCCCACTCCCAACTGTCTTCGGAACCGCTGCAGCTGCCGCCATTGTAACCCCAAACACACCGGCCCCCCATGGCCGAACTCCAGGGAAAACCAAAACTTGCTCGTTGGTGCCGCTCCTTGACCCAACAGCCTCGCCGCTGCTCCTGGGACCCTCGTCCAAGGTACTCCGCAGCGGTGCCTCCGTGCCCAGCTGTTGTTGCTGGGCAATATTTGGCTAGCCGCCTGATAGCATCCGCATAAGATTCCGTTCCTCCCAACATACAGACAATTCTCCGACCTTCTTTGCCGAGATGGTGGGCCAGAAGTGCTCGTCTTTGTACTCTGTCGAGCCTTCTTAAGCCCAGCGCAATGACGCAACTCTCGAACATGGCCAGCCAGTCCAGCCACAGGAACACTGGCTCTCCCAGATAGTCCAGAAATGGTAGCAATGGTGGAGGTAGCCCATACGCCCCCATAGTTTCTTCTCGTCGCCAAAATGTTATGTCTGGAATCAGAGTCAGAGTCAGACTTATGCCATGCAGCTAATTCCCTCTTTATTAGAGACTATACAACTATATACAAGTGGCCGTGCCCGCCTGACGTCACACTGTGGGCAGGTACGGCAGCACACACACACACTCCACACAACAGGTACTCTTTGTAAGTGTCCTCCTTTTATTTCTGACAAATATACAAACAACAAAAAAATCCTCTGGTCACTGGTCAGCAGCGTTAACACACTTCGCCTTTCTCCCGTGGGGCTCCAAAGCAAAAAGGGCAGGGTACGTTATAATACAAAATCACAAAACACGTGCTTGACAAATATACAAACAACAAAAAAATCCTCTGGTCAGCAGTATTAACACACTTCGCCCCTACACAAATTAAGTCACATATTAGCATATTATACAGCAACTTAAAGCCAACATGCAAACCCCATTTGGTCACAGCGTCACTTACTTCTCCCATGGGGCTCCAAAGCAAAAAGGGGAGAAGTAAGAGTGGGAAACACAATTTATAGGGACACTGAAACTGGACATATGGGAACAGCAAATAAAGCAAATGTTCCGCTTACTGACCATACAAGTAATAATGTCAGGTATATAATCACTGGCACAGATTTTGTGTAATTACAACTTACATTTTGTGCATTTACATTTAGTTCTGTTAAACTATTACCCCTATATAATGTATATAACTATATATAACTGTATAATTGACCCTGTTACATTTACCCCCCTAGAATTACAGAAAATTCTGGGCCTTAAACTGTCCACATTCATAAACATTGGCCATCAAAAAAACTACAACCACAGCGAAAAAACAAACAATCAGCATCAAGAGCTCCCTCAGTCAAAGGGTAAAGGTGTGTTGGTAAATTTCTATGATACCCTTGTCTGTCTGAGAATGTTGGTTATTCTGCAACTATGTTTCACCAACCTTCATCCTGCTTGCTCTGAGAATGTCAGTTATTCTGTAACTATGGTTTCATCCTTCATCCTGCTTGCTTTGCACGCCACACTGCCGCCTTTAGATTACACCCAAGGATTCACTCGCTGAAACCAGATAGAATCAGCTCTGCCCTCGGCTGAGTTGGCATATAGTGGAAGGACACTGATGCACGTGAGGGGAGCCCTCCCTCCTGCGTGAGGGAGTGGCAGAGTTCTATAAAAACCATAGGGCCCATTGTTGAAGCAGCACTCTCTCTTGATACGTCTTGAGAGTAGTGCTCCGGCGCTGTACCTTGTACCATATCTCAGCTTCAGTAAAATAAGTGAAACTATACTTCACCTCTCTGTCTGGTTATTTGGCCTTCGTACCAAAAGAACGGGAGGTTAAGATATTTAGCGCAACAGGTGCTTTCACACCAAATGCGAATGAGCAGCGCAAATCCATATAAAGTGAATGGGAAGACGCGAGTATGCACAAATTTGCGCAGTCGCGCGTTCGCGGCCCACGCTAGCTTGCTAGCTTTGAGATTCTGTCATCACCAGAGTAAAGGTGTCACCATTGCAGAGTAAACTAGTTTGAAAATTGAACTCACTCACCTGGAGACTCAGGAGAACCGGGAGCCCTTCATCTGAATCGGGATGTCGTTGTTATTTACCCATGGTTTCCTGTCATAGACAAGCTAGCAAGCTAGCAACGTAAACACTCCTCATCTTGTGAACTTTTGGAGGCTTGAGACAACATTTTCAGGTGAGCCCCCGGCTGGATAATGTAAACATAAGCATGACGTTATTTTTGGAATTTCCACAGCAGGTTGAACACAGCTGCAGAGGTTTTAAAGGCAACTTCGCCTGTCTGCATCTCACTCAGAAGGGGGTTTCATGTCTGTTCATGTGTTTACATTGAGTTATAATGTAATCGTGCCTCGCGAGAATTAGAGCTCTGCCCGGCGCCTACCAGGAACACACAACACTCTGTAGACAAAGTGAGGTGCCTTGTACACCACACCTTCAGGCCAAATAATGTGGTTAAAAAAAATTATGATTCTGTTCCTTTACTTGCTCATTACACAACATATAGAGCGGCTCAAAAGCATGCCATCAAAACAAAAAAATGAGAGAGAGAAAAAGAAACAAAACCAGAAAGCCCTGAGTATTACACTCTGATTAACCCATCCTACACGTGAATAACTGCATGAGGGCTCGGCTCAACTCCTAAAACAGACTCAAGCTGAGTCATGGACTCAATCAAGCAACACACTGGCCTAATGACTCTGCCAAACCATAAAGTTAACCCGGGGGGGGGGGGGGGGGGAAAGAAGAAAAAAAATTCTATCTACAGTCTACTTAATATATACACATTCTACAACAGCTTCTCTTTATGTTCCTTGCATCTGGAGCGCACCGGAACGCTCCTGGGTCACCTGAAGCCACAGCGTGGGAATGGGAGGAGAGGCGGGTATCGGCAGCTGCACCCCAGGGACCAGACGAGTGCTGATCGGGAGACGCACGGGTCTCACGGCACCAAGTGTAACCGGTGGGAACTCTGCGTTGTAACTGTTGTGAAAATAGGTGACCCACACACCCAGTACTCTTTGGAGGCGTCCTCCTTTAATTTCTGACAAATATGCAAACAGCAAAAAAAATCCTCTGGTCAGCAGCGTTAACACACTTCGCCCCTACACAAATTAAGTCACATATTAGCACATTACATAACAACTTAAAGCTAACGTGCAAACTTTATTTGGTTACAGTGTCACTTACTTCTCCCATGGAGCTCCGAAGCAAAAAGGGAAGAAATAAGCACGGGAAACACAATTTACTGGGGCCCCAAAACTGGACTAGGGGAACAACAAATAAAACAAATGTTCTGCTTACTGACCTACAAGTAATAATGTCAGGTGTAATCACTGGCACAGATTTTGTGTAATTATAACTTACATTTTATGCATTAACATTTAGTTCTATTAAACTATTACCCCTATATAATGTATATAACTATATATACGTAATTGTATAATTGACCCTGTTACATAGATATCCGGACGCCTGTGGTGTGTGGACACGGGGACGTTCATGTAGGTGACGTCACCACGTGGCAAACTGGCTGTGGCTTGATAATGCGCCACCCCTTTCTGTGCATAGTTCAACGGCGAATAAAGCAGAGTTTAGTTCACATCGACTGTCCGCTTGTTATTTCCAAACATAATAATGGTGAGGAGGATAATACACATTCCACTGGCACCTCTGAGATCATTCCTCGCTCTGCCAGGTGAGCTGCCGATCCCTTGGCCCCACTGGCATGAGTCATCTGAGAACTTTATTGAAGCTATTAACCTAGCTGACGCTAGTGATGAGAGGCTAAGGGACGTGCTGATTCACAGCCTTGGCAGCGAGGGGCAAAGTGTTTTACGCTCTCTCGGCTCTGTGGACACCTACGAGGACTGTATTGCTTTAATGGAGAAACATTTCACTGACACACATAATGTCACAGCACGAAGAATCGCTTTTAGTCAACGCTACCAACGTGTGGACGAGACAGCTCCACAGTACGTCACCGAGCTCCATTTCCTGGCTAGCATGTGCACCTTTGGCCACCTAGAGAAAGAACTGGTGTGAGACAAGTTAGTGGAGTACACTAGGAGCCCAAAGCTGTGGGAGAAGTTGCTGCTGGCATCAGATAACCTGCGACTAGATGAGGCTATGGAAATAGCGTCCATATTAGAAGGAGCCACCAAACTAACATCATGGCAAACAACACCTAGCCTGTAGGCCCATCATCTGGCCCCGTGAGAGTGGGCTATCACCACCGCCATCCAGCACTCCGTCCCCGCACCTCCCTGCTACAACTGAATGAAGAAACATAGGAAGCGGACTGGCATGGAAGAACATCAGCCCTGTGGTGACTGTGGTTTGTACACACACCGGGCTTGCACGCCTGCCTGCCCAGCAAGGGGGCAGAAATGCTGCTGCTGTAAGAAGCTCAACCATTTTGCTAGAGTTTGCAGCTTGAACGTCAAGAAGCCAACACCCCCGCCCAGCCGACCCCACCGCCATTAACTCCATAGATGCTAAGAGCTGGCCATTCAAGTGGAACATGATGGAGTTAGACAGCGTCGGGGTGCCACTGCTACTGAATACGGCAACTATGAGGTCCCTTCTGAGTGAGGACACGGTCAGAACACCATTCCCTTGGAAGACTATCACAGCTAACGCGCAGGACTTTGTTTGGCTATGGGCATGTAAAGATTGGCGTGGCAGGGATGGTCACTTTTTCAGTCCACTGCAGCTCTAAATTCATCCCAGCTTTGACATTCCAAGGGACGCAGAAAGGGACATAGTGCTGGGCATCAACTTAATCAGCAAGCTGGGCTTCTCCATTACTGACCCAATGGGCTCTACCGTACTGACAGTCGCCTCAACCTGGCAGCACCGTTGGCCGGCGCTCTTCGTGGGACTGAGTTGCCTCACCTCATTCAAGAACCGACAGCTTATTGATCCAGTAGTGTCCCCAAAAATTCAACCCCTTCGTCGGCTGCCTCTCGGACTGCGGGACAACGTCATGGAGGAATTGCAGAAGCTCTTGGATGCTGGCATCATTGAGCAGGTCAACACATTCCCCTGGATTTCTAACTTGGTGGTGGCGAAGAAGAAGTCGGGTGGCCTGCGGCTGTGCATTGACCTCAGGGAGGTTAACAAGGCAGTGATTCCCGACAAATTTCCCCTTCCCACAATGGAGAAGCTGACGGCGGCGTTCCACGGCTCGGAAGTTTTTCTCAAGCTGGACCTCTGTCAAGGTTACCTGGAAGTTCCCCTACACCCGGACAGTCGCAACCTAACGGCCTTCTTCACCCACAGGAGAGTGTTCAGGTACACTCGCATGCCCTTTGGCCTCAGTTCGGCCCCGAGCTGTTTTCAAAAAATCATGGCTACCATCTTCATCAGCCTCCCAGGGATAGTGGTGTATTTAGATGACATTGTGGTACACGGTGCAACATTGGCCTCCCACGACACCCGGCTTGCTAGAGTAATGGAAGTACTAGCACAACATGGCCTCACACTTAACGTGGAAAAGTGCATCTTTGAAGCATCGACCATTGAGTTTGTGGGATTCTGCCTGACCACCAAGGGTCTGAGCCCCTACATTCAAATGTAGAGTTGGTAACTCACCTACTTGAACCGTCGTGCCCCACACAGCTATCATCGTTTCTGGGCATGGCAAACTTTTTTGGGCACTTCATTCCCCGCTACTCGGAGACAATAGAGCCACTGCACACCCTCCTGAAGTAGGATGTACCCTGGGTGTAGACCCCGGCATGCTCCGCCGCCATCCGACGACTGAAGACATGGCTCGCTTCCCCCCAGTGCTGGTCCATTTTGACCTACAAAGCCCCACGCTTGTGACTGGTGATGCCTCCAACACGGCAGTAGGAGCACTACTGTCCCAACTTCAAGGGGGGACTGAACGCCCAATGGCGTTTGCTTCGAGGTCACTCACTTCGGCCGAGCAGAAGTACTCAGTGGGGGAGAGGGAGGTGCTAGTGCGCGTCTGGGCATGCGAACGCTGGCATATGTACTTGTATGGATGACATTTCACCCTCCGGACAGACCATAGGGTCCTTACGGTGCTGCTGGAAACATCAGGGTCGGGACACAAACCTCTGCGCATCTACAGGTGGACAGAAAGGTTACAAGCATATACATAACTTCACCACCCAGTTCATGCTGGACAGAGAAAACATAGTGGCGGATCTACTGTCCTGGGCCATGTCCAACACCTCACCGAACACCGACCGGGACCCTCTAGAGCCAGAGCTGGTCCACATGTTGCCCAGCCCACTTCAGACTGCCATCTCCCTCCAGGAGCTCCAAACTGCATCTGAACAGGACCTGATACTGACCCAGCTCCACACCTTCATATGCAAGGGCTGGCTGTCCAATGTGCCAGAAGAGATAGCACCCTTCCACAGAGTCAGAGATAACTTATTATGCTGGAACAACGTCTGTGTGGCAAAGGGACTCTGCACAGTGATCCCGGAAGCATCAAAAGACCGCATTCTGATCATGGTACACGAAGGCCATCTGGGCGTCGTCAGGGTCAAACAGCACTGTAGAGGCTCTGTCTGGTGGTCAGGCATTAACAAGGACGTGGAGACCATGGTGAAAGACTGCATGGCCTGCCTAGCTAGCGCTAAGACCGGTGTGCCACTACCTCCACCCCTGCAGCCTCTTCCATGGCCGTCAACCCTGTGGAAACACATCCAATTAGACATCTGCGGTGAACTGCACAGCGCTCCCTGCATCAGCGTTTTTTTGCTGGTAGTTTATGAACTCCACTCAGAATGCCCCAAGGTGTTGCCCACTGGTTCAGTCACCACCGATGTAGTCACTGACTTCCTCCTCTCCCTGTTTGCTCGCTGGGGTGTGCCTGATGTGATCACAACAGACTGCAGTTCACCTCAGCAGACTTTGCAGCGTTTGAGAAAGGAAGAGGCATCAAGCTCCCCGGCCCTTCTAATGCTGGAATGTGAGATGCACCTTCTCCTGGACTGACTGCGCCCCCCACCGGACAACACCTCGATGGAAATTGTCACAAACCTCCGTGTGCCATGGCTCAGCGCACGAGAGAGAGAATGAAACCCAAAAGCGAGAGTTGATGGTGCACTTTTATTAACAAACACAAAGAAGTTCAGTCCAGTTTGACCACACAATATACAGAGAGGTGCAGTGACAGGGTTAGGCCACCAAACATATAGGGCGCCTGCCGAATGCTCTACAGCCTGGTGAATACGGAGCCTAGTGCTGCAGGGCTGCATTGGGCACAAAACAGGAAAGGCGAGCAGCCTAGTGCTGCAGGGCTGCTAGCACAAGAGGAAAGGCTAAAGACACTTACAGGTCTGGAGCTGATCTGGGGCGAACCGTGCAGTCTGACGGATGAAGATAGGAGACTGGGGCAGCCGCGAACATCCAGGGATAGATCATCTGAAGATGTTGGGCTGAATATGTGAAGGGAGTGGAACATCATTCATGGAGAACTAGCTGCCATGAACGAGGGTGAATGCCCCGACAATCTCTTTCCTCCGACGCGGCAAACAAATACTCCTGAAGCTAACAAGGAAAGAGATTGCTGGTGCGAGAACACGTGGGCAGGACTGATTGGCATCTGGTGTGTGAGAGGGCGTGTGAATGAGAGTGAATGGAGCATGTGTGTGTGTGGGGGGGGGGGGGGGGTGTGCGCGCGTGTGGGTGTGTGTATGTGTGTGAACACCTGTGACAGTGCAGCTGATTGCACTAGACAGGAGGAGGGGGCGTGCCTGAGCTGTCAGAGGAAAACTAGGGCAAAACATAACAATGAGTCAGATCTGGGTTTGCCCTCCAAACCCAGATTCATGACAAAAATGCCCTCACCTAGGGGAAGAGTGGTCGAGCAACAGCGGCGCATGAAGCAAAGGTTTGACAAGAAACGCCAAGCGAAGCAGCCCCAACTTGCGGTGCACGAATGGGTCCGGATCCAGCACCCCAACCACACACACAAACTGCAGTCATTCTGGACAGCGCCAATGCAGATCACAACTCAGTTTGGGCCAGCTACCTTTCATCTCGCTGATGGGTCACGGTGGCATGCCAGCTGCCTCAGAAAGCTGCGATCGACCTCGGCCCTGGATCAGGAGACGACGACCAATCTGACGGGATTGGACTGAGACTTCGACAGTGCAGGATCCGCAGATCCTGAAGGATGTCCACTGGAGCCTGCAGCAGCAGTACAGCCCAAGCACCACCCGGCCTGGGTTCAACAGAGACCCCGTCACCTGGAGGACTTTGTAACCAATTTTTGAACTGTCTTGTTGATAGGATATGGCCAATCAAGTGGCAGAATAATCCACTCGGTCATGGGAGCATACTGGCAGTCTACCTGGGTGTCCAGATAGTCCTATTAGTTTTGATTAATTAGTATAAGTTCTTTGGTTTTTCAGGGGGGTGGGGGGTAAATTAGCACTGTGGCAGCACAGCAAAATGGTCACGGGATCAATTCCACCCTTGACCATCATGGGTTCTGTCCCACCCCATGACCATCAGTGACCCTTCTGTGTGGAGTTTGCATGTTCTGCCTGTGTCTGCGTGGGTTTACTCTGGGTATTCTGGTTTCCTCCCACAGGCCCAAAATATGCAAGTTAGGTTAATTGGAGACTTTAAAGTGGCCCTAGGTGTGTGTGAATGGTGAAGGGATTGGCGCCGCACCTTGGCTGCCTCATCCATCCAGGTGGATGCCCTAAATTTCCCTCTGGGATTATTAAAATACTGTATACAAAATTAAAAAAAAAAAATGTCGTTTGGATGTGGGGACATTCACGTAGGTGATGTCATCACGTGGTGAAATGGTCGTGGCATAATAAGGCGCCACCCCTTTTGGTACATAATTAGTTCAATGGTGAATAAAGCAGAGTTCAGTTCACATTGACTGTCTGCTTGTTATTTCCAAACATAACAATGCCATCCCCCTCCCGCCAACTGAATGAGCATTGGGAAGCCAAAGTAAAAGAGGTCTTGTTCTGCGCATACGCGGTGAGGACTGTCTAGGAGTGTTTTGCGCATGCGCAGTGAGTGAAGGCATGATCTCGGGGACTTGGCTTGTAAATACGTGCCGAGGCACATTATTTTTTTGTTTAACGTGCAAAGGTACAATTTTAGAGGGGTGGAAAACGTTGATTAGATGAGACCAGTTTGAAAATTCTCCAGTTCCCCAAAATATATACTCACTCTCAATGAAAACACAACACAATTTTTGTATAAATATTTTGGGGCTCATCCTATATGAGCTTGAATAACAGCGTTTGTATGGCTCAAAATACATCTGAAACTCATTTTCAGTGGTTGTACTCACTGTCATGACTCACTTGAGCTCTGGCTGTATCATCTTTTTGAGCTTATTGTCTGTTTCGGGTACTCAGAAGTCAAAAATGTTTGATTTTAAGGAGTGGTCATCTTGCCTATATAAGGTGATCAAAAATGCCATTGCACTATGTTGAGAAATCTCCACGATGCCACGACTGTCATGTGACGAACGTAACTATGGTTTGGGCCTTTTGGAGGATGGAATGGATGGAATGGAATTTGGCTCCTAAAGAAAAATATTATTACAGTAGATGCCTCTCAGATGATGCTGTTTCCAAATTTATGCAGATTGTTTCCTCTATGCCATGTATCAACACAACGGAAATAAGCTATAGACAGCTTGCTCCTTCTGTAATTGATAACATGGTGGATAGTGTTTCAGCTTCTCTGCATCAGACTCTAGACTTGGTGGCCCCCTTAAAAAAGAAAAAGTCTAATCAGAGATTTCTAACTCCTTGGTTCAACACAGAAACTCGTACCTTAAAACAGAAGACTCGTCAATTAGAAAGAAAATGGTGCTCTACTAATTTAGATGAAATCTATTTAGCTTGGAGAAATCATCTTTTAATTTATAAAAAATCTCTTAGAAAAGCTAGAACGAGTTATTACTCTGCATTAATAGAAGAGAACAAGAATAATCCCAGGTTTCTTTTCAGTACTGTAGCCAGGTTGACAAAGAGTCAGGACTCTGTCAATCCTAGCATCCCCTTAGAGCTTACTAGTCAGGACTTTATGAACTTTTTCAATAATAAAATTTCATCCATCAGAGATAAAATCAATCAGATTCTTCCCACAGTTAACTTAAATGCTGTAACTGCTACAACTCCTTCTATTGAGGTCTGTCTTGATGAGTTTACTCCAATCGACCTTTGTGAGTTAGACAAAATAGTTTCCTCATCCAAACCTTCAACTTGTCTTTTAGACCCTATTCCTACCAGGTTATTTAAAGAAGTCTTCCCACTTATTGGTAGCTTTATTCTTCATATAATCAATTCTTCATTAACTTTAGGCCATGTACCGCAGGCTTTTAAAACGGCTGTAATTAAACCCTTACTCAAAAAGCCAACGCTAGATCCAGGAGCTTTAGCTAACTATAGACCAATCTCTAATCTTCCTTTCATTTCAAAAATCTTAGAAAGAGTTGTTGCTACGCAATTATTTGACCACCTGCAGGGAAATGGTTTACTTGAAGAGTTTCAATCTGGGTTTAGAATCCATCATAGTACTGAAACAGCCTTAGCGAAGGTCACTAACGACCTCCTCATTGCATCTGATAATGGACTAGTTTCTGTACTTGTCCTTTTAGACGTTAGTGCAGCTTTTGATACTATCGATCATAATATTCTACTTGATAGATTGAACACTATGTTGGACTTAATGGAACTTCGTTGCAATGGTTTAGATCTTATTTATCTGAGAGGTTCCAGTTTGTTCATGTAAATAATGAGTTTTCTTTCAACTCAAAGCTTAGTCATGGAGTTTCACAGGGATCTGTGCTAGGCCCTACTCTTTTTAGTTTATATATGCTTCCGTTAGGCAACATTATTAGAAAGCACTGTATACATTTTCATTGTTATGCAGATGACACACAATTATACCTGTCAATGAAGCCAGATGATAGTAATCAATTAGCCAAGTTAGAAGCCAGTCTTAAGGAAATCAAAGCTTGGATGACTTGTAATTTCCTGCTATTAAATTCAGATAAGACTGAAGTCATTCTTGTTGGTCCAAAAAACCTTAGAAATTCCTTTCCAAATCAAACTTTCAGTTTGGATGCAGTTACTCTTTCTCTTAATAGCTCTGTGAGGAACCTTGGAGTTATTTTTGATCAGGATTTGTCCTTCAATTCACATATTAAATTTGTTTCTAAGACTGCCTTCTATCATTTGCATAATATTGCCAAGATTAGGAACATCTTGTCTCAGAGTGATGCTGAGAAACTGATCCACGCTTTTGTTAGCTCGAGATTAGATTATTGTAATTCTTTATTATCAGGCTGTCCTAAAACATCTTTAAAAAGTCTTCAGCTGATCCAAAATGCTGCAGCAAGAGTTTTAACAGGTACTAGAAAGAGAGATCATATCTCTCCGGTTCTGGCCTCCCTTCATTGGCTTCCCATAGAGTTTAGAATTAAGTTTAAAATCCTTCTTCTTACTTACAAAGCTCTAAACAATCAGGCTCCTTTTTATTTAAAAGATCTGATACTACCGTATTATCCTAACAGAGCACTACGCTCCCAAAATGCAGGATTACTTGTAATACCTAGAATCTCCAAAAGTACAATGGGAGGCAGAGCCTTCAGTTATCAAGCTCCTCTCCTGTGGAATCAGCTGCCAATCTGGATTCGGGAGTCAGACTCGATCTCTGTTTTTAAGAATAGGGCTAAAACCTACCTTTTTGATATAGCCTACAATTAGGGAGGGATCATGTGTTTCTGAACCCTCCCTTAGTTATGCTGCTAATAGGTTTAGTCAGCCGGGGGACCCCCAGTAATGCACTGGGCCTCACTCCTTTCCTCACTCTCAATGAAATATTTTTTTTTTGCTGGTCATTAACATCTGTTTGTTCTCTCCCATAGATTGAATCCCCATCGTGCTGTTTGCTCTCTACATGTCTGTTCTTTTCTTCTTCTCTATCCCCTCACCCCCCAGCCAGTCGCAGCAGATGACTGCCCCTCCCTGAGCCTGGTTCTGCTGGAGGTTTCTTCCTGTTAAAAGGGAGTTTTTCCTCTCCACCGTCGCCAAGTGCTTGCTCACAGGGGATCGCCTGATTGCTGGGGTCTTTCTGCAACTGTGGGGGTTCCCCCCTACAGTTGATAGTGCTATGAGATGACTGTTGTTGTGAAATGGCGCTATATAAATAAAGTTGAATTGAATTGAATTGAATTGAATGTCAGTACAACAGGTGGTGCTCCAATAGGGCTGCAATGCATCCACCATTGTTTGTTTGCAATAACACCAGGTCGAAATTGGGTCCATGACCCATAGACCACATCCAGGACAAGCATGTGTCACCACCCCAGAACAAGACTGGTGCATCGTGCTGCAGCACCTTTGATATCGGTCTCGCATAGCCACCCAGATGGCCCAGGAAACTCCAGGGAGACACCAGCCAAAGATCTCAGCCAATACCATGAGAAGGTGCCTCAGGTGTCAGGACCTACAAGCACAAAGACGGTTCTGAGGGATGATCCTGACGGCAGAGTGGCAATAAATTTGCCATGAGTGGGCTTGTCAGCAAAACAGGTGGACCCTACGGTAGTGGAATACTGTCCTTATCTCTGACGAATCCCAGTTTTGCCAGTCCAGGGCCCTATGTTGTGTCCAACCATTCAGCCGACAGGGCGGCGCTGTAGTCATCGTGTGGGCTGGCATTTCAGGTAACTACAGGACACGGTTGTCCTTGATGACACTTTAACTGCCCAAAGGTACATTGACCACATTATGCAACCTGTTCCCCTTCTTTCGGGACCACCTTGACCTCCAGGTGTTCCAGCAAGACAATGCTCATTCACGTGCTGCCTAAGTCACCAGGGAGTTCCTGCAGCAACAGAACTTTGATGTCCTTCCTTGGCGTTCTTATTGTTTGAATTTATCCCCCGTTGAACACTTGTGGGATCAACTTGGGCAATGTGTTTCAGCCAGAGTTCTGGCATCACAGAAGAAACAGGAACTGGTTGTGGTATTGCAGGAGTTGTGGATAAATATCCCCCAGGACAACATTAGATGGCTCATGAGGTCCATGCGGAGGCGTATTACTGCCTACATTAATGCAAATGGAGGCCACATTCCATACTGAACTTTGTTTTTAAGACAGATGTTTTGTTGTGACATTGGAAAGTCGGGGTGCTTCTGTTTTGCTCAGATTTTCACTTGTTGACCACTGATATTGTTTTGAAGCTGTTTAAAAATAATTTGTATCCTTTAATTGACTATTTCCATAAAAATGCGTAAAAATATGACTTTACTGGAGTGTTGCATTTTCATTGGCAGTGAATATAAAAATAGCAGAGGAACTTTTTCCACATTAAAAAAGTGTTTGAACTGTCATTCATTCAATGTGCATTTTTACAATGATGTATTTGGAAATTCCTGATTTTGTCAGTTTTCTGTAAAGCAACTAACTGCTTTGAAAAAAATTAAATGTAACACTTTTACTTAAATATTTTTCACTTTGGACCAAAGATTTTCATGTCAAGTTCATTCAGTCACTCCCACTCCAGTTCAGCTGGGCCTTGTCTCATCAGGGAAGAATGTCTATTCTTCAACAAAACTCTTTTATACAAGGTGAGAATTTGAAAATGCTCCTTACGTTTATTGACATTTTGGCAAATGTCTGGCTCTGCTGGCAAAAATTGTTAACAGTTAATGATGGTGCTTGTTGGCAAATGCTGGAGAAAATCGTGTTCTTCAAAAATGTTTAACATGCTGAAAATTTACTGATGTTTGGAAATAAACATTGGTGAAAGCTGTGCTCAGTTTGTAAAAGTTCCTGAGTGTCGAGCCAAGTTGTGCAGAGCTAGCCTAAGTTGGCCTAAGTTAAGGTCCATTTGCAAACGTCGACTAAAATGCCGGCAGAAGCAAATGTTTTTAGATTGAAATTCACTTCAAACATGCACGGACACAAGAGAAATGTCGCTGTCCATGGTGCTGGAATATCAAAAGCAAGAGAAGGGGCAATTTAAAAAAAAAGAAAAAAATATATAATTCCCCCAAAATATGACAAAAAACAACTCTCATTGCAAAATTTACTGTTCTGTTCCATGTGTAATCCTTCTTCAGGCTTTATTGGCTCAACTTCCATTGTTATCCTCATTTACTGTCATTCTTTTAAAAAAGCTCGTCAGTGAGGAGCTGTAGCATTTATTCTTGTTTAAAAGCAGCCTACTTTGTAAGTAAATAAGCCTACCTTACAATGCATTTTCTGACGCCCACTACTCCCTCTGTGGCTCCCTCACTCTTTCGCTTGACCACTCGCACAGAGCTGCATATGGTTTCGATTAGAAGCAGACTCTATAATTGCATTTAAGAATGCCTTTCCAAAAACGGTCAAACGTGATGTAAATAAATAATTGATTTTTGGAAATGGACTGGTAGGCTACAGTGGATGAGGGGGCGAGCTGCATGTGGCCCGCGGGCCACCAGTTGCCTATCCCTGAGCTAGAGAAAGCATATGATAGGGTGCCAAAAGAAGAAGTGTGCTACTGTATGAGTCAGGAGGGGCAGAGAAAAGTGAGGGTGGTGCAGGACATGTATGAGGACAGTGAGACAGTAGTAAAATGTGCTGTAGGAGCGACAGATGGATTCAAGGTGGGGGTGGGATTACATCAGGGATCAGCCCTGAGCTTCTTCTTGTTTGTCATGGTGATGGACAGGCTGACGGACAAAGTCAGGCAGGAATCTCCATGGACCATGGTGGTTGCCGATGACATTGTTTTCTGTAACGATTAGGGAGCAGGTGAGAAAAAAACCTGGAGAGGTGGAGGTATGCTCTGGAGAGAAGAAGAATGAAAGTCAGTAGAAGCAAGACAGAATACATGAGTGTGAATGAGAGGGAGGCAGGTGTAACGGTGAAGAGGGACGTAGAGGAAGTGAAGCTAGATGAGTTTAAATACCTGAGGTCAACCATTCAAAGCAATGGAAAATATATAAGAGAGGTGAAGAAAAGAGTGCAGGCAGGGTGGAGTGGGTGGAGACAATTGTCAGGGGTAATTTGTGACAGAACGGTAGTGGCCAGAGTGAAAGAGAAGATTTACAAGATGGTAGCGAGACCTGCTATGATGTATGGTTTGGAGACAGTGGCGCTGACAAAAAGACAGGAGGTAGCGCTGGAGATGGCAGAGTTGAAGATGCTAAGATTCTCTTTGGGAATGACTAGGATGGATTAGAAATGAATACATTGGAGGGACAGCTCATTTATTAGCATTTAGTTCTATTTGAGTCCCCATGACAGAATATGATATATTTTGTATAAAAATGATCCAGTACTTATTTCTACAAGCTTGTCTTAGACTAGTAACCCTCCTTTACCATAGAAAACATTTATTTTTATCCAAGAATATTTAATTTTTAAAATAATCATCTTAGCACAGTGGGGCAGTGCTTAGCACTGTGGCAGCACAGCAAGAAGGTTGTGGGTTCAGTCGCCACTAGTGACCTTTCTGCTTGGAGTTTGCATGTTCTCTGTGTCTCTGGGGATTTTTGTTGGGTACTCTGGTTTCCTCCCACAGTCCAAAGACATGCATGTTAGGTTAACTGACATCAAATGGGGATAAATTGTCCTCAGGTATGAATGTGTGAATGAAAAGTGGTAAATATAACATTTTTGACTGATGTGAAAGAGGGACTGACTTCTTTGATAGGTGTTCACTTGGTGCTTTCAATCATTCAACATTTCAGTGTATTTTTGGCAGCTCAAGTGGACAGTTCAAGGAACAAATGCAACACCAAACAAAGCTAAATTCTCTTAAACAATTTGCAAATTCTCAGTATTCAAGGACAGTCCTACAGTGGGAGGTTGATACAAGGAGGCCCTCCTGAGAAGATTCCCTCTGGAAAAACTAATAGTTGTTTTGTGAAGGAGTGAGATCACTACTGGTGAAGCTGCTACTGCTTACAACTTAAAACATATGTCACAACATAATCCATAAAAATATATATGTGTGTGTGTGCGCATGCATGTGTGTGCATTCGTGTGTGTAGAGGCTTTTTGTTACTGGAGAATTTCTGTGACTCACTTTGATGTCTCCTTCTGGACTGCGTAACATCATAAATGTTTCAAATGAAAAAGCTGCAGCTCAGATATAACTCAGATAAAACCTCTCTGACTTTGCTGTGACGCAGAGAGGAAAGGTGTGCCAGATCACCTACCTTTTCCAGGATGGCTGATTCATTTTTCTTGTCTTAAAAAGACAAGAGTGATATCTGTTTCTTGTCTCTTTTATATGGGATGGTCAGATGGAAGACAGGCCTATGAAATGAAAGCTGATGGTTGTAATTTTGGAGAGTGTGGATATAGAAAGGCTTGAAGAGTGGAGCTGACAGCAGGTCCCTTAGCACCCAGAGACACTGAAGGTTAGATTTTTGTTTGGGTTCTTGATACAAGTCAAAGCTCAGCTGATAAATACCATGTTTAGCTTAATAAAAGCTGGGAGTTTGAAGCTATAATTGCAGTCTACGTAAGTGAAGATGAATTTGGTTTGTACCATTTGTGTGAATTTTTCTTTTTTTTTAAAATTCTGATTAACATAGTCTCATGTTGGATTACTAGTCAACACATACTGTATCTACCTGCCTTTAAGTGCACAGTGTGGTTTGGTGTTGATGTATTAACATAACGGATACATAAATACTGAGTGGCAAGAGACAGGTGTCCCTTTTCACAGACCCACAAATGACTTAGGACAGGTGTCCAGAATTGCAGTGCACCACGGTGGTACAGTGGTTAACACGGTTGCCTCTCAGCTACAAGGTTTCCCAGACTGCCAGGATTAGGAACCTTTCTGTGTGGAGTTTGCATGTTCTCCCTGTGCTATGTGGGTTTATTCTGGGGGGCTGCATGCCATATTCCATGGGTGTTGACACTAGTAGTGGAAATAAAGTGTCCACTCTATCCCATAAAATGCCATGTTTTTATGATTCAAAAAAATAAAACTATGGTAAATCGTTTCCAAACCTTTCCAATCCATAATGTGACCTATAACCTGCACAAGCCAAATAAAAAATAAATCTGTTGGGGGGTGGGGGTAAATCGGATGAGTGTGCACCTATAGTCGGTTGGAAATGCCACATCCATAGTTTTTGACTTAGACACCCCCTATTGTTTTTGTTAATAATTGAACTACTCTAAAATTTGTGCTGACATACTGTTATTGAAGGTAATTACACTTTTCCGCCACTAGATGGTGTTTTGGTGTCAGTAGCTATGTTTACATGGCAAGATTTCTTCAACCTGATCACAGTTCAGATCAGAACTTTTTGTTTACACGGACCCTGAAAAAGTTGATCTGATTATGATGTGCATTGCCATGTGTCACACGTTTGAACGGACAAAATTATTTTGACATGCGCAGAATTGTCTGACATTCCGGAAATACTAGAAGAAGAAGCAACTTCCAATGTAAACAAACCCCACTTTGTGTCTTTCTCTTTTAGAAATGGACCTGTATTGATACTTCCGATTCCGGCGCCACACGAGTTGGCTGCCTTTTGCAACAGTGGCTCAATTCTGAGTCTTTTTATCTTCCTTCTTCTTTCTGATCCGGTGATGGCTTTCTGATCCGGCACACCTTTCACTCTATGTGTATCACAGACACACAGATCGCGCCCGGGGGTCTCCCGAGTCGGCGGACGGAGCCTCTGTTTACAGCGGGAGACGATGCAGCGGGGAGGAGCTAGCTAGCACTTGGCCGCCACCCGGTGCTAACGGAGAGGCTCGACATACCGGGAGAGCTGAAGTGGGAGCGACGCGGGTGCCGGGCTGGAGTTTGGGTGGCGTGCAGAAAATATAAGACAGAATAATAAAGAGCGATGGCAAGAACCAAGCAGACCGCCCGTAAATCTACTGGAGGAAAAGCCCCCAGGAAGCAGCTGGCCACCAAGGCTGCTCGAAAAGGCGCTCCGGCCGCCGGTGGAGTGAGGAGGCCTCACCGTCGCAGGCCCGGTGCCGTGGCTCTGAGAGAGATCTGTCGCTGCCGGAGGTCCACGGAGCTGCTCATCCATGGGCTGCCCTTCCAGCTCCTGGTGAGGGAGATCGCTCAGGACTTCAGGACCGACCTGCGCTTCCAGAGCTCCGCTGTCATGGCTCTGCAGGAGGCCAGCGAGGCCTACCTGGTGGGTCTCTTCGAGGACACCAACCTGTGCGCCATCCACGCCAAGAGGGTCACCATCATGCCCAAAGACATCTGAATCAGAATCAGAATCAGAATCAGATTTATTGCCATTGTTCATGTAGTACACAAACTAGGAATTTGTCTCGGTGCAATGCTGCAACATTAAACATGATAAGATAAAAGAATAAAAAACTATACATGCAATAAGTGTAGAATAAGAATGAGTAATACTAGTCAAAGCAGTTTTTAAATATATTAGCGAGCAGCAGATATTGTGGAGTACCACATAGTGCAGTCGGTAGTGCAAAAGAAAACAGTGATAATTGTAATGAGACCGGTTGAGCTGCTGTACGTAGTGCACGAGAGTCAATAAGTCACTTAGTGTTCAGCAGTCTGATGGCAGAGGGGAAGAAGCTGTTCATGTGCCGGGAGGTTTTAATCTGAATGGACCGAAGTCTTCTACCTGAGGGGAGGGGGGCAAACAGTACGTGACCAGGGTGTGAAGGATCGGCTATGATCCGGCCTGCACGCCTCCGGGTCCTGGAGATGTACAGGTCCTGGAGAGATGGGAGCTTGCAGCCGATCACCTTCTCAGCAGTGCGCACGACGCGCTGCAGCCTTAGTCTGTCCCTGGCAGTGGCTCCTGCGTACCACACAGTTATGGAGGTGGTGAGGATGGACTCGATGATGGCTGTGTAGAACTGCACTAACATCTTGGTGGGTAGCTTGAGCTTCCTCAGCTGCCGCAGGAAGAACATCCTCTGCTGGGCCTTTTTGATGAGGGAGCTGATGGTCGGCTCCCATTTGAGGTCCTGGGTGATGGTGGTGCCCAAGAAGCGGAAGGAATCTGCAGTGGTGATGGGAGAGCCTGTGAGGGTTAGGGGGGGCAGAGGGGTTGTGACTTTCCTGAAGTCCACAATCATCTCCACTGTCTTCAGAGCGTTCAGCTGCAGGTTGTTGTGGCTGCACCAGGATGCCAGCTGGGCCACCTCTCTCCTGTAGATGGACTTGTCACCGTTAGAGATGAGCCCGATGAGGGTGGTGTCGTCCGCAAACTTGATCAGCTTAACAGACTGGTGGCTGGAGGTGCAGGAGTTGGTATAAAGGGAGAAGAGTAGGGGGGAAAGTACACATCCCTGGGGTGATCCGGTGCTGATGCTGACAGAGTCTGAGACAGTCTTCCCCAGCCGCACATGCTGCCTCCGGTCCGTCAGGAAGTCGGTGATCCACCTGCAGAGGGAGTCAGGCACGCCGAGCAGGTACAGCTTGTCCTGGAGCAGAGCGGGGCGGATGGTGATGAATGCAGAGCTGAAGTCCACAAACAGGATCCTGGCGTAGGTTCCCAGGGAGTCCAGGTGCTGCAGGATGGAGCGGAGGGCCAGGTTGACTGTGTCGTCCACAGACCTGTTGGCTCGGTAGGCAAACTGCAGTGGGTCCAGGAGGAGAGTGGTGATGGACTTGAGGTGGGGCAGGACCAGGCGCTCAAAGGACTTCATGACTACAGAGGTGAGTGCTACAGGTCCGTAGTCATTAAGTCCAGTGATCCGTGGCTTCTTGGGGACAGGGATGATGGTGGAGGATTTGAGGCAGGTCGGCATGTGGCATAGCTTAAGGGAGGTGTTAAAAATGTCTGTGAAGACAGGAGCCAGCTCTTTCGCACAGTGTCTCAGGGTGGAGGGAGACACGCCGTCCGGACCGGGGGCCTTGCGCGGGTTCAGTCTGGAGAATTGTCTGTGCACATCCTGCTCGCTGATGACAAGGGCAGGGGGGGAGGAGGGGGGGACCGCTTTTGATGAAGTAGGGACCGAGGAGGCAGTGGAGCTGGGGGGAGGGGGGGAGTTGGACACAGCTGACGAGGTGTCAAAACAGGCGTAATGTTGGGACAGTTTTTGACAAAGGGCTTTGTCATCCTGACCTTTAGAAGCCTGAGGCCGATAGTTGGTGATTTGCCTCAGTCCTCTCCACACAGAAGCCGAGTCATTAGCAGTGAACTGCTGCTGGAGTCTCTCAGAATACACAGATTTAGCTCTCCTCAGCTCTCTGTTAAACCGATATTTAACCTCCCTGTAGCAGTCCCTGTCTCCACTTTTCAACGCTGCTTCCTTCTCCTTCCTGATCTGTCTTAGCTTAGCTGTGAACCAGGGCTTATCATTAGAGTAACTCACCCTGGTGCGCGATGGAAGAATGTTCTCCTCACAAAAGTGGATATATGAGTTCACAGTGTCCGTGTACTCATCCAGATCATGCGTGGCTCCTTTAAACATGCCCCAGTCAGTTATTTCCATGCACGTTTCCAGCTTCTCCTCAGCTTCACTGGTCCATTTCTTCGTAGTGGTCACAACAGGTTTAGTGAGCTTCAGTCTCTGTCTGTATGTGGGAATGAGGTGGACCATCACGTGATCAGATAGTCCGAGCGCAGCGCGGGGAACAGCGCGATACGCGTCCTTCACTGTAGTGTAACAGTGATCCAGCACGTTTTTTCCTCTGGTTGGGCATTTAATAAACTGTTTGTATCGGGGGAAATCGTGGCTCAGATTGCACTGGTTAAAGTCGCCAACCACAATAACCAGAGAGTCCGGGAAAGCTGGCCCGCCGCATCCGCGGAGAGAGAGCTTAGACTTTCTGCTGCACATCCACCAACCACAATGCTCCGCACTGTGTGTCTATATATACACTGCCGTTCAAAAGTTTGGGGTCACTTAGAAATTTCCTTATTTTTGAAAGAAAAGCACTTTTTTTCAATGAAGATAACTTTAAACTAATCAGAAATACGCTCTATACATTGCTAATGTGATAAATGACTATTATAGCTGCAAATGTCTGGTTTTTGGTGCAATATCTGCCTAGGTGTATAGAGGCCCATTTCCAGCAACTATCATTCCGGTGTTCTAATGGTACAATGTGTTTGCTCATTGCGTCAGAAGGCTAATGGATGATTAGAAAACCCTTGTGCAATCATGTTAGGTCTGCAATGCTGTAATTGCTGCAAATGGAGGATTCTTTGACGAAAGCAAAGTTTGAAGGAAAAAAATATTATTTCAAATACAAATCATTATTTCTAACCTTGTCAATGTCTTGACTATATTTTATATTCATTTTACAACTCATGGTGGTAAATAAGCGTGACTTTTCATGGAAAACACAAAATAATTGTCTGGGTAACCCCAAACTTTTGAACGGTAGTGTATATATATATTTATATTAATATGTACATATGTATACTAGCTGCTCTTGTTTTTTCTTGCCTTCTGATTGTTGCTCTGAGTGTTGCTATCCCTGTGCTGTTGCAATCCTGGAATTTCCCCACTGTGGGACTAATAAAGGCTTATCTTATCTTATCTTATCTTATCTTATTGTATTATTCAGACTGTACTTTTGCTTCTGCTGGTCTCCGTAATGAAGCTACAAGCCCAGCAGTACAAACTTCTGCATATGACAAACAGAGGGAGACAGCAGGACAATACAGACCAGTTTGGTTTTACTCCCGTCATGTCTTCCACTAGCTGTTGTAAAGGCTGAAATATGTCACGGTGACATGTGGCTGACATATAGACATGTGCAGTATACATATTTTCTACCCAAACTTTGGAATAAGTGTTTATATGCACACCAATCAGGTTAACAATTGGCATAACCTACCCGTCTCAATCGGAAGGAAATTTTGATCCTAAGGAGTGTGATCAGGTCAGAATCTTCAGATTGGCGTGTTTATATGAAGCATTTTTATTCCGATGAGGCTTTTAATCCGGTTACTTGTGTCCATGTAAACATGGCTAGTGTGGTTCCACTAGGGAAAGCCCTGCTCATGCGCAATTCAGAATTAAATGAGCGCTGACAGGAGAAACCTGAAACTTTTGTCTTCTCTCTTTTGGTCCACAGGAAATGGAAAAACTTACTTTTTCATCCTTAATAAGGCTCAGTATGAGTACTGTGTAAATGCTTTGCAATGTTTTGAAATGTGTTTCAGCCATGTGGAAAGGTTGGTTTGTCAGGTTTGGAGGTTGATGAGTTCTGTCTCAGTGCCAAGTGTGCTGACCGTGCAATGCCATGTTCACTAGAAACTGTGTTTCTTTGAGTGTGTGTTCTGTGTGCTGCTAGTCAATGTTCTGTGGGTGTATATTTGAAGAAGGACTTAAAGTTTTCTGGCACTGTGCTGGTTTTCTAGCGTGTGCCTTTTTTTTTTTTTTTTTGGGCTGCAGGGAAATTTACTTCCTATTTCTGTATGCAGAAACACTTTTTGTGCAAGCTATCTGCAATGGTGGATGAATAATGCTCAAAATAAACAGTTCTGCACAATTTACAGTTCTTTTAAGATATTTAGAGTGGTGAATATAGTATTTGGGATGGCGGAACGTGATCTTTATAGAAAACCTAAGTAGCTCATGCCCCATTAACGAGCACAGAGCGGAGTGAAGCCACCTTGCCGCCATATTAGGCAGGGAATCAAGTTGACATTATTGTTTAGCGGCCACGCAGAATTAAAAGCTGTGTCTCCATACC
Organism: Pholidichthys leucotaenia; assembly: GCA_020510985.1. Taxonomy (NCBI): domain Eukaryota; kingdom Metazoa; phylum Chordata; class Actinopteri; order Cichliformes; family Pholidichthyidae; genus Pholidichthys; species Pholidichthys leucotaenia. Next base: position 439,627,926 of record CM035838.1, read on the forward strand.
AAGAAGTTCAAAATCTGTTAATTTTTTGGAAAGTTACTGAGGTAAAAGTGGCACCATTTACTACTAAACCCATTCATTCCCCATTGACTCACTGAGTGTTTTGGTTGTATTAATATGGCGGCCAGGTGGCTTCACTTCTGGCGGCCAATGATCCATCCAGTTTTTCTATAGAGATCAGGTGTGCGCTCCTAATCGGATAGCGACAGCGAAAATGTGTCACGATCTGAGCACGGTGGGGGTCTCTTTGCCTTTTATTTTTCCTTATTTGCATAATGTAGTATTTTGTGATCTATGCCTGTTATGTTATCTCTAGTCTGCGTTCACATATTTGGTATTGTTTCTTTGTATGATTTATTTTCCTGTTTACATTCAGTGTAGTTTTGTTATTAACATATTTGGGTTTATTTGTCCTTATTTGTTTCCACTTTATTTTTGCCAGTGTCCTCTCTTTCTTTCTCTCTCGGGGGTTGCAGTCGTCAGGGGCACTGCCAGGTTGTGGGCGGTGCTCCTGTCAAACTGTCATCCCCGCCTCCTCTCCCCATGACTCACAGTTGATTATCATTTTCTCCCCAGCCCGCTTATGTGATTCACACCGCGTACTCTTTGTGTTTGATTGTTTCTACCCTTATTTAAGGACTGTTATTTTCATTTCTCTTTGCCAGAGCCTCAGTTTTCGTCTCCACCAGAATCCTGGCCTTGTTCTAGTGTGCTGTAAGTTTGCTTTATATGTCAGTTTGGATTTTCTGTTTTTGCACTGTTTGGGATTTTGTATTCTTGTTAATAAATATCACAAACTGCTGCCCGGAAGGGCGATTCATGACAGAATGAGTAACTGGAAACACGAGTGTTTCATCCTTCATCATACAAAAAACCTTTCATACATGCTGTAGGATAGGGAGTAAGTTTTTCAAGCCTGGGGAAGATGTCCTAATTGACAGAGAACTTAAAAACAAATGGCGCTGGGCGTGGATTGAAGAAATGGGCAGAGACTACAAGCCTTTTGGTAGCTGGTGTAAAACAATTAGAGAACCAGGAGCTTGTTTCTGCATGTTGTGCTTGAAATAATCCAATTTAGAGTATTGTATACTGTTGCTGTTTACAGTTTGCTATTAAAAATACATAGTGCAAATGTTGCATATTCCATTAAAAATAGTAAATCAATGGCCTTGCCCATATAGCCTTTACTGAATGGTTGCTAATCAAATCTTATTCCACCAGTGAATTAGTTCGCTTGACTGAGTTTCACATACCCTTATTCATAAATTTCATGTTATAGATTGTAGGTCATTCTGTACATAATTATATAACTTGATACCTTCCAAAGCATCAAAGGAATCTCATTGTTCAAAGATATCAGTCAGGAGAAGGGTACAAAAGGATTTCCAAGGCATTAAATATACCATAGAATACAGTGAAGACAGTCATCATCAAGTGGAGAAGATATAGCACAACAGTGACATTATCGAGAACTGGATGTCCCTCCAAAATTGATGAAAAGAGGAGAAGAAAACTGGTCAGAGAGGCTGCCAAGAGGCTGCCAGCAACACTGAAGGAGCTGCAGGAATTTCTGGCAAGTACTGGCTGTTTAGTACATGTGACAACAATCTCCCATCTTCTTCATTTGTCTGGGCTATGGGGTAGGGTGGCAAGACAGAAGCCTTATCTTATGGGCTGCACGGTGGCGCAGTGGTTAGCACTGCGGCAGCACAGTTTACCCTTGGCCGGGGGATTGTGGGGATCGTGGGATCGTGGGTTCGATCCCAGCCCCCGACCAACAGTGATCTGTGTGGAGTTTGCATGTTCTCCCCGTGTCGCGTGGGTTTACTCCGGGATTTCTCCGGTTTCCTCCCACATGCCAAAAACATGCATGTTAGGTTAATTGGCTGTTCTAAATTGTCCCTAGATATCTGTTTCCTATAGGCCCTTAGAATAGAGGGTTAGTATTAATGAAAGCGCTTTGAGTGGTCTTTGTGACTAGAAAAGCGCTATATAAGTGCAGGTTAGTTAGTTAGTTAGTTATGGAGAAAAACGTCCAAGCCCAGCTACATTTTGCAAAAACGCGTTTGAAATCTTCCAAACGCATGTAGGAAGATATGTTATAGTCCGATGAAACCAAAGTTGAACTTTTTGGCCATAATTCCAAAAGGTATATTTGGCACAAACACAACACTGCTCATCACCAAAAGAACACCATACCTACAGTGAAGCATGGTGGTGGCACTATGATGCTTTCGGGCTGTTTTTCTTCAGCTGGAACTGGGGCCTTAGTCAAGGTGGAGAGAATTATGAACAGTTCCAAATACCAGTCAGTCTTGACACAAAACCTTCAGGCTTCTGCTAGAAAACTGAAGATGAAGAGGAACTTCATCTTTCAGCAGTATCTAAAATAGATACAGCAGAGATGTAACAAAGCAACATGGAGATGGACAGAGGAGCCTGCCCGCCCACAGTGAAAACACCCAGGTATGATGACAAAGCAGACTGGGAAGCTTTCCATGCACAATTCGAACTGCTAATGGAGGCTGCTAAATGGACAATTGACCAGAAAGCCCAACAGCTTGCCATGTGCCTTACTGGCGATGCCCTATCCAGCCTACTGCTACTGAGCCCCCATGATAGGAGAGACTATGATGCGTTGGTTGCGGCGTTGAGATGGAGATTTGGGCTGTGTTCAGCAGCTAGCTTGCTTTGCTCTGAATTGTGCAACCGCAAACACCGTTCTGGTGAGCCACTGAGGGAGCTTGCTAATGACATTGAAGGACTTGTTCACTGTGCCTATGTCCACATGATACTTGCCATTCAAAGTGAACTAGCCAGAGACTATTTTCACCAAGCCCTGTTGCCATCTGATCTGCATGTTCAGACACTGTTGGCTCACCCCAGGTGTCTCCAGGAGGCTTTGGAACTGAATACAGAGAGAGAAATGTTGTGTGCTGAGTCAACTGGAGGCCTGGGTCCTGAACCACTGCAAATGAGAGCTACAAGCCTACCTGAGCCAAACACACCGGAGCCTGCCTGGGTGGGTGACTTAGCCCAGCTTGTTCGGGCAGTCACACAATATACACCATGCTAGCGCTTGTGTTGGAGGTGTGGTCAGCCTGGCCATCTGGTACAGCAGTGCCCCAACATTACGACAAAGCAGGGGAACGAGAAAGGGACCGCATGACTGGGACTGTGTGGGCCCCTGACACCATGTCCCGACCTGGTCCGGGTGAGGGTGCAACACCTCTGAGGATATCACGACCTACAGACTACATTGATGGCCAGCTGGAGCGTGTTGTGATGCTTGGCCGGACCTGGGTGGGTGACTGCTGGTATGCCCCAATATCCATCGGGAAGACACGCTGTTCAGCATTGGTAGACACGGGCTGCTCGGCAACCCTGGTCACACGCGGGGCACTGGACAATGAAACTTCCATTTCTCCCACACTGTTTAAGTTGCAGATGGTTACAGGTGAGCACACTCCCTTGGTAGGTGAGACAGCTGTGACAGTGGGGGTGGGGAAAATGTCAGTTCGCTGCCCAGTATGGGTTGCAGACTTGAATGATTGTATACTGGGGCTAGACATTCTGGGGACATTGGGCTGCATTGTTGACACAAAAAGGGGCACTCTGACTTTTCAAGATGGGTACATAGTTCAAATGCACAAGGGCCCACCTCATTCACATTGTCCCAGGGCCCATATGGTCAGTGTGTTACCAACGGACACTTCATCCAATGCAGCCACCAAAAGCAGTTCTGGGGTTGGGCGGCCCGCTCTAACTGTCACCCAACCCACAGGGGATATACACCACAGACCAGTCATCAACTTGCCGGTAAAGCCCACTACACTTGTACAGCTGCAGCTACCTCCTGATGATTCACCCCACCCACCACTGACCTTGTTGCACTTTCAGCCATGTGGACACCACCCACTGCCCCACCTACCTCTTTCGCGCAATTATCATCAGCCCCAACGCTATTAGCTGACATGAAGGTTGTTGTTAGGGCCATGAAGGAGGTTTCTGATAAAAACTGTGATGGACTGTCAATCGCAGAGCAGGGCCTGCTATGGAAGCTCCTTCTCAACTGTAAGGACTCATTTTCACTGTCACAGGATGATGTGGGATGATCGAGACTCATCCAACACCACATCGACACAGGGGGTGCACAGCCCATCCAGATGGGACCCTGGCATTTCCCCCTGGCATGACAGATGGCGGCAGATAAAGCCTTGCGGGATATGCAACAGGCAGGGCTCATTGAACCATCTACCAGCCCATGGGCATCTCCGGTGGTGATGGTTCCTAAGAAACAAAAAGATGATTGGCGGTTTTGCATGGACTTTAGGCCCCTCAACAAAGTAACCAAGAAGGATCCCTATCCACTCCCACACATCGATGAGCTATTGGATGCCATGGCGGGGTCCTCATGGTTGTTTTCCCTAGACCTGCGCAGCGGGTATCGGCAGGTCCCCTTGGCTTCCAGAGCTAAGCCCAAAACAGCTTTCATCACCAACAGTGGACTTTGGCAGTTTAAGGTCCTGCCATTCGGACTCTACAATGCCTCAGCCACATTTGAGAGACTCATGGATAAGGTCCTGGCCGGCATCCCACGGCAGGAGTGTGTTGTGTACTTAGACAATATACTCGTCCATAGTGGGTCCTTCAAAACAGCTCTGGAGGCCCTCAGATGCATGTTGGGGAGAGTGGCAGCAGCAGGACTGAAACTACACCCCCACAAGTGCTGCTTTTTGAGACGTGAAGTCACGTTCCTGGGCCACAAGCTTGGAAATGGTGGGGTCAGCACCGTGAAGGATAAGGTACAAGCAGTGTGAGACTGGCCCACTCCTACCTCTGTACCTGACCTGAAGAGCTTCCTGGCCTAGCCTCCTACTACAGGAGATTTGTGAAGGGGATTGCCTGCATAGCTGTACCACTGTTTTGCCTGTTGAGAAAAGGGGAAGTATTTCTGTGGTCAGATGAGTGTCACATGACATTCACCACACTACAGAAGGCCCTTGTGGATGCCCCGGTCCTCTCCCCGCCTAATGTGACACTGCCTTTCATCTTGGATACAGATGCCAGCAGTGTGGGATCAGGCACTGTGCTGGCTCAGATTGGACCAGAAGGTGGAAGAGTGGTTGCATCCTACAGTAGAACATTCAACAAAGCTGAGTGCCGCTACTGCGCCACCAGGCAGGAGTTGCTTGCGGTGGTTAGCGCCATTCGGCACTTCAAATATTACCTGGGGGGCCTCCATTTCACGGTGAGAACTGACCATTCTGCCTTGCAGTGGCTCATGTCATTCAGGGAACCTGAGGGCCAGCTGGTGCGCGGGGCAGCGATGAGATGTGGGTTGCACAGATACAGGCCTGGAGAAGCAGCCGGATAGACTCAGGCTGGCAGCAGTCAAGGATTCGGAGTGGGCGTGCGACCAGCTACAGGACACAGATATCATGCCAGTGCTCCAGTGGGTGAGGACCCAGTGCCAACCATCATGGGAGAAGATCTCCATGTTTTCTCAAACCACAAAGGGTCTGTGGTCCATATTTGATCCTGCGCCTGTGTAATGGGGTGCTGCAAAGCGGGTGGAAAGACCTAGGATCTGGGGAGACGAGGTGGCAGGTTGTTGTCTCAAAGGCACTGCGGGGGGTGTTCTGCAGGCTGCACATGGCGCGCTGGGTTCTGGAAACTTTGGGATTGCCAAAACACTCCGTTGCCTTCGCCAGGGGTTTTACTGGGGTCTACAGAGGTGTGATGTGGAGGACCACTGCTGCCGCTGTGACAGCTGCGTTGCCCGCAAGGGTCCCACGGACAGGTCCCATGCCCAACTCCAACAGTTTCCAGCAGGGCCCCCATGGAAAGGGTGGGGGTTGATGTCCTCGGGCCAATCCCACGCACTGAGAAGGGTAATTGCTATGTTCTCACCGCAATGGACTATTTCACAAACTGGCGCGAGCCATATAGTCTTCCAGACCAGGAGGAGACCATAGTAAATGCACTAGTAGAAGGAATGTTCAGCAGATTTGGAGCCCATGAAATCATTCACACTGATCAGGGACAGAATTTTGAGTCCCACGTTTTCAACGCCATGTGTGAGAGCCTCGGTTCCCACAAGACCCAGCTCCCACAAGACTCGCACCACATCCCTTCATCCCCAGAGTGACGGGTTAGTCAAGAGATTTAACCACACACTAGTGCAGCAGCTAGCCATAGTGACCACTAAATACCAACATGACTGGGATGCCCACCTCCCCCTGGCACCGATGGCATATCGATCCACTACCCAGGACTCTACAGCCTGTTCTCCAGCTCTCCTCATGCTGGGCCGAACAATCCATACTCACGCAGAGATGATGTGGGTAAGCCCCCTGACACCCCAGTAGACCCCTCAGGGCCAAAATATGCTAGGAGACTCCAGGATCGTTTGGACTCCACCCATGAGTTTGCGAGAGGGCAGCTTCTGAGTGCAGGAGCGAGACAGAAGAGGAATTATGACGTGCACACCAAGGGACGACTCTTCTCTACAGGGGAGCTGGTGTGGGTCTATAGCCCACAGAGAAAGAAGGGAAGGTGCCCGAAGCTGGATAGTGACTGGGTGGGCCCCTGCAGAATCTTAGAGCAGCTAGGAGAAGCAAATACAGGATCCAGCTGCCTCCTAAGGGACACAAGGTTGTCTTACATCGAGACAGGCTTTCCCCATACCAGGGGGTGGCTGCCACACAAAGTCCCACAGGAGAAACGGGCAGACTCAAGGACACCACCACAAACCCTCGCCAGGCCTCCTCCCTTACCACAACCACATTTCTGAGAGTGACCAAGGCATCTCCTTCCTTTCCCCTTCCGCCCAAACTGGACCTTGTTCCCCTGACCCCTTTTCTCCATCTCTCTCTCTTTCCCTTTCTCCGTCTCGCTTCCCTACCCTTGTTGTGGCTGGTTTCACCCCACATACTCCAGGGTGACCTCAGAGGAACCGCAGGATTCCTGCCTACCCAAGGGACTTTGTCTGCCCCTCAGGGGCGAGGGACTTTGAAGGGGGTGGATAGTGTAACGACCTGGGTGATATTCTATAGTCCATGCATTATGTAGCCAAGGTTACGTTTGCCATGTTCAGCATATCAGGCTTCCTTATGCAACTCATAGTTCTGAAATGTAAGTGAAGGTGTCATGCAGAGTCTGCAAATATGTTTGGTCTGAAGCCCGTCAGTCATTCCTGTTACCTATGGTAGCCAGTGTTTTGCTAATTCTTAGCATTCATTGGTTGGGGGGGAAAGGAAGGGGCTTTGTTTTTTCCGGGGTATGTTGTTCACTGGCAAGACCAGAATAATTCTTCCTGGGCTCGTATGTTGCTGCTGGTGTGTTTTTGTGGCGTAGGCTGTGGCCAACAGTAGCCTGTGTTGAGGACAAAAATAAAGTGAATAAAACCTGATAACAACTTGTAACTTTATTCTTGCCGAACGTTACAATGTAAACTAGAAAAGCACTCGGAGAGCGCAGACCTCCGCCAAGCGCCACAGTTCCCCCCATACAGTGTTTGTGTGTATGTTTTCAGATTCCTTGACCATGAAAACATATGACTAGCAATTGGATTGACAATGATAGGATTAGTGGTTCAGTAGTTATTCACGAAAATGGCATTTTCCGTAATGGCGGCCACAGTTCCCCCATATAGTGTTTGTGTGTACGTTTTCAGATTCCTTGACCATGAAAACATATGACTAGCAATTGGATTGACAATGATAGGATTAGTGTTTCAGTAGTTATTCAGGAAAATGGCATTTTCCGTAATGGCGGCCACAGTTCCCCCCATACAGTGTTTGTGTGTACGTTTTCCTCCCATACAGTGTTTGTGTGTACGTTTTCAGATTCCTTGACCATGAAAATATGACTAGCAATTGGATTGACAATGATAGGATTTGTGGGCTATATTAATCTTATATTCCATAACCTACATATGTTGAAACATGTGGGAATGTTTGGTGATTACATATGTAAGGCGACTTCACACCTCAGAAAGGACAAAGACTCTCAACCGCCAGTGAAGAACAAAGACGTTCCCAGACACTGCGGTGGAGACCGGAGGAGCTGCCCTCACCCCCCAGGGCCATGAGGAGGAGTACGGAGACAATGGGGGGATTAAGATAATGAGGGATGTCAGCCTTTGATATGCATGTCTTTTGTTATGTGCAAGTATAAGTTCACAGAGCCGGAGGTATTCAGTCTCTTTTCTTGCTTCTGCTTCTGCACTTAGATGAGACTTGTTAGAGGAGCTGATAATAAACTTTGGTTTATATATCACACCGCCTTGTTCTTCCAAGCTCTTCTACACTGGTGACCCCTGACGCGAGTATGGACCTGAGGCGTTCCCCCGCGATTGACTCATCTGTGGCGACCCAGGCAGATGCCAGCGCCCATGCAGACAGGGGAACAGATGGACGACGTTCCCCCCCGGCAGAAGTGATAGAGAGGGCTCAACCGAGCACCAGCGCCGCTGAGAGAGCCGAGGCAAGGCATTCTCACCCTGCGGACACAGCAGTGATGGTCTACACAAATGCCGTCGCTGTCAAGCTGCCGGACTTCTGGCAGGAAGACCCCGCCTCGTGGTTTCAACAAGCTGAAGCCCAGTTTACACTGGCGGGCATCACGGCCGACGATACGAAGTTCTATCACATCGTCGCCAAACTCGACGCCGCCACTTTGAGGTGTGTGTGGAGCATAATCCGGCGGCCGCTGGCCCAAGACAAATATGAAATACTGAAAGCAACCATCGTGGCAAATTACGTCCCCTCAGCCGAAGAGAGAGCCGAGAGGATCCTGGCGGTCTACGGCCACAGAGGATGCAGACCTAAAGCCCTCATGGAGGACTTGCTGCAGCTTAAAGAGGAGGACAATGACAACTTCCTCTTCCAATTCGTATTCCTCAGCACGCTGCCGCCACACATGAGAGGGACGCTCGCCAACATACGATGCAACACCCAGCAAGACTTCCGCGTGCTGGCCAACGAAGCTCAACGACTCGTCAACGCCTGCAGGGAACAGACACCCACAGCAGCTTCCGCAGACCTCAACGCTGATGCCCAGAGCCACGGCGAGCCTCAACCCATGGAGCAGATCCAGCCCGCGGTGACAGCAACACGGCCAAAACGTAACAGATGGAGCGATGTTTGTTATTACCACCACCGCTTCGCCGAGAAGGCTCACAAATGTGTTCCCCCCTGCAAATTTAAACGCCAAAGCCGAGAGCCGTTAACGGCAGCGGTTCTCGGCGAGAAGAGTAAGCTGTTATATGTGACGGACGGACACACTGGCAAGCAGTTCCTTATTGACACAGGAGCTCAACTGAGTTTCGTCATGCCCTCCCAAGCAGATCGAGCCATGGGCACCCGGGGCAACGGAGCGGTGGCAGCCAACGGCTCCAGCATTGACACTTTCGGCGAAAAGAGCCTGCACCTCCACATCCACGGCCGCAACTACAGATGGACATTTGTTGTAGCGGCGGTGAGTTTTAACTTGTTGGGCGCAGACTTTTTGTGTGCACACGGGTTATTAGTTGATCTAGCGAATAGACGCTTGGTTAATGCACTGTCCTTTGCTTCTATTCCCTGCTCAGCCCGAGTTTCTCCACCACCTGTGCAGGCTAGCGTCACCACGGCAGGAGGTAAGTTTGAGCAACTCCTCACCCAATTTCCAGCACTCACAATTCCCAAATTCTCAGCCACTGTGGCTAAACACGGGGTTGAACACTTTATTCCCACAACGGGCCCACCCGTATTTGCCAAAGCTCGCCGCTTAGACGCGGCCAAACTCACCATAGCTCGGGACGGGTTTACTACCCTTGAAAAATTAGGCATTGTTAGACGCTCGAAGAGCCCCTGGGCCTCGCCACTTCACATGGTTCCGAAATCCGACGGTTCTTGGAGACCGTGCGGAGATTACCGCAGATTAAACAATGCGACAGCGCATGACCGCTACCCAATTCCTCACATTCAGGATTTTTCACTGCATCTGGTGGGTGCGCGCATTTTTTCAAAAATAGACCTGGTCCGCGGTTATCATCAAGTCCCAGTTCGAGCAGAGGACATTCCTAAAACAGCGGTAATAACCCCTTTCGGCCTTTTTGAATTTTTGCGGATGCCTTTCGGCCTCAAAGGCGCTGCTCAAACTTTTCAGCGGATGATGGACGCAGTATTACGCGACCTTCCTTTTGTTTTCGTCTACCTCGACGACATGCTGGTAGCCAGCTCGTCTGAGGAAGAACACGAGCAGCACCTCACTACGGTTTTTCAGAGACTAGAAGAACACGGGTTAATAATCAATCCAGCCAAATGCAAATTCGGCGTGTCGCAAATTGATTTTTTAGGACACAGAGTTTCTCCGAAAGGGGCAGTTCCACTTTCAGACAAAGTTCACGCGATAAAAAGTTTCCCACGGCCACAAAAGGTCAAATCGCTGCAAGAATTTTTAGGAATGGTTAATTTTTACAACCGTTCCCTCCCCCACGCAGCTCAGCTCATGCAGCCCTTATATGACGCGCTCAGAAAACAGAAAGCTTCCAACGCGGTCGAATGGACCCCGGAGCGCGAACGCGCCTTCGCGGAAGTAAAGAGCGCTCTAGCTAATGCCACATTGTTAGTTCACCCCGATCCCTCGGCCCACATTGCACTAACCACAGACGCTTCGGACCTAGCTATAGGGGCAGTTGTAGAACAACATGTCAGCGGGATCTGGCAACCTTTGGCATTCTTCAGCAAAACGCTAAACCAAACTGAGCGTAAGTACAGCACTTTTGACAGGGAGCTGCTAGCGCTTCATTTATCCATCCGCCACTTCCAGTTCTGGTTAGAAGGGCGGAGTTTCACGGCTTTTGTAGACCACAAACCGCTCACCTTTGCGATGGCTAAACTTTCAGAACCATGGTCAGGCAGGCAACAAAGACAGCTGGCTGCGATTTCAGAGTTCACCACAGACATTCGACATGTGGCAGGCAAACTTAACGTGGTAGCAGACTGCCTCTCTCGCGCTGTGACATCGCCAGAGCACAAGGAGACAGATTATACTGCCTCAGCCGCAGAACTCTTCACTAACGCGGACACATACGCAACACCTATCCATGCAGGGATAGATTATGCAGCCATGGCAGAGGAACAAAGCAGTGACGCGGACGTGCGCGCACTCCTGTCTGGACCAACAGGGTTAAGGCTGGAGGAAAGGGGTTTACGCGACGGCGTGCCCCCTCTAATATGCGATATTTCAACCGGCCAACCTCGCCCGTTAGTCCCAGCCACATGGCGCCGCCGTATTTTCGACTCGATTCACTCCCTCGCGCACCCAGGTGTGCGCGCCTCGGTTAAAATGGTCGCCGAAAAGTTTGTGTGGCCGGGCCTGCACAAAAATGTAAAAGAATGGGCAAAAACTTGCATTTCTTGTCAGCGCGCCAAAATACACAAACACACAAAAGCCCCTCTGGAGCCTTTTCCAATCCCTGCTAGAAGGTTCGACCACGTTCATGTCGACCTCGTGGGGCCACTACCTTCCTCCCAAGGTTTCACACACCTGTTAACAATGATAGACCGCACCACACGCTGGCCAGAGGCAGTCCCTCTGGCGTCAACTACAGCGGAGGAAGTCGCTCGCGTTTCTTTGACAAACTGGGTGGCACGTTTCGGCGTCCCATCGGACATCACGTCCGATAGAGGACCTCAATTTGTCTTGGAGCTTTGGTCAGCCATGTCCAACAGCTTAGGGGCAACAATTCACCGCACCACCGCTTATCACCCTCAGGCTAATGGGTTATGCGAGCGTTTTCACAGGTCTTTAAAAGCTGCCCTCAGAGCCTCACTAATGGATACAAATTGGGTAAATAAACTTCCCTGGGTTTTATTGGGGTTGCGTGCTGCACCTAAAGAGGATCTAGACGCCTCTCCAGCAGAATTAGTTTTTGCACAACCTCTCAGGCTCCCGGGTGAATTTTTACCAGAGAACCCAGAGCCAGGGCATCTTCCAGCCTCGAGGTTTTTAGGCAGCAACGGACCGGACTCTCTCCCCGGACCGGCACATCACTCTTTTCCACGGGTTTTTGTCCCCCAAGCTCTAAAAAACGCTGAATTCGTTTTTGTTAGGCATGAAGCTTTAAAACCAACTTTCCGCCCAGCATATGATGGGCCATTCAGAGTGCTGGAACCTGGTGATAAACACTTTGTGCTTGATTTTGGGGATAGAAAAGAAACAGTCAGCATTGACAGACTTAAACCTGCCTTCTTGTTGAGAGACGAGCCTGCACAGTTGGCGAGAGCACCTCGGCGGGGTAGACCCCCCAAGAGAAAAGACTCAGCCCCCCTGCAGGGAACAAATAATCACTCTCCTCCCCAAGCTGCAGATTCCTTACAGGAAGGTCCCAGCAGGACGCCTAAGCGGACCCACAGCAGATTCGGGAGAAGATTAAAACCCAGACAGCACGGGGACTGATGCAAACTACTCAACAGTTGTTCACTAATTGTGCTGTAACAGTTTAGGACTGACTTGTGATTTTACTATGCTGTTATGATTACCACTGAACTCTCTTAGGGGCATGGCTGCTGGAAAGTTTCTTCTGTGGCAAGAGGTATAGCAGTTAGTATGTCATAGTAATTATCTTAAACTGTGAATTTTTCTATTGTCCTTTTCTTAGTCGTTTGGGGGGGGGCTGTGGGCTATATTAATCATATATTCCATAACCTACATATGTTGAAGCATGTGGGAATGTTTGGTGATTACATATGTAAGGCGACTTCACACCTCAGAAAGGACAAAGACTCTCAACCGCCAGTGAAGAACAAAGACGTTCCCAGACACTGCGGTGGAGACCAGAGGAGCTGCCCTCATCCCCCAGGGCCATGAGGAGGAGTACGGAGACAATGGGGGGATTAAGATAATGAGGGATGTCAGCCTTTGATATGCATGTCTTTTGTTATGTGCAAGTATAAGTTCACAGAGCCGGAGGTATTCGGTCTCTTTTCTTGCTTCTGCTTCTGCACTTAGATGAGACTTGTTAGAGGAGCTGATAATAAACTTTGGTTTATATATCACACCGCCTTGTTCTTCCAAGCTCTTCTACAGGATTAGTGTTTCAGTAGTTATTCAGGAAAATGGCATTTTCCGTAATGGCGGCCACAGTTCCCCCCATACAGTGTTTGTGTGTACGTTTTCAGATTCCTTGATCATGAAAACATATGACTAGTAATTGGATTGACAATGATAAGATTAGTGGTTCAGTAGTTATTCACGAAAATGGCATTTTCCGTAATGGCGGTTTTCTTCTGGACGGTGATCCGGATCACCACCAAAATTTAATCAGTTCTTCCTTGTACCATTTCCAACAACGCCTGAAAGTTTCATTGAAATCCATCCAAAACTTTTTGAGTTATCTTGCTAACCAACAGACAGACAAACAGACAAACAGACAAACAGACAGACAAACCCCGGCAAAAACATTACCTCCTTGGCGGAGGTAATAAATGTATATGTGTGTGCACGCATGTGTGTCTGTCTCCATCCCTGTGACCCTGCCCCCAGAAAACAGTTCAGGCTCAGGATGGGTTTTTTTGCTTTAACCCCTGCAAACAACATATGGACCAACAGAGCATTTTAAGATCAAAGTAGGACACCAAGGTTCAGTTTTGAGTCCTTTCCTGTTTGTGGTAGTGCTAAATACCATTAGTGCAGATTTCCGAGTAGGCTTGCCGTGGGAGCTGCTGTTTGCAGATGATTTGGTAGTGATGGTGGAATGTGAGGAAGAATTGCAGGAAAAGTAGCTTAAGTGGCAAGAAGGCATGGTGAAGCAGGGGTTGAAAGTCAACACTACCAAAATGGAGGTTATGGCTAGAAGCAAGCTAAGGAAATTGATTAACCTCTTAAAGTTCTCATGTCCCACCCACGGGGCATTTCAAATTCTCTTCTGCCAATTTGATTTGATTTCTTTTGCCTATGTTATTTTTAGGCCTTCTGAGGAAAACTGGCTGGAATGCTAAGGGGTTAAAAAAGAGGGGGAAAAGGACATCCGAATATGAGGCTGTGCAAGCATCAGCACCACAAGACAAGTTGGTTAGAAAACAGTTTGCAGAGAATGCTTATCTAAGTTATGTACTGTGGTAGCAGCTCCAGTCCATACCACAAATAAAACTGTCTGTCTGTACTTGAACACATGAGTCATGCCTAATAAGCTGTGCAGCAGCAGGTCAGATAATCTTTCTGCAAAATAAGAGTCACAGAGCTCAGTGGATGTATAAAAAGACTCAGCATGCTGAAGTAACATTAAAACACTCTGCTGCCTTTATCCTTCAGCAATGAATAAAGCTTTGATTTTCTTGATTTTTGAGATATTTGTGTCTGGGTTTTCCACTGCAGCCTCATTTGCGCTGCTCACAGCTGTGAAACATGCTGTTTTGACAAATCATTTGACACTGCCTGACTTCAACATGCTGCTTTATTGGATTAGATTGTGTAGGGGTAGTACAGCGTGCCAGAGTTTTTGCCTGACTTGTCCAACTGAAAACGTTTTCATTGAACAAATCTGTATGGGTGATGTTGATAGCTGGCTGCTTTATAGAATCTGTATAACAATAAAGATCAATTTTGTACAACTATTTAGTTTTAATTCCAGGGCTGCACACCTTTGCCTGTACCTCTCTCCACTAATTGGTTTCCTTCCTGCAGCTGTGCACTCCACCTGAAGGCAATCAGAAAGGGCCTTTAAAAGAGGCTCACTCCTGCTGCTCTGCCTGGGCACGTCATGTCTCCTGTCAAGTCTGTAACCTTGTGTGCAGCCTAGATGTAAGCCTGTCTTTGCCTTGTAAATAGTTTGGACCTTTTTCACCTGTTGTGTGTGCTCTCCCCAGTATTCCTCCTTGTGCAGTGGATTGGATTCCTGGCGGATTTTTCACCATCACTAAAAGTAAGTTGACTTACTACTGTTCACAGTGCACTGTATCCTCACTCCTTTTTCTCCACAACTCGGGCCTGGCCAGCCTCCCCTGCACTTTCACTGCTCAGCCCCTGGACAACTGCAGTTGAAGCCCTTTGGGAGGATCAGCAGCAGAGTCCTCTGCCACATCACCAGCAGATTGGAGTCTGACAACATCCCCTCCTGCACTACCTGCAAGAGCCCAAGATTAGAAATATATTTCACCAGTCATACCCTAGTTCATATCATTTACCTTCTCCTCTGATTTCTCTTCACAGGGCTGCCAGACTCTCCAACAGCTTCCTGCAAATTATCAATTATTCTAACAAAATCATTGTTTTCACTTCTATTTTGTCTCCAACCGTGTCTGCTTTTGGATTTGAAAACACCAACCTTGTCAGTTCTGTAAACAGTTGCAAATATTACCTCAAACAAAGGTTAGGTTTATTCTATTTTTTAACTTGCCTTTCTAGCAAGATTACTGGAAAAATAATTAAAAGGAAATTAATGACATTCTTTAGAGAGGTGGGTTGTGGCACAAACAACAATTTGTTAGATTTTGGTGGTGTAGTATTTTGTGCATGGGCAGTGGTTAGACCTAGCTTGGAGCTGGTCTAGAATGGAGAAGTAAGGCGCCTCCTTCCCTCCACTTATCTGGGTGCACACTTTGGGCAAGTGTCAGTATATTCCCAGCCTCCCTTGGCCAGGGTATTGGCTAACAAATCTGGCAGTTCTACAAGTCAACTTGACGGTAGTTCTGGCAAATGGCAGGACTGTTTTGTCAACTCGGCATCAGTCCTGGCTTAGTGCCCCGTGGCAGCATTCAAGGGCGGGGATAGACAAACCTATCCTGCAGCCAGCTGCTGCAGCATGGTCTCAACCTGTTGCCCGCTGGACTACACCTTTGCCTTGCTGAGAGAGTGGTTCTGGTAATGCAAAAGCCAGTATTAAACTTTTGCAAAGCAGTGCTATGATTGATACTGAAATGAATTCTCATACCGGCTAGAACGTTGCCCGAGTTAACAAGGTTTGCACTGGCCAGCCCTTGCTCCGGCAATAAGATAAGATAAGATAAGATAAGATAAGCCTTTATTAGTCCCACAACGGGGAAATTCCAGGATTGCAACAGCACAGGGATAGCAACACTCAGAGCAACAATCAGAAGGCAAGAAAAAAAACAAGCAAGCAAGAGCAGCTAATAAACATATGTACGTATTACTATAAAATATATATATATACACAGACACACAGTGCAGAGCATTGTAGCTGGATGGAATAAATATATGAATATATGAACACACAGTGCAGAGCATTGTAGCTAGATGGAATAAATATGTAAATATATAAACACCCACAGTACGGAGCATTGCAGCTAGGTGGAATAAATATGCAAGTATATAAACACACACAGTGCGGAGCAATGTAGCTAGATGGAATAATATGTAGATATATAAATATATAAACACCCACAGTACGGAGCATTGTAGCTAGATGGAATAAATATGCAAATATATAAACACACACAGTGCAGAGCATTGTTGCTAGATGGAATGAAACAGCATAACCGTCTACTTAGTTATCCTACATGGTATGATTATGTGCCCATACATATTCTCAATCAGTGAAAAGTAAGCTAGGAAGCAAGAAGAAAGAGTCTAAGATTTGCTGAATGGAATGTTATAACTACTTGATAGAGATCACTCAAAACAGCCAGAGCGACAGACACCCGTAGTAGCCAAAGAGCTGAACAGATACGGAATAGATATAGCTACTCTTAGTGAGACCCGACTGCCTCTCTATGATAGCATACTTGATCATGGCTATACTTTCTTCTGGAGTGGAAGAGATGAAAATGAAAGACGTAAAGCTGGAGTTGGCTTTGCCATTAAGAATTTGATTGCTCAAAAGTTGAAACAAGACCCATCGCCTATTAATGACAAGATAATGACACTGCGTCTTCCTCTGCAGAGGGGTGCATATGCCACTATAATCAGTACTTAAGCTCCGACAATGACAAACCCTAATAAGGTGAAGGAAGAATTCTATGACAGACTGAGAGATGTGCTAATAACGATAAGTTAATTATAGCTGGTGACTTTAATGCTAGGGTTGAGAAAGAAGAAGAGAACTGGCCTGGAGGGACTGGCTGAAATGGAATTGGAAAGTGTAACTCGAATGGTGAACTCCTATTAGCCTTTTGCTCTGAGTATAGCTGCATCATCACTAGTACCATGTTCAATTACAAACTCCACCATAAGACCACATGGATGCATCCTAGGTCAAAGCATTGGCACCTCTTAGACTATGTGATCACCAGACAGAGAGATCGGAATGATGTACTGAATACCAGAGTGATGAGAGGCACTGACTGTTCTACTGATCATAACATGATAAGATCAATAATTGCCTTCTCTGTAAAGAAGCGAAAATCACGAACCGGAATCAGGCCACCAGCTAAGCTAAATGTGTCTAAGCTGTGAAACAAGAGCACCAAAGAAAAATTTCAAGAACAAATGGACAAGACTATAGAAGAGCTACAACACAAGGAGACAAGGCTAAAAGATCAAAGGAACACGCTGAAGACGGCCGTATTTGACACCACTGAAGAAGCCCTTGGATGACCAGAGTGGCGACACCAAAACTGGTTTGACGCAGATGATGAGAAGCTGATAGCCTTGCTCAAGAGAAGGAACACAGCAAGGATAAAACTCCTGCAGATAAACACGAGGGCTAACAGAATGAAATTACTGGAAGCCAGGAGGAGGCTTCAGCAGTACACCAGAGAACTGAAGGCCCAGTAGTGGGAGAAGAAAGCTGAAGGATTACAACTTGCTGCAGACATGAATGATATGAAGGAATTCTACCATGGCTTGAGAGAGGTACAGTGGTGTGAAAAAATGTTTAACCCCTTCCTGATTTCTCTTTTTTTGTATGTTTGTCACACTTAAATGTTTCAGATCATCAAACAAATTTAAATGTTAGACAAAGATAACACAAGTAAACACAAAATGCAGTTTTTAAATGAAGGTGTTTATTATTAAGGGTAAAAAAAAATCCAAATCTACATGGCCCTGTGTGAAAAAGTTATTGCCCCCCCCCCTCCATTAAAACATAAATGAACTGTGGTCTAACACATCTTTGGAAAGCTGAGTTCAATTTCTCTAGCCACACCTAGGCCTGATTACTTCCACACCTGTTCTTAATCAAGAAATCACTTAAATAGGACCTGCCTGACAAAATGAAGTAGACCAAAAGATCCTCAAAAGCTAGACATCATACTGCAATACAAAGAAATTTGGGAACAAATGAGAAACAAAGTAACTGAGATCTCTCAGTCTGGAAAAGGTTACAAAGCCATTTCTAAAGCTTTTCCAGTGAACCACAGTGAGAGCCATTGCCTGTCATGTGCGGGACTGATGTTTAGCTCCGCCCGTGATTGATGGCTGTAGTTTCCTGATTTATTATTAATTGGTTCCAGCTGGCAGGTGATTAGAGCCTGAGCTGGGCTCCCTGCCAACCTACAGTCACACCTCTCTCTCCCTCTCCTTGCCAGACACTCACCAGCTACTTGTCATCACCACACACGTTTACACACATGCATGCACACACTCAAGCACACTCTTTCATACATACACACACACACACACACACACACATATTCATTCTCACTCACATATCCTGATACACACTCATACAGACTCCTGCCGCACACCTACGTCCACTTGTCACTCATTAGTCTGTCAGGTACTTATTGGGTGACAGTGGGTGCATTCAGTGTTGCAGCGTAAGTCAGCACTACTCAGCATCTGCCAGCAATCTACCAGTCTTTGGTTACACTAGTTCATGTTGATGTCCTAGAGCTGCTGGTTTCCCTCTTCCTTTTGGACTTCTCTGGTGTTGTTTCCCAGAGCCCGCTGAGCTCCGACGCCCTATGTAAGTCTCCCTTAATGTTATTATTTTCCCTTCTCAGTTCCACCCTGGGGGTGCGTGGGGTTCCTCCTCAAACCAACTAAGCTCGGACCTCCATTGCTTTGTGCGCCAGACTGAGTTTTCTCTGAACATTTCTTGTATTTTGAGTTTCCCCCTTCTGTTAATAAACACGCTCTCTTCACCCACACCTTGGGCTCAAACTAATTTATTTGTTCGCTGCAAAGTTACGCAGTGGACATGACAGTGGGCCATGACCAATAGAGCCCAGCGGTGAAGAGACGTGACATTTTTTCACCCTTTTTGTGTTTTTCCTACCTGTTGGAGCATGATGTCCTCGAAGCACCGTTCTCACGTTCGCAGAGGTGGACGGGCAGCGGGACATCCCAGCGTAGAGGAGTGGGCAGCCGTGTGTATCCGAGAGTTCCTGTTTGATGCCAATGGCACCTATGGCCCCGGAGAAAGATTGGACTGCCTGAACGGGGCATTGAGGATTCTGGGGGCCCACCGTGGCCTCTGGAATTACCCTCAATATGCCGAGCTGCTGTCCTCCATCTGCGCACTCGAACGGGTTTTCCCTGACCTGAAGAGATGAGCGTTCTGCACCAAGATGAAGCAGAGACGCCCTTCTCAGCCGGCGGCCATCTTTTCCTCCACTCTGCCCTCAGCTCCAACATGGCCGCCGCCAGGTCAGCAGCGTCGACATCATCTGGCCCCGGATACCCAGAGGAATAATGCAGCTCCGCCAACTGTGTCCTTCCCTACACCAAGCCCAGTTATCCCAGCAGCGGAGCCTCATTCATGTGTTCCTTTCTGGGCAGGTCCAGCTGCAAGACTCTCCTCCACATCTACTGCGAGGACCTTTCCCTTGGTGTGTTTGCAGATGGTCAAGGGGTGCTTGAGTTCCTCCTTGGTGACTCCCATTTCTATGGTAAGAAGGGCGGCTCCTCTGCAGTCTACGGAAGGGCCAAACACCACCTTTTCTGAATGGAAGGATGACGACGCCCACACAGCAGCAGCCAACATCATTATCTGGGGAGATAAGCAAGTTAATTTTCCTTTTACTCCTGTAAATAATGAAATGTCTTGCCTGACTCCCGGTAGGGAGACTCAGGGAAAGCAGTCCCCTGAGTTTTCCCCATCAGCAGCTGTTTTGAACTGCTCACCAGCCCTCTCCCTGCTCGCTCTTGTTCCTCTGAGTGCACGCCAGTGTCGGAACCATACCATCAGGACCAGGAGGACCCAGAGGTCTGGGAGGATTATTCCCCCATAGCAATGGTGAGTCTGACCCCAGCCACCCCGCTGGAGGAGTCGCCAGCATGGACAACGGAGGCTGGAATAACTAAGACTGCACAGATCATCATGCCTGCTGCGGCGGCCGCCGCCGCAGTGTCTGTGCCCGAGCTGCACCTCCAGGAGGCTGAGCCAGTGGAAACTTCGCCCAATTCGTTAGAGTCCTGGACGGCGGTGGAGCTTGAGCTAAGGCAAGTGCTCTCTTTTGTTTTTCTCCTTTCAATTATTGAGCATTTTTGCTTAGCTCATGGTGAGGAGAGCCAGGCGCAGCCGGCCGCTGTGTCTGAGCTTGCCTCGCTGGGCTCCACCGCTGCCAGCGACCCTGACCCCTTTTGTCTTTTGTCCAAGTCCTCTTTCAGGGTTGCCAGAGAGAGTCCTTTGGCGCCGGACAAGTTTGTGGACCCAGGCTTGCCGCTGGAGGTCATCGTTGATGCTGCCACTCCCATGGAGGTCACTGTGGGTCCTGCCTCCCCTGCCGAGGAGGTCATTGTGGGTGCTCAGCTCCAGCCTAGGGTGCCCATGGTCAACCACCTCCTAGCTCGGGTGCTCTTACGGGTTGGCTGGCCCACGGTAAAAGCGGCGTTGGGGTTGGCAGTGGCCCAGCCGGATCCCACTGTGGGTGCAGCAGGGGTCCAGCCAGGCTCCACCGTGGGTGCAACCATGGCTCGGTCGGGATCCACCGTGGGTGCAACGCAGGCCCAGTTGGGGCTCACCGTGGGAGTAATGAGGCCCTGGGAAGAGGCCACCGCTGGTGCAACGTTGTCCCAGGCTGGAACCACTGTGGGTGCAGCCATGGCCCAGCCCAGGTCCACAGTGGGTGCAACAAAGTTCCAGTTCCACGTCGGGACCACTGAGGGTGCTGCCATCCAGCCCAAGGACACCAGGGTCTCCTTCCCCCTTCCAGAGGCCTGGTGGGTGATCCTTCTTTTCCTGCTGGGCACTGTCGTGGTCCATTGGGTCCTGCCACCAGTAACCGCAGGGATCTTGCTTCCCTGGTCCGGCTGCCCACCTCCAAGCCTCTCGGTGGGTAGGCCGCTTCCTCGCTCACCCCTCTGGCCCTGGTGGCTCAACGATGTGGGCCGGCCGCCTAAAGGACTGGGTCTCCCGGTGGGGGGGCCGTCTTCCAACCTGTTTCACCTGGCCTGGTGGCTGAAGAACCCCAGCCAGCCACCCGATAAACTGCACCATTGGGATAAGTGGCCAAGTTTTCCAGGCAGGCCACCCGACTCACTTTGCCTGGTGGTCCGGCTGGCATTGCACTTTTATAGGCCACCTGGCCTGGTTCACATGACCGTTTGTGGGCCCTGGGACTTTGGCTGGCCGCTGAACTTACGGCCGTTCGTGGGCTCTGGGACTCTGGCCGGCCCCCAGAACTTGGGGACTCTTGGGTTTTGGGGAGGGTTTTACTGTGGTTTTGGGGTTGGGATTTTTTGTTTTTCCTCATGTGGTAGTGCATGTTCTTCCTTGAGTTAATCCCTCCTGACCTGTTTCCCCCACCTCCCACCCTGGTTAGTTGTATTGGCCTTCTGGGTTGGGGTGGGGGGGCAGGTTTTCTCTTGTATTTTGTTTCTTTTCTGTAATGGTACGGTGGGTGTCTGGTTACCACCCCTTGAGGGGTTGGGGCTCTGTCATGTGCAGGGCTGATGTTCAGCCCCGCCCATGATTGATGGCTGTAGTTTCCTAATTTATTATTAATTGGTTCCAGCTGGCAGGTGATTAGAGCCTGAGCCGGGCTCCCTGACAACCTACAGTCACACCTCTCTCTCCCTCTCCTTGCCAGACACTCACCAGCCACTTGTCATCACCACACACATTTACACACATGCACGCACACACTCAAGCCCACTCTTTCATGCATACACACACACACACACACACACACACACACACACACATTCATTCTCACTCACATATCCTGACACACACTCATACAGACTCCTGCCGCACACTTACGTCCACTTGTCACTCATTAGTCTGTCAGGTACTTATTGGGTGACAATGGGGGCATCCAGTGTTGCAGCGTAAGTCAGCACTACTCAGCATCTGCCAGTAATCCACCAGTCTTCAGCTATACTAGTTCATGTTGATGTCCTAGAGCTGTTGGTTTCCCTCTTCCTTTTGGACTTCTCCGGTGTTGTTTCCCAGAGTCCGCTGAGCTCCGAGGCCCTATGTAAGTCTCCCCCATTGTTATTATTTGCCCTTCTCAGTTCCGCCCTGGGGGCACGTGGGGTTCTTCCTCTAACCAACTAGCTCGGACCTCCATTGCTTTGTGTGCCAGACTGAGTTTTCTCTGAACATTTCTTGTATTTTGAGTTTCCCCCTTCTGTTAATAAACACGTTCTCTTCACCTGCATCTTGGGCTCATGTTAATTCAGTTGTTTGCTGCGTAGTTATGCAGCGAACATGACATTACCCACAAATGACGAAAACATGGAACAGTGGTGAACCTTCCCAGGAGTGGCTGGTCGACCAAAATTACCCCAAGAGTGCAGCAACGACTCATCCAAAAGGTCACAAAAGACTCCACAACAACATTCAGAGAACTGTAGGCCTCACTTCCCTCAGTTAAGGTCAGTGTTCATGACTCCACCATAAGAAAGAGACTGGGCAAAAATGGCCTGCATGGCAGAGTTCCAAGACCAAAACCACTGCTGAGTAAAAAGAACATAAAGGCTTGTCTCAGTTGTGCCAGAAAACATCTTGATGATCCCCAAGACCTTTGGGAAAATACTCTGTGGACCGACGAGACAAAAGTTGAACTTTTTGGAAGGTGTGTGTGTCATGATTTGAGATTTTGAGGAGGCTTAAGTGCAAGGCAACCACTTCAGAAGAACACACAGATGCAGATGAAAAGTTACACCACTTGAATGAATACCCAATCCTTATACAAAACATGCTACCTTAATGAATATATACACACACCACAATAAATGAAACCTGCAACCAAGAAGCCAAACTACAGTATATACAAGAAAATAGTTGCACGCTGGAGTCACATGCGGCCTAGGAGGGAAAGAGAGGAGAGGAGGGGTTAGTAATGGATACGGCGTAGTGGAAAATAATTAGAGGATATGGATCTTACGATACTGGCAGAGAGCCTGGCAGTGACCACAGCGTGGGAGAGGAGATGGTGAATTAATGACAGCAGGGAAGGCGGAGAAGTGAGTGGAGGACCTGGGTGGAGAAGCCATTGTCCAGGAGGTAGATGATTCAAGTGAACGAGCAAACACAGCTCCGGAGATGCACTGCTGGAGGCAGCAGCAAACCTGAGGAGAAGAAAAGGTAAGACAATGTTTGAAGAAAGTAATTAATTTAACTATGCAACAAGAATTATGATTGTAAGGCGGCACAAACCCAACAATCCAGCCGGGAGCTCTTCACACACTGGCCCTTAAATACGCTGGTGAATCAGGAGGCAGCAGGTGTGTAATCACGCAGGTGTGCTTGATGAGCTCCGGAGCCGAGAAAATATAGACAGGAAGGGAGGGGGGAGGCACGCACGCCTGATCATGACAGTGTGTCCCATTACATCCGGCGTAAAAGTAACACAGCATTTCAGAAAATGAACATCATACCAACAGTAAAACATGGTGGTGGTAGTGTGATGGTCTGGGGCTGTTTTGCTTCTTCAGAACCTGGAAGACTTGCTGTGGTAAATGAAACCATGAATTCTGCTGTCTACCAAAAAATCCAGAAGGAGCATGTCCGGCCATCTGTTCGTGACCTCAAGCTGAAGCGCACTTGGGTTCTGCAGCAGGACAATGAGCCATAACACACCAGCAAGTCCACCTCTGAATGGCTTAAGAAAAACAAAATGAAGACTGGAGTGGCGTAGTCAAAGTCCTGACCTGAATCCGATGCTGAGATGCTGTAGCATGACCCTAAAAAAGGCATTTCATGCTCAAAATGTCAATGTGGCTGAATTACAACAATTCTGCAAAGATGAGTGGGCCAAAATTCCTCCACAGTGCTGTCAAAGACTCATTGCCAGTTATCACAAATGCTTGATTGCAGTTGTTGCTACTAAGGGTGGCCCAACCAGTTATTAGGTTTAGGGGGCAATCACTTTTTCACACAGGGCCATGTAAGTTTAGATTTTTTTTTTCCCTTAATAATAAACGCCTTCATTTAAAAACTGCATTTTGTGTTTACTTGTGTTATCTTTGTCTAATATTTAAATTTGTCTGATGATCTGAAACATTTAAGTGTGACAAACACAAAAAAAATGAGAAATCAGGAAGGGGGCAAACACTTTCACACCACTGTATATGGACCTCAGAGGAGAGGCACAACCCAGCTGACTGCCCTTGATGGTGAGACAGCTTTGAAAGAGAAGGATGAAATACTGAATAGGTTCACGCAGCACTTCAACCAATTGTTAAACGTACCTGGAGATGCAGATTATACAGTGCTCAACTCAAATGCAGACAGGACTACTTGTGGTGTACCAATATGGCGTACTGTGTACCCTGGGTGTAGAGGGGGTGACGGCTCGCCTTACCAGTTCCGCCATCACCAGGGGCATAAAGGGCAGATGTGAAAGAGCTCTTCCTCTTTCGCCTTTGACCCCTTTGTCTGTACGGAGCATCTTGTTGTTTATGAGTCTATATAATAAAACTACGTTCACTGCACCTCCAGCCTGGTTATTCAGCATACGAGTTACGGACATAACATTTGGCAATGAGGAAGAAGGTATGGAGCGAGATATTTCAACTTTTCGGACGTTTTTTGGAGGTTCCGGGCGAGCCACCGGTCTCCTGGGCTAGGTGGTACGCGGCTTTCCAGAACTACTGTATCTGGTGGCCCTTAACCTTGGTGAGCTTGAGAAACTGTGTGCGAGAGCTATACTGGTCCATAATCTTGGCATGGAGGGTCAGAGAATCCTCAGCACATTAGGAAGGGTTGATACTTTTTTGAAGACGTGGTTGGGCTAATGGCGCACTACTTTGCACCCTGGAAAACATCATAGTCCAGAGAATTCAGTTTCAGCAGCGACACCTGCAGACAGGAGAGTCGGTGCAGAGCTATGTCGCAGACCTGCGTCAGCTGGCAGGGGAGTGCCAATTTGGAGTCCTGGAGGAGGAGATGGTTCGTGATCAACTGGCGGAGCACACTCTTTGTTCTGCAGCACGATTGAGGCTCCTGACCTACTCAAGTGAACTGATGCTAGCCATGGCTATTGAGATAGCGCAGCAGTCTGAAGCAGCGGAGAAGATCTCAAAAGACCTCGGTGAGAGAAGCACGTCGAGGCAAAACAAATCACGTTTCAAGGCGCTGGCTGTGGACTCGGACAGCAAAGACAGCGTGAATGAAGAGGAATACGCTGCCACTGTGAAAATTAGGTCTGCCCCGGGTATGCCAAGATATTATAGCTGCCGGTCCACTAGGCACCAGTACAAGGCAAGAGAGTGTCCGGCGAAAGGCAAACACTGTGGCAAGTGCAGTCTTCTACACCATTTTGCCAGAGCCTGCAAAAATTTTGAGGGACGGGACTGAAGACATGAGGCGGACTCCCCTGCAGCGATTCCTACGGTTGTTCATACCATCTCCCCAAGCACAGATGGGCGGATTTACTGCAATATTTCGCTGGATGGCGTGGAAGTGCCGTTGTTGGTAGACATGGGATCAGCGATTTCCCTGTTGAACTGGCCCACTGTGAGGAGTCTGTTCCTGCATTACCGTGTGAGAGCCCTGTCAACGCCGTGCTTCGGCTATGGAGGAAGCAAGTTATCTGTCGTGGGTTCGTTGGAATTGATGGTGAGGTACAAGTCGGCAATGATGTCTAACATCAAGTTCGTGGTGACCGCTGGTGGATCTAACATCATGGGATGTGACATCTTCTACGGCCTGGGATTCGCGATCACCTGCGGCGTTGGAGAGGAGTGGTCGGGCTGCGGTTTGTGGGACTGACCTGCTCCGCATGTGGAGGACGATGCGGTTTGGGACAGTGACTGGCCTGGTATTATGGGAGGAGTGCAAGATCAGCAACATGGAGTGCCATCTCGGGCAGGCTCCGATGCCAGTGTCCAAATTGCCCTGGATATGGGAACTGGATGGCCCAGCAGAACGCCCAGGATGGCTGATGGAGCCAAGATGCCAGGTCCCTCAACTTCTGGAGTTGGTCCTGGTGATACTGTGACGCGAGGAGTTGCAGGGGCTGTGCCGGCGTTTAGAATGAAAGAGAGCGGGGCAGGACCAGCAGGCATGATTCTATGACGCAACAAACAACGACACTGGAGATCAAGGAGAACTCCGGATCGGGTTGGTGATGAGGTTTGACCCAGGGCGGGAGCCCGGTTACAACATGGTGGTCATTGGAAGCCCAATCAAACTCCTCTGCGCATCGGTGAAGAGGTCCGGCCCAGGGCAGAAGCTTGGGTGAGGGGCGTGCACGAGAAAAGAAAATGACGAGATGACCAGGGGTGGCTGCGGGTGATGGCTGCCCGGGAGGATGGCTACTTGAGACTGTCCGATGAATCGTGGAGACACCCTAATGAGCTGCGGCGAGTGGATGAAAAGAGATGCCGACATGGCTCGTCTTCAGAGAAGAAGAGGTGAAGGCACTCTAGGAGGGATCTGCCTGACGGACATCCTAGGGGTGGGTCTCCCACTGGGACTGTAAAATGACTGTGGGGGGGGGGGGGGCTATTAGCATGGTGTGGGGGTGTTCCTTGTATGTCAGTTTACCCTAAGTCACATAGTTAATATGTACTGGTTGCATTTTTGCCTTGTGTTGTTAAAAAAAACAAACACTGTCTGTGTTGTGTTTGATAAGTTGAAATGACCAAGTTGTGGGGTGGGTGTGTTAGAGTGGGGGCTAGCAACATGTTATAGGTGTACATATTGACCATTTGTGTTCGGTTATGAAAGTTCTGATCGTGTAGATATGTTTAGGGGATTGTTTTAGTTTTTCAGGAACACGGTCATTTTGTTTTTATGGACTCTATTATTTCAAAGATGGCAGAATAACCCGTCTAGCCGTGTCGAGGTGGGTCGGCAGTCTACCTGGCCCCCTCTAGTTTATGTTGTGTGAATGGATAGGCCTGTAAATATATTTTTGTACATAAGTGTTATTTTTATTAGAGCGTGTATCCGGTTTAAATTTGGGAGGGCCTAATTGGTGTGTTTGGCATTTTCCGGGGGGGGGGGGGGTACCAATATGGCGTACTGTGAACCCTGGGTGTTGTGGGGTTCATGGCCTGCCTTTCCAGTTCCGCTGTCACCAGGAGTATAAAGCTCAGACGCGGAAGAGCTCTTCCTCTTTTGCCGTTCACCCCTTGGCCTGTATGGAGCACCATGTTGTTTGTGATTCTATATAATAAAATTACGTTCACTGCACCTCCAGCCTGGTTATTCAGCATACGAGTTATGGACATAACATGACCATCTTAAGTCTAGACGTGAAACCAAAGTTTGAAGAGCTGTTGAAAGCCATTGATGTATCAAAAGATAACAAAGCACCAGGAAGACGTGGAATACCAACTGAGGCATGGAGATATGGTGGAAACAAACTAAAAGAAAGACTCTTGGATCTAATTGCTGACACCTGGGAACAAAAGTATATACCACAGGACTGTAAAGATGCAAATATTATGCCAATATTTAAGAAGTGGAGTAGGAAGGATTGTGGTAATTATAGAGGAATATCTCTTCTGTCCACTGCTGATAAAACAATGGCCCGCATACTCCTCAATAGAATCAATGAAAAGCTTACCCCAAACATCTTACCTGAGACATAGTGTGGTTTTCGGAGTGGAAGAGGCACTATGGATATGATCTTAAGTCTGCGTTAGATCCAGGAGAAGTGTATGGAACAAAACATGCCTTTGTATGCTATATTTATAGGCAAGTCCAAGTAATTCAGGGAAACGCCACCTCCATGGAATTTGCTGTGACAAATGGTGTCAAGCAAGGTTGTGTGCTTGCTCTGACATTGTTCTCTTTGTACCTGACTGCAATGCTAGAAGTAGCATTCAAGGACACCCAAGAAGGTATTTACACATAGGCACGACATGATGCAGACCTTTTCAAATTGTCTCACTTCAAAGCAAAGACGCATACAACAAGACACCTTGTCAGAGAAATGCTTTTTGCTGATGATAGTGCTCTGGTGGCGCACAGCTCTGAGGATATTCAAATGGTAGTAGACAGATTTGCCAAAGCTGCTGCTCAGTTCAGCCTCAAGATCAACATAAAGAAAACCGAGTGCTTTTACCAGCCAGTGAAATTGCTCAACCCTCCACTGGCACCCGAAAACATAACAATTAACCAAGAGCCACTGGTGCAGTATATGGACTTCAAATATCTTGGAAGTACAGTCTCCAACAATGCCGAAATCAACAGAGATCAGGAATAGGATGGGTAATGTGAGTGCTGCCTTTGGCAGACTACAAGATCAGTTATGAAAAAATAGACATGTTTCCATCAAAGTAAAATGCAAGGTTTATAGAACTGTTGTACTTATTATGTATAGAAACAGGCTGGTATAAGTAAGATGGCGGCTGGGTTGGATGTGGGTGGACCGGGGTGCCTGACTGCCGGTTTCCGGTAGTGACGCCACCCAGGGTATAAATTAAGTGGGCAGAGGAGGCTCAGCCTCTTTCATCGTGGAGCCACCTGGCATGCAGGCGAGTGCCGTAAGCCTTTGTATATAGTTGTTTATTATCCTGAATAAACCCTGCTAACCGAGTTCAGCTTGACTTGTCATTCTCAACATTATGGACACAACATTTGGCGACGAGGTAAAAGCGGTAATGGAACATTCCGTTGCCAGCTTTTGGACATTTTTTGAGGCCTCGGGCGAGCCGCCTGTGCAGTGGCCTCGTTAGTTTGCTGCTTTCACCAACTATCTCATTGTCTTAAACCTGGGCGAGATGGAGAAGCTCCGAATACGAGCTGTGTTGGTCCATAATTTGGGAATGGAAGGGCAGAGGATTCTGGAGAACCTTGGAGGTGCTGACAGTTTTGACGAGGTGGTGCAGCTAATGGCGCAGTACTTTAGGGCACCGGAAAACGTCACCGTGAAGCACATTCAGTTTCGACAGCACCACCAATTCAATTCAATTCAATTCAACTTTATTTATATAGCGCCATTTCACAACAACAGTCATCTCATAGCACTATCAACTGTAGGGAGGACCCCCACAGTTGCAGAAAGACCCCAGCAATCAGGCGATCCCCTGTGAGCAAGCACTTGGCGACGGTGGAGAGGAAAAACTCCCTTTTAACAGGAAGAAACCTCCAGCAGAACCAGGCTCAGGGAGGGGCAGTCATCTGCTGCGACTGGCTGGGGGGTGAGGGGATAGAGAAGAAGAAAAGAACAGACATGTAGAGAGCAAACAGCACGATGGGGACTCAATCTATGGGAGAGAACAAACAAATGTTAATGACCAGCAAAAAAAAAAATATTTCATAGAGAGTGAGGAAAGGAGTGAGGCCCAGTGCATTACTGGAGGTCCCCCGGCTGACTAAACCTATTAGCAGCATAACTAAGGGAGGGTTCAGAAAACGCATGATCCCTCCCTAATTGTAGGCTATATCAAAAAGGTAGGTTTTAGCCCTATTCTTAAAAACAGAGATCGAGTCTGACTCCCGAATCCAGATTGGCAGCTGATTCCACAGGAGAGGAGCTTGATAACTAAAGGCTCTGCCTCCCATTGTACTTTTGGAGATTCTAGGTATTACAAGTAAACCTGCATTTTGGGAGCGTAGTGCTCTGTTAGGATGATACGGTAGTATCAGATCTTTTAAATAAAAAGGAGCCTGATTGTTTAGAGCTTTGTAAGTAAGAAGAAGGATTTTAAACTTAATTCTAAACTCTATGGGAAGCCAATGAAGGGAGGCCAGAACCGGAGAGATATGATCTCTCTTTCTAGTACCTGTTAAAACTCTTGCTGCAGCATTTTGGATCAGCTGAAGACTTTTTAAAGATGTTTTAGGACAACCTGATAATAAAGAATTACAATAATCTAATCTCGAGCTAACAAAAGCGTGGATCAGCTTCTCAGCATCACTCTGAGACAAGATGCTCCTAATCTTGGCAATATTACGCAAATGATAGAAGGCAGTCTTAGAAACAAATTTAATATGTGAATTGAAGGACAAATCCTGATCAAAAATAACTCCAAGGTTCCTCACAGAGCTATTAAGAGAAAGAGTAACTGCATCCAAACTGAAAGTTTGATTTGGAAAGGAATTTCTAAGGTTTTTTGGACCAACAAGAATGACTTCAGTCTTATCTGAATTTAATAGCAGGAAATTACAAGTCATCCAAACTTTGATTTCCTTAAGACAGGCTTCTAACTTGGCTAATTGATTAGTATCATCTGGCTTCATTGACAGGTATAATTGTGTGTCATCTGCATAACAGTGAAAATGTATACAGTGCTTTCTAATAATGTTGCCTAACGGAAGCATATATAAACTAAAAAGAGTAGGGCCAAGCACAGATCCCTGTGGAACTCCATGACTAAGCTTTGAGCTGAGAGAAAACTCATCATTTACATGAACAAACTGGAACCTATCAGATAAATAAGATCTAAACCACTGCAACGAAGTTCCATTAAGTCCAACATAGTGTTCTAATCTATCAAGTAGAATATTATGATCAATAGTATCAAAAGCTGCACTAAGATCTAAAAGGACAAGTACAGAAACTAGTCCATTATCAGATGCAATGAGGAGGTCGTTAGTGACCTTCGCTAAGGCTGTTTCAGTGCTATGATGGATTCTAAACCCAGATTGAAACTCCTCAAATAAACCATTTCCCTGCAGGTGGTCAAATAATTGCATAGCAACAACTCTTTCTAAGATTTTTGAAATGAAAGGGAGATTAGAGATTGGTCTATAGTTAGCTAAAGCTCCTGGATCTAGCGTTGGCTTTTTGAGTAAGGGTTTAATTACAGCCGTTTTAAAAGCCTGCGGTATATGGCCTAAAGTTAATGGAGATTTGATTATATGAAGAATAAAGCTACCAATAAGTGGGAAGACTTCTTTAAATAACCTGGTAGGAATAGGGTCTAAAAGACAAGTTGAAGGTTTGGATGAGGAAACTATTTTGTCTAACTCACAAAGGTCGATTGGAGTAAACTCATCAAGACAGACATCAATAGAAGGCGCTGTAGTAGTTACAGTATTTAAGTTAACTGTGGGAAGAATCTGATTGATTTTATCTCTGATGGATGAAATTTTATTATTGAAAAAGTTCATAAAGTCCTGACTAGTAAGCTCTAAGGGAATGCTAGGATTGACAGAGTCCTGACTCTTTGTCAACCTGGCTACAGTACTGAAAAGAAACCTGGGATTATTCTTGTTCTCTTCTATTAATGCAGAGTAATAACTCGTTCTAGCTTTTCTAAGAGATTTTTTATAAATTAAAAGATGATTTCTCCAAGCTAAATAGATTTCATCTAAATTAGTAGAGCGCCATTTTCTTTCTAATTGACGAGTCTTCTGTTTTAAGCTACGAGTTTCTGTGTTGAACCAAGGAGTTAAAAATCTCTGATTAGACTTTTTCTTTTTTAAGGGGGCCACCAAGTCTAGAGCCTGATGCAGAGAAGCTGAAACACTATCCACCATGTTATCAATTACAGAAGGAGCAAGCTGTCTATAGCTTATTTCCGTTGTGTTGACACATGGCATAGAGGAAACAATCTGCATAAATTTGGAAACAGCATCATCTGAGAGGCATCTACTGTGATAATATTTTTCTTTAGGAGCCAAATAGTCAGAAATAGTAAAATCAAAGGTTAACAGACAATGGTCTGACAGTACAGGGTTATGAGGAAACACTACCAGATTTTCTATTTCTATGCCATATGTCAGAACAAGGTCCAATGTATGGTGGAGGTAATGAGTAGAATTTCCTACTTTCTGAGAAAACCCAATCGAGTCTAATATTGAATTAAAAGCCACATTAAGGCAGTCACTATCTACATCCACATGTATATTAAAGTCCCCTACTATAATTATTCTATCAGATTTCAGCACTAAATCAGCTAAGAAATCAGGAAATTCGGATAAAAATTCTGAATAGGTTGATGGGGAACGATAAACTATGGCAAATAGCCAGCGTAGTCCAGCGGTCGGGATTTCCAGAGGTTGGAAGCACACAGGCTTACAGTGAACCCGGCGAAGTGCTAGTTCGGTGTGCCTGTGATTGATTTTTTGGGCCACAGCATTTCGCCGGAGGGCGCGATTTCACTACCAGATAAGGTACGCGCCATGTCGGACTTTCTGCGTCCGCAGACCATGAGGGCCCTGCAGGAGTTTTTGGGGATGGTCAATTTATAACCATTTCCTTCCCCGGGCAGCCCAGCTGATGCAGCTGTTGTATGCCGCGCTGAAAAAAAGAAGCCCGCGGAAAACGTCGACTGTACTCCCGAGCGAGTCCAGGCTTTCACGAACACCAAAACATCGCTCGCGGATGACGCGTTGCAAGCTCATCCGAATCCGTCAGCACAGATAGCACTCACTACAGACGCATATTATATTGCCATAGGAGTAGTGGTAGAGTAGTACGTCTCCAGTTTGTGGCAACTGCTCGCATTTTTCAGTCGGACTTTGCATGACAGTGAATGCAAATACAACATGTTCCACAGGGAGTTGTTGGCTCTACACCTGGTGGCACGCCATTTCCAGTTTTGGCTAGAAGGGTGCAAGTTCACCACGTTTGTGGACTATAAGCCACTGACGTACGCGATGGCCAAGGTCTTGGAACCATGGTCGGCCTTGCAGCAACGGCATTTGACTGTGATCTTGGAGTTTACGACCGACATTCAACATGTTGCCGGTAAGTTAATGTCCTGGCCGATTGCCTGTCGCGCGCGTTAGTCTTCCCGGTCTACATGGGAATAGATTTCCCTGCGATGGCTGTGGAGCAAGCCGGGGACACAGACATTTGCGCGCTCCAGTCTGTGCCTACTGAATTAAGGCTGCTGAGTAGGGTAGTGCAAGACGGGTGCCCTCCCTTGCTCTGCGACGTCTCCACCGGCCTCCCGCTCCTGGTGGTTCTGAGCTCTTGGCGCCATTGCATTTTTGAATCGGTCCACTCCCTTACGCATCCGGGAATGTGGGCTTCGGTGAAGTTAGTGGGGGTGAAATTTGTCTGGCTGCGCTTGCGCAAGGACGTGAAGAAGTGGGCTGCAGCTTGCATTGTGTGCCAGCAGTCCAAACTGCACAAGCACACCAGAGTCCCTCTCGAGCCGTTCCAAATCCCGGCCAGAAGGTTCGACCACGTCCATGTGGATTTGGTGGGATCCCTCCCGCCATCACAAGGTTTCACGCACCTTTTAACCTTCGTGGACTGCACCACGTGCTGGCCTGAAGTAGTCCCGCTGGCTTCTACCACATCCACAGAAGTGGCTCGTGCTTTTCTGTTGGCTTGGGTTGCATGGTTTGGATCCCCGTCAGACATAACTTCTGACAGGGGTCCACAATTTGTTTCAGAACTCTGGTCTGCGATGGCCCACAGCCTGGGGGGGTCAAAATTCACCGCACTACCGCGTACAACCCTCAAGCTAATGGGTTATGCAAGCGTTGTCATAGGTCGCTTAAAGCAGCACTCAGAGCTTCGCTCACGAACACAAATTGGGTGGACCGCCTGCCCTGGGTTCTTTTAGGGTTGCGCTCCGCACCTAAGGAGGATTTGGCAGCCTCCCTGGCAGAACTCGTTTTTTCTCAGCCACTGCACATCCCTGGAGAGTTTTTATCAGAAAACCACGCACCTGAGGCTGATTTGCCCATGCAATTTTTGCACAGTACGGAGGCTTTTAACGTACCAGGCCCGGCCCACCATTGTTTTCCCTGCATTTTCGTCCCCAAGCGTTTACAGAACGCCAGCTTTGTTTTCATCAGGCACGATGCACACCGGACCCCGCTGCGTCCACCGTACAATGGACCGTTCAGGGTGTTGGAACCTGGGGGGAAACATTTTGTGTTAGACTTGGGAGGGGGGTGGGATAGGGAGACCGTCTGCATCGACAGGCTGAAGCCCGCTTTTGTGTTGGCAGATGAGCAGGTGGTATTGGCCCAAGCTCCCCGGCACGGATGTCCACCATTGGTGGCTCCGCAAGTTGGTATTCCCTTGGTAGAGACCTGCGCACGTGAAGCTGATGTGTTTTCCCCCCCTCCCTTTTTCCCTCCACAGACTGATGTGCCCTCCTGTACACCTCGCCAGCAGGGTGCTTCGACTGGATCGGCGACCCCCTGCTACAGCCGCTATGGGCGCCGGCTCAAGCCCAAAGGATGGGGGGGTTAGTGCCCTTTCTGGGTGTTCGGGGGGGGGGGGCTGTGTGGTGGCACGGGTGGGGGATTCTCCACCCAGAGAAGGCAGCTGG
The DNA here is from genome assembly GCA_020510985.1 of Pholidichthys leucotaenia. NCBI lineage: Eukaryota > Metazoa > Chordata > Actinopteri > Cichliformes > Pholidichthyidae > Pholidichthys > Pholidichthys leucotaenia. Next base: position 439,662,402 of record CM035838.1, read on the forward strand.
GATAAGGGGGAACAATGGACCGGAGGAAGAAGTTCCACCGGGGGGACTCAGATGGGACAGTATGGACTATGTACCCCCGAGGAAAGGAGGAACCGCTGGAGCCGCTGGAAGAGAGAAGGGTGTGCGCAGCCGTTATGTTATGTTAATGCACCACACAGGTCTTTGTTCGAAACAATGTATTATGGTCGGAAGTTCCGGGTCTCATTGCATGGAATTAAAGGTATAAAAGAGGAATGCACAGAGACCCAGGAGCTCTTTTTACTGTACTGTATGTTGGAGAAGGAATAAAGTTCATGTGTCATCTAGCTCGTTGCCTCGCCTGCTTCCTTTCTCCACAATATATTTGTAGCCGCATAACACTACACATGTAAACTTCTGACTTTGAAGAAATCTAAGAAATATATATATTTTTTTAAATTTAGCAAATAGAAATAATTTTGATAATTCTATCTGACCTAAAACAGGAAATGTTTAAGATGATTTAATGTCAGACGGTGAGAAAAAAGGGTTATGTGTCTTTTTATACAGTGTCAGTAAACTTCTGGTTTCAGTTGTAGAGGCGAGTAGATAAGTTAATATGTATACAAGTAAAAGTATTACAGACAGTTCCATTTGCCCTTCACGGTTGAACAGCATCCTTCACATTGGGTTACTGTTGGGACTGCACTGACAAAACTCTACAGAAACATTTGTTTAACCTTGAATTAGCCTTCAGATTTTTTTGTTCCCCATGCACTTCACCAACATCATGCTATAATGCAATCAAAATTAGTCCTCTTTATGGACAACTCCATCTTAGTCACATCCTTTTTACTGTTGCCATGGGGACTTTTGCCCAGCGCTGCATTAGGTTAAATTGCATGAGTATTGAGTCAGATCTTCGACATTATCCAAAATTGATCTGAACTGGATAATCACAAAGGAATTCTTCTTCCGTCCAGTGATGGTCCAGATCTTTAAAGTGGATCAATGCTGGCATAAGCCTGTTGTGCCATAGTACACAAATCAGGCCCAGAGTTTAGGAAGTCTTGGGGCTGGATCTGGGCCAAGTGTCTCAAACTGTTTGGGTGAGAACAGTATGAGAAGCTCCCAGGAAATAGGAAGCTAGATTAATTTCCCACCTCAGGGCTTCACATTCATCAAATAAGGAAAAAAATATATATATAATGTTGAGCATTTCTTTGTGGAGACAGAAAAAACATTCCTGTCCCAATTTATTTGTCCACTCAAGTTCAAAATGTCAAGCATGTTTCCCCCTGTGTGTAATACAGATTATATCAGCTACAGTTGCAGTTTTTATCCTTTTTTCTCTGTCTGTAACATGGTTATAAAAGTGGGAGGTACAAGATCAGTTTATGAAAAAGTAAGCTTTTTCTTTGACTTTTAAGCTCTATGTCACTTTAACTCAACTAAATACAGGAACATTATTTAACCAGCAAAATAAAAAGAAACTGACAGTGAGACAAAATAGATGATAAAAGATATGAAAGTAGATGACAAAACAGCCTTGAAGCTCTAAAGAGTGGATTTGAGTGGTCTGTTTACTGAACCCAGACGGCATTTTGCTATTGGTCTATAAAAACCTAAAAACATAAGAAACAGTACAAAGAGACAGACATTTAATGTTCATAATAAAGAGCCCCTGGGAAAAGATTAAAAATAAGGTTGTCTTTAAAGGTATTTGTTTAAAAATCTGTTTCCACCTCAAGTCCATTCCTGACAGCTTGATGAGAACATGTGGGTTGTGGAGGAAAGGAATCAGACGAGACATGAGCTGACGACACAACTTTATTCCCTCCAACAAGCAGAACAGACTGAACTGGGTGCCAGAGCAAATCTTTATTACAGCTTTACTCCCACCCTTGGCACCCGGAGTACACACATTAACATACACGACAACAGAGCCTGACTCACACAATACCTTTGCGCCCAGAATACCCAAAGTGTGAACAGCATCTTCTACCCTACACAGTAGGTTCACACTTGGCATACCGGGAGCGAAGGCGCATCTTCATTTGGTTTATTACCCCCTAGCGCTCTGGCACCCGTTCCTCTCCCTTCTTCTCCTCATTTCCATCTTTCACCTCCTTCCTCCAATTCCCCAAAGTCCTGGGTGGAGTGCGATCTCCTATTGTGTCATCACACAGCACCCCCCCACCACCACCACCGAACACTCAGAAGGGGCTTTAATCCTCCGGTCCTTTGGGCTTGAGCAAGCACCCATAACGGCTGCAACGTGGAGCTGCTGGGCCGGCCGAAGTGCCTTGCTGTCAAGGTGGGTAGGAGAAAAACTCGGTCTCTGGAGGGAGAAAGGGTGGAGAGGGGAAAGCTCTAGTCTCCTGAAAACAGTTCTCTGTAGGGGGAACACCAATCTGCGGAGCCACCATAAGTGGGCGTCCGTGCCGGGGAACCTGGGCCAGTACCACCTGCTCATCTGCCAACACATAAGCGGGCTTCAGCCTGTCTATGCAGATGGTTTCCTTACGCCCCCCCCCCAGGTCTAACACAAAATGTTTTGTCCCCGTTTCTAACACTCTGAACGGGCCGTTGTACGGCGGATGTAGCAGTGTTCTGTGGGTGTCGTGCCTAACAAAAACGAATTTGGCGTTTTCCAAGCACTTTGGAACAAAAGTGCAGGGAAAACAATGGTGCGCCGGATGCGGGATGCCGCCAGCCTCTGCCCCGGAAAAAAGAGCACGCAGACTGGTCGGAACCGGGTGCGGGATTCTCGGGCAAAAATTCCCCCGGGATCGGCAACGGTTGAGAAAAAACAAGCTCGGCCGGGGAAGCTGCCAAATCTTCCTTAGGCGCGGAGCACAACCCCAGTAGGACCCAAGGCAGCCCATTCTTTCACATCCCAGCGTAAGCAAGGCCAGACGAATTTGGACCCCACCAGCTTAACCGAAACTCGTACACTGGGATGTGAAAGGGAGTGGATGGACTCAAAAACGCAGCGGTGCCAAGAGCTCGGAAACACCGGGTGGAGATGACCGGTGGAGACGTTGCAGAGTGTGTGTGCGTGGGGGGGGGGGCACCCTTCTTGTACCGCCCTGCTCTCCAGTCTTAGTCCGGTAGCTGCGGATTGGAGTGTACAAATGTCCACATCGCTGGTTTAGTCGGCGGCCATTGCGGAAAAATCAATACCCACGTAGACCGGAGAGACCAGCGCATGCGACAGGCAGTCCAAAACAACATTAAGTTTACCGGCTACATGTTGGATGTCAGTCGTGAACGCTGAAATTGTGGCCAAGTGCCGTTGCTGCTGAGCCGACCATGGTTCCGAGACTTTGGACATCGCGTAGGTTAGTGGTTTGTGATCGACAAACGCGGTAAACTCGTGACTTTTGAGCCAGAACTGAAAATGACACGTAGCTAGGTGGAGAGCCAACAACTCTGTGTCTAAACTGCTATACTTACGCTTGTTATCGTGCAAAGTACATCTGAAAAAGGTGAGGGGTTGCCACGAACCGGAGATGTACTGCTCCATGACGGCTCCTACCGCAACATCCAGTGTGTCTGTGGTGATCTCTATCCGCGCTGACAGGGCTGGGTGGGCCAGCAAGGCCACATTGATAAGGGCCGTTTTGGCGCCTGTGAAAGCCTGGACATGATCGGGGGTCCAGTCAATGCTATCTGCGGGTTTCTTCTTTTTGAGCGCGCCGTACAGTGGTTGCAGCAGCTAGGCTGTGCGGGAGAGGAAACGGTTGTAAAAATTAACCATCCCCCCAAATTCCTGCAGCACCCTCATGGTCTGCGGATGAGGAAAATCTGACAATGCGTGTACCTTATCTGGCAGCGGGATCGCGCCCTCCGGTAAGATGCAGTGGCCCAAGAAGTCGATTACCGGCAGCCCGAACTGACACTTCGCCGGCTTATAAATCAGCCTGTGCACTTCCAACCACTGGAAAACTTGCTTGAGATGGGCAAGGTGCGCCTCCTCTGATGCACTAGCCACCAAAATATCGTCTATGTAGACAAAAACAAATGGCTTGTCATGGAGTACGGCATCCATCATCCTTTGAAAAGTTTGTGCTGTGCCCTTTAATCTGAACGGCATGCGTAAAAACTCAAAAAGACCGAAGGGGGTTATTACTGCCATTTTGGGGATGTCCTTGGCGCGAACCGGGACCTGGTGGTAACCGCGGACCAGATCCACTTTTGAAAAAATGTGCGTTCCGGCCAGGTGCAGGTCAAAATCCTGGGTGTGTGGGATGGGGTAAGAGTTGTGTTCGGTGACATTGTTCAAGCAACGGAAATCACCGCACGGGCGCCACGAACCATCGGACTTGGGCACCATGTGCAGCGGGGACGCCCAAGGGCTATTGGGGTACTTAACAATCCCTAGGCGTTCTAAGTTAGCAAACTCCTCCCGCATGATGGCTAGCTTAGCTGTGTCCAGGTGGAGCGGACGCGCTAAAACCGACAAGCCCTTTGTGGTGATAAAGTGCTTGACCCCATGCTTGGTTATGGTAGCGGAAAAGGTGGGCACCGTGAGTGCAAATGCTGGTACTTATCCCCCGGAGTTAAAACATTTGGATGTGTTAGTGGCCCAACTCCCTGAGCTATGCAGGGTAATGAGGAAAAAGAAACAGCACCCACTAAACGTATGTTAGCCATATCAACAAGGAGACCATAGGCACACAGAAAATCAGCACCTAAAATAGGAATCGAGCATGCAGCTACCACAAAGTCCCACTCATAATTGCGTCCATGCAAACATACAGTCACCACCTTTCACCAAACGTCCTGATGGGGGATCCGTTGGTGGCCGTTAACGATGGGCCACAGCCTTCTGCCAGCCTGTCCGTGCTGACTGGCAAAATGAGGCTCTTCTGGGAGCCAGAGTCCACCAAGAACCGTCTCCCAGAACTTGTGTCATCGATGGAAAGCAGCTTCTCCCTGTTGCCAGTGGCTGTAGCTGCTACTGACCGCTGGCTGGTCCATTTCTGCGTCCTCTGGAAACCGCACAGCAGCAGACAACATTGTACGTCGGCGCCAAAACGCTGATGATGAAAACCCGCCATCTTGTTCATGTGTTTCCGAGTGGCCGTCCTGGCCACCACCTGCAACTCCTCGACTTCATTGGACTCTGCCGACGATCCAGGTCTCACTGCCTGGATGCCAAAACTCCTGTTAGCCAGGATGATACGGTCTGTTTCCTCTGCCAGCACTTGGTAATCCTTAGTCACCAGCAGCAGCAAGTTGGCCAGGACTGCCCTCGTCAAAGCTGGTAGCTTCTTCAGGAATAGGTGGGCGAAGAGGAAAGATCCGTCATCTGCACCCAGGAAAAACAGCATACTCTCCATTAACTTCACAGCTGATCCGTCTCCTAATTCTGTGTGTGAGAGGAGCTTCTCTGCTCTCTCTCCGGTGGAGGGGACGTAAGACCGCAGCAGCTGCCATTTGAGAGCATTGTATTTGCCCTAGGCAGGGGGAGTGCAAAGCAGGCTCATTGCGCGCTGAGTGGTGCGCGGGTGCAGTGAAGTCACCACGTAATGGTACTTTGTGTCGTCCGCTGAGACTCCACGGAGAGCGAACTGGTCTTCCACGTGAATGAACCAAGCAGCCGGGTCATGGAGCCAAAAGTCCGGGACCCAAAAGTCCGGGACCGCCACAACGAGCATAGCGGGGGGAACCCCAAGTGCAGATGTTCCCACGGAGATCCTTGGCCCGTCTTCCATTTTCATTTTCATTTTCACGTCTCAGGGTCACCAATGTGGAGGAAAGGAATCAGACGAGACACGAGCTGATGACACACAACTTTATTCCCTCCAACCAGCAGAACAGACTGAACTGGGTGTCAGAGCGAATCTCTTTATTACAGCTTTACTCCTGTCCTTGGCACCCGGAGTACACACATTAACATACACGACAACAAAGCCTGACTCACACAATACTTTTGCACCCAGCATACCCAAGGTGTGAACAGCGTCTTCTACCCCACACAATAGGTTCACGCCTGGCATACTGGGAGTGAAGGCACATCCTTATTTTCTCTTCATTTCCATCTCTCACCTCCTTCCCCCAATTCCCCAAAGCCCTGGGTGGCGTGCGATCTCCTATTGTGTCACCACAGGGTCACCAAAGAAAATTACCCAACATAAAGTTGATGAAGGTGTAAATGCAGTGTCAAAACCTTCTGCACACTACCAGGAATAAATGTCAGCTGGAGGAATACATTTAAATATATTTAGTGTGAAATTTCACTCAAGTCCCAATATAAAAGACTTTTGCTCTCTTTCTGTCTCCAAAAGTAGTAGCAGTAGCAGTTCTTCTTCTTCTTCTTCTTCTCTTCTTCTGCTTCTTCTTCCGGCTGCTCCCTTTAGGGGTTGCCACAGCGGATCATCTGCCTCCATCTCACCCTATCCCTTGCATCTCTGTAAGCCCAACCCTCTCCATGTCCTCCTTCACTACAACTATGAATCTTCTCTGTGGTCTTCCTCTTTTCCTCCTGCCTGGAAGCTCCATCTTCAACATCCTCTGTCCAATATATCCACTATCCTTCCTGTGCACATGTCCAAATCATCTCAGTCTTGCCTCTCTTACTTGGTGTCCAGACTGCTCAACCTGAGCTGTCCCTCTGATATGTTCATGTCTAATCCTGTCCCTCTTAGTCACTCCCATTGAGAATCTTAGCACCTTTAACTCTGCTGCCTCCAGCTTCGCCTCCTGTATTTTTGTCAGTGTCACCGTCTCCAAAATACATCATAGCAGGTCTCACTACTGTCTTGTAAATCTTCCCTTTCACTCTAGCTACTATCTTTCTGTCACAAAATACCCCTGACACTGGTCTCCTCCAACTCCGCCCTGCCTGCACCCTCTTCTTCACATTGCTTGTGCATTTTCCATTGCTTTGGATGTTTGACCCTAGGTATTTAAACTCATCTACCTTCACTACCTCTACTCCTTGCATCTTCATCATTACACTTGCCTCTTGTCATTCACACTCATGTATTCTGTTTTGCTTCTAGTGACTTTCATTCCTCTTCTCTCCAGTGCATACCTACACCTCTCCAGGTTCTCTTCCACCTGTTCCCTACTCTCACTACAGCTCACACTGTCACCTGCAACATCATGGTCCACGGAGACTCCTGCCTGACCTCGTCTGTCAGCCTGGCAAACGAGAAGGGGCTCAGAGCTTATCCCTGATGTAATCCCCCCTCCACCTTGAATCCATCTGTCACTCCAACAGCACATCTTACCATGTCTCGCTGTCCTCATGCATGTCCTGCACCACCCTCACATACTTTTCTGCCACTCCTGAATTTCTTATACAATACCACACTTCCTCTCTTGGTGCCCTATCAAATGCTTTCTCTCGATCCACAAAGACACAGGGCAACTCTTTCCCATATCTTCATAGTGTGGCTGATCAACTTTATGCCTCTGTAGTTACTACAGCTCTGAGCATCACCTTTGTTCTTGAAAATTGGTACCACAACACTTTTGGCATCCTCTCACTCTTCAAGATTATGTAAAACAATCTAGATAAAAAGTCCACTGCCATCTCTCCTAAACATCTCCATACCTCCAAAGGTATCTCATCTGGACCAACCACCTTTCCACTCTCCATCCTCTTTATAGCTGCCCTTACTTCCACCTTGCTAATCCTCTGCAATTCCTTATTCACTATTTGCTTCCATCCTCCTCTCTCTCCTTTTCTTCATTCATCAGATCCTCAAAGTACTCCTTCCTCCTTCTCAACACTCTCTTCACTTGTTAGTACATTACCGTCTCTGTCCTTAATCAATCTAACTTGCTGCACATCCTTTCCAGATTGATCTCTCTGTCTAGCCAATGGATATAAATCCTTTCCTCCTTCCTTAGTGTCCAGCCTCTCATACAACTCACCATATGCCTTTTCCTTTGCTTTCTATTTCTTTGCCATGAACCTAGACTTCAAATACTCCTATTTTCTTTATCTCCCTGACTATCCCACTTTTTCTTGGCCAACCTCTTTCTCTGAATACCTTCCCATACCTCATCATTCTTGTCTTCTTTCCTCTGCCCAAATTTCTCCTTCTGCACAAGATGTAGTCCACCTGTGTGCAGCTTCTGCCACTCTTGTATGTCACCCTATGATCCTCTCTCTTCTTGAAAGGGCAGCTCGGTTGCATAGTGGTTAGCACTGTGGCAGCATAGTAAGAAGGTCACAGGATCGATTCCACCCCTGACCATAGTGGGTTCGATCCCACCCCCTGACCATCAGTGACCCTTCTGTGTGGAGTTTGTATGTTCTCCCCGTGTCTGCCTGGGTTTACCCCAGGTACTCTGATTTCCTCCAACAGGCCAAAAATATGCACATTGGATTAACTGGAGACTCTAAAGTGGCCCTAGGTGTGAATGTGTGTGTGAAAGGTGAAGGGATTGGCACCACACCTTGGCTACCTCATCCATCCAGGTGGACGCCCTGTAATTTCCCTCTGGGATTAATAACTGGGTGTACCCTGTCTCTCACCCAAAGATGCTGGGATAGGCTTCAGCGTCATCCCCCTTCGTCTGCGACCCAAAAAGGATTAAGCAGAAGAAGATGGATGGATGGACCAAAAAAATGTCTTCACCACAGCCATTTCCATCCTTTTAGCGAAATCCACAACCATCTGTCCTTCCACATTTCTCACCTTAAAACCATACCTACCCAAGACTTCCTCATCACCTCTGTTCCCTTCACCTACATGCCCGTTAAAGTCCGCTCCAATCACCACTATCTCCCCCCTGGGAACACTCTCTACCACTTCATCCAACTTACTCCAGAATTCCTCTTTCTTTTCTACCTGACATCCAACTTGTGAGGCATACACACTAACAACATTCAACATCACACCTTTGACTTCTATTTTCAAACTCATGATCCTGTCTGACTCCCTCTTTACCTCCTGAACACTCTTCACATACTCTTCCTTCAAGATTACTCCTACTCCATTTCTCTTCCTACTTACACCATGGTAGAACAGTTTAAATCCACCTCCAACGCTTCTAGTCTTGCTTCCCTTTCATCTGGTTTCTAGAACACACAGTATATCTACCTTTCTTCTCTCCATCATATCAGCCACCTCTCTCCCTTTATCAGTCATAGTCCCTACATTCAAAGTCCCTACTCTCACCTCCACACTTCTGCCTTTCCTTTTCTCTCTCTGCTTCCAAGCATACCTCCCCTCTCTCCTCCTCCTCAATCACTGACCAACAGTAGTCCAATTTCCACCAGCACCCTCTTGATTAACAGTACTAGTGGCGGTCGTTGTTTACCTGAGCCTCAGCTGATCCAGTATGAAAGTCTAATTCATCATGATCCACATGTTTGATATGGCAAAGAGATACCCTTCCTGACACAACCCTCTCCATTTACCAGAGCTTGGGACCAACACTAGGAGTACACTGGCTTGTGCACCCCCCTTATTTAACTTGTTGGAGGGGTGGGAGGTGTGTGTGTGTGTGTGTGTGTGTGGGGGGTATTATTTTGATATCATTTGATTAGGGTCATAATCATTCATCAATCCAATTTTGGCATAAGGCGTCCCTTATCTTCTCTCTGTTGTGTAAATAGGGCCAAAGATGGGTCCTAGAAACATCGTGTTTGAGGTGTTTTTTTATGCATGTCCAACCAAGAGGAGATCCTGTGGAAGACCCAGGACCCAAGAGAGATTGTCATTCAGTTGCCCTGATAAAATGAAAGCACCAAGGTGCTATGCCTGTGGCATGGTAGTATGGGCAGCTTTAAAATAGTGGCACTCCAGCCTCTACTGGCTCAGGATAGTTATAAGAATACCTTTTTTTTTTTTTTTTTTTGCTGCAGCATTGACAGAAATGATGAGTTAAATTTGTGTTTATTTCAAAAACAAAGTGTTATTTCAAAATTCTGGCAAATTAAAAGTCGAGAAAATATGGTCAAACAATGATACAAGCCTATAGTTGCACTTAATTTTGACTGGGCGAGCTGAAAAGCTGGTAACAGACAGACAGACAGATACAACCACACACACACAGACGTATTAACTGATTACCTATGCCTTGCTGTTTCACCAAGGCTCACCAATGATGTGTCCTTGGAAGAAGAGAGTAGGAGGTCTGTGCATCTCTGCTTAGACTGTTGCCCCATGACATGAATAAAATAAAGTGATAAATCTAATAATGATACTAAGCCTTTCTCCAGGAATTATTGGAAGATAATTTAAAAAACTAAATATGAGTGACTATAATTTCTTAAATATAACTTCCCTACTAGAAATTAAAAAAAAATAATAATAGGAAATTCAATTAGGTGCTGTGGATTCTGTGTAACATACAGCTCTGGAAAAAAAAAATAAGACACCACTGCAAAATCTTTCCTTAACTATCATCTTTACATGTACAGTATGTGTCAGATTCTGGGCATGGTCTGGGATGTCATGAGCGGGGTTTTGGATTTTTCCAAACCCTGCTTCATGACGCGGCTGCTTTTCTTATTATTTTTTGTGTCTGTTGTTTATTAGTTCGTGTTCCTTACTTGTTGTCTGTCAGCACTCTGAGTTCTCTGGGGCTGCCCCACTCTGACAATCAGCCATGCCTCCTCCTCCTGTTAATGTACAGCTGTTTGTCATTTGTGTTTTCACTCTGCACACTCTCTCACCCACTCAGACACACATGCACGCATCCACACATACATGCATCATTCAGTACACATTCACACACATGCACGCACTCACACACTTGTGCCCCACTCACGCACCGGCTGCCGCCCCACACCTGCATCCTCTTGTCACTCATTAGTACACGGGGTATTTATGGGTGACAGTGTGAGCACTCGGTGTGGCAGCGTTAGTTAACATTGATGTCCAGGCTCACTCAATGTTGGTTTCTCTTCTTTTTGGACTGTGATGGTGTTGTTGTTTCCAGAGCGCAGAAGCGCTCCGACCCTCATGTAAGTCTTCCTCTCTTTACTGGTTCTGTTTCTAGTTTTTCCCCAGCAGCCGGTTCTACCCTGAGTCGTGACATAGCTTCCTCCTCCAGCCAACGGAGTTTGTAGCCGTTCATCTGTATCATTACTCATTTTTTGGACTGTATTTGTGGGACACTTGTATGTTGATTTTCTGTTTAATAAATGCATTAACTTCACCTGCGATTGGGCTCGTATCTTTTCCCCTGTTCGCTGCACAAATGCGCACAAGTATGACAGTACGCCGCCACCATTACAGCCCAGCGGTGAGTTGTGTGTTACTTTTTCACCTTTTGGTGTGTATTTTTCTTACCTGTTTAGATTTGGCCATGTCTCCAGGTCGTCGACCTCGCCCAAGGAGGGGAGGGTTGGCAGATGGCAGACCCGGTTTGGAGGAGGAATGGGCGGCGGACTTCGTTCAGAGCTATGTGGACGAGGGTCTAGAAGCTCAGGGTCCCAACCAGGTATGGGAGTGTTTGCATGGAGCCATGAGAATCCTGAAGGCGAATCCTGGACTCAGGAGTTATCCACAGTACATGGGACTGTTTTCCTCGGTCCATGTGCTCCAGCAAATGTTTCTCGACCTGAGGTTTGAAGCATTTTCTGCTGTGTTGAAGCAGAGGTGCACTCCCCGACAGCTGTCCTCCCCTTCTCCCACGTCACCATTGTCATCTCCAGCTCCAGCAGGCATAACACCAGTTCTGGTGAGTGCGTGCCCAGCCTGGCAGCGGAACAGTCGCCAAGCCCTGGATCACCGGAGAGGCACTATCTCCTCCTCACCAGCAGCCCTTACTCCATCCTATGAGACTTATCCCATGGCAGTTCCCTCTTCTAGTTTGTCTTTGCCAGCTGTCCCATCAGCCAACTTTTCCCCTTCAGTTGCCGCTCGATCCGTCTCCTCAATGGCTCCTCTCGCTGCCCAGAGGCTCTCCATGTCATCTCCAGAAGTTTCTGTCTCCATGACGCCAGGGGCTGTCCCTACTCCTTCCACAGTGGGGCCCAAGCTGTCCAGAGCCAGGGAGATGGATGACTCTCCACACACTACAGCAGCAGGCAACATCCAAATCCAGGAGAACAGGCAAGTTTTATTTCATTCCACTTCTATTAATGAGGAAATGTCTTGCCTGATTCCCAGTAGGGAGACTCGGGAAGCAGTCCCCTGAGTCCTCCCCACTTGCTGCTGCTATGAACTGCTCACCAGCCCTCTCCATGCTCTCTCCTGTCATTTCTGAATGTATGCCGGTGCCTGAGCTGAACCGCCGGGACCAGGAGGAGCCAGAGGTCCAGGAGGATCCTTTTCCCGCAGGAATAGTGAGCCGGACCCCAGCCATCAAGCCGGGGGAACCTCCTGTGTGGAGCACGCCATCTGGGGGCGATAAGACTGCAGTGACCATCATGCCTGCTGCGGATGCTGCCCTAGCAGAGTCAGCGCCCGAGCTGGACCTCCAGGAAGCCAAGTCCGTGAGAACATTGCCCGGATCGTCAGAGTCCTGGACGGCGGTGAAGCTCAAGCTAAGGCAAGTGCTCTCTTTTATTTTTCTTCTCTCAATTTTAGAGCATTTTTGCCTAGCTCTAGGTGAAGAGAGCCAGGTGCAGCCGCACGCTGTACCTGACCTCCTCTCGCTGGGCTCCGCCGCTACTGACGACCCTGACCCTTCTTGCTGTCTGTCCAAGTCCTCTTCCAGGGTCACCAGAGAGAGTCCTTCGCCGCCGGATTATTTGCATTTTGTATTGTAATGTTGGGGCTGTGATAAGGGGGCTGGAGTCTCCCGGCATGCTTGCTCCATGGAGGATTCAAATACTATATCTGTGTGTTCTAAATGTTACTCGTGTGTGCCATTATAACTGTGTAATAAGACCAGTTGTGATAACATTGTTTTCCTATATGTGCCAAATCATGTGTCTGTGTCACCATGAGCTTAATGAGGGTCTGTGTAAATGACCTCCCCTCCGTTCTGTGTTGTGAGTGTGTATATAAATAAAGCCTGTTTCGTCAAAGTCATCTCTCCTTATTGTGTGAACCCTTGCAACATCACACTGGTGTCAGGAGTAGGATCATGGAGAAGATGGAAGCCAGAATTAGGACGGAGATTTGGCAACTCGAGCGGCTCATCGCTCAGCTAGAGATGGACAACGGAGCCGACACACCGATCCCCGGAGCTGCTCGCCGGGATGAATGGAGCAGTGGACCCGACGGGGCCAGCATAAACTGTCTTCTGCCTTTCTCAGAATCAGAATCAGAATCAGAATCAGAAAAAGATTTATTGCCAAGTACATTAACAGATCACTGATAACATACGAGAGAATTTGACTTGACACAGAAAATGAACCTGCATTTCCAGTGACACGGCTGCATCGGGGACGCGCCTGCCAATAGGATGGTACAGATAAGAAATCATACAATAGGAAGGAGCAAAAAAATCATTGAATTCAGAATATTGACCATAAGTAATCAATATTATGATTACAAAGACAAAAAAAGCCCACGATGCACATTCAAGACCAGAGTCCACAGGACACAAGGAGAGCAGTGAATGTTATCTTGTTGTCAGTTTCTGGGTCAGTGTGGATGTAGTGTTGAAGCAATGTTGTATCAATATGAGCACAAGGACACTTTGGCAGAAGATGTTTTGTCTGGCTGCAGCAATTGTCCTTGGCAATTGTCCCAAGCAGCTACTGTCCAGAGGCCGTGTGCTCAGTGTTTTGAAAAACAAAGACTGGGGATTATCAGGAGGATTTTTGTAAGGGAAATTGAGCCAAATAGACTGAACACAGTCAAGGCAGAGCAAGGGCGAAGCAGAGCAAACCAGCCCCGCTTCCCGCCTTTTTCAGGGCAGGACGGGCCAGTGATTCCACTGCAACCAGGGGCATTGATCGACCAAGAGGCGACCGCCCCACCAATCCACCAACGGGCCAAACTCCCCCGCTTTGGTGGCAAAACCCTGCTGGACGACTAGTCGAGCTGGCTGCTGCGCTGAACAGCTGGACACCCAAAGAGACCGCTGTGCAGGTCGCACTGGCCCTGGAGGGCAGGGGGTCTCCGCATGCTGTCTGACCTCCAGCCTGAGGAATGTCACAGCTGGCCAGCGTTACAAGGAGCACTCTGGAGGTGGTCTGGGAGAGTGGCCAACGCTGAGCACGCCCAGGAATAGCTGGCCAACCACCGGCGAGGCAGCCGAGAGAGCCTGGGAGCCTACGCAGTGGACATACGGCTGCTGACGCAGTGTGGCTACCCGGATTTCGAGCAGGGGGTGGTGGAGAAGCTCGCCCTCCAGCACTTCATCCAGGGGCTCCACCCGGCCCGGCTCCAGAACCACATCCGGATTCACACCACAAGCAGCTGGGAGACGGCTGTGGCAGAAGCGGAGCGGATGGGACAGTTGATGGATTATGCAACTGATGTGTCATCACCGAGTCAGAGAGCTTTCCAGGCCACAGCTGAAAGTGAAGAGGAGAAGGAGGAACTGAGCTGGACCACAGCGGCGCGGCCAGTAAAAAGACGACAATGGCAGTGTGAGGAAGGGTGCTTCCACTGTGGGAAGCCAGGACACATCGCGCGGTACTGCCCGACACCCACAGACATTTTCCCCAGTGAACTGTCACCACGTTTGGGCCGAATTGGACACTTGCTAGGCATGTACCTACAGTGCAGATTTGACAGCACACCAATCCGGGCCTTGATCGACACCGGTTCTACCATCTCCCTGGTCCAATCCGTAGTGCTGCCCAGTACGGACGAGGCAGACCCGCAGGGGTGGGAATCCACTGGGCGCTGCATCACCACAGCCACTGGTGAGCGCGCCAGACTGGGAGGGCGGAGAGTTCTTGTGGAGGGGGTGGCCGGCCAGAATACAAACCACTCATTCTGGCTGGCTGACATCCAAGATCCCTGCATTATTTGACTCGATCTGCTCACAGCATGGGGTGCAACGATTGACACTGCCAGACTCTCCTACTGGGGGTTCGGACCATCACGCTCTGCAGCAGGACCCAGAGGAGATAAACTGAAACATTTCTACCTATGTGGACACACTTGATTACTTGATAATGTGAGTTCTGTTAAACAAATGAAAAAAGACTTTGCTCAACATATTGTTGTGAAGTTTTTTCTCTGACATAAGTTTTCATTTTATTATTCAGTTTTTTCATGTGAAATGAATATATAAGTAAAACAAAATTTTAAAGGACATTCAGGACACAGAATACATATCGTGATATGTATTGTGTATCCCACTAGAAGTGGCAGTGTGGGTTTTTTTTTACAGCTCCCCATGGTACCATGTCATAGGCAGTGAGGCATCAGCACCTTGGTGCTTTCATTATTATTATTATTATTTGTGATTTTGGTTCCTGCTTGGTCTCTTGTGGTATAGCTGTGGTCATTGTAATATGTATGTATGTATGTATGTCTTCCCTGGTCCTCTGTTTATGTCTCATGTTTACTCTTTTGTCTCAGCCCCTCATGTCTTCTGTACTGGTAGCCACTTCCCTGCTGCCTCCATGTGCCCTTGATTGTTCCCACCTGTCCTGTGTTTACTGTTTATCCCCATGTCTATACGTATAGGTCTGTGTAAGTGTTTGTCTGGTGTGGCGTCATTAATATTTCTAGCCTGAGTCCTGTAATGTCGCTGTTCCTTGAGTTTTTTGCCTGCCCGGTTTTGTTTTCAGCCCACATGCTGCTATCTTGTTAATAAATCATTATTGTTGCACTTGAACCTGCCTGCGTCTGAGTTCTGTATCCACCAACCCTGACACCTTGTCTCAGCTCTGATATTTAGTTTTTAATGTGCTAAAGCAGACCACAGTCCTGTACTGTAGAATGATGACCGTCAATGATTTTCAGCAGCAGTAGAACAGATTCCATCTTCAGCTTTCATCTAAGTTGTACTGGTGCATCTCAAGAAATTAGAAAATCATGATTCGTCATTTAGTTTAAAAGCTATAACCATTATCATCAATATTAAATCAGGTTTAAAATGTTTCACTCTGCATGTAATGAATATATGAAAATCTCTTTTGTAATTCATCCATCCATCCATCCATCCATCTTCTACCGCTTTTCCGGAGGTCTGGGTCGCGGAGGCAGCAGTTCAAGCAGAGAAGCCCAGACTTCCCTCTCCCCAGCCACCTGCTCCAGCTCTTCAGAGGGGATACCAAGGCGTTCCCAGACCAGCTGGGAGACATAGTCTCTCCACCGAGTCATGGGTCTGCCCCGGGGTCTCCTTCCAGTGGGACGTGCCTGAAACACCTCAAGTGGGAGGCGTCCAGGAGGCATCCTAATCAGATGCCCATACCACCTCAACTGACTCTTTTCAATGTGGAGGAGCAGCGGTTCTACTCTGAGCCTCTCCCGGATGACTGAGCTCCTCACCTTATCTCTGAGGGTGAGTCCAGCAATCCTACGGAGAAAGCTCATTTCAGCCGCTTGTATCCGTCTGGTGGCCGGGTTTCCACCCATGGGACCCGGCCGGGCTCAGCCCGAAGGAGTTACATGGGTCCGCCCTCCAGTGGGCTCACCACCTGCAGGGGGGATCATGGGGGTCCGGTGCTATGTGGATTAGGTGGCGGTCAAAGGTGGAGACCTTGGCGGACTGATCCCAAGCTTTCTAAACTGGCTCTTTTGTAATTCATTTCAAAAAACTACTTCACTGAAATGCAGTTTTTCTAACTGTTAACAGTAAATATGCAATATTCTTGTTTAGCTTCTTTCAATTTGCAAAGTAAACTGCTAAAAAAACACAATCAATAAAACAGTTCATCAGATCATTTTATTGTGGTTATTTCAGTCAAATATCAGTTTTATTTGATAAATCTTGAGTCCATCCCATTCATTCCACAGAGAAAAACCTGAAATACTACACGGATAGCTCGTAGTAATGAGCCAATACCCCATACTCCCAAAGCACCACCCACACAATGGAATGCCTTCTCCAGATCTACAAAACACATGTACGATGGGGGGCTGAAAAGTTCATAGTGGTCAAATTTGACCAAATGTGGTTTATATTTCAACTCAGTCTCCTCTTCAGTCCTCACACTTCTTCCGTCGGTGTTGCAGTGCTTGGATCCCTGCAGTTGAAAACTTAACCACATTTGGTCAAATTTGACCACTATGAATTTTTCAGCCTATGAACTTTTGAGTCCCTTCTTATAGACTGGTTTGGGCAAACTCCCACAGACCCTCAAGGATTCTCGATAGGGTAATAGGCCATGGGCCAGTGAGTGTCACCGCGCACTCCCTTCACCACCACCACTACTCTACTCACCATTAGGCTACCATTCCAGTCATCTGTACTCAAGATGAGTAGAAGAATGAAGTTAGACTAATGCAAATGATGTCAGAAAAGCACAGAACAACAGAACATATTACTCTTACCCTAAAACAGTCCTTCTCAAATAGTGGGGCGCACCCCGATGCGATGCCAGGGGGGGCGCGTATGACCCCGGGGAACAGGCTTTGCTTTTGCCGTGTAAAGTGTAATTGCACATCCACGGCAGCAGGTGGTGCAGTGGCGCTCTCATTGTCAAAGTCTGTGCGGGAGTTTAAAACTTTTTAAATTGCTGTCAACAAACCCCTCGAGAGACACCATGGAGAAATATTTAACAGTAACGAAAAGAAAGGCGGAGAGCGACACAGGTAAAGAGACAAATGAAAGTCTCCCAAAAGCTAAGACGAGGAAATATGACGAAGCTTATCTAGCGCTTGGCTTCACTCTGACTACGGTGGGAGACGAGGAAAGACCGGTGTGTTTACTGTGTCTGAAAATGTTTGCAGCGGACAGCATGAAGCCAAATAAATTAAGACGTCACCTACAGACATTACATCCTCAACACATTGATAAGCCGCTTGATTTTTTTCAGCGAAAACGTGCGGAGTACGGCCAACAATCATCCCGCTTTGTGAACGCTACATCAGTAAACCAGCGAGCACTTTTAGCATCATTTAAAGTGGCGTACCAAATTGCGTAGTGCAAAAAACCCCACACAATTGTTAAATATATTGGTGCTCCTGTGTTAATGTTCCAGATCAATTTACATTTAATATTATTTATTGATTGAATTATTTTTCTCAGCATCAAATGGTTCAGTTGGTCAAAAATGTTTCTAGTTTAAATAAGGATTGACATATTTTTTATTTCAGGCACTTTGATGCACTTTAAAAAAAATTTTTTTCTGTTTTAGACTATAACAGGGTTTCTGTGTGGCATAATAAAGTTAATATTTGTTGAAAGTTGATTTATATTGCTTTTTTCTTTTGTTAATGTTAAAAAGGATACAATTTTAGGTATACTTATACAATTTTTATAGATAATGATCTTATTTATAGTCACCGCGGCGAGTGGGGGGGGGGGGTGCAAAATATTTTCTCTTTCCTAGGGGGGGCTTTGCAAAAAATAATTGAGAAGCACTGCCCTAAAAGTACACATTATCCAGCATTTCTCTTCTGGCAGAAATAGTTCTGGAAGCTTAGACAATAAATGGATTAAATGCAACACTTTTGTTCACCTGTAACTGAGATCACAAGTACTCATAGATACTTATGTGTTACGTGTTTCCATTTCCATGATAATAAAACTGTTATGTTCAGGTGAGTGCACTCCCCCTGCCTTTCTATGGGAGGTTCTCCATCTAGATCCCGGCTCCGCAGGTGATCAGCACACCTGCGTGAGTGGATGCACTTGCTGCTTCTTCCCTGCCAGCGCTTAAAAGGACCAGTTCATGAACGCTCCAGTGCTGGCTCATTGGGTATAGCTGCCTTCAGAGTGTAGTAGTTGTTTGCACGCATTATTAAGGAACTCAGCCTTAAACTCCTTTTCTCCTCCTCTCTCTCAGGTTGCTGCCATCTCCGTGGTGCGTCTCTGGGGTTGCTGTCCACTCATCTGCTCCATCACTATCATCATCACTCCCGGCTGCCTTCTCCACCCGGTCAGACACTCTTTCCAGCTCCAGTCCTCCTCAACTCCCTGCCAGCTACACCTCGTTGGTTCCTCTGTTTCCCGCTGGGTTCCTCTGCTCTGCTTTCCCATTTCCTCCCCTCCGGTGGAGCTGCCGGATCTCAGCCTCGTACCCGAGGTCTATCATGACCTTGGGGAGGTCTTTAGCAAGTCAAGAGCACTTTCTTTGCCTCCTGACCGCTCCTACGACTGTGCTATTGACCTCCTCCCGGGTGCGCAGCTGCCGTCCAGCCAGCTCTACAGCCTTTCTGAGCTGGAGAGGGAGGCGATGGAAAGTTATATCAAGGACTCTTTGAACACCGGCCTCATTTGGCCCTCTTAGGCTCCTCTTGGGGCAGGGTTCTTCTTTGTCAGGAAGAAGGACGGATCTCTGCGCCCGTGCATTGATTTTCGTGAATTAAACTCCATTACAGTTAAGGATAAATACTCTCTGCCTCTGATCAATTCCATGTTTGAGCTCCTTCCACGCGTGTGGGTGTTTACCAAACTGGATTTGTGCAATGCGTACCATCTGGTCCGTATTCGCGAGGGGGACGAGTGGAAGACGGCTTTTAAAACACACCTTTGGGTTCACCAATACCCCGGCCGTCTTCCAGCGCATGATTAACGACGTCCTCCGCGACATGGTTAACCAATTTGTTTTTGTTTACCTTGATGATATTCTAATCTTTTCCTGCATGCCAGAGGAGCACACAGTGCACGTTCAGGCCGTGTTACAGTGGCTGCTGGAAAATCAACTCTTTGTGAAGTCCAAAAAGTGTGAGTTTTGTACCCGCTTCACTTCCTTCCTGGGGTTTATAGTTGCTGAGGGGGAACTGAGGGCCGACCCGGCCAAGGTGAAAGCTGTGCTCAATTGGCCAACGCCCCAGTCCTGCAAGGAGCTTCATGCTTTTTGGGTTTTGAGAATTTTTATCGGCGATTCATTAGGAATTACAGTGGGGTGGCACAGCCTCTTACTCAGCTGACCTCAATCAAGGTGCCTTTTGCCTGGTCTGAGGCAGTCGAGCGGGCCTTCTCCGAATTGAATGACCTGTTTTCCAACACACCCATCTTGGCCCAGGTCGGCCCTCAGCTCCAGTTCACTGTAGAGGTGGATGTTTCTGATTCAGGGGTGGGCGCTGTCCTCTCGCCGCACTCGACCTCTGATCAGAAGCTTCACCCATGCGTGTATTTCTCTTGGTGGCTCACATCGGCTGAGAGGAACTACAACGTAGGGGACTGAGAGCTTCTGGCCATTAAATTGGCTCTTGATGAGTGGAGGCACTGCCTGGAGGGAGCGGTCCATCCAATCGTAGTGTGGACCGACCATAAAAATTTAGAGTATCTTCGGTCAGCCCGCAGATTAAATGCCAGGCAGGCCCGCTGGGACCGACTCTTTCTCAGATTTAACCTCGCCCTCACCAACAGGTCTGGCTCCCGCAACATCAAAGCGGACGCTCTCTCCTGCCAGTTCGCCCCTGACCAACCAGCCTTCCCTTCACTCCCCCAACCCATTGTGCCCTCCTCCTGTATTCTTGGTGCTCTTACCTGGGAGATTGAGCAGAGGGTCCAGTCTGATGAGTCCAAACCCGAGGGGGGACCTAACAATCGTCTGTTTGTCCCGGTCAGCCTCCGCAGTGACGTCATTCGGTGGGGCCACACTAGTCACTTTGCCTGCCACCCAGGAGTTTCCCATACCATCAACCTGATCCAACGGGTGTTTTGGTGGCCCACGCTGCACACGGACGTTCGGGACTATGTCAAGGCCTGCCAAGTGTGCGTCCAGAACAAGTCCGACTCTTCACAGCCTGCTGGCCTCCTGCATCCCCTGCCGGTTCCCAGTCACCCTTGGTCGCATATTGCTCTGGACTTTGTCACTGGACTTCCCCCCTCACAGGGCAATACTGTTATCCTCACCATCGTGAACCATTTCTCCAAAGCCATCCATCTGGTGCCCCTCCTCAAGTTGCCTTCCGCCTCAGAGACCGCCAACCTGCTTACCACCCACATCATCCATCTGCATGGCATCCCTTTGGAAATTGTGTCTGACCGGGGCCCACAGTTCACCTCCCAAGTGTGGAAGTCCTTTTGCCGCTCCCTGGGCACCACGGTCAGCCTCACATCTGGATACCACCCACAGAGAAACGGGCAGACTGAGTGTGATAACCAATCCCTGGAGGCCGTCCTCAGATGTGTAGCATCCTGTAACCCGTCCACTTGGACCACCCATCTGATCTGGGTGGAGTATGCTCACAACTCCGCAGTCTTCTCATCCACTGGGTTAACGCCCTTTGAGGCATCCATGGGATGACCCCCACCACCACCCCCCATTGCCCATGGCGGACAGGGAAGTTGTCATCTGTGGGGGCCCATGCTCGCCGCTGCTGCCGTCTTTGGAGGGCCACCCGGGCTGCCCTTCTTCGCTCTACTGAGTGGAACCATCAGTACGCGGACTGCAGGCAGGTCCCAGCACCCAAATATGCAGTCGGGCAGAGCATGTGGCTGTCGGCGGACCAGGTGCCTCTAAAAACAGAATCCTGGAAATTGTCACCTCGCTTCCTGGGTCCGTTTACCATCTCCAGGATTATCAATGACATAACGGTCTGCCTGGAGCTTCCGCCGGCACTCCGCATCCACCCCACATTCCACGTGTTGAAGATCAAGCCCCTCTCCCCCAATCCTCTCTGTTCACCCCCAAGCCATCTCCTCCACCTCGATTCCTCGATGGCCAGACCACCTACACCATTCAGAGGATTCTGGACGTTCGCCATTGGGGCCGGGGTTTGCAATACCTGGTCCAATGGAAGGGCTATGGGCCTGAAGAAAGGTCATGGATGCCTGGCTCCTACTTCCATGACAGGGAGATGGTCCATGCCTTTCACCGAGCCCAACAAGCCCGGTGGGCCACCAGGAGGCACCCCTTGTGGGTGGAGGGGGGGCACTGTTATGTTCAGGTGAGCGCGCTCCCCCTCCCTTTCTGTGGGAGGTTCTCCATCTAGATCCCGGCTCCGCAGGTGATCAGCACACCTGCGTGAGTGGATGCACCTGCTGCCTCTTCTCTGCCAGCACTTAAAAGGACCAGTTCGTGAACGCTCCAACGCTGGCTCGTTGGGTATAGCTGCCTTCAGAGTGTGGTAGTTGTTTGCGCGCATTATTAAGGAACTCCTTTTCCTGTTAAGGAAGCCTTAAACTCCTTTTCTCCTCCTCTCTCTCAGGTTGCTGCCATCTCCGTGGTGCATCTCTGGGGTTGCTGTGCGCTCACCTGCTCCATCACTATCATCATTACTCCTAGCTGCCATCTCCACCTGGTCAGACACTCTTCCCAGCTCCACTCCTCCTCAACTCCCTGCCAGCTACACCTCGCTGGATCCTCTGTTTCCCGCTGGGTTCCTCTGCTGGGCTCTCTGCTGGGCTCTCTGCTCATAATTCGTAAGATCAATCCCTGTAATCCTTTGTCCCTAGTCTCCCTCCTCATTGCTAACCTGCTCTCATCTCCCTCTTTTACAGGCTGTGTGTTCCTCTGGCGAGTGGCACTTTCCCTAGCTTTGAGTTTATTTTTGTTCAATAAAATTGTGTTTAAATGTTGCTCTTCTGTGTCGTGTGCATTGACTGGTGTAGTATCCTGCACGTGAGCTGATCTTTCTCTCAAAGATCAGCTTAATCTGTTGTGGGGGTTCGGTTAACCCCCACAACAGATTAAGGACACTCAGCTCTCTTCTCTTGGTTTTTTCTGCTGCACTACTGATATGTAGATGTGCTTTGGTGTAACCCCCACAAACAGACTGGTCAAACACAGCGCTCGGCTAGAGCAAATAACAGAACAGTGAAATGTGTATTAATGTCTACAGGCAGACTCGTTTCGTCTGGCTCACTTCTGTGATGTTAATGTTGCCTTTCATGCATTGTGTTCATGCGTCCTGTCCTCACTGTGACCTAGGGACTGAGATCAATATGTCTCTCAAATGCAAATGTTTTATGCCTGTTCTGTTATCTCTTTGATCATACCAACTGCTGGGGTATGCCCTTGATGTATTGTTGTAGTCGAGTATATATGCTGCAACTCTGTAACGCAAACCCTCGCATTCTCTCACTCTGATTCTGCATCTGCTGCGAGACACACACACTGTCTCCTCTTTGAGAGCTGGAGGAACGAAGCGGCAGCCTGCTCAAACCATGGGCTGTAGCCGAGTTCTGATGAAGGCGGGTGATAATAAAGCTATTTAAAAATCCAACGCTGCCTTTATTTTATCATCCTCTTCACTGGTGACCCCGGAATGCACACGTTTTGTGCAAACGCAACCTTCTGATCTGGACAGCTGCACTGGTGACCTGTTCTTCAGGATGAGATCTGCACGTCTGAGATCTGCTCATCCACGCTGGACCGGCCGCGCTCGCAGCTCCTCCACACGTGAGCGCAGGCGTCCTCCATGGCCAGCGGAGAACGCAACATGTGGACCTGAACGCACCACAGCCGAGTGGTGGCAAAGATCGTCTATTCCCTCCCACCGCTCCAACACATCTGCACGAGCCTGAGGGACAAAAGATCGTCTATTTCCTCTCACCGCTCCAACGCACCATGGCCAATCTGCAGCCATAGCTCAATCCGGATTTTATCGGCGCCGTCTGCGCCGATCCCCACCAAGATCCTGCACCCTGGTTCTCCTCTCCAGCTGGCCCACCCACGCACGAGCCCCGGCGCAAGCACCGGGGAGTTACGAGGACGGCGCATCACACATGGGACAAATAACGGCTCCAGAGACTGCCATCGTCCTCCACCGCTGCTCACAGAACCCTCAGGGCTGCTTGTTCACCTGAAGCAAGCACGCAGCTCGCCACTGGATTTTTTTTTTTAATGGTCTCAGCCACGGCACATAAGGGATTTCAGCCGTCAGCTGTTCCCGGGGGGTTTTAGGGTTGCTCCTGCACCTAAAGCCAACAAGCCGAGTCCCTCTGCTTCTTTTTTTCTTACAGCCACTACGCAGCCTCGCCGCTCCTGTTTTCTTCATGGCCACGAGAGGAGCCAGAGACTAATTTTTCTTCTTGTGGACCTCTGCACGTTCAATGGGACAGCCCTTCGACATCGCAGACCCACAAGCAATTTTTGCGCGGCTCGGACGAGTTCACCGTCCCCCTGCCGGCACTTACCCCCCTCCTCCCTCCCCCTCCGCCTGCAGTGAGCTTCTCCCACAGCTCACTCCCATAGAGGGATTATCGAGGTCTCGGCCCCCTGCCATGCCCTCTGGGGGGGAGCGTGTGTGGCGGTTCGGTTAACCCCCACAACAGATTAAGGACACTCAGCTCTCTTCTCTTGGTTTTTTCTGCTGCACTACTGATATGTAGATGTGCTTTGGTGTAACCCCCACAAACAGACTGGTCAAACACAGCGCTCGGCTAGAGCAAATAACAGAACAGTGAAATGTGTATTAATGTCTACAGGCAGACTCGTTTCGTCTGGCTCACTTCTGTGATGTTAATGTTGTCTTTCATGCATTGTGTTCATGCGTCCTGTCCTCACTGTGACCTAGGGACTGAGATCAAGATGTCTCTCAAATGCAAATGTCTTATGCCTGTTCTGTTATCTCTTTGATCATACCAACTGCTGGGGTATGCCCTTGATGTATTGTTGTAGTCGAGTATATATGCTGCAACTCTGTAACGCAAACCCTTGCATTCTCTCACTCTGATTCTGCATCTGCTGCGAGACACACACACTGTCTCCTCTTTGAGAGCTGGAGGAACGAAGCGGCAGCCTGCTCAAACCATGGGCTGTAGCCGAGTTCTGATGAAGGCGGGTGATAATAAAGCTATTTAAAAATCCAACGCTGCCTTTATTTTATCATCCTCTTCATTCGTCCCCTTCCTGATTTCTCATTTTTTTTGTATGTTTGTCACACTTAACCCTTTGAGTGTGAGAATTTTGCATGCCCCTAGTGGCAGAGCGTGGCACTGCGCCTGTCTTCTCACTCTGACTTTGTCAAAAGTAAGTG
Source organism: Pholidichthys leucotaenia (assembly GCA_020510985.1). Taxonomy (NCBI): domain Eukaryota; kingdom Metazoa; phylum Chordata; class Actinopteri; order Cichliformes; family Pholidichthyidae; genus Pholidichthys; species Pholidichthys leucotaenia. The sequence goes on from CM035838.1 coordinate 439,687,235, forward strand.
AGAAATTTCTGGGTTTTTTTTAAATGTACTGATTTCTTGTCACTCTGACATGATCACCTGCATTGGAGATTTGTACTGAATTGTACTGATTTGCCAGTTTCAAAAGGTGGCAGACAGCTGTTGGAGGACTCAGTGGATGACACATAATACACCAAAGAAGAACTCCTCATTTCCTTTTCCTGTTTTTAGCATTTAGCCCAGAAAGCTAATATGGCCACAAATGGACACCGTCACTTTTTTGGCTTTGTATGCAGAAAATAGCCACAGGATACAAGCGAAATTTATGTGGGATAATCATAAGACTTTGTAGATGTGGGACAGACATTAAATGACCGACAGAATGCAATTTTTTTTTTTTTTTTTTGTACTTATTTTGTACCCGTACGTAGATTTGTTTTGCAGTCTGGTGACAAGCCACCAGCTGCCGGTCGCTGTGTGCGCAAGCGCCCCGTAACCCTGGCCTGCATGTTTTTGGCATGTGGGAGGAAACCGGAGAAATCCCGGAGTAAACCCACGCAACATGGGGAGAACATGCAAACTCCACACAGATCACTGTTGGCCGGGGGCAGGGATTGAACCCATGATCTCATGATCCCCACGATCCCCCGGCTGAGGGTAAACTGTGCTGCCGCAGTGCTAACCACTGCGCCACCATGCAGCCCAAATATGGACCATGATGGGTGAAAACGCAGCGACCATGCCAGCCAGCCAGCCAGCCAGCTCCCCTTTGTCAACAGTAAGTGACTTATTTCTGTTTTTTTTTAATGTATTGATTTCTTGTTCATATACTCTGAAGATAAGATGATGAGGTACCTCTGTACAAAAAACAGTGTCAAAAGACTGAGCCATTCTTTGTTTAAATACGTCCAAAGTCCAGTTTTGACTGAGTTATGGAAATTAAAGAGGTGCCATGACATTATGCAAATTAGATGCTGTGGGTGACCCCCACAGCCTTCGGGTCAAGCAGAGCGCTCAGCTGGAGCAATTAGCAGAACAGTGAGATGTATGGACTAATATCAATAGGCAGCCTCTCCTTCCTGCCAGTAATCCTGCTATTGATATATGTGACTCTCATGTAAATGTCCCATGCATTCCTGCTGTACTGTGATGCTAATGTGCCATGCATGCATTGTCTAGCTGGGAATATAAGTGAACTGAATATCGCTTGCTCTCCCTCTTACTGCTGCTTTTGATCACTCGCATTGCCTGTTTGCTGACTAGAGACTGAGGGCTCGCTCCAGCGCGCCTACACAGTGCTGGAGTGAGTCCTATGATGGAGGATGAATAAAACACCCTTTTAAACTTCAGTTCGCCGTGTCCTGCCTGCACTTATTCCGTGCCTCCACACTAGGGTATACTTATTTTCATCCGCCACAATGCGTAAATTTATTCCTATCTGAAACTTTGGATCATATTTACTTCTTTCTGATAGACAGTAAGCCATTATCTCTTACCACTTTCAAGGTATAGCCTTGGAAGTCTGAACTATTTTATTGACAAAAAATATTTACCACTCTTGACCACTAGGGGTTATGTCGCAATTCGATGACAGACACACTCAAAAGGTTAAATATTTCAGATCATCAAAAAATTAAATATTAGACAAAGATAACACAAATAAACACAAAATGCAGTTTTTAAATGAAGGTGCTTATTATTAAGGGGGAAAAAAGTCCAAACCTACATGGTCCTGTGTGAAAAAGTGAACCCCCCCATTAAAACATGGCCTATCACGTCTTTGGAAACCTGAGTTCAATTTCTCTACCCACACCCAGGCCTGATTACTGCCACACCTGTTCTTAATCAAGAAATCACTTAAATAGGACCTGCCTGACAAAGTGAAGTAGACCAATAGATCCTCAAAAGCTAGACATCATGCTGTGATCCAAAGAAATTAAGGAACAAATGAGAAACAAAGTAATTGAGATCTATCAGTTGAAAAAGGTTATAAAGCCATTTCTAAAGCTTTGGGACTCCAGCAAACCACAGTGAGAGCCATTATCCACAAATGGTGAAAATATGAAACAGTGGTGAACCTTCCCAGGAGTGGCCGGCCGACCAAAATTACCCCAAGAGCGCAGCAACGACTCATCCATGAGGTCACAAAAGACCCCACAACAACATCCAAAGAACTGCAGACCTCACTTGCCTCAGTTAAGGTCAGTGTTCATGACTCCACCATAAGAAAGAGATTGGGCAAAAATGGCCTGCATGGCAGAGTTCCAAGATAAAAATCACTTCTGAGCAAAAAGAACATAAAGGCTCATCTCAGTTTTGCCAGAACACATCTTGGTGATCCCCAAGACTTTTGGGAAAATACTCTGTGGAATGACGAGACAAAAGTTGAACTTTCTGGAAGATGTGTGTCCCATTACATCTGGCATAAAAGTAACACAGCATTTCAGAAAAGGAATATCATACCAACAGTAAAATATGGTGGTGGTAGTGTGATGGTTTGGGGCTGTTTTGCTGCTTCAGGATCTGGAAGACTTGCTGTGGTAAATGAAACCATGAATTCTGCTGTCTACCAAAGAATCCTGAAGGAGAATGTCCGGCTATCTGTTCGTGACCTCAAGCTGAAGCACACTTGGGTTCTGCAGCAGGGCAATGATCCAAAACACACCAGCAAGTCCACCTCTGAATGGCTTTAGAAAATCAAAATGAAGACTTTGGAGGTAAGAAGTTGTTAAGAAGCCCTTATACAAAGCTATAGAGTGATGATAATCAAGTCAGTGGCAGTAAATGAAGACTTTGGAGTGGCCTGGTCAAAGTCCTGATCTGAATCCGTTTGAGATGCTGTGGCATGGCCTTAAAAATGTGGTTCATGCTCGAAAACCCTCCAATGTGGCTGAATTACAACAATTCTGCAAAGATGAGTGGGCCAAAATTCCTCCACTGTGCTGGAAAAGACTCATTGCCAGTTACCACAAACGCTTGATTGCAGTTGTTGCTGCTAATGGTGGCCCAACCAGTTATTAGGTTTAGGGGGCAATCACTTTTTCACACAGGGCCATGTAGGTTTGGATTTTTTTTCCCTTAATAATAAACACCTTCATTTAAAAACTTCATTGTGTGTTTACTTGTGTTATCTTTGTCTAATATTTAAATGTGTTTGATGATCTGAAATATTTAAGTGTGACAAACATACAAAAAAATGAGAAATCAGGAAGGGGGCAAACACTTTTTCACACCACTGTATATAAAAGTTTCTTCAGATTATTTCAGATAGATGCTGCATTCCATTTAGCATCAAATTGTTTCATGGTTGGGCACAGTTATGACTTTGGGCATTATAGTGTTGTGATGATTGTGAATATTGTGTGATCCCTCTAAAGTTGGAACACTCTCCAGTCCCACTTCTTAAAGAGGGGAACCATCACCCCAGTTTACCATGCCAAAGGTCCCATCCTGACCTCCACACAATGTTGCAGAGGTGCAGTAACCAGCTGTGATAACGTTACAACATCCAAAAATAGATAGATGTACTTTATTAATCCCAAACTGGGAAATTACAATGTAAAAGCAGCAAGACAGTAAGATGACCCAAACCAACAGAAATACACACAGCATAAAAGAAAAAGGAGTTACCAAGGGAAGTCAAAAAAATGCTTAGATAACTTTATATACTACATAGGCTATTACTAGGTTAAATAGATGATGATCCTTATGAGTCTATGGATAATACTGACTGTACAAAGGAGGGTTATAAGGTGCAGGGTGAAATGTGAGGTACCAATTAGACTGTAAGGTGCAGTCTGGCAGCATAGTTATGACCAAAATTCTACATTATAGAGTGAGTTATTGTACAGTGAAATGGCATGTGGCAGGAAAAATTTCCTGTACCTGGCCATTCAGCAGCGACGCTGTAGCAGTCTGCTGGAGAAAGTGCTCCGCTGTCTGTCCAGTGTGTGGTGGAGGGACTGATCAGGATTGTCTACGATGGATTGCAGTTTGTTCAGTGTTTTCTCCACCACAGAATGAAAGGTCTCTGGCCTGAGTCCAATCACAGAGCCAGCCTTCTTGATAATCTTGTCAAGTCTGTTGGTGTTGCTGGCTCTGATACTGCAACCCCAGCAAACACCAGCAAAGAAGATGGCGCTGGCAACGATGGTCTGCTAGAAAAGCTCCAGCATCTCGATGCACACATTGAAGGATTTCAGCTTCCTCAGAAAGCAGAGTCTGCTCATTCCCTTCTTTTACACAGCATCGAAGTTAGATTTCCAGTCTAGTCCATTGCTGATCACCACACCCAGGTATTTGTAATCCTTCACTACCCCAACATCCCCCCCCCAATCCGCAATGGCTGTGAATGTCATGGACAACGAGAGCGTGCCCCTCCCATCCTGCTTCACATTCACCTACTCATCACTGCACCTGAGGCAGAAGATACACCTGCGCCCGCTCATCAGCCAGCATACTTAAGGAGGTTCTCTCCGCGCAGTCAACGCTGGCTCGTCTGGGTATATACTGCCCAAATATCAGCAAGCAAGTATAACGTTACAGGTTTCGACACACCCTCTAACCTTGTTTCTCCTCTTCCCTCAGGTTGCTGCCACCGTGCAGGTGTGTCTCTAGGACTGCATGCGCTCTCCTGCCACATCTCACCATCCCTCAGCTTCCTGTCATGGTTGGCCCTCACGGGCAGAAGCACAGACTCACTCGCAGGGTGAAGTTGAAGCATAATTTAATGAAGAAAACTGTAGCATGGCAGAGACAATGATACTCACGACCGGAGGTAAAGACAGGGAAATAATAACGATGATGACAATGAATAACGATGAAGTAATGATGGATAACGATGAGGACCCAACCAAGGAATGAGGGAATCAAACCCAATAAATAGGATTTAACATAATCAGACTAATGAGCGACAGCCCTGACCAATAAAGACTGACATAGGGAATAGCTGTGCTCAAACGGAAGTAAACAAACACTGTCAAAATAAAAGTCCAACCAGAAACAAATAGGAAAAAAACAAACATACAAATGTAGCTTGATGGATGATCATAATAATACTGATGACAATAACGATAATAATAATGATAATGACAATAAGACCAAGATGGAAATAAGCCCCAAAGAAGCTAATAATGAAGACCAAATAATAAATTAAGACAACAAAGTGTGGCCTGGTCAGACCCAGTCCAAACCAACACAGTCAACGCTGGCTCGTCTGGGTATATACTGCCCAAATATCAGCAAGCAAGTATAACGTTACAGGTTTTGACACGCCGTCTAACCTTGTTTCTCCTCTTCTCTCAGGTTGCTGCCACCGTGCAGGTGTGTCTTTAGGACTCCATGCACTCTCCTGCCACATCTCACCATCCCTCAGCTTCCTATTCCACCCGGTCAAGCACCATCAGCTCATCTCCCCCACACCCCACTGGTTCGTCTATTCCTCGCTGGGTCCCTGCCGGTTCTCCCTGGATTTCCCAAGTAAGTGGCATTTTGGCTCACCATGTCCCCTTACTTTATTCCTCTGCTCACGGCTCTCGTCTTCTCTCCACAGGGCTAGTCCTCTGGTGAGTGACTGTTTCTACAGCTGTGCGCTTGTGTTTTTGCTATTTAATAAACTTTCATACGTGCCCCTCTGTGTGGTTCCTTCCTGTGCTTTGGCATTGTGCACGTGAGCTGTCAAGCTTAATTAATCATGATAGAACGAGCCAGCCAGGATGGTAACTCAGCCGGTGCCTCACCACAGGAGCTGTCTGCTCTGGATTGCCTAGCGGTGACCGAGCACCAGCTCGCTGTGCTGAGGCAGCAGGTGTCGAATATGATGAAGCTTTGGTCTACAGTGCGTCCTCCGGCCTCTCCCCCTCAGCCTGCTCCGTGCACTACGGTGCACCACACTACCTCCGTTCCCACGCCTTCCCCATATGTGGGAGAGGTGGGGAAATGTAAAGGTTTTCTTCTTCAAGTCCAAATGTACTTGGAGCAGGTCGGGGAGGAGTACCCTGGGGACGTAGCCAAAATTCAGTTCTTTACTCTGTTGTTCAAGGACCAAGCCCTTGAGTGGGCACGGTCCACTTTAGATAACCCAGAGGGGCATCGGTACACGTTTGATCAATGGTGTGGCCGCATTCTCTAGCGCGTTCGGCTGTACCAAGAGTCAGGGCAACGTCATGAGCTGCCTGATGACGCTCCGCCAGGGCACTTGGTCAGCAGCCGAGTACTCGGTGGAGTTCCGGGTTGTAGCGGCTGATTCAGGGTGGAATGAAATTGCCCTGCACAGTGCATTCCTCCATGGGTTAAATGCTCAACTTCGTGATGATCTAGTGGTTCATCCTGTCCCGGAGACTCTCAACGGTCTCATAGATCAGGCAGTTGGTTTGGACAACCGGTACCGTGAGCGCGCGAAGGAGCGCGAGTCCTCGCCCGCGTGCCGAGCGTATGTCCGCCGTGGTTACTGACACTGGCGGCTCCGGCTCTTTGCCCAAACCAATGGAGCTCTCTCGGCACTTGACCAACGATGAGCGCTGGGGAAGGCGAAAGGTTGGCGCGTGCGCGTACTGTGGTTTAATGAAACACAGTCTGGATGAATGGCGCCAGCGGCTAAAAGACGCAGCCTGTCAGTAACCATGGGGGGTCTGGCGGGCGGGACTAAATCTACTCCCCCGGTAATTTTTCAATTTCAGCCCTTGCGCAATTGCCGGGGGTCGAGAGGAGGACTATGGCGCTGGTTGATTCAGGGTCGGAGGGTAATTTTGTTTCTGCTGAGTTCGTTAAGCAGGTGGGGATTCCCACATGTAAACTGCCCCGTGGATCACAACCATGTCTGGCCGGGAGGTCGCGGTGGTCACTCGTAGCATGGTGCCGAGTTCCATCCTCCTTTCTGGGAACCACCGGGAGGAACTCTCATTCCTGGTTCTCCCTGTTTCATCTTCCCCAGTGGTTCTTGGTTACCCGTGGCTCCGGAGGCATAACCCAATGATTAATTGGGATAAAAATACCATCTCCTCCTGGAGCCTGTTCTGTTTGGCTCATTGTATGCATTCAGCAGAATGTTCCCCGTCTCTGTCCGTTTCCCTCTCCCTGGTCAAGCCGCCAGACCTCAGCCTCGTTCTCCGGGCTTATCATGATTTGGGAGAGGTCTTTAGCAAATCATGAGCATTGTTGCTGCCACCTCATTGCTCTTATGATTGTGCTATAGACCTCATCCCTGGGGCCAGGCTGCCGTCCAGCCGGTTGTATAGTATTTCTGGCCCGGAGAGGGAGGCGATGGAGAAATATATAAAGGAATTGCTAAACGCTGGCCTTATTCGGCCATCTTCGGCTCCACTAGGCCCCGGATTCTTTGTCGGGAAGAAGGATGGCTCGTTGCGCCCATGCATCGACTACCGGGATCTCAATGCAATTACCATCGAAGATAAGTACCCTCTGCCTTTGATTAATTCAGCGTTCGAGCTCCTTCAGCGCTCACGGGTTTTCACCAAGTTAGACTTTAGGAATGCATACCATCTGGTCCACATTCACAAGGGCGATGAGTGGAAAACGGCTTTCAAAACACACCAGGGGCAATTCGAATATTTAGTGATGCCTTTTGGGCTCACTAATGCCCCCGCTGTGTTCCAGTGGTTAATAAATGACGTCCTTGGTGAAATGCTTTACCAATTCATGTTTATCTACTTGGATGATATTCTTATTTTCTCCCGCTCGCCAGAGGAACATGAAGCCCATGTCAGGGCCATTTTACAATGGCTCTTGGAGAACCAGCTCTACGTCAAGGCCGAGAAGTGTGAGTTGTCCACAACATCTACCACCTTCTTGGGCTACATAGTGGCTGAAGGGAGACTGATTGCTGACCTGGCCAAGGTGAGGGTGGTGCTGGATTGGCCAACTCCCCACTTCCGTAAGGAGCTTCAACGCTTCCTCGGGTTCACAAATTTTTATCGCAGTTCATTAGGAACTAAAGTGGGGTGGCACTGCCCTTGACGCAGCTGACCTCTGTTGAGGTCCCCTTTTGCTGGACCGAGGCAGCTGAACGGGCGTTTGTTAAATTAAAGCGCCAGTTCACGGAAACACCCACCTTGACCCAGGTCGACACGCAGCTCCAGTTTGTCCTTGAGGTGGATGCATCTGATTCGGGGGTTGGCGCTGTGCTGTCGCAGAGCACGCCTCCCGAGCAGAAGCTCCACCCATGCACATATTTCTCTTGTCGGCTTACGCCAGCTGAGAGGAATTATGACATAGGGGACAGAGAGCTGCTTGCCATTAAGTTGGCATTGGAGGAGTGGAGGCAATGGTTAGAGGGGGCCATTCACTCCATCGTCGTGTGGACCAACCACAAGAACCTTGAGTACTTGCGATCAGCCCACCGACTGAATGCCAGGTAGGCTCGCTGGGCACTATTTTTCCAGCGATTTAATTTTACCATCACTTACTGGCCTGGCACCCAAACACCAAACCGGATGCTCTATCGTGCCAGTTTGATTCCAAGGAGGTAGCCCCCCTTCTCCCCCAAACCATCATACCGCCTTCATGCGTCCTTGGAAGCGCGAAGCTCCTCAAGTCCTGCGCAGACCAACTGTGTGGGATTGTGGAGCACATCTTCAACCTGAGCCTGAAGCTGGGGAGGGTACCACAGTTGTGGAAAACATCTTGTGTGGTACCCATACCAAAGACTTCCCACCCCAGAGACCTGAACAGCTACAGGCCAGTGGCCCTGACGTCTCACCTGATGAAGATCCTGGAGAGACTGGTCCTTGCTCACCTCTGCCCCCTGGTGGGACCAGCGATGGACCCAGTCCAGTTCGCCTACCAGCATGGCATCAGGGTTGAGGATGCAGTGATCTTCCTTCTTCACTGTTCCCTGTCCCACCTGGAGAAGCCTGGGAACGTGGTGAGGATCATTTCCTTTGACTTCTCCAGTGTTTTCAACACCATCCAACCAATGATCCTGAGGGACAAGCTGCTGTGCGCAGGGGTGGACCAGCACCTGTCATCGTGGATCCTGGACTACCTCACAAACCGGCCACAGTTTGTGAGAACCCGGGATTGTGTGTCCGACAACATCATCGGCAGCATGGAGGCCCCCCAGGGAACAGTTTTGGCTCCCTTCCTGTTCACCCTTTATACTGCGGACTTCTCACACAGCACAACACACTGCCATCTGCAGAAGTTCTCTGACGACTCTGTGATTGTCGGCCTCATCTCCAAAGGAAGATGAAGCTGAGTACAGTGGACTTATCCAGGACTTCGTGGACTGGTGCCATTGGAACTGCCTCCAGATCAATGCGAGGGAAACTAAGGAGCTAGTGGTGGACTGCCGCAGGCAAGGACAACCCCTCACAGCACCAGTAAACATCCAGGGAACAGACATCGAGATGGTGACATCCTACAAGTACCTGGGTGTTCATTTGAATAATAAACTAGACTGGTCACACAATACCGACACACTCTACAAGAAGGGACAGTGCAGGCTGTTCCTACTGAGGAGGCTCAGGTCTTTTGGTGTACAACGGGTGCTCCTGAAGAAATTCTACAATTCAGTGGTGGCATCAGCCATCACTTTTGGAGTGGTCTGCTGGGGCAGTGGCATCACTGCAGCCGATAGGAAGAGACTGAACAAACTGATCAAGAAAGCTAGCTCTGTCCTGGGGCAGCGCCTTGACCCAGTGGAGGAGATGGGAGAGAGAAGGATGGTGGCTAAACTGTCATCTCTGCTGGAGTCTGAGTCCAGCCCTATGCAGGACATACTGAATGCACTGAGGAGCTCATTTAGCAATAGGTTACATCATCCTAGGTGCGCGACTGAGAGGTTTCGCAGGTCCTTCCTACCTACAGCTGTCAGACTTTATAACCTAAGCAGGGCTGCGCACAGAGATAGCAAAAAATCATGACGACCTAATAGTATTGAATGCAAAAGACGGAACAGACTTACACAAAATGGTCCCCTCCAGTATACAACTAGACAATATCATTCGCTATGGAGAGTGACAATATGTATGGGTACATATTCATACTGTGAGGGGTAACTAAATAGACAGTTATGCTGTTTATTCCATCTAGCTACAATGATCCATACTGTGTATATATATTTATGTGTACATATGTATTTTCACTGCTCTTATTTTCTTATCTTCTAAATTATTGCTCTGAGTGTTGCTATCCCTGTGCTGTTGCAATCCTGGAATTTCCCCATTGTGGGACTAATAAAGGCTTATCTTATTCTTATTCTTATATTGAGCGGAGGGTCCACCAGGCCCAGTCCCAGGAGCTTGTGCCAGTAGGGTGCCCCCGGAACTGGCTGTACATCCCATCCCCCTCCACAACGATGTCATCCAGTGGGGTCACACCAGTCGCTTCGCGTGCCATCCTGGAATCGCTCATACTGTGGACTTTGTCCAGCGAGCGTTCTGGTGGCCCACGCTGCGGTGGGACGTACAAAAGTATGTGAAGGCCTGTCAGACCTGTGTCCAGGGGAAATCGGACTCCTCCCCCCTGTCTGGTCTCCTCCACCCCCTCCCCATCCCTGGTCGTCTGTGGTTTCACATCACTGTGGATTTCATCACGGGACTCCCCCCTCCCATGGCAAGACAGTGATTCTTACCATCGTGGATCGCTTCTCCAAGGCGGTGCATCTGGTTGCCCTCCCGAAGCTCCCCTCGGCCTTGGAGACGGCGGCCCTCCTCACCGACCATGTGAGCCGGGTCCACGGCATCCCTTTGGACATTGTGTCTGACCAGGGTCCACAATTCACATCCCAGTTCTGGAGGGCCTTTTGCTGGACCCTGGGAACTACAGTGAGTCTCTCTTCTGGAAACCATCTGCAGAGCAACGGGCAGGCGGAGCGCACCAATCAGTCCTTGGAGGCCACCTTGCGGCACATAGCAGCTGACAACCCGTCATCCTGGAGCACACATCTGACCTGGGTGGAGTACTCCATGAACTCTGCGGTCTCCTCTGCAACTGGACTCACCCCATTCGAGGCGTCGTTGGGGTACATGCCGCCTCTTCTACCCATGGCTGAGAGGGAGGTCTCAGTTCCATCCATAGGGGCCAATGCTTGTTGCTGCCGACGTGTCTGGAGGTCTACTCAGGCCGCCCTGGCCCACACCAAACAATGAACCCAGGCTGCTGCTGATAGGAAACGGTTCCGGTTCCTAAGTATGTCGTTGGGCAGCAGGTCTGGCTGGCGGCAAGTCAGATCCCTCTGAAAGAGAAGTCGAAGAAGCTGTCCCCCCTCTTCCTTGGGCCATACACCATCTCCCGGGTGATAAAAGATGCGTCGGTCCAGCTGAAGCTGCCTTCGACCCTATGGGTGAACCCTACGTTCCACGTTGCCCACATCAAGCCCCTCTCGGCCAGTCTTCTCTGCCCCCCCCCCCTGAAGCCGCCTCCTCCTCCTTGGATCATCGACGGCCACCCCGCCTACACTGTGCGTCGTGTATTGGATGTTCGCCGTAGGGGCCGGGGCCTGCAGTATTTGGTGGACTGGGAGGGCTACAGCCTGGAGGAATGGTCCTGGGTCCCCTCATCACGAGTGCTGGACAAGGAATGCTCCGGGCCTATCACCGTGCTCACCCTGAGAAGCCATCCGGACTGCCGGGAGGCGCTCCTAGAAGTGTGTGTGGGGGGGCTATAATGGGCAGTGAGAGCGTGCCCCTCCCATCCTGCCTCACATTCACCATCTCATCACTGCACCCGAGGCAGAAGACACACCTGCGCCCGCTCATCAGCCAGCGTACTTAAGGAGGTTCTCGCCACGCAGTCAACGCTGGCTCATCTGGGTATACTGCCCAAATATCGGCAAGCAAGTATAACGTTACAGGTTTCGACACGCCGTCTAACCTTGTTTCTCCTCTTCCCTCAGGTTGCTGCCACCGTGCAGGTGTGTCTCTAGGACTGCACACGCTCTCCTGCCACATCTCACCAGCCCTCAGCTTCCTACTCCACCTGGTCAGGGACCATCACCTCATCTCCCCCACACCCTACTAGTTCGTCTATTCCTCACTGGGTCCCTGCCGGTTCTCCCTGGATTTCCCAAGTAGTGGCATTTTGGCTCGCCCATTTCCCCTTACTTCATTCCTCTGCTCACGGCTTTCGTCTTCTCTCCACAGGGCTAGTCCTCTGGCGAGTGACTGTTTCTGCAGCTGTGCGCTTGTGTTTTTGCTATTTAATAAACTTTCAAACATGCCCCTCTGTGTGGTTCCTTCCTGTGCTTTGGCATCGTGCACATGAGCTATCAAGCTTAATTAATCATGACAGTGAAGGTGTCCTCTTCTTCCTGAAGTCATCTCTCTGGTCTTGCTGAGGTTCAGCCTCTGGTGATTCTGCTCGATCCAGTCCACAAATCTGTCTACCAGTGCCCTGTACTCGCCCTCCTCTCCCCGTCTTATACATCCAACAACAGCCGAGTCATCAGAGAATTTCTGCAGGTGGCATGACTTGGAGTTGCACTGAAAGTCAGTGGTGTATAAGGTGAAGAGAAAAGGAGAAAGCACAGTCCCCTGTGAAGGTCCTGTATCACTAACCATCACATCAGACAAGACACTGCCCAGCCGGACAAACTGTGGCCTGCCTGTCAGGTAGTCAGTAATCCAGGAAATCAGAGCTGTCGACCCCATCCCCCATAGCTTCTCACCCAGCAGTAGTGGCTGGATGTGTTAAATGCACTGGAGAAATCAAAGAACGGGATTCTCACAGTGTCTCCTCCTCCATCCAGGTGCAAGTGAGCTTGTTGCAGCAGGTAGATGACAACGTCTTCAACTCCTAAATGGGACTGACATGCAAACTGCAGAGGGTCCAGTCACGTCTTCACCTGTGGCCTCAGGTGGGCTAAGACCAGTCTCTCAATGATCTTCATCACATGAGATGTGAGGGCAACTGGTTGATAGTCATTCAGATCAGATGGAGATGACTTCTTGGGGACAGGAACCAGGCAGGATGTTTTCCACAGCACCGGTACTCTCTCCAGGCTCAGGTTCAGGTTGTATAGGTGTTTCAGTACCGGAGCTAGCTGGTTAGCACAGGTCCTCAGAATTCAGGTGGCGATGACATCGGGACTCTTGCCCAAAGCCTTAAGGTACTCAGGGCAAATCTCATCCAACTCCGGGGCCCCACTGAAGAATTTTTTGACAACTTCAGCAACCTCAGCGTAATGATGTTAAAACCGAGGCCTCATGAAACAATGAGCAAGTATGAAACAATTGTTTCATGAGCGGCACAATGTTATGAAACATCTAATAAAGACTGCTTTCTGTTGACTGACTGTCAGAACTGCATCTGAGTTTATTGAAAAAGGGCAATACTCTATATCACAGGTTGCATTACGTTTTTTATGTCATTTTCTCAGACAGGCTTGTAAAAATTCTCAGTTATCTATCATTTTAATTGACTTTAATTAGATCAACCTTCAAATAATCTGCCAAATGATAGACAGCTTTCAGAATTTGTAGTCATTGCTGGAAAAATTCTGTGGAAGGACAATTTTCAGTGAACGAAACCTCTGTGAGAGAGAGAGAGAAAGAGAGCGAGAGAGAGCGAGAGACCATATGCAGGGCTTGACATTAACACCGGCCAGCAACTGGTGAATTTCAGCAGTGGTCGGTAAGACAGCTACACTCTATAGCCACTTTGGCCATGTGCAGCCATGAAGGGGTGTTCCAATCCATAGGGATAGTGATGTTACGCTCGACACCGCCCACTCAACACTGATTTGCACAATATAAAGTGGAAGTGTCACGAACAGTTTTTTAATATTTAATAGAAAAAAATACAACATACAAACTCTCGATGAGGATAAAGGTTACAAAAGAGTTACAAAATCAGAACTTTAACAAAAAATATACAATCAGTCAAACTTCACATTCCAGTTAACAAGGAAAAAAGGGGTATATTAAAAGAGAGAGAAAGAGAGAGTAAAGAGCATAACAATTCTCTGATAAAGTCTTTTATTATTATAGTAATAAGAGCTGTCCATTGTCTCTTGCAATTTTTTTTGCATCATGAGGAGTGCATCGAGTGCTGTTTCAGCACGCCCACAGTCACGTGACCGTAGCAAGCGAGGCCTCGTTATGTCGGTCACATCACGTGACTTAAGGGCTCATGGGAATGTATGCAACGCCCAACCCTCTCAAATTTCTCGCCAAGTCTCAAATCATGTGATGTCACGAGTCCTCGTTTGCTTCGGTCACGTGACTGTGGCCATGTTGACACAGTGCTCGACACTCTGCTCGCAACACTTCTGTGTTATATTGCTCGAATCAGTGTCGAGTGGGCGGTGTCTACCATAACATCACTACCTCAGTGCCAGGGATAGGCGCTCTCAGACAGGGGCCTCAGCCAAACATTCCCAATGCACCCTCACTCAGAGGTTGCTCTAGACTTCTTTGTTAGCTTTCATTTTGACAGAGTTGTAAAATTCTGTCAAAATGTATTATTGCCTGTCATCCAACCATCCATCTTCTTCCGCGTAATCCTTTTTGGGTTGTGGGGGGAGGGGCGGGGGGAGGGCTGGAGCCTATCCCAACATCTTTGGGTGAGAGGCAGGGTACACCCTGGACAGATGGCCAGTCCATCGTAGGGCCATTACTACCTGTCATTTAAATTTATTTTATTTAGCTCACTCTTAGTGTAATCTGTCAAAATGACAGATGGCTTTCAGATTTATCTGTAACTGCTAACAAAAAAAAAATCTGTCAGTTTAGGATAATTTTCAGTTAACACAACCTCTGCCCTAAATTTACATCTAGGTCTGCTGGGCAGACCCAGACATCAGATGGCATTTGTCCCTGCTATCTGATCCAACTCACCACCAGGTGGGGATCAGTTGACATCATTGCACCTTTGCATTGCATCTTTGCCCAAATGTCCAAGGCGTATGGTCACAGGTCTGGTGACATGATAAAACAAGAGCACTCTGAGGCAAGTGCAATACCTCCCACCTCCATTTTTTTTTTGAAGATCCCAACTGAAGGAGAGCAGTTTTCAAATTTTCCATATAATTTTTGGGGTGGAATTAATTATGATTAGCCTATCATCCATGAATAATACAATAAAAATAAGTTGTATACAACCCATAGTTGTAGGACATGATCCCAAGGTAAACCTGTGTAGCAAGTTTGGTGACCCAAGCGAGCTTTAATCATTTTATAGTAAGAGGGCATAAGCAGTGTTAACCTTGACATTTGTCCTTTTGACCCCAAACCCATAGTAAGAGGTCATGGTCTCAGGGTGAACCTGTGTACCAAGTTTGCAATGCTAGCGTCCTTTGTTGTTGAGATATAGCTTACATGCCATTTTGACCTTGACCTTTGGTCTTCAAAAAATCACAGTCACACTTCAGGATCACATGATAAATCTCTGTACAAAGTTTGGTGTCCCAAGCATTACTCATTGTGTAATGGGGCATTGGAAATGCTAACCTTGACCTTTGACCTTTTGACCCCAAATCTATAGCCAGGTCAGGGTGTAAATCATCCAAGATTTGTTTTATATGGATTTGAAAAGCCATTTCTTTAAGTAATTATTTTGTTTACAAAACTATAACTGACCTCAAGAAAAACTGACCTCTGACCTTGACCTCAAGGTCATCTGATCAAAGTCAAATTGCAATATGCGCATCATCAGTGTATTGAGGTTTTGCCGTCGCGTGACCTCCAGCTGTGAAAAATTCCATGTTACTATGGCGCGCCATACACACCAGTGCATTACTAAAATGAGATTTTAGCACTATCCAGTCAGCAGAGCTTCTTAAGATTGGGTTGTGTGACTTTGTTTGAGCACATGACAGCTGCACAAGCGTTGGTATGTTGAGAAATTATCCGTGAACAGTCTGAAACCTGATTCTTATCTCATGGTAGATCATTTGTTTACATCGTGTCAAGATGCTAACGGCATCCCAGAACTGCTCTATGGTGATATTGACAACTACCTAATTAAGTCAAAAATCACTTTACGCAGCAGAAACTCTAGAAGTATTCAAAAGTCTAAATGCCGTACCAGTACTTTGCTTGCTTTGCTGTAGATTTAAGGCAATATTGAGATAAGTCTCTGGTGCTCATTACAGACAAGGTAAGCTCTGTCTACATATCCAACTATTTTATACAGTATATATTAACTTTCATTAAAAATCTTAGTGATGTTAGGAAAAGTGGGTAGTAAATACTCAAGTGCACATTTACTCATAACTTTAATACAAAATTATAATTTACTGAGTAGTCTTATTGTAAGATAGTTTTGACTCTTACTCGAATACATCTTTCAAGAAAAACTTCCTTTTACATTTGGTTGTGCTTTTTCACTTTCTTTGGATTTCACTGATTTGAAAATGGATTAAAAATTGGCCTGTGCTACCACTTTTAAATAAAAAAAATCAAAAATTGTCACGGTCTGTGGGAACTTGGACCCAAATGCAATATTCAAGTTGGCAGTAGATTTATATTGGGCTGGCCGAATGGGCACAGCTCGAGGAAAAAACACAAAAATAAACAGCTCGGAAGCTGTAACAAAAACTCACTCAACTAGACAGGACCACAGGACCGGATCATAAGGCAGAACAGAAGTGTGTTGTTCACACAGAGTATGACGAGAACAACCATGGGGAACACAGATTTGGGGTTCAAATAAATAGACACAGGAGTAATCAGATACAATACAGAACAGGTGGGCATCATCAGTGGCAAATGGAGACAGCAGAGCATGGTCAGAGACAAAGAAGCAGGATGGGCAGAGCTGCACAGATAATCACACACAGAGGATCAGGAGAGACAAGACCATGGCAGAGATGATAATGATAATAATAATACTGATAATAAACTAAGAGGACGACCCATAGAGAAATAAATATACAAAACAGAATAATAACCACAATCCAGGATAATCATAATAATCAGAATGAAATACAGAAAATTCCAATAATAATAATAATAATATAATAACTTTATTTGTACTTTTCACAAACAAAAGTCACAAAGTGCTTTACATAAAATACAACACAGAAAATTTAGTGATAAAATAAAACAAGTTAAGAATAGATTACAACAAATAAATAAAATAAAACAAATAAAACCAATAAGTAGCCCCCCTTTCTCTTACCAAAAGGCCTGTCTAAACAACAGCGTTTTAATTTGCTTCCTAAAAATAACCTCAATCAGTCAAACAGACTGAAGGGGGTAGAGAGTTCCACAACTTTGGCGCTACAGCTTGAAAAGCTTGATCACCACGTGTTTTAAAATAAGTCCGAGGTACTGTACCTCTAATAAAAGCTGACCAGAGGACCTGAGGGGCCGAGAGGAGAAGTATGGCTGAATGAGGTCTGCAATGTAGGGAGGTGTGAGACCATGCAAGACTCTCATAGTTAAAACTAGAATTTTAAAGTGAACTCTAAAATTAGCAGGCAGCCAGTGAAGATTAGATAAAATGGGGGTGATGTGAGAGCTCTTGTTAACTTTAGTTAAAAGCCTTACAGCAGCATTTTGAACCATCTGAAACTGGTTTAAGGAGGTTTTGTTAAGAACATTAAAAAGTGAATTACAGTAGTCTAAATGAGAAGAGATAAAAGTATTAATAACCATTTCCAACTCAGCCACAGACACCATGCTTCTCAGTTTGGCAAAGTTTCTCAGGTGAAAAAAAACAGAGCGACTCAGCTGATTTACATGAGCATCTAGGGATAAAGAGCTATCAAGAACTACTCCCAGATTACGTACTGAGGATTTGCTGGAGGAACTAAGTGGCCCAAAGGATTCTTTAATAGTAAGAATCACAGTGTCAGGAGCAATGATTAGAGCTGTTATAACATCATTTAATTGCAAATAGTTTGCAGATGGCCAGTTCTTGTCCACAGTTATATAATTTGTTAAAACTGAAAGTTCATGAAGTTCTTGTGGTCTAAAAGAAAAATACAGCTGAATATCATCAGCATAAAAATGATAAGAAACATCAGTATCAATTAACTGACCAAATGGAAGCAGGTATAAGGAAAATAAAACAGAATCCAAGACTGATCTCTGAGGAACCCCACGTGACAAGGCAAGGCAAGTTTATTTGTATAGCACATTTCGTGTACAAGAAATTCAAAGTGCTTTACATAAAAACATTAAAGCATTACAGCAAGTTGCAAAAGGAATACATAAAAATTTAAAAGCAAACTCAAAAGTAAATTAAAGAGAAACACAAACAAGCTAAAATAGAATATGACAGAAATAAAAATTTGCAGTGCACTGTAGGAGATTAACAATTGTACTACTGAAAGGCCGTGGCAAATAGAATTTTTAACTTTGATTTAAAGCAGCTGAGAGTTTGAGCAGTCCTGATGCTTTCTGGGAGTTTGTTCCATATGTGAGGGGCATAAAAACTAAACACTGCCTCACCATGTTTGGTTCCAACTCTGGGCACAGATAGTAGGCCTGACCCTGATGATCTGAGGGCTCTGGGTGGTTCATAATGGACTAGCAGATCTGGAATGTATTTTGGCCATAAACCATTCAGCTTTATAAACCAACAGCAGTATTTTGAAATCTATTCTTTGACAGACAGGAGGCCAGTGTAAAGATTTGAGAACTGGAGTTATATAATCTACTTTCTTGGTCTTAGTGAGGACTCGAGCTGCAGCGTTCTGAACCAACTGCAGCTGTCTGATGGACTTTTTAGGGAGACCTGTGAGGACAGCATTACAGTAGTCCAGTTTACTGAAGATAAATGCATGGACAAGTTTTTCTAGATCCTGCTGAGACATCAGACCTCTAATCCTTGCAATGTTCTTTAAGTTATAATAGGCTGATTTCACTACTGTCTTAATGTGGCTGTTAAAATTCAGGTCTGAGTCCAGAACCACACCCAGATTTCTGGCTTGGTTGTTGGTTTTTAGCATCATTGATTGAAGCTGAGTACTAACTTTGAGTCTTTCTTCATTGGCTCCATAAACTATTATTTCGGTTTTGCCTTTGTTTAACTGCAAGGCTGCGGTATCAGACATAAACTGGTTCACAGGGACAGAAAAAGACCTGTCAATGAAGTATGAAGAGAACCAGTTCAGAGCTGTTACGCTAACACCCACCGAGTGGTGTAGTCTGTCAATAAAAATTTTATGGTCAGCTGTAACAAAAGCAGAGCTAAGATCCAATAAAACCAAAACAAAGTAAAAATCAACATAAGCAGCCATTAAAATGTCATTAGTAACTTTAAGAAGTTTCACTGGAATGCATTTTACAAAAACTAGACTGAAATTTATCTAAAAGATTATGTCTCCAAAAATGACAAAAGCTGATTGTTGTGTGGTGTGTGTGTTGCTGTACCCACCCCTAACGTGACGTCAGGCAGGCACGGTCGTTCTATATATATAGTTCTGTGTTCTCAATAAAGTGGAGTTCGCTGCATGACAGAAGAGACTCCAGTCCCTCATTCCTCACACATAACATTTTGGTGATGAGAGAGAAATTATGAGACCGTATGGGCTACCTCCAGCCCTGCTACCATTTCTGGAGTACACAGGAGAGCCAGTGATCCTGTGGCCTAAGTGGGTGGCCATGTTTGAGGATTACATCAGGGCGCTGGGCCTAAGTAGACTCGACGGGAGACAAAGACAAACTCTTCTGGCCCACCATCTCGGCGCGGAAGGCCGAAGAATTCTCGGTACATTGGGTGAAAAGGAGTGCTATGCGGATGCTGTCGAGCGGCTGGCCGAGTACTTCGCCGAGCAGACGAGGGCCACAAAGCTGTGGGTGGCGGGAGCGTTGGCGCCAAATGGAGCTAGGCTAGTTAGCTCGGAGAAGCTAACAGCCCACTCAGTGTCTATGGGCAAGTTAGCCACAAAGCTAACTGTGCGCCAGAAGCAAGCTCCAGGCTACCAGCTAGGGATTGAGGTGGGACCGGGGCCACGAGTGGAGGAGTCCTCGGTCACTGAAAACAGCGGGCCAGCCAAGGAGCTCAGCACGGTACAGAACCGTAGTACTGGTGAGTTTGACGGTGTGGTGAGCGACGACAGTGGAGAGGGAGAGCAGCGACAGGAGTCATCCCCGCAGGTGGACGCTGGGCAGCGGGAGAGTGGGAACATGCAGGCCAAGAACCCAAGGAGGCAGCAGCTTCAGTCAGGCGCAGAGACAACGCAGTGGAGCACCTTGGACGAGGGTGCTAGGAGCAGCGATAAAGCGCCTGGGTTGGAGAGTGACGCTGACGAGAGGGACGCTGAGAGCCCCAGGAGAGAGCAGCTACAGCCGGGCACGGAGACAGCGCAGCAGAGCACCAGCGGCGAGATGCCTGGGTTGGCGAACGACGCCGGCAAAAGTGATGCTGTGAACCCCGGGAGTGAGCAATAGTAGCTGGGCACAGAGCCAGTGCAGCGGAGCACCTCGGACGACTGAGAGGAGGCGCCGGGCACTGTAGAGGTCAGGCAGGGTTTCAGTGCCGGAGTTCAGGCCGCCCTGGATGAGGGTGCTGGGCATTACGGTGAGACACCCAGGTCGGCGAGCGGCACCGACGAGAAGGCTTTGGGTCTCCCCGGAGTTCGGCCATAGGGGGCCGGAGTGTTTGGAGCCACAACGGCGGTGTTGAAGGTGGCCGGGGGCGGACTGACAGGCTTGGCGGGAAGGCGTGCCGGACAGCAGCACTGCGGGTCCCAAGGAGTGAAGCAGTCAGTGGTGAAGAGAGACATTTTCTCAGGAGAGGTCGGTTTTGATCCCAGAGGCAGATGGTGGCCAGGGGCGCACATGTCGTGGGGCTGCCTGGGGCCTCTGAGCCGGTCTTATCTTCGGCGGCCAAGGGTGTGCGTGCTTTGGGGCTGCCCTGGGCCCCCGGGCCGGTTTTACCTCTGGCTGCTGGTGGACATAGGTGTTACTTAAATACTGTTGATGTAAATATGTATATATAGTACATGTCTTTCCACTGTTATGCGGACGATTTGCAGCTTTATTTACCTTTGAACTCAGAACAAACAATCTCACAAAGTGTTCTACTGAACTGCATCACTGAAATTATGTTGTGGTTAAGCCAAAATTTTCTCCACTTAAATGAACAAAAAACATCATGTTTTATGTTTGAGGATACTGTAACGGCTGGCTTTGGTACCCTCTCTTTAAGGCTCAGTTCAGCTGTCAGAAATTTGGAGGTGATTTTTGACAGCCATTTAAAATTTGATAAACAGATTGACAATGTAGTCAAGATGAGCTTCTATCAATTACGTCTGTTATCCAAAGCCAAACCTTTCCTGAGCCGTCATGACCTTGAGATAGCCATCCATGCTTTAATCACTTCTCGACTTGATTACTGCAATGCACTTTATGTTGGCATCTTTCAGTTTTCTCTTGGCCGCCTTCAACTTGTGCAAAATGCAGTGGCCCGTCTTTTGACCAACACACCTAGGCGAGAGCACATTACTCTGATCCTTTTTTCCCTTCATTGGCTTCCAGTCTATTTAAGAATTAATTTTAAACTTTTGCTTTTCGTTTTTAAAGCTCTTAATGGCCTTGCTCCGGTTTATCTGTCTGAGATTTTGACTGTCTGTGACCAAGACAGGGTTTTGAGGTCATCCAATCAGCTTTTGTTGGATGTGCCTAGGTCAAGGTATAAACATTGGGGTGACCGAGCCTTTTCTGTTGTCACCCCCAGGCTCTGGAATAATCTCCCCCCTGACCTACGTGCTCTCTCTGACCTGGCCCTTTTTAAATCAGAACTGAAAACATATTTGTTTAGGATGGCTTTTAATACCCAGTAGTGGTGATATTTGTCTTGGCATTTGTTTTTATTGTATTCTTATTTTTATTTTCAGGTATTTATTCTTATTTCTTTGTTTATGTTATTTGTTTTTAATGCCGTTTAATTTTCTGTAAAGCACTTTGGTCACCTACGGTTATTTTAAAGGGCTATATAAATAAAGTACATTACAATACAGTACATTACATTACATAGTGCTGGTGTGCATGTGAAGGGTTGTTGTGTTATGGGATTATTTTACTTATTTTAGAGACATGGTCCAATATGAGTTATTTTTGTGCGAATGCGATATTATTATTACAGTTCATGGTTCCCTGTTTTCTTAGCACATGATTTGTGTTCTAAATTGGGGAGGGTCTCAATTGTGTGTGTGGTTTTACACTTTTGTAAGGGGGAGGGGAATGTTGTCTCTGTGTGTGTGTGTGTGTGTGTGTGTGTGTGTGTGTGTGTGTGTGTGTGTGTGTGTGTGTGTGTGTTGCCGTACCCGCCCCTAACGTGACGTCAGGTGGGCACGGTCGTTCTGTATATATAGTTCTATGTTCTCAATAAAGTGGAGTTCGCTGCATGACAGAAGAGACTCCACTCCCTCATTCCTCATACATAACACTGATTAGCAACTACCTTCTCCAAAATCTTTGATTAAAAAAGGCAACTTGGAAATAGCCCTATAATTTTGTGGCAGAGATGGCTAAAGACTAGGTTTTTTTTTTTAAGGGGTTAGAGAATAGCATGTTTAAAATATTCAGAAACATTGTAGAGGATGTGCTCGAATGATGAGGCTGAGTTTAGTTCTTAAGTCAGCTTTATTAACAGAACACATCGTCTAGTAGTAGATTAGTTTATTTGACAGGGACAGTGCAATAAACATAGACAATTAATCAAAGACAATCAATCTGATGTGTTGCACATAGAGTGTATAGCTATTAGCTAATTTGCAACTCTTGTCCCTGGATGGGCTTTAGAAAAAAGAATCAAGTAAAGATGGGAAAAATAAAAAATAAAAAATATACACAATAACCACATACATCAATGCAGAAAAATTATAAATACACAATTATAAATATTATAAATATTATAAATACACAAATATAACAGCCTGACTCACACTTAACATAAATATTATAAATATTATAAATACACAAATATAACAGCCTGACTCACATTTAACACATATAACATAACTCACATTTGCCTATTTCAGGCCTTCCTCCCTCCGTCACTCACTATAAACAAACACATTTATTCCTTCCCTTCATTCACTCTCACTCTGCAGACAATTAATTCATACATGAGCACATTCTTGTTTATTTTTCAGCCAGTTTTTAACATTTTTAGTGAATGTTTTAAAGTCCGTTATTATTTTAATTTCATTTGGCATTGTGTTCCAGATGTGACTGCCCTTTATAGAGAATGCTATTTGTCCAAATGTGGTTCTGCGGTGGAATATTTTACAGTTATTGTTAACAGAACTCCTGGTGGCTCTGCTGCTGTCCTGTCTTTGGACGAAACCAGCAAGTGGCTCGGGTGCTGATTTATGGAAACATTTGAACGTTAATTTCAGAAGACAGAGGTCAATGAAGCTCTCAAAACTCAATAGGTTGTATTTTTTTAAAACATTACAGTGATGCCACCTAATGGGCTTTTTGTCCAAGATTTTTAGGGTTTGATTATATAATGAACCTATATGTCTTATTGTGGAAGGGGCTGCTTGAGCCCAGACTGTCAAACAGTATGATATATGAGAAAAAACCATAGAATGCATATACAGTGCAGCTGCTTTGTAAGGTATGTAATATCTAATTAATTTAAAGCAGTTCAGATTTTTTTTTACTGTTTTTGAAATTTTCTTTATATGAAGATTAAATTTGAGTTGAGGATCTAGTACAATGCCAAGGTATTTGAATTCTGTAGCTAAACTGATGTCATGATCATGTATATTAACTTTAAAATGTTGCAGGTTACATTTTTTGATTGAAAAACACATTGAGACTGTTTTCTGAAGGTTCAGCAATAGATGGTTCTTGAGGAGCCACTCTTGGACATCAACCATACTTGTAGACAGTACATCTGCAGCCTGTGCTGGAGTCTTGGCAGCTGTGTAAATAACTGCATCATCTGCATAAAGTTGGCATGTTGCAGCTGAGCAGTGTAATGGCAAGTCATTAATAAAAATGCTGAAAAGTAAAGGACCAAGAATGGACCCTTGTGGGATACCCATGCGGTTGTTTAAAAATGAGGATTTATCCTGGTGAACTTTTACACACTGTTCTCTATTCTGGAGATAAGATGCAAACCATTCTAATGTATTTGGGGAGAAGTTAAAAGATACCATTTTGGATAAAAGCAAACTGTGGTTTACAGTATCGAAAGCCTTTTTGAGATCTAGAAAAACAGCTCCTACCACATTACCCCTGTCCAAGGACTGTTTGACGTTTTCAATAAGGCAACAATTTGCTGTTTCTGTTGAGTATCCTGGTCTAAAACCAAATTGATGTGGATGAAGAAGTTGACTGTCTTGTAAGTAGTCTATCAGCTGTGTAGCTACAACTTTTTCAAGAACCTTAGATAGGACTGGTTAGATAGAGATTGGGCGGTAATTGCATATATCGTCTTTACTGCCTGATTTATGAACTGGTATGACGACAGCTTTTTTCCAGCCAGATGGAAATGTACTAGACCTAATGGAGAGATTAATGAGATGGGTCAGTGGTTTGATTAATATTTTGCTGTGCATTTTGAGAAAGGAGGTGCTCATATTGTAGATATCATTAGTTTTTGAGTTTGACAGTGTTTTAACAATACCAGCAATTAACTTCTCATTTACCTCATTGATGTGAAAAGTATCTGTTGGAAGTATGGAATTTGTGTTGTTGAGCACATTTGGCAGCACAAAAATTTTTGTTAAGTCTTCCACAGAGCCCACAAAGTGTGAATTAAATTCATTTGCCAAAGTAGCCTTGTCACTGACGGTCTTGCCATTGATTCTAAGTTCCTTTACCCCCTTCTGATCGTTTTTTTTTTATTAGTTAAGTTATTTAAATGCCTCCATAGGGAACTGTTGTTACCCTTTGCATGATCTATCAGTTTATTGTAATAAGATATTTTTGATTTTCGCAGCTCATGTACCACTTTATTTCTTAAACTTTTATACACAAGGTGATCATTTTGTAGTTTGGAGGTTAGTGATGTTTTCAGTGCATAGTCTCGTCTCTTCATAAGTTTTCTTATTTCATTATTTAACCATGGTAGGCTAATCTTCTGTTGTCTACTTTTAATTTGCTTTGAAAATTTTTCTATAGACTTTGTGATTGTTGCAGTTATAAAATTACAACAATCATCTACTTCACATGTTGACATGAGCTGCTCCCAATTTTGATTCTCTAAGTAATGTTCAAACTCCTCATTTTTTGATTTGGGGATAATAAAATTTGATTTGTCAATATCGACTCCCCCAAAATACTGTAGTCGCTTTTTAGTAAGTTTCCTGACAGCAAGAACCATGTTATGATCTGAGAGACCAGTTACAAGATTATAGGTTCTGGTTATTTGTTCTGGTTTATTAGTAAATACCATGTCAATAAGTGTTCTGGATTGTTTGGTTATCCTGGTGGGTCCTTTGATGATTTGCTGGTAATTAAATTTAGTCATGAGGCTTTTCAGTTTTTGTTTGTCTTTTTTATCAGACCAGTTGATATTAAAGTCACCATGAATTATTGTTTCTCTGTTCTTCTCAAGTTGTTTAACCAGATCACTTAATTCATTATAAAAGGAAGAGTTGTGTGACGGTGGGTTGTACACTACTGCAATGTTGAAATTGCAGCATTCTCAAAGCAGGAAAAGAGAAAGAATCATATCTCATCACCCTTTTATATGTTTCCAGCATCAGAATTCAAGTCACATGGTGTTTTCAGTAAACATACAGTCACAAAGCATCCCTTTGAACCTTCACCATTGTCTCTCATTTCTTGATGAACCGGAAATCCCTCCGGGGCATCTTCTGTGGGACAAAAAGACCAATCTCACACCTCCTCGTTATCTTCTGCAGATTCGAGTCCTTTGTCCTTCCAGACGTGACACCCCCAATACGCATGCAGTCATATCTCTGTGGAAATGTGAGCCCACAATGTGTGTCGCCCACACTACCCGCCCCCCCCCCCCCCAAACGTCTAGTAAGGGCAAAACCTGCATAGCATAAAAAAAAAAAAAAAAAGAAAAACACAAAACACTCCATATATCGCTAATCAATCCACCAACTGCCTGGGTTTTAACCTTCTGCTGAATCTGCTGCAACCTGGCTTTGCTGCCACTGCAACATCTCTCTGCATCTGTGGATTAAAGCTGTTAGCACCTTTCTGTGAAGATTCTGGAGAATGTCCTCTCAGCGGCCTGCCACGGCGGGGGGGCCTCGCGAGCTACACTTCCTCATCAGCCAAAACAAAAGCGGGTTTGAGCCTGTTTATGCAAATCAACTCCCTTCTGCCCCCTAAATCTAGCAGAAAATGCTTCTGCCCGGTCTCCAGCACTCTGAACGGTCCGTCATAAAACGGCCGCAAACTTGGACACTGAGCATCATGTCTAACAAAAACAAACTCTGCATTTTTTAAAGCCTTTGGCACAAAAACGTGTGGGAAACTGTGATGGACCGGGCCAGGGAGCGTGTTTGCTCCCGAGTCGCTCTGCCACGGCTGAGCAGGGGGGCCATTTGGTGCGGAATTATCGGGGAGAAATTCCCCCGGCAAACGGAGAGGTTGTGCAAAAACTAATTCAGCCGGGGAAGCATGCAAATCTTCCTTAGGTGCAGAACGCAACCCCAATAAAACCCATGGAAGTTTGTCCACCCAATTTGTATCTGTCAGCGACGCTCTGAGGGCTGCTTTCAATGACTTGTGAAAGCGTTCGCATAAACCATTAGCCTGGGGGTTATACGCGGTGGTGCGATGAATCTTCACCCCCAAGCTGCGGGCCATCGATGACCATAGTTTGGAAATAAATTGGGGACCCCTGTCGGACGTTATGTCCGATGGTACACCGAAACGCGCAACCCACGCTGCTAAAAATGCTCGCGCAACTTCTTCTGCTGTGGTTGATGTCAGAGGAATCGCCTCTGGCCAACGCGTGGTGCGATCCACCATCGTCAAAAGATGTGTGTGCCCGTGTGATGATGGGAGCGGGCCCACCAAGTCAACATGCACGTGATCAAAACGCTTAGCGGGGATGTGAAAAGGTTCCAACGGAGACTTAGTGTGTCTGTGTATTTTGGCTCGCTGACATGCTACGCAGGCTGCCGCCCATTCCTTGACCTGTTTGCGCAACCCGGGCCAAACAAATTTCTCCCCCACCAACTTAATCGATGCGCGCACCCCCGGGTGCACGAGAGAATGGACCGAGTCAAAAACGCGGCGACGCCACGCGGCTGGCACCACGGGGCAGGGCCGTCCCGTGGAGACATCGCAGATTAGTGGGGGCATACCACTTTGTTGCTCCCTGTGCTCCAGCCTTAACCCTGTTGGTCCAGACTGGAGCGCGCGCACGTCCGCGTTGTTAGCCTGCTCCGCAGCCATGGCGCCCATCGCTGCCATCGTTGGTGCGTCTGGTGCTGCGGCCACTGGACCTGCGCTGTCTCCGGACGCCGTTCCTGGGCTAGCTGCTGCGGCTGAAACCACGTTCCGCTTGTGGGCGTCGACAAGCCGCTGCGCCTCTTTGCTCAGCCCATGGTAGTCTCGCCTGGCCAATCGGGGCGACTCTGCCAGGGCCACTCTCACTGCTGGCGGCAGGGTCCGAAGGAAAAGGTGGGCGAAAATGAATTCGCCATCCTCAGAGTCTTTGAGCCTCAGCATCTTCACCATCAGGTCCGCAGGTCTCTCGTTCTCTGACTCCGTCAACGTCAGGAGCCCTTCTGCTCGCTGTTGGACCGAAGGGGTGAAATGGCTGATCAGCGCGTCCTTCAATGCGCTGTACTTGTCGCTGTCTGGTGGATGATTAACCAGATCCTCCACTCTCTGGACCGTGTTGCTGTCCAGCTTCGCTACCACATGGTAGAATTTTGTGTCGTCGTTGGAGATTCTCCGGAGGTTGAACTGCGCCTCGACTGCGCTAAACCATGAGCGCGGGCTGTGCTGCCAGAAATCGGGCAGCCGGATCGTGGAGGCGGCCATCAGGCTGGCTTCCGCCGAGCCCCGCTCGGGAGAATTCTGTCTGCTCATTCTTTGTCGTAGGTCACCAGTGTAGAGGATGTGCTCGAATGATGAGGCTGAATTTAGTTCTTAAGTCAGCTTTATTGACAGAACACATCGTCTAGCATTCTCAAAGCAGGAAAAGAGAAAGAATCATATCTCATCACCCTTTTATATGTTTCCAGCATCAGAATTCAAGTCACATGGTGTTTTCAGTAAACATACAGTCACAAAGCATCCCTTTGAACCTTCACCATTGTCTCTCATTTCTTGATGAACCGGAAATCCCTCCGGGGCATCTTCTGTGGGACAAAAAGACCAATCTCACACCTCCTCGTTATCTTCTGCAGATTCGAGTCCTTTGTCCTTCCAGACGTGACACCCCCAATACGCATGCAGTCATATCTCTGTGGAAATGTGAGCCCACAATGTGTGTCGCCCACAACATAACCATTTAAAAGTGACAAATTTATCAGTTTAACAACACTAGGCCCAATGGAGTTAAAAAAATTTTTAAAACAAAGTCGCTGGCAAAATTTCTAAAGGACTGGATGAAGGTTTAGATTTATTTAAGAGGTCAGTTATGTCTTCTGATGAGACTAGAAAAAATGAATAAAAAACTGTATCATGGTGTGAGTGAGGATTAGATGGAGGTAAAACGCTATAACAAGCAGAGTTTACTTTATCAACAAAATAAGTAAGAAAATTGTTGCAGTCATTTTTTGAATATACTGGAATGGTAGGAGAGGCAGGGGACATGATGGATTTTATTGAATTAAACAAGATTTTAGGATTTCTCTTGCTTGAGGAGATAAGTGTTGTATGGGGATCTGGCCGTTGGGGTTTGCCGTAACCGACGCCAGGCAGTCGACGTAGTGTCGTCAGGCAGGTAACGGCCAGTATGTATATTGAGTGTGGATCTCAATAAAGTTCAGTTTGTTGCTTGGTACAACATGACTCATGTCGCCCATTATTAAGACATAACAGTTGGCGACATCGGATTAAATCACGGGAGCATGCTCAAGATTACCACCTCCGTTCTTGGAGTCTCCGGGTGTGCCAACTACACTGTGGCACTGCTGGTTGGAGGCATTTGAGAAATACATCGCCACAGATGGCCTGGGCAGCGCCGATGAAAAGAGACAGAAGAGCATGCTATTCCACTGCCTCGGTAAGGAAGGCCAACGTGCATTTCGCACGCTGGGTAGCAAGGATTCATTGAAGGAGTGTTTGGACATGATGGACAATTTCTTTGTTGATCAGTGCAACATCACGGCGCGAAGACACAGGTTCATCGACTGCTGTCAATAAGCTGGTGAGTCCACCCAACACTTTCTAATGGTGCTCAGTAGCCTAGCGAGCATGTGCGCATTCGGGCCTGTTGAGGAAGAGCTAATCCGTGATAAGCTAGCACACGGTACGAGCAATGAGTGGCTCAAAGAGAAGCCAATGCTAACTAAGGATGTCTTCACGCTGAAGCAAGTAATAGAATTGACCAGCCAAATAGAGCTTGCTACCCAGCTAGGTCTACAAGTACTAGCTAAAGAGAACCTAGCCACCCAAGCTCCCCCTCCACATCAGACCGCTAGCAACACAGCTAACTCTTCGGGGTGGACCCCCAAAAAGCAGCGGACTGTGGCACGGGCAGGAGCAGGAGCTCGGGGACTGTGGGGCGGCTGTGGCTACCCTCGTCACCAGGCGAGCATGTTCACTTGCCCTGCCAGAGGGAAGAAGTGCTACAACTGCGGCCGTTCTAATCACAGGGCCAGGGTTTGCGCCATCAACAAGCCAACAGACTCGGAGCTCAAAGGCATGATGTTGGTGTGTGTAGCGGGCGCTAAGAAGTGGCCGTTAAAGTGGTACGTCTTGCAGCTTGATGGGGTCGATGTGCCACTTATGGTGGACTCGGGCGCTGGTAAATCCATACTGAGCATGTCCACGTTGAGAAGATTTTTCCCGGGAAAAACCATTAAGGTGGGTGCTGTGAAGACGTTTGGGTACGGTCATGCTAACACTGGCATGGTGGCACAGCCATCTTCTTGGTAACATGTGGGTCAAGGACTATCCCCTCACTTACCTTCCAGGTTTCACGCCAGGGAGCCGACTTATTGGGAATTGATCTGTTGGGTGAGTTAGGATTCTCCATCACGGCTCCAGCGGGCTTGATGGTGCTGACAGTGCCTCCCAAGTGGCAGGCCTGCTGGCCTGCGTTGTTCACGGGCCTGGGGTGTGTAAAGGCTTTTAACCACTGCCCGCTCATTGACGCCCAAGATCCAACCATTACAGCGGCTTCCCCTCACCCTGTGGGACGTCACGGTGTTGCTGAATAAACTGCTTAAAGCCAGCATTATCGAGAAAGTGGATGCCTCGCCGTGGATCTTAAACATCATGGTGGCCAAGAAGAAGACAGGTGGCATTCGGCCGTGCATTGACCTCAGGAGGTTTAACAAAGTGATCATCCCGGACAAATACCCGCTCCCCATGATGAAGGAACTCACCGCAATGTTCAGCAGCTCAAAGGTGTTCATGAAGCTGAACCTTCGCCAGGGTTTTATCTGCAGGTGCCCCTCCACCCAGCCAGCTGTGACCTGATGGTGTTCGTGACCCACATGGGCGTTTTCAGGTACACCCGCTTGCCTTTTGGTCTGAGCTCAGCGCCGAGTTGTTTTCAAAAAATTATGTCTACGATTCCCGCCGGCCTCAGGGGTGTAGTGGTGTACCTGGACGACATCGTGGTCCATGGCACGTTGTGGGAAGCACACGACGGTCATTTCAGATGAGTAATGGAGGTGCTGCTGGAGGACGGAGTCACGCTGAACGGGGAAAAGTGCATCTTCGCGGCGGACTCCACTGAGTTTGTTGGATTCCGGCTGGCGGCTGAGGGCCTGAGCCCCCTGTACTAGAACATGGAGGCAGTCCTGCGTCCCCACGATGCCTGCACAAATTTCCTTGTTTCTGGGCATGGTGAACTTCTACGGGCGTTTCATTCCCCATTATTCAGAGACTATCAAACCCCTCCAAGCCCTTTTGAAACAGGATGCTCCGTGGCAATGCACTCCGGCCTGCTCAGCGGCAGCTGAAGTCCCAACTCACCTCCTCGCTGGTGTTGGCCCACTTTGATCCAAAATAGCCAACTTTTGTGACTTGTGACGCATCTATCTGGTTCAGCGGTGGGGGCAATTATGTCTCAAGTACAAGATGGTACCGAGCGCCCAGTGGCGTTTGCGTTGAGGTCTCTCTCACTGGCAGAACAGGAATACACCGTGGATGAGAGAGAGACGCTCGCATATGTCTGGGCATATGAACGGTGGCACATTTACCTCTATGGACGCCATTTTACCCTGCGCATGGACCACTGGGCACTGACGACGCTCCTAGAAACGATGGGTTTGGGACACAGGCCCCTACGGATCCAAAGATGGACTGAGCGGCTGCAGGCCTACAACTTCACTACCCAGTTCGCCCCTGGCAAAGAGAACGTAGTGGCGGACCTCCTGTCCCATGCCACGGCCAACACCGCACAACTGGACGACGACGACCCTATGGAGGCGGATCTAGTCAACGCGCTGCACGGACCCTCCGGAACATGGTGTCCCTCCAGGAGCTCCAGGCAGAGTCAGAACAGTATGTGTGGAACGTGTGTGGAACGTTTCAACAAGACTCTGAAAAATGACTCTGAAAAATGGTCTGCGGGCCCATCTGGCGGATGGCTTCATGTTCTCTGATGCCCTTCAGAACACACTCCTCCACTACAGGGCAACAGCCCACACCACGACAGGGTGCGAAGCTCATGCTGGGGTGTAAATTACATCTACCTCTGGACCGGCTGTGGCCCCCTATGACCTCCCCTTCAGGGGCCACTGATTCTCCACGAGACTGGGTCATCACCCAGCAGCAGAAAATGACACAACGTTTTGACAGGAAGCACAGGGCGAGGACCCATGGACTTGATGCGGTGGATTGGGTCAGGATTAAGCACCCCAACCGTATGCATAAGCTGCACCCTTTCTGGACAGGGCTGCTGCAGATCATGAGGCAGCTGGGCCAGGACACGTTCTCTCGGACGGGTCACTGTGGCATTCCAGCCGGCTCAGGAAGTCGTTGCCAGCCCAGGGTCTGGGAGATGCGGTGGATTTGACTGATGAGGATTGGGACTTACCTGTTGGGGGTGTTGGGGATTCTCAGGTGCGGCTGATGAAGCCTGGAGCAGGTCCTCCTCTTCTGAGGTGCTCGGCTAGGACGCATCAGAGGCCCAGACACCTCAATGACTTTGTAGTAAAAGTAGCCTTAGCTGAAGCGTATTGGGCATGGATGGCAGAATAATCCACCCCAACACGGGAGGGTACCCTGGCAGTCTACCCCGTTGCCCATTGAGCTTATTAGGCCTGTTGTTCTCTGTGAGTTGCAAAAAACAACCCAACATAAAATTTTAAAAAAAGCCAATATGTGAAAAAGAAAAACAAACAATGTATATATCGCATGTGTTCCATGGGGTTTTCATGCTAACCTTAATGGGGGGTGTCTGTTTTATATGGTGCCTTTCATGTTTTGTAAGGGGGGTGGGAAATGTTGTATGGGGATTTGGCCCTTAGGGCTTGCCGTAGGCAATGCCAGGCAGTCAACGTAATAATGTCAGGTGGGCTACGGCCAGTATGTATATTGAATGTGGATCTCAATAAAGTTCAGTTCATTGCTCTGTACAACATGGGTTACGTCTCACATTATTAAGACATAACAATAAGGACAGCAGAATAGTTGTTACAAGCATCTTTTATCATATTATTTAAGGTAAATATAAGATCATTTAGAATCAGAATCAGAATCAGCTTTATTGGCCAAGTATGCACAACACATACAAGGAATTTGACTTTGGCTAAAAACTTGCTCTCGTTGTTCAGGTGGAGGATTTAAATAAGATTTAAATAAGGATTCAATGACAACAGAGTATGTACAGTAAATTACAGTCTGTCCATGTTTCTATAAAAGGATGCAAATATATACAGGAATATATGCAGTTATTTACTCAGACTATCCACACTTGCAGAAATATATGAAAAAATATACAGTCATACAGTATTTCAATGTGAACTCAGATTCAGTGATATAATGTGAATGAAGTAAAAAGCAGTGTGAGAGTTATGTGCAATGTAAGAATGGATGAAAAGTCATGAGTACAGCAACAGGCAGGACTAGGTGAATGTTAGGAGTTCATCAGAGTGATGGCTTGAGGAAAGAAACTGTTCCTGTGACGGGTGGTTTTGACCTTCAGTGATCTGTAACGTCGACCAGAAGATAGAAGTTCAAACAGTTTGTGGCCGGGGTGTGATGGGTCAGCACAGATGTTTCCCGCCCGTTTCCTGGTTATGGACCGATATAAGTTCTCAATGGAGGGTAGGTTGGTACCAATGATCCTCTCCGCAAACTTAATGATCCGCTGCAGTCTGGTCTTGTCCTGTTTAGTGGCAGATCCAAACCAGACAGTGATGGAAAAACAGAGGACAGATTGGATGATGGCGGTGTAGAAGACAACCAGCAGCTCCTGAGGCAAATCAAACTTATTGAGCTGACGCAGAAAAAACAACCTCTGCTGGGCCTTTTTCCGGACAGTGTCTATATGGGAGGACCACTTCAGGTTCTGGGAGATTGTGGTACCCAGAAACTTGAAGGAGTCCACAGTGGACACTGTGCTGTTGAGGATGGTGAGCGGGGGGAATGAAGGAGGGTGTCACCTGAAATCCACAGTCATCTCCACCGTTTTGGCTGGGTTAAGTTCAAGATGGTTCTGGCCGCACCAGAGGATCAGCTGCTCCACCTCCCGCCTGTATGCAGACTCATCACCATCCCGGATCAAACCGATGACTGTGGTGTTGTCCGCAAACTTCAGGAGCTTCACCAAAGGGTCCTCTGAGGTGCAGTCGTTGGAGTAGAGGGAGAAGAGCAGTGGGGAAAGGACACACCCTTGGGGGGCGCCAGTACTAATTTTTCGGGAGCTGGATGTAATTCTCCCTAGCTTCACCTGTTGCCACCTGTCAGTCAGAAAGCTGGAGATCCACTGGCAGGTGGAGGGGGGCACCTTGAGCTGGAGGAGTTTCTAATGAAGAATGCCTGGGATGATGGTGTTGAACGCCGAGCTGAAGTCGACAAACAGGATCCTGGCATACGTCCCTGGGGAGTCGAGGTGTTGCAGGATGTAGTGTAGTCCCATATTCACTGCATCATCCACTGACCTGTTTGACCGGTAGGCAAACTGCAGTGGGTCCATCAGGGGGCCTGTGACGACCTTCAGGTGGTTCAGCACCAATCTCTCCAAGGATTTCATGACCACAGAGGTCAAGGCAACAGGTCTGTAGTCGTTTAATCCTGTAACAGAGGGTTTCTTGGGAACTGGAATGATGATGGAGCGATTGAAGCAGGAAGGCACTTCACACAGCTCCAGTGATCTATTAAAGATCCGGGTGAAGATGGGGGCCAACTCGTTGGAGCAGACTTTAGGCACTTTTCCACAAGTATCACCTTAGCTTTACTTACTTCTACTTTATTCACTTTTTCACTCTTTCCACAGTACCCTACCCACTTTAACCGATACGATTTTCGTGCCAGTTTAAGGGCAGGGTATAACCGAGCGAAAAAGCGAGGTGTGATTTGACGTCAGTCGACTGCTAGCCGCTGATTGGTCAGGGCGTAACGTCACAAACGCGTCCATTTTCTGTTTTCTGTTGAAGCTACACGACCGCCATTTGTAATTTCAGCGAGTAACCACGGTGAGCGGCTTCACAATTGTGTTAACGATGTCCAAAAGAAAAAAAATGAAGAGCGATTATCGGGCCATAAAGGACCATAACGGACACAGTGGTGCGAGTAGATAGGAGTGGAAATGGTACGAGCAGATGGACGCCATATCGGCCTGCTAGCAATGGCAGAGACAATGTGCTCGACACGGCCACGCAATTGGAAAACGTTGACGGTGAGTGTTGTTTTAATATTGTCTGTCTTTTTGCCAATTGGTCCTTTCGGTCAAAAGCTCACTTCTTTTAAGCAATAAAGACATTTTTTCGATTGTGGGCAATGGTTAGTGATGATGGTTAGCCAGCTAATATCCGGCTACATCCGCAGCTTGCTGTGAGGTAGCAGCTTCACGCTTTTATTTCAGTATTCACTTAAACCAAACGCTGAAAGAAGCTTATTATTGTATTCTGGTTAAAAAGTTTGGTGTTTTCTGTACATGTTGCACTTTGTTGGTGAGCTGTATTGTGTGCATTTTCCTTCTAGAATCACTCCGGCGTCTGTCTGGGGGCCAGAATCGGTGTCGAGACCATTGTCCGCAATATCGGCAGCTCCATCAGTAACCGTCATGTCCCGGGCAAGTTCTGGTAAGGCACAACTGAAAATGACTACCTGGTTTTTTTAATGTGATTATTGTTATTTTCTTTAGACGCATAATAAGGAGTTTAAAATGTCTTTGTACGTTTAAAAAAACACTAGATGCAGGGGTGTTTTCATAACGACCTGAGATGCTGGCCCATGATAGGATGCTCGAACAGCACGAACGGCTCCACGAACAGCGCGAAAGACACCATCAGGAGCTACGAATGCTTGCAGCAAACCTGCAGTCAGCCCAGGAGAAGGAAGAAGCATTCAGAAGGGATGAGCTGACCGAGAGGGCTTCTTTCAACAGAGTTTTCCTAAGCCATTTTGGCAGTCTGGTCGAAGTACTGAAAAATCCCCGTTTTTAAACATGTTTTGGGAATATTCCTAATGTTATTAAATTGTTACTTTTTTGGATAAAAGTGTGGTTTGTCTGTTATAACTAAATGAGAAAGGCGAATAATTACATACACATTCCATTGCCTCATATTAGCCAAATGCCGCTGTTCATCCATAAAGGTGTCACGATTTTTAAAGGTAATGTAAATGTTATTGTTAAAGTTGATAAAAATTATCACGGCTGTATACATTTCTCTAAATTGTGTACAGTGTTCAAGTTAAATTGTAAGCAGAGGCACAGGTGTACTTTACATTCAGCAGTAGACACTGATGAAGGTAAAAGTCGAAGTAGGTAAAAGGTAAGTACATGTAAATTGAATGTTCTATCGTCATTCCAAATTCAGAGAATTTCAATACATTATAAGGAGTCTAGTATAATATAAAGGGAAAATACCCATACATGTAAACCCAAATATAACAGTTTTGTAGTTGTAAACGTTGACATGAATATGATAAACCTATGATTTTCTGATTCAATACATCCAAAGTGTCATAGGTTTGAAAAATAAAATTATAATTTGGTGTTGGCCAGTCTGACAATGTCACAGTATTTAATAGGAATAACAAAAGTTTCATCAGAAAATTTCGTGGTCCATTGACAATTCCATCAAACCCAAAGTGAGTTGTCTAGCTGCTGTTTTTTTTTTTTTTTTTGAAGTGATTTTCTAAGGTGTTTTAACGTGTAATTACCCATCCCTGAACACATATCCCTTATAAATATCA
This sequence comes from Pholidichthys leucotaenia, assembly GCA_020510985.1. Taxonomy (NCBI): domain Eukaryota; kingdom Metazoa; phylum Chordata; class Actinopteri; order Cichliformes; family Pholidichthyidae; genus Pholidichthys; species Pholidichthys leucotaenia. The sequence goes on from CM035838.1 coordinate 439,723,546, forward strand.
ATAGATTGGAAAATGGTACTCAAATGACACTCGACATAAAAAATGGTGCTACAGTTTGATTGACTTTCTTTAACATTTTTAAATTTATTTTGTAAGACAAAATGGGCTAGGATTAACTGGAAATAACAATTTTCCACATATAATTCCAAGGTCAATTTGCAATTCCATCAAACCAAAAGTGAGTTGTCTAGCTGCTGCCTTTTTTGTTGTAGTCATTTTTCTAAGGTGTTTTAACGTGTAATTACCCATCCCTGAACACATATGCCTTATAAATATCAATAGATGGGAAAATGATACTCAAATGACACTCAACATGCAAAATGGTGCTACAGTTGGATTGCCTTTCTTTAAAATTTTTAAAATTATTTTGTAAGTAAAAGTAGGCTAGGATTAACTGGAAATATAACAAGTTTCCACATATTATTCCAAGGTCAATTGGCAATTCAGTCAAACCAAAAGGGAGTTGTTCAGCTGCTGCATTTTTCTGCAGTCATTTTCTATGGTGTTTTAGCGTGTAATTTCCCATCCCTGAACACATATCCCTTAAAAATAACTATCAATGGGAAAATGATACACAAAAACAAGAATTTTACTACAGTTGAATTGGATTTTTTTTAAAGTAATTTAAATTATTTTGTAAGTAAAATAGGGCTATGAGTAATTGGAAATATAACGAGTATCCACATATAATTCCAAGGTCAATTACAAGGTTTTAGCATTTAATTAGTTGTCCCTTAACAGTTAACCGTTATGAACAACAGAGGAGACATAGACGAAAAGTGCACCAAATTTTATTTAAAAAACAAACGTTTGACATATGTATGCACATGAATGAGGCTCCATGCATGGACGCAATTTGTGGCACAAGTAGGTGAAAGTGTCCTCGGACATCCGGAAGTTCTGCAACCACTGTGTGCTTAAGAAGCTGTGGACAACATTCTCCCACCACTGCGAGCTACGGTTTACTGCCCAGGTTCGTGGTCTGCAGCGTTGATTTTGCAACAACGCAGCCAACTAGAACACACACACAGCATACATATTAATACTGATAACCTGGCAAAATCAAAATGCTGTACACAACAATGACATGACGATAAAATGACAATAGAAAGCATTAAATTACCAAAAACTGTTTCCTCGTGTGCCTGATGTGCTGGGTAATTAAGCTCTCTGCTTCATATTCCGCTTCATATTCCGCTGCTTGATATTCCCCAACGGCAACAACGAGTCTCTGGTACTGCCCCAACGTGTGTTCTCTCAATGCATGTTGTCTTCTCCTGTAAAACTCTCTTCTCCAGTTAAAAACATTCATTTATTGTGTTCAAAAGCCAGAGAAGAAGCAACGTGGAAATCCTCCGCTCCTAATCCGCCATTTTCTTTGTTGTGAAGGATTCAGTCGCGTGCTTGACGTCAGCAGAGTGTGGCGCCGCCTCAATCCCGCCCACTACCGAGTTTACGTGGCTTTACAGGGTTGTAATGGATCAACAACCCAGGGAGAAAGAAGTAGTGGAGAATCGAAACAAGTAAAAAAGAACTGTGACTATGGAAAAGAGCCATTTCAGGCAGGACGGAGACACACCATCAGGTCCTGCAGCCTTCTTGATCTTTTGTCTCTGAAAGACCCAGCGCACCTCCTCTTCACAGATAGTTAGTGCTGGTGGGAGGTCAGAGTGGAGGAGGGATGGAGTTCCTGGGGCTGCAGATAATCCTTTTGTGTGGGTGGGAGGTGAGAACTGTAGGTTCTTTTCAAACCTACAGTAAAAGCTGTTTAGGTCGTTAGCCAGCTGGAGGTTTTCCACAGGGTGGGGGGATGGTCTCCTGTAGTTGGTGATATTCTGCAGGCCTCTCCAAACAGAAGCAGAGTTGTTAGCTGAGAAGTTTTGTTGCAACTTCTCACTGTAGCTCCTCTTAGCAAGCCTGGTCTCCTTTAGGTGTAACTGATGAACCTCCAATTTTGTAGCTTTCCACAGTCAATCAGTCTTCCTGCATAAATGGTGAAAACTACATACTGAGTCATTTATCCGGGGGGCCAAATTTATGGAAGAGACTTGTTTAGATTTAACAGGAGCCACTCTGTTAAGTATTGAAACACAAAACTTTCAACATCAGTAAAATCAGACTTGGGACAAAAATTAAAAGAGAAAACCTGTCAGCAGCAGACTGGGTGATAAAACGTCTAAAATGAACTTAAAGCAAGGGGCAGGGCTGGGGCCCATGCCCTGAAGACACGATACAATTATAAATTAGGATGAGGACATCAGACCCAGCTCACACCCTAACAAAAATATGTGAGAGCAAATTCACAAAGTCAAAAGGGTGCAACATGCAAAAGATTACAAATTTAAGTAAAAAAAAGTCCCAAACTGATTACCAAAGTATTATACTGCATTTACAAGAACAATGTCACAAAGAAATTTGTGAGAAATTTATGAAAACGAAGTTTCACATAAAAACTAAAGTTACAAATTTACAGCGGTAACCTGTACCTACGTCTCCCCGTCAGTCCACAATGCCTGTATTGTGGAGAGAGACCTGTGGATCTTAAACTCCACTGATCGGGTCAGGTGTGCTTGATTCCTTCGCCGGCGTACACCTCCACCGGTAAAAGTCAGTTAAAAGAGGTCACCTTTGACCTTGGTCAAGTGGTCAGTGTAACCATGCCAGGTGCACTCTTCAGGTATTGTGGCATCCAGGTCTTGACATTAACTTTTTTGCTCACCGGCCATTGTGACTAGTGATTTTCCAAAGTTACTAGCCACAATTTTGTGGTTGGAAAACTGTTAATGATCAAATATGACTATGGCATGCTAAATTTTACTTGAACTAAATTTACCACCGACATCATTAGTAGTTGCTGATGGATTTAATCTAAGTCAGCACTCCCTGTTTTCACAAGGAAGAAGACAACTGATGAGAAAAAAGTCTCATCTTAAGAAGAAAAATGTCTCAAATTTACATGAACAATTCTCATCAGTAGAAAAAGTCAGAAATTTACTAGAAAGAAAGATTTAAATTCAGAGAAAAAGTTGGACCCCCTGTCGGATTGTTCTTGGCCGTATGTTTGATACCCTGGACCAGCACATTAAAAATACATAATTAGGGGACTTCCGGGAAGATGGCGGAGAGACATAACGCTTAAACAGAGAGCTCTCCCTAGCCGGATTAAAAATCATCGGTAAATGGCCAACTCGACATAAGCGGATCAATAAACTAAGGGATGAAAACACGAAGGAGCCGGGCACAAGGACAAAAGCAGAGTAAAATTAAAGAATTCCTCTTCAACAACGCAGGAGAAACCGCTGAACACGGGGCCCAAAAAAACGAGGTGACTGCAGCAGAGAAAATGGAGGACACACTCGATACCATGAACACTGGCATCGCCAGTTTGGGAAAAGAGTTGAGAGACTTCAAACGGCAGCTACAACAGGATTTAGCGGCTCTTAAGGAGGAGCTGAAAAAAGAGATTAAGGAGGAAATTATGGGCCTCCGAAGAGAAATGGAGCGCAAGCTAGCAGAAAACATGGAGGAGCTGCGCTCCCAGCGGGCGTGTATGACAGAAGCGCAGGCCCGAATATCAGAGCTGGAAGATTGGAATAGCGAGGCAGGCGAACAGCTGCAGACCCTGACGGCACAAATGCAGAGGATGCAGGAGAAAGTAACCGACTTGGAGAGCAGGTCCAGACGGGGCAATATACGCATCTTCCGGATCCCGGAGGGCATTGAAGGCAACTCGATGACGAAATTCATGGATCAGTTCTTAAAAAAAGAGCTGGAACTGCCCAGCGAAGCGGATCTGCAGATTCAACAAGCGCACAGAGCCTCGGCACAGAACCCGAACCCACGCTCTACACCCAGGTCAGTTGTGGTAAACTTTCAGAAATATGATGTAAAGGAAAGAATCCTGACACGAGCGTGGAAAAAAAAGATACGAATCGGCGACAAGCAGATATTCTTTGATCATGACTACCCGGCAGAAATTGTGCAGCAGCGGAAGAAATATGCCAACATTAAAAAAACGCTGAAAGAAAAAAAAATTAGATTCCAAACGCCGCTAACGAAGATGAGGATTCATTGGGAGAACGGCATGAGGACATACAACACAGCCAGAGAGGCAGCGCAGGACATGATGGAGCGGGGCCTTGAGGTGTACGTGCCGGAGGAAACGGTAGGAGCAGCGGCGGCCCTGAACGCATCACGACAGCCGGAGTGGAGGCGAGTGATCGGCAAAAGACGGGGGGAGACGTGGAGCAGCGGGCCCAGGAAAGACTACAAGGCTTTCAACTGAAAGCCTAGATTATAACAAAGATTAAGAAAGACACAGAAGAAATGAAGGCCAAGAAGACAAGGTAAAAGAGAAACAGACGGCTAGGAGAGGTTTAAGTGATATTTGTTGGACATTTCTAGACTAATGACTATTTCTTGGATAGTAAATACAGGTCTAGGGAGGGCCCTACACTCTGTGAGGACAATCCCTCCACCCACCAACAGGGACCAGTGGGCAGAAGAAAGGTCCAAAGTACGGAGGTCGAGATTTTTTAATGTGTTTTTATATAAATATGTGTTATTTTTGTTGTTAAAGGGGCTAGGAGCACAAGTTAAAAAAATGGAAAAACATGATTATGGGTAAAAATCTTAAGATAATAACACTAAACGTGAATGGTCTGAACTCACCTGTTAAAAGGGAAAGAATAATAAGAAAATTCAAGAAGGAAAAAGCCGAAATTATATTTATGCAAGAGACACATTTGAGCAAGACAGAACATGTGAAACTAAAGAGATTTGGCTATAAGAACTCCTACTACAGTTCATTTAAGGGAGGAACTAAAAGGGGGGTTATGATACTAATCTCAAATAAAATACAATTTGAATGTGAACAGGAAATCCAGGATAAAGAAGGCAGGTATGTAATAATAAAGGGTAGAATAGATGGAATGCAGATCACATTAGTGAACATCTATGCCCCACCAGAAAGTGACAAGGGTTTTTTTCAACATCTGTTTGATCTCATAGCAACACACAGTGAAGGAGTCCTAATTTGTGGAGGAGACTTAAATGCTGTCATGGATCATGAAATTGATACAACAAGTGTTAAGAAGACAAAAAAACATGTAACAAAATTCATAAGAACCTCACTGGCAGAAATGGGTATGGTAGACATTTGGAGGGACCTGCACCCATTCGAAAAAGACTATACACATTATTCAGCAGTCCATAAAGTACACTCTAGAATAGATTACTTCCTTATGAATGAAGGTGACAGACACAGGGTGAGAAATTGTTGGATTGGAGGGGCAGAAATATCAGATCATAATCCTATATACATGGAAATAAATTTAAACAATAGAAAACGACAAACAACATGGAAACTTAATGTAGGACTGTTAAATGATGATAAAATGAAAGAAAGAATAAAAGTAAACATAAATGAATATATCCAAGAGAATGACAATGAAGAAGTGGACCCAACAATACTATGGGATGCACTAAAAGCCGTGTTAAGAGGTAAATTAATTGTTGAAACAGGAAAAGCAAATAAGACTAAACTGGAAGCATATTAACAAAGATGTGAGAGACTGAGGGAATTAGAACATAAACATCAAAGCACAAATGACCCAAAAATATATCAAGAAATTAAAGAAGAAAAAATAAAGATAAAAGAAACACAAATGGATGAAATTGAAAGGAAAAATAGATATCTAAAGCAAAAATATTATGAAACGGGACCAAAAGCCACAAAACTGCTGGCAAAACGGTTAAGAAAACAACAAACAATGAATAATGTATACAAGATTAAAGACCCCACCACAAATAAAATCACAGTTAACCCAGAAAACATCGAAGAAATATTCCATAATTTCTACCAAGAACTATACTCGCAACCTGAAGAAACAAATACTAAAGATATTAAAAAATTTCTATGCACATTGGACTTGCCATCAATAGGAAATCAACAAAATGAAAAGCTAACAGCAGAAATAACAACACAAGAGATTAGAGATGTGATTAAGTCACTTAAAAACGGTAAATCACCAGGTAGTGATGGATACCCATCTGAGTTTTATAAACTGTTTATAGAAGAACTCACTCCACAGCTCCTAAAGTCATTTAATTGGACGTTGAACAACAACAAAATACCTCCATCATGGAACGAAGCCATTGTTTCAGTCATTTTAAAGCCAGGGAAAGATAGAGAACAATGCGGAAACTATAGGCCAATCTCTTTATTAAATGTGGATTATAAAATATATACAACCATTATATGTAAACGAATAAAGACATTCTTGACGGAATTGATAGAAGATGATCAAACTGGTTTCATAGAGGGACGCCAAACACATGACAATATCAGGAGAACAATACATATAATTAATCAAATACATAAAGAAAAGAAAAGCGCAGTAATAATGAGTTTAGACGCAGAAAAAGCATTTGACAGGGTTACCTGGAAATTCCTATATAGTGTGCTGGAACGCTTTGGATTTAACGAAAAATCAGTACAATGCATAAGGACGCTGTATCAAGAACCTGTGGCAAGAATCAAGATAAACGGTAGCTTAACAGACAAAGTAAATATACAAAGATCAACTAGGCAGGGATGCTGCTTATCGCCCACCTTGTTTGCTCTGTTCATAGAGCCATTGGCTCAAGTGATACGACAAAATAAGAAATTAAAAGGTGTAACAATAAAGGGGGCGGAACACAAGATTGGGCTATTTGCAGACGATATTATAGTTTACCTTGAACAACCAGATGAATCAATAATGGAAATGATGAACTTGATAGAAAATTTTGGAAAATTATCAGGATACAAGATAAACATAACAAAAACACAAATACTGACATTCCACTATAAACCTCTAGACCAGATAACTGATAAGATCAAACTAAACTGGAAACAAAAAGAAATAAAATACCTTGGAGTGAACATACCTAAAGATCTAAGCAAAATCTATAAAGCAAACTATGATAGGTTGGAACAAGAAATAAAAAAAGATATTGATAGATGGTCAATCTTAAATATGGATCTGAATTCAAAAATTGAGACAGTCAAAATCAGCATACAACCTAGATTACTTTACCTCTTCCAGGCTCTACCAACAGAGATTCCAGATGCCCAATTCTCAAAGTGGGACAGGATGATATCGAGATTTGTTTGGGGAGGTAAAAAACCAAGAGTGAAATATAAAACTCTTCAATTACCAAAAGAGAAAGGAGGCATGGGCCTACCGAGTCTAAAAGAATATTACTACTCGGCACAAATAAGATATATCATATGTTGGTGCGACGAGGGATATGAGGCAAAATGGAAAGAAATGGAAAAGGAAATTGAGGGACTCCCAGTACAAAGCATAATAGGAGATAAAGATGCATATAAGCAAATCAAACAAATAGACCCAATCACTAAATTTACTTTAGAACTGTGGTATAAAATAGTACAAAAGTATAATATAAAGGAAGACATAAAACTATTGAAATGGGTAGCATTTGACAGTCAGTTTGAACCGGCAAAACAAGATAGGGGATACAAAAATCTGGTGAACAAGGGAATCACAGCATGGGGCAATATCGGAAAAAAAGATCTCGGGAGCTTTGTAAACATCAGGAGAAAATTTAAACTAGAAAGATCAGAATTCTTCAGATATCTGCAGATGAGAGATTATTATATGAAGAAGATTAGGCATAACCTCCAAACAGATGTGAGTGAGATTATACAATTCATTTTAAGCTCATATACAGGAAATAAAACAAGAATTATTTCAAAGCTATATCAGAAACTTATGGCAAACAATCATTCAAGTAACTATATAAAGGAGAAATGGGAGAAAGAGCTCAATTTAAACATAACAGAAGAAAGCTGGCAGGAAATATGGAAAACACAACACACATCAACAAATTCAAGAACATGGAGGGAATTTGGATGGAAAAACCTGATTCGCTTTTTCATTACACCACAGATTCAAGGAAAATATACAAATACCCAATCTTTATGCTGGAGGGGATGTGGGGCTCAAAATGCAGACCACTCACATATGTTTTGGAAATGCTGCAAAATCTCATCGTTCTGGAAATCTATACATGTGACAATACAGAGGATATTAGGATATAATATACCAATGAACTGTAACCTGATGTACCTATGTGATCTTAAAAGAGACAATGTTATACAGGCTGAGGACAGATATCTAGTTAAAATCTTGTTGATTGCATGTAAAAAAACAATCACAAAAAAATGGCGATCAGAAGTTCTTCCTGACCAAGAGCAATGGACTGACATTATTGAGGACATACGTATGATGGAAAAACTAACATATCGACAAAGAATGCAAGAAGGACTGTGGGAAAAAAAATGGCGGAAATGGACACACTACAAAGTGCAACAACGAGACAGATATTGAAAGAATAACCAAAGACGCTGGAAAAACCAGAAGAATTAAGAGATGGAAACTAAAAACTTGATGCTCCAACATTTGTCCCCCCCCCTTTTTTTTTCTTTTTCTTTTTTACTCTAGCCCCTTTGTTTTTTTTAAATGTAGACTGTGATCTGAACGCAATATATATAATGAAAAATTAATAAAAATCTTAAGTTACAAAAAAAAAAAAATACATAATTAGAAGTTTTACTTCCATGAACTAGCTGCATATCACCGATATCATAGATAATCACAGATAAATTAAAATTCACCTCAGAAGTAGCTTCATTTGTTCTTTACAACAACATATCAAAGTTTAGTCATTTTTGCTCTCTATCATACAAAAACTTAAATTTGCACAACTGCGTGCAGTAAACGGGAGCTTCTTGCTGTAAAAATAATCATATTTAACCAGAGGTAGGAGTTAATGTGGTGGTGGGGGGAGGGGGAGCACAGGTTATTAGGTTCTCGCCAGTGGGACAACAGAGGACAAGGGGCAGTAGCCCGTGTGATCTAATGGCTCAGAGCAGGGAGAGGAGTGCTTGCTCTGCTGGCTGCTGTCAATTCGTCACCGTTTCTTCAGACTGGCCACAAAATGAATGACCTGCGGAGCAGACCGTCCACAGCTTCTCCTGTACCCAGCCTGGAGCAGAGCTAGACTCTATCCGTGATTTCTGCTGTGTACCAGGCTGGCAGTGAAGCCAGACTACGTCCACGGCGACAGTGGACCCATGAGAATACAGTGTGTGTGTGCAGATAGTGCTTATGGGAGTTGTAGTTTCGTAGTCTTATGCTGCGATAGGCTTATTATTTAGATGTCCATCCATCCATCCATCTTCTACTGCTTAATCCTTTCGGGCCGTGGGGGGGGGGGGGGGGGGGGGCTGGAGCCTATCCCAGCATCTTTGGGCAAGAGGCAGGGTACACCCTGAACAGATCGCCAGTCCATCACAGGGCCAACACAGAGAGACAGACAACCATTCACTCTCACATCTTTAGATGTCACTTGGGAAAACTGCAACCTGCCAAAGTGGCTAGTGGGAGTGGCTGTCTTATCGGCCACCGGTGAAATCCACCCCCCACTGGTGGGTTGGTGGGTGTTAATGTCAAGCCCTGTTGGCATCGCCATGCAAGAGATGAGAGCCCGTGGTCAGGGTGCCAGGGTGAATGCATACAGTGAATATAAAAAAGTCGACACACCCTTTTTCAAATGCCAGGGTTTTGTGATGTTAAAAAATGAGACCAAGATATAGCATTTCAAAACTTTTTCCACCACTAATGTGACCTATAACCTTTACAACCCAATTGAAAAACAGACTGAAATCTTTCAAGGGGAAAAATAAAAAATAAAAAACTTACAATAATCTGGTTGCGTAAATATAAGATAAGATAAGATAAGCCTTTATTAGTCCCACAATGGGGAAATTCCAGGATTGCAACAGCACAGGGACAGCAACACTCAGAGCAACAATCAGAAGGCAAGAAAAAACAACATCTAGCAAACATATGTCCATATTACTATAAATGTATATATATAGACACACAGTGCAGAGCATTATGGCTGGTGAATGTGCAGCAGAAAGTCTAAGCTCTCTCTCCGCGGATGCAGCGGGCCAGCTGGAAGTCTTTGGGCATGATGGTGACCCCCTTAGCGAAGAAGAGACCACCAGGTGGGTCTCGCTGGTCTCCTGCAGAGCCATGACGGCGAAACTCAGGAAACGCAGGACGGTCTTGAAGTCCTGAGCGATCTCCCTCACCAGGCGCTGGACGGGCAGCTTACGGATGAGCAGCTCCGTGGATTTCTGGTAGCGACGGATCTCTCTCAGAGCCACGGACCTGTGACGGCGAGGCCTCTTCACTCTGCCGGTGGCCAGAGCGCCTCTCCGAGCAGCCCTGGTGGCTAGCTGTCTCCTGGGGGGCTTCTTCCTCCAGTAGATTTTACGGGCGGACACTCTCTTCTAACTGGGGATGCGGGTGTGTTCAGAATTAACCAATCACATTCAAACTCATGTTAAAAGGGAGTCAGCACACACCTGCCACCATTTAAAGTGCCTCTAATTAACCCAAAATAAAGTTCAGCTGTTCTAGTAGGCTTTTCCTGACATTTTTGTAGTCACATTTTACAGCACAAGCCATGGTCCACAGAGAGCTTCCAAAGCATTAAAGGGATCTCATTGGACTTCCGGTTATGGCTGCCACGTGAGAAGGACACGTCTCACTCTGCTCTGCTCCTGGAGAAAAAAAATCGGCAAATTACTCTCTCATTTGGGACAGAACCTATCCCAGCGTTTGGGCGAGGATATGTCGGTGAAGCCTAAGGCTGGAAAACCAGGTAGAGGAAAAAGCGAGCCGCCGAAACAGTCCAAATTAATGGACTTTCACGTCTGTGACGCAGTAGATAAAGCTCCATATATGGCGGAGGAAGCTAGCAGCGGTGCGGTATCTGCGGGAAACGGCACAGGTGCGGTGCTAGCTGCCATAAGTTCAATGAGAGCAGACTTTTCCTCTAAATTTGATGGGATTATGGCAGCGTTGGAAGGAATGAGAAAGGAATTGGGTGACTGTGTAGAATGAATGGTGCAGGTGGAGCTTCGTGTCTCTAGTGCTGAGGATGACGTCACCGGTCTTCAATTAAAGGTGCGCACTTTGGGAAAAAAAATAAATGTCTGGAAGATAATGTCCTGGATTTGGAGTCCCGGTCGAGACGGAACAACTTGAGGCTGGTGGGTCTACCGGAGGAATCCGAAGGTCGGGACTCATGTTCCTTTCTGGAAAAGTGGATTCCGGAGGCGCTGGGCCGCGCTGCTGCAATCAGCAGTGGTTCTGGAAAGCGCATACCGTATTGGCCCACGGAGAGATAAGGGACCACCGAGGACCCTAATTATGAAGTTCCTCAGCAACAGAGACAGGATGAAGATCTTCAACGCTGCACGAGCTAAAGGAGAGATTAAACACCAGGACCAGCAGGTGCGGTTCTACCCAGATTTGGCCACAGGAATCCAACAATTGAGGAAGCAGTTTGATCCCGTACGTAAAGAGCTGCGCAACCTTGGGATTTGTCATGGTGTAATTTATCCTGCGAGACTGTTGACCACGTATGGGGGCAGAACACACAACTTCAAGACCCCAGAGGAGGCGCAGGAGTTCATCAAGAAGATCCAAGAAGAGACTGGTGGGAGCTAAGCATGAACAAAATATAAGGTAGAATATTTAAGCATTTGCACAGGCATCTGACTGACTTGAAGCAAATAGCAAGTTTACAAAATATAGATTGTATTATATATTAAAAAAAAAAAAAACAAAAAACTATGATGTACAAAGTTGCTAAAAATTTTGGAGTTAAGTTGGAAAACTACAGAGGAGAGTTAATGTTACGTCATTAAAAGCAGTAGAGTTAGGGTGATTGGGAGGATGAAGAAGGAGTGGCTTAGGCTGTTCCCCGTGGGTGTGGAACGGTCGATGGCTATATCGGGAGACAGAATTTTTCTTTTGATTTTGGGGGGATCGCCACAAATGTGGGAAGGGGGAATTTGTTTGTGTGTAGTTTGTAGGATGAATGTTCAACCACTCATTTTTTTGCTTCTCTGTATGAGCATGTTTACACTGCAAGGTAATCCCAAACTCCCTATTGATCATAAACCAAAGCGTTAATCTTAATTTAACTTCATGGAATTGCAGAGGTCTACAAAATTTAAAAAAAACTTAAACAAGTTATGAATAAAATAAAAGACATGGGTTCAAAAATTGTGTTTTTACAAGAAACTCATCTAATAGAGGAGGATGTAAAAAGAATTAGGAGTAGATGGCAAGGAAGTGTTTTCACCTCATCATTTTCATCCCGAGCCAGGGGAGTTATGACCCTCATACATAAATTAGTCCCATTTCAAGTGAAAAATGTAATTGGAGACAAATTTGGAAGATATTTAATCATTCAAGGATCTTTGCTATTAGAAAATATAAATTTGGTGAACTTATATGGTCCCAATATAGATGATCAAAAGTTCTTTGCGAATTTATTTCTTATCTTATCATCACTTACAGGGCAACATATAATAGCAGGGGATTTTAATTGTACATTGAATCCCTGTATAGATAGATCAACAGGACTGGACTGTACGCACAATGGATGTAGGATGACCATTAATCATTTTATGAAAGAATTGAGATTGCTAGATATATGGAGAGAAATGAAACCACAAGTTAAAGCCTACTCTTGTTATTCCAATACCTACAAGACATTCTCACGTATTGATTATTTTTTGATCTCCACAGAATTAAAGTCCAAGATTCAAAACTGCTTTTATGATAACATCGTGATCTCTGATCATGCACCCTGCTGTCTAAAATATGTAGATAAGAAATTGACAAAGGAATCAGGTAGATGGCAATTTCAGCATAAATGGCTTCAGGATGAGGAATTTGTTAAGTACATAGAAAAACAGATAGATGAGTTCTTTGACATCAATACTACACAAACATCAGCATGTGTAAAGTGGGAGGCTTTTAAAGCTTTTATTAGGAGACATATTATTAGTTATACAGGTTCAAAATCTAAGAAGACTCGAGAGGAGAGAGCCCAATTGGAACATAAAATAAAAAGTCTTCAAGAAAAAGTGTATGCAGGAAGTGATCCAAGGTTGGAGAACGAATTACTGATTCTGAGAGCTGAATATGACAAAAAATCAGCGAATAGAGCTGTCTCGAGTCTTCTAAGATTGAAACAATCTTTTTATGAACAAGGTGAAAAATCAGGAAAATTATTGGCATGGCAGATTAAACAATTAGAATTTAAAACACCAATTACCAGTATTATAAGTAACGGACAGGTAGTTATAGATCCTTTAGAAATTAATAGAGCCTTTAGAGATTACTACGAAAAATTATATGATACCAAAAATGAATCTGACTTAACAAAACTAAATGGGTTTTTGAACGAACTATCTATACCGTGTATTCCAAATGAAAACAGGGAGATACTGGAGTCTAAAATTAGTCAAGAAGAAGTTGGGCTAGCCATTGATAATATGAAATCAGGAAAAAGTGCAGGACCAGATGGTCTTCCAGTTGACCTTTATAAAAAATTTAAGAATAAATTAATAAAACCTTTTTTGGAAATGGTTTTAGAAGCATTTCAAAATAGTAATTTACCATCATACATGAATAATGCCTTAATTATACTGTTGCCAAAACCAGGTAAACCTTCTAATAAATGTGAAAATATGAGACCAATAAGCCTATTAAATGCCGACCTTAAGATAATCTGTAAAATTTTAGCAAGACAAATACAAGAAATTTTACCAAATATTATTAATCGAGATCAGAATGGCTTTATAAAGGGAAGACAAGGCTTCCATAATGTAAGAAGACTATTTAATATTATTTATTCTAATAAAGAAGCACCGGATACAGCTCTCCTATCACTGGATGCCGAAAAGGCCTTTGATAGAGTCGAATGGCCCTTTCTTTTTGAAGTCTTACAAAGGTTTGGACTTGGAAATAATTTCATAAAATGGGTTCAGATAATATACAATAATGCTACAGCAGAAATCCTAACAAATAACAATATTTCAAAATCAATAAAAATCAATAGAGGATGTCGACAAGGCTGTCCACTTTCACCTTTACTGTTTACTATGGCAATTGAACCTTTAGCGATGGCGATACGTTTACATTCACAAATATATGGAATTAAAGTTGGACCAACAGAACATAAAATCTCCCTGTACGCCAATGACATAATTTTGTTTGTCGAATCTTAAAAAATCAATTCCGACCTTGTTGAATTTAATAAAGAATTTTGGGGAAATATCAGGATATAAAATAAATAAAACTAAATCTTCAATATTAATGCTAAATGAGACCCAGAGAAATTACCCAGCCCCTGAGGTAAATCAATTCAACGTTGTAAATCAGTTTAAATATTTAGGAATCCAAATTGTGCCTAAGCTAGAATCAGTCGCCAGTGTCAACTATGAAGTCTTAATGACAGATATTAATGAGTTAATTCAGAGATGGATGTCACTACCAATGTCGATGATCGGGAGAATCAATATACTTAAAAGTAATATCTTACCTAAAATACTTTATTTATTTCAATACATTCCCTTACCACCACCTTTAGATTTATTCTCAAGAATTAAAAAAAAATTAGTGGAATTTATATGGAACAGCAGGAGGGCTAGATTACGTCTGTCTTTATTATATTTACCATTTGATCGTGGAGGTCTGAAATGTCCAAATTTTATGTTGTATTATTGGTCGGCACAACTGAGGTCTATGACATATTATTTTTCATTAAATGATCTCCCTCACTGGACTGAAATGGAATCATACAATTTACCTTTACCTCTTCCCATATTCATATACTCAGATTTGGCAAAAAAATTACAAAAACAAGTTAAAAATCCATTTGTAAAGCATATGATCAAAATATGGTGTGAAACTAAAAACTATTTAAAAGAACCACACTTATTGTCACAATTTAGTCCAATATGGGGTAATCAATATTTTAAACCAGGGAGAGCGGATGCTGTATTTAAAGTATGGAATTTAAAAGGGATTCAAAAGATTCAAGATTTATATTTGCCATGTGCAGATAACATAATGTCTTTTGAAGAGCTGAGGATCAAATTTAATCTTAATAGAACACATTTTTTTAAATATCTTCAACTAGAAAATTTATTCGATCAAATCAAAATAAAGCTCTCACTCGACCTATTTATTCATCCTTGGAAAAAATGTTGATGAAAGATAGTAAAAGAAAGGGTATTATTTCAGAGTTTTATAACTCATTGACACTATCCTCAAGTGAAAACTCACAGAAAAGATTAAACTACTGGAAAGAAGATCTGCAAACTGAAATTTCAGAGGAACAATGGGAATTGGCTTGTACAGAAGCTCAAACCAAATCAATAAATGTACGTCTTAAATTGATACATTTTAAATGGTTAATGCGGATGTATGTTACACCGGAGGAGTTAAATAGATATAACAAAAACATACCAGATACGTGCACAAAATGCATGGAAAGTAAAGGAACCCTATTTCATTGTGTATGGGAATGTAGAATAATTAGAATGTTTTGGGAAGAGGTGAGGGTAACAATTGAAAAAATAATCTCAAAACAAATCATATTGAATCCTAAACTGTTTTTGTTGGGTCTGTACCCAGAAAAGCATAACTTTAATAAAAGTGAAAGAACATTCATAGACCTCAGTTTGCTTAATGCCAAAAAATGTATTGCACTACTGTGGAAAAAGACTCATAGACCAGATGTGACTCAGTGGTTAAGACAGATGTTAACAAACCTTCCATTAGAAAGAATAACATACATACTGAAATCAAAGGAAATTGTGTTTGAGAATATATGGAGACCTTTTATTGATTATGTAAAAAATTTAAACATAACTCTTGAAGAAGAAGGTGAATGATGTGTGTGGACCTTGTAAATTCCAAACTGGTGAACATAATATGTATACTTATGTAATGGATTGTCTAGACTAAACAGAGGAGCATTGTTGAAGACTTGATTTTGTTGGTGGTTGTTGGTGTTTTTAGTGCATTGTTTTGTAGTATTTTAGTGTTAGTGTTTGATTGTTTGTGTCATGTTTGTTAAAAAAAAAGGTTCAATAAAGATATTGTGGAAAAAAAAGGGATCTCATTGTTCAAAGGTGTCAGTCAGGAGAAGGGTACAAGAGAATTTCCAAGGCATTAAATATACCATGGAACGCAGTGAAGACGTTTATCATCAAGTGAAGAAAATATGGCACAACAGAGACATTACCAAGAACTGGACGTCCCTCCAAAATTGATGAAAAGACGAGAAGAAAACTGGTCAGGGAGGCTGCCAAGAGGCTGACAGTAACATTGTAGGAGCTGCAGGAATTTCTGTCAAGTACTGGCTGTTTAGTACATGTGACAACAATTTCCCATCTTCTTCATTGGTTCATTGTGTAACCATCTTTTTTGGTCACACACCAGGGACTACATTTCCCACAAGTCATGTGACTTTGTCCTTTTGTCATGTGACTTCTTTGTAGGTTATTTATTGGCCAGAAACACTTCCTGCTGCAGTCTTACAACTGATGATGATGTTTAGATGAACATTGAAATGTCTTGAATTTTAGTTAGTTTTTAGTCCAGTGTTTTTAAATAAAACTCCTCTTTGAAAGTTTATCTGACACCTGGATGTTTGAAAATGAACTTACATAGACTGATCGATGACACCTGGATGAAAATGAAGACCTAGGAAATCAACCCCTTCACAGAGCACATTAATTCAGTGGATAATTACATTGTGGAGAAGTGTGGAAGGACGAGGCTGAGTTTATTTCTCAAGTCCGGTTTTATTCACATTCACATTCTCCAACATCCAAAATCAGAAAAAAAGAAAGGAATCCCCCAACATCTGTCCCTTTAATACCCCAGGACATCAAAGCACACAGTCACATCGTCTTTTAATCCCAAATCACAATGCATCCCCCTCCAGGTCTCTTGTCTCCACCTAAAATCCTGGTGGTCAGGAAATCTCTCAAGGCCATCTCTCTGCATACAAAAGGCCAGACTTCACATCCTCCTGTTACCCCTAGGAGGTTCAGACCTTTTGTTCCTCTGAGACGTGAAGCATACAATAAGCATACAGTAATACACATGTGAAGCATATGAAACCCACATATGTGCACCACATGACCCCCCCCAAACGTCTAAGATGGAACATCATAACCACAGATTGCATGTCATAATAAAATCACTACATATCAGTCCACGTGCCGCTTGGGTCTCAGCCTTCTCCCGTATTTGCTGTAAGCAGGCTGTATCACTTCCACGGCGTCTTCTTGCTGAGGAGCTGCTGCCTGGGGATGAGAACTGTTAGTCAACCTCTGTGGGTGTTCTGGGGAATGCTCTCTAGGGGGTCTGCCGCGCCGAGGAGCCTTAGCCAATTGCACAACTTCCTCAGCCACCACAAAAGCGGGTTTGAGCCTGTTAATGCCAATCATTTCTTTTCTGCCCCCCAAATCTAGCAAAAAATGCTTATCCCCTGTTTCCAGCACTCTATATGGTCCGTCATAAGGTGGGCGTAAAGGCGGACGATGGGCATCATGTCTGACAAAAACAAACTCCGCATCTTTTAAAGCCTTAGGCACAAAAACACGCGGAAAACTGTGGTGAACGGGGCCAGGTAGCGTGCTCGGGCCCATGCTATTCTGTAACCGCTGAGCCAGGTAGCACTCTGGCGCTGGATTATCTGGGAGAAATTCCCCGGGCAGCCGAAGTGGCTGTGCGAAAACTAGCTCAGCTGAGGAGGCTTCTAAATCCTCTTTAGGTGCAGAACGCAACCCCAATAAAACCCATGGTAGCTTGTCCACCCAATCTGCATCCGTAAGCGACGCTCTGAGGGCCGCCTTCAGTGACCTGTGAAAACGTTCGCATAACCCGTTAGCCTGCGAGTTGTACGCGGTCGTGCGGTGGATCGTTGCCCCCAGGCTGCGGGCCATCGCTGACCAAAGTTTGGAAACAAATTGAGGGCCTCTGTCGGACGTAATGTCCGACGGGACTCCAAAATACGCTACCCATGCCGTTAAAAACGCGCGCGCAACCTCCTCGGCTGTGGTTGATGACAGCGGAACCACTTCCGGCCAGCGCGTGGTGCGGTCAACCATTGTCAAAAGATGTGTGCACCGTTGTGAGGGCGGGAGGGGGCCTACGAGGTCCACGTGGACATGATCAAACCTTTTAGCTGGGATGTGAAACGGCTCCAAGGGAGCTCTCGTGTGTCTATGAACCTTGGCCCGTTGACAAGCCATGCAGGCTGCCGCCCACTCTCTAACTTGTTTGCGCAGGCTCGGCCATACAAATTTCTCTCCTACCATTTTGACCAAAGCACGCACTCCCGGGTGCGCCAGAGAATGGATCGAGTCAAAAATGCGGCGGCGCCACGCGGCTGGAACCACAGGACGCAGCCGCCCAGTGGAGACATCGCAGATTAGGGGGGGCATACCGTCTTGCAGCACCCTGTTCTCCAGCCTTAACTCTGTTGGTCCAGACTGGAGCGTGCGCACATCCGCGTCGCTAACCTGCTCCGCGGCCATGGCTGCATAATCTATCCCCACGCGGACCAGGGCCGCGCGCACTTCCGCGTCGCTAACCTGCTCCGCGGCCATGGCCGCAGAACCTACCTCCTCGCGGGCTGGAGCCGCCACGGCGCACGAGAGGCAGTCCGCCACTACATTAAGTTTACCCGCCACATGCTGGATATCGGTAGTAAACTCCGATATCGCGGCCAGCTGTCTCTGCTGCCGGCCCGACCAAGGTTCTGAAATCTTGGCCATCGCAAAAGTCAGCAGCTTGTGGTCAACGAACGTGGTGAAACGGCGTCCTTCCAGCCAGAACTGGAAGTGGCGAATGGTCAAGTGGAGAGCTAACAACTCCCTGTCGAATGCGCTGTATTTTCGTTCGCTGTCGCGCAGGATCTTACTGAAAAAGGCGAGCGGTTGCCAGGCTCCGGCTACATACTGTTCCACGACCGCCCCTATGGCCACATCTGACGCGTCAGTAGTGAGCGCTATGCGGGCTGCTGGGACTGGATGTAGTAGTAGTAGTAGATTAGTTTATTTGACAGGGACAGTGCAATAAACATAGACAATTAATCAAAGACAATCAATCTGATGTGTTGCACATAGAGTGTATAGCTATTAGCTAATTTGCAACTCTTGTCCCTGGATGGGCTTTAGAAAAAAGAATCAAGATAAAAATATACACAATAACCACATACATCAATGCAGAAAAATTATAAATACACAATTATAAATATTATATTATAAATACACAAATATAACAGCCTGACTCACATTTAACATAAATATTATAAATATTATAAATACACAAATATAACAGCCTGACTCACATTTAACACATATAACATAACTCACATTTGCCTATTTCAGGCCTCCCTCCCTCCGTCACTCACTATAAACAAACACATTTATTCCTTCCCTTCATTCACTCTCACTTTGCAGACAATTAATTTATACATGAGTACATTCTTGTTTATTTTTCAGCCAGTTTTTAACATTTTTAGTGAATGTTTTTAAAGTCCGTTATTATTTTAATTTCATTTGGCATTGTGTTCCAGATGTGACTGCCCTTTATAGAGAAAGCTGTTTGTCATGTGTTTGATGTGCCAACAACGCAGCGTTTGCCAGGGCTGTTTTGACTTAGAGAATGCGCGCTCTCGCTCCGGAGACCATTCGACTCTATTTGTGGGTTTTTGTTTTTTTAGTGCAGCATACAATGGTTGCATGAGCTGCGCTACGTGGGGGAGGAAACGGTTATAAAAATTCACCATTCCCAAAAACTCCTGTAACGCTTTGACCGTTTGTGGTTGGGGAAAATTTGTTACTGCGCGCACTTTGTCAGGCAGAGGGACCGCTCCTTCTGGGGAGACGCGATGCCCCAAAAAATCAGTCTGCGTCACCCCAAACTGACACTTCGCTGGGTTAATTATTAACCCGTGCTCTGCCAACCTCCAGAAAACTGCGGTGAGGTGGTTTTCATGTTCGTCTTCGGACGCGCTGGCTACCAATATGTCGTCCAGGTAGACGAACACGAAAGGGCGATCACACAAAACCGCGTCCATCATGCGTTGGAACGTCTGCGCCGCGCCTTTAAGCCCAAACGGCATGCGCAAAAACTCAAAAAGCCCAAAAGGAGTTATTACCGCTGTTTTGGGTATGTCCTCAGCGTGCACTGGGACCTGGTGGTAACCGTGTACTAAGTCTATTTTAGAAAAAACGCGTGCCCCCGCCAAATGAACTGAAAAATCTTGGATGTGCGGGATCGGGTAGCAGTCGTGCGCTGTAACGTTGTTCAGCCTGCGGAAATCACCGCAAGGTCGCCACGAGCCATCAGCTTTCGGGACCATGTGAAGCGGTGAAGCCCATGGGCTCTTCGAACGCCTGATGATGCCCAACCTTTCCAGGTTGGCGAACTCCTCGCGCACTATGGTCAGTTTAGCTGAATCCAAGCGCCGAGCTTTTGCAAAAACGGGCGGTCCGGTGGTAGTAACAAAATGTTCCACCCCGTGTTTAGCCACGGTCGCCGAAAATGTTGGAACCGTGAGTGCTGGGAACTGAGTGAGGAGTGTATGGAACTTACCACCTGCAGCTGTGACGTTGGCTTGTGCTGTTGGCGGGGCCACTCGAGCTGTACAGGGAATAGAATAAAAAAAGAGTGCATTAACCAGGCGTCTGTTAGCAAGATCGACCAACAAACCATGTGAGCACAAAAAATCAGCCCCTAACATGTTGAAATTGACTGCCGCTATGACGAAAGTCCACTCGAATGTACGGCCATGTAAAGACAGAAGCAGAGTCCTCTCACTGAAGGTCTTAATCGCCGAGCCATTCGCTGCTGACACCCGGGGACCACTGGAAGGCGCCAGCCGGTCAGCGTAGGAAGGTGTGATGAAACTCAGCTGGGAGCCCGTGTCCACGAGGAAATGCCTCCCCGAGTGCGCATCCCTCAAGTAGAGCAGCTTGTTCTCCTCTCCGAGGGCCGCAGCTGCTACCGACCCCCGGTCTTGGCATTTCCCGAGCGCTTGAAATGGCACGGTGGAATGCACTTGCGTGCGCTCTCTGCGAAGCGGCGATGGTAGAAGCAAAGGACATCGTCTGCTCCGTGTTTCCTGGCCCCTGCTGCCGCCGTCGTCGGTGAGTCTGGTGCTGCAGCCTCTGGCCCCCTGCCATCGACGGACGTTGCGCCTAGCTCCGCTGCCGCAGCCATAGCCGCGCGCCGTTTATTGGCATCGACGAGTCGTTGCGCCTCCTGGCCCAGCTCGTGGTAGTCTTGTCGGGCCAACAGTGGTGAACTGGCCAGGGTCACTCTCACCGCTGACGGTAGGGTCCTGAGGAAAAGGTGGGTGAAGATGAAGTTATCATCTTCGGAGTCTCTCAAACTCAACATCTTCCCCATCAGGTCTGCAGGTCTGTCGCTCTCAAATTCAGTCAGCACCAGGAGCCTCTCTGCTCGCTCCTCCACCGAGCGGGTGAAGTAACGGATGAGTGCAGCCTTCAACGTGCTGTACTTGTCGCTGTCCGGCGGGTGGTTGATCAGGCTCTCCACTCGCTGGGCTGTGTGGTTGTCCAGCTTTGCAACCACATGGTAGAACTTTGTGGCGTCTACCGAAATCCTCCAGAGGTGGAACTGTGCCTCGACTGCGCTAAACCAGGAGTGCGGATTGTTCGGCCAGAAGTCCGGTAGCTGAACTGTGGCTGCATTCGTTTGGCTGGCTCCTGACAAGTCTGGCTCGAGAGATTCGTCTCCACTCATGATACGTCTTAGGGTCACCAGTGTGGAGAAGTGTGGAAGGACGAGGCTGAGTTTATTTCTCAAGTCCGGTTTTATTCACATTCACATTCTCCAACATCCAAAAACAGAAAAAGAGAAAGGAATGCCCCAACATCTGTCCCTTTAATACCCCAGGACATCAAAGCACACAGTCACATCGTCTTTTAATTCCAAATCACAATGCATCCCCCTCCAGGTCTCTCGTCTCCACCTAAAGTCCTGGTGGTCAGGAAATCTCTCAAGGCCATCTCTCTGCATACAAAAGGCCAGATTTCACATCCTCCTGTTACCCCTAGGAGGTTCAGACCTTTTGTTCCTCTGAGACGTGAAGCATACAATAAGCATACAGTAATACACATGTGAAGCATATGAAACCCCACATATGTGCACCACAACATCAAGTTCATCCGGGAGGATATGAAGGACAACAAACTCCCGTTTCTGGATTGTGGGATAAAGGTTGGTGAACAGGGTGAACTTCATGTTGAAGTGTACCAGAAACCTACCAACACAGATCAGTATCTCATGTTTGAGTCACACCACCCACTTGAGTATAAACTGGAAGTGATCCGTACACTGCAACATCGTGCAGAAACCATACCCACAGATTCAGAAGCTAAGGAAAAGGAACACGTCCATAGAAAACAAGCTTTAAAATGGTGTGGTTATCCAGAGTAGACCTTCATCAAAACTCACATGAAACTTAAAAAGAATTCTAGGCCATCAGGAGAAATGGAGTGTAAAATCAAGAGAAAGCTTATAGTCATTCCATATGGGGCTGGGCTCTCTGAAAAGTTTCACAGGATTTTCTCCAAATACAGCATACCTGTGCACTTTAAACCCAGGAACACTCTGTAACATTGGTTGGTTCATCCCAAAGACCAGACACCAAAACATAAAAAGAACAACCTGGTATATGCTGTCAAATGTAGTGAGGAGTGTGACGATCTTTATATCGTGGAAACAAAACAGCAGCTCTGTAAACCTATGTCACAATACAGAAGAGAAAATTGGTCTTGACAAAATTCAGCAGTCTATACTCACCTGTGTGGGTGACCCCCACAACAGACTGGGACAAGCAGAGCGCTCAGCTGGAGCAATTGGCAGAACAATGAGATGTGTGAATTGATATCAATAGGCAGCCTCCCTTTGTCTAGCTTTTTCCTGCCAGTAATCTTCCTATTGATGTGGGTGACTCTCAAATGCAAATGCCATACCTACTGCTGTGAATGCATTGTCTGTAGTGGGGTATTTAAACTGCATCGCTCTGTAACTCTCTCTCTCTCTCTCTGACCACTGCTTCTGACAACTGCTGCTTACGAGAGCCTGAGAGCTCGCTCTGGCGCGCCTGCACGGCGCTGGGGTGAGTTCTGTGATGGCGGTATGATTAATAAAATCCCTCAAAAACTCTCAGTTCGCTGCTTATTATTTCATGCCGCCACACTGGTGACCCGACGTAGAAAAGAACACGCTGACAACGAACGCAGCACCCGGCGGTGATTCTCCGACAACAAGTGAACACAGCAGCCTGACGCAAATGATCTGCTCTCCCTTCTGCTACAGGGAGACCTCGACGCAGAGCCACCACCAGGCGAACTCCCTCGGAGATCACCCACGACCGTGAAGGCTGCAGAAAGCTTCATGGTGAGATCTGCACGCCTGAGACCTGCACATCCACGCTGGGACCGGCCGCTCTCACAGCTCCTCCACACGAGAGAGCACGCACCTCGTCCTCTCTCCACGACGGCGACCTCCAGGGCCGACGGAGAACGCAGCGCGTGGACCTGAACGCACCATGACCCAACTACAGCAACAACCTGAACAGAGATGACAATCGGCGCCGACTACGCTGATCTCCAGCAAGTTCCCTGACCCTGACTCGTTTCTCAACAGTGGACCACCCATGCACCGAACCCCCGCGCGCACACCGGGGGGTTACGAGGACAGCACATCACGCACGGGACAATAACGGCTCCACAGACCGCCATCGTCCTTCGCCGCTGCACACAGAACCTTCAGGGCTGCTCACACACCTGAAGCACGCACGCAGCTCGCTCACAGGATTTTGTATGGGTCTCAGCCATGGCGCACAAAGGGAATTCAGCCGTCAACTGTCCCCGAGGGCTTTAGGGCTGCGCGTGTGCACCTAAAGCCAACACGCCAAGTCCCTCACTGCTGCAGCTCCTTTTTCTCACAGCCGCTACGCAGCCTTGCAGCTCCTGTTTTTCTTCACAGCCACGAGAGGAGTCAGAGAAAAATTTTTCTTCTTACAGCTGCTGTGGACCTCCGCACGTTCAACGGGACAGCCCCTCAACATCGCGGATCCACAGGCAATTTTTGCGCGGCCCAGACATTTTCGCCGTCCTGCGCCGGCACTTGCTACCCCCACCCCCCTCCCTCCACCTCCTCGGCACAGAGCCTTCTCCGCAGCTCGTTTCCAAAGCCGGACTATCGAGGCCTCAGCTCCCCGCTGAGCCCTCTGGGGGGGAGTACTGTGGGTGATCCCCACAACAGACTGGGACAAGCAGAGCGCTCAGCTGGAGCAATTGGCAGAACAATGAGATGTGTGTATTGATATCAATAGGCAGCCTCCCTTTGTCTAGCTTTTTCCTGCCAGTAATCTTCCTATTGATGTGGGTGACTCTCAAATGCAAATGTCCATGCCTACTGCTGTGAATGCATTGTCTGTAGTGGGGTATTTAAACTGCATCGCTCTGTAACTCTCTCTCTCTCTCTCTGACCACTGCTTTTGACTACTGCTGCTTACGAGAGCCTGAGAGCTCGCTCCGGCGTGCCTGCACGGCGCTGGGGTGAGTTCTGTGATGGCGGTATGATTAATAAAATCCCTCAAAAACTCTCAGTTTGCCTCCTTATTATTTCATGCCGCCACAACCTGCAACAAAAACAACACACCTTTTGAGACCAGGATGTGCACGTCTTGGAGAGAGGAGTGGTTTGAAAGAGGTGTTAAGGAAGCCATGTATGTCAAAGTGGAACGGCCCTCCCTTAACAGAGGAGGGGGACAAAGATATCATCTGTCCTCAGCTTACAGTGCCGTGCTAAAAACTATTCCTTGGCACTTTATGGATAAATGAACTTTTTTTTTTTTAGATTTAGTATACTTTATTGATCCCCAGAGGAGAAATTGAGGGTCATTCACTACCTGGATGGATGAAGCAGCCACGATACGGCGCTATCCCTTAACCATTCACACACACATTCACACCTAGGGCCATTTTAGAGTCTCCAATTAACCTAACCTGCATGTTTTTGGCATGTGGGAGGAAACCGGAGAAATCCCGGGGTAAACCCACACATACACGGGGAGAACATGCAAACTCCACACAGATCACTGTTGGTCGGGGGCTGGGATCGAACCCACGATCCCACGATCCCCACAATCCCCCGGCAAACTGTGCTGCCGCAGTGCTAACCACTGCGCCACTGTGCAGCCCCAACTTGCTCCAATTCCCAAGTTTTAGAGAGGAGCACCAGGGTTTTTTTTTTTTTTTTTCTTTCCCTCTTTATCCTCCTTGGTCACACACCATGGACTACATTTTTATTTATTTATTTTTCTTCTCCTCTTTGGTTACACACCATGGACTACATTTCCCAGAAGTCATGTGACTTTATGTCCTTTTGTCATGTGACTTCCTTGTAGGTTATTTATTGGCCAGAGACACTTCCTGCTGCAGTCTTACAAGTGATGATGGTGTTCGCATGAACATTGAAACGTCCATCCATCCATCCATCCATCCATCCATCTTCTTCCGCTTAATCCTTTCCGGGTCACGGGGGGGGCTGGAGCCTATCCCAGCATCTTTGGGCGAGAGGCAGGGTACACCCTGGACAGATCGTCAGTCCATCGCAGGGCCAACACAGATAGACAGACCATTCACTCTCACAGTTATACCTAAGGACAATTTAGAATCCCCAGTTTGATGCCATTTAACTTAACTTGCATGTTTTTGGCATGTGGGAGGAAACCGGAGAAATCCCGGAGTAAACCCACACAGACATGGGGAGAACATGCAAACTCCACACAGATCACTGTTGGTCGGGGGCTGGGATTGAACCCAGGATCCCCCAGCCAAGGGTGAGTTGCTGTACTGCCGCAGTGCTAACCACTCCGCCACCGTGCTGCCCATTGAAACGTCTTGAATTTTAATTCGTTTTTAGTCCAATGTTTTTAAATACAACTCCTTTTTGAAAGTTCTTCATAAACTGTATGTCTGGGCTATGGGGTAGGGTGGCAAGACAGAAGCCTTATCTTACAAAGAAAAACATCCAAGCCTGGCTACATTTTGCAAGAACACATTTGAAATCTCCCAAACGCATGTGGGAAAATGTGTTATGATCCGATGAAACCAAGGTTGAACATTTTGGCCATAATTCCAAAAGGTATATTTGGCGCAAACATAACACTGCTCATCACCAAAAGAACACCATACCTACAGTGAAGCATGGTGGTGGCAGCATCATGCTTTGGGGCTGTTTTTCTTCAGCTGGAACTGGGGCCTTATTCAAGGTGGAGAGAATTATGAACAGCTCCAAATACCAGTCAGTCTTGGCACAAAACCTTCAGGCTTCTGCTAGAAAGGTGAAGAGGAACTTCATCTTTCAGTACGACAATGACCCAAAGCACACATCCAAATCAACAAAAGAATGGCTTCACCAGAAGAAGATTAAGGTTTTGGAATGGTCCAGCCAGAGTCCAGACCTGAATCCGATCGAACATCTGTGGGATGATCTAAAGAGGGCCGTGCACAGGAGATGCCCTCGCAATCTGACAGATTTGGAGCGTTTTTGCAAAGAAGAGTGGGCAGTTATTGCCACATCAAGATGTGCCACACTGATAAGATTCCTACCCAAAAAAACTGAGTGCTGTAATCAAAGCCAAAGATGCTATAACAAAGTATTAGTTTAAGGATTAGTTAAGAGTATTTATGCAACCAGGTTATTGTAAGTTTTTTATTTTCCCCCTTAAAAGATTTGTTTGTTTTTCAGTTGGGTTGTACAGGTTATAGGTCACATTAATAGTTGAAAAAGTTTTGAAATGATTTATCTTGGTCTCATTTTTTTTATATCACAAAAACCTGGCATTTGAACAGGGGTGTATAGACTTTTTATATCCACTGTAAGCTTGTGTCAGGGTCTATTAACCCAGATGAGTAAAAAAAAAAAAAACCCAAAACATAAAACCTGAAAATGAATGATAGCTTAAGCCAATCCACAACTTAATGCCATTGAAAATTTATTGTGATATCTCATAGTTTACATTAGAGTGAAAACAGACATGTGACATGGCTTTACTAAGACAGAATGCAAAGCAATGTCGTCAAATAAAAAGCATATATTTGTTTTTAAATTTAGGAAAAAAAATAAAATAAAACAGGCACAACATATAGCCATTATAAATACAACATGCTTTAGACCTCAAACTTTTAACAGTCCTAAGAAAAGATCTTGTACAGTCTTTTCCCCTGTATAACAATCTTGCCTTTGATCACATCCTTTGTAGACAGTAACAGAGCCAAAAAAGTAGGTAGCCAGTGTCACAGTTAAACAGAATGACAATAAAAGGTAAACAGTTTTCAGCAGCAGTTTTCTACATTTTTCATCCAGGCTGCTTTGATGCTGTAAAATTCAGAGAATCAAAACATTCCACAGAAAGACAGTGTCATGAGACAGGGTTCTATTCTTTGATTTTGGTATCACAGTCAAATCCCCAGGGGAGCATCAAACGCAATCCTTGGCTCCCCTCCTGCCCTCTTGACACATGGCACTGATGCCTTCCACAGAACCTGGTTTTTATTTGGTACGCACTGGCATCGACATTGGCAACTACTTTTTGTTTCGACTGACTGATCATAGGGAGAGTACAGAGGCTCTGTCAGGTCACAAAACTCCCTGCAACCGCTGCTGGCACCATATTGGAGGTCCTAATGTGTGCATGAAATGGTACAATAATGGCACAATTGTACAACAATGTAGACATTAACTCCAGGACAGGTCAGACATATTTTTTACTTCAAATGCAGCTGATCTGCCAGGAGTGTGTGCGGTGGGAAAGTTTACCAAGGCTAACTACGCTCAAGGCTGAGTTTTGCTGTTCAAGTTAATAAGCCACAACCTGTGCAGATAAATCCATTAAGAGACTTCTGTCATGCCTAAGGTTGCCCACACATGGGAGAATTTTTAAATCTTTGCCAATTTTAAAAACGCGGGAGACCACAGACATCAGGACAGCTAAAAAGGATTTTTAACACTCTAATCCTGCAAACCCATATCACTAAATGATCAAATGATATGGGTGGAACACACGTGCACTGTTTTTATGAATGATTTCACACAGCAATTCCATTGGCACAAGATCACCAGGGTGAATATTTGCAAAAAAACAAAGTTAATCAGTCTGAACTTGAAATATCTTGTCTTTGGGGTTTTTAAATCATTGGTGTTTTGTTTTTATTTACGTTTTAGGCGACATTGTAACTTCACCGGAAATGGGGTTGTACAGTGAAAAACAAAAATAGAAAAAGAATAAGGGCGAATCAGTGGCTGAAAAGACAGTATAGCTGGTTGGGCGATCTGACTTTAAATCAGCACAGCAGTTAATTTAACTTTTCACAGTGGTTTGTTTTTTTTTATTTTTCCCTCCTTTCCTATTCTCCCTTATAGTTCACTGACAGGGCTCATAATTAAGCAACATTACAAGGGAGACAGAAATCAATGAACATATTGTACCACTGTGGTGATTCTGCACTAAATGAGTATAATATAATAAATGTGCTAGCAGCTGGTTTGCTTGTTAGCTGCGATAAGAGAGTCCTTTACACAGCCATGATTATGTTATCATCAGATTACAAATCTCTGACCAGAACGGTAACTCCAACAACAGCTTGTCAATTTTGTCGTCTATTCCTACGGTACAACAGTTCAGCTGATGCGGCTAGCCATCAGCAGATAACAGCGATTTAGCTTTGGCGCATTTCTGTGTTAGTTTCTACACACTTCGCTCACTTTTTTTTTGGCATCTTCAAATGAAATAGAGGGTTAATCATCACATACTATATGGACGGACACTGCATTTCTTTTTGGTACAAGCCGCTTAAATTGTACTGCAGTGTCTGCTGGTGTACAGTGCTGGTGTAATGTGACTGCACTGCTTTCAGGTTGTGGAGTCACGCGACCATGCACGCAGGAGACATTTAAAAGGTCAGGACATGAAAGTGCTGTTAGGAATGCAGCCCCAGAAGTAAGTGACTTTAAAATTTTGACAAAAAAAAATTATGGTACACTACAGCTCTGGTCCTTTTTAATATGTGTATGCTATCACTCTGAGATGCAAAGAGCACAAGGTTAATGTTTGTCAAGATGCAGATGACACCTCAGCTTCCATTAGAGAAAGTATCCATTTATATTTGGATAAGACCACGAAAGAAATGCAATCAGCTATATAGGACCTCCAATATGGCTGCCAAAGGGTGCTCTTCATCTCCACAAAGCCTTTGATACAGGAGACATGTGGTGAAAAAAGGGGTCTTGGTAAAGGCTCTCCCTGTGACATGGTGGGAGATTCCAGCTCGCCCTCAACGTCTACATGGCTCAGTAGAGACCTAAACACCTGCCCTCTAATGGGCTCTCACCACACAAGCTAAATAAACAAGCTAACATAAAAAAAAGAAGAGCAAGCAAACCCAAACAGGGATAAATCACTTTCAAAAAAAAATCTAACCTGATTCTTGACCTCACAGACCAACAGGAAAGACAGTGAAACCAAACAGCTGAGAGGGGGAAAAAAAAAAAAAAAGGCTAAAACACACACAGTGGAGGAGGAGAAAACAGGAAAAGCACGTAAACATTCACTTTTGTGTGCAGGCATGCATGTTGTGGGTTAATGCACACGCACGCGCACACACGCACAACCGTGCTCACACACAGAGCCAGAGGTACAGTAAACAAAAGTGCTTCAAGTTTGGGGAAGTAAAAGAACTAACCCAGTAGAAATACGTATAAAACCTTAAATACGTTACTTTATGTACAAAACTGTAACACGGGCCAATATCTCTGCTGTGTGTGTATTTATATTTCAAGTAGATATCACTGCCAACCATCACGGGTTTGCATTGTCATAGTTTTTAGGATAAAAGGTCGTGTGATCTGACTGACCTTGCCGGCAAAGTAATCAATCACTGCAGATTTTTTTTTTTTAAAATTCTCTCCCATGCCACCACGTTCACCTGCTGCCATCTGTTTAACCCCTCCAACGGAAACCTCTTCCTTCTATGCTTTACTCTGAAAAATAATGAGGAATAGCCATCCGTCTCTGCATCTCTACATCTTAACATAGAAAATATAAGAATGTACGTATAACAAGTCTCTATTATCCAATAATAAAAAAGGGCAGAGCTCTGAGGGTTTTTGTTGAATAATATTACTTTGAGGGCTACTTTAAACCAGAACAGTGTGGGAGGAGGGGAAGACACATT
This sequence comes from Pholidichthys leucotaenia, assembly GCA_020510985.1. Classification (NCBI taxonomy): domain Eukaryota; kingdom Metazoa; phylum Chordata; class Actinopteri; order Cichliformes; family Pholidichthyidae; genus Pholidichthys; species Pholidichthys leucotaenia. The sequence goes on from CM035838.1 coordinate 439,753,793, forward strand.
GGTTTTTTTATGTGAAGGTTTTCAGAGTTATGCACTGCACAACAGGAAAAAAAAAAAAGACTAAATAGGGGAGGTCATTCATGTTTTGAAGAGGCACAAGATCCATACGGCTTAGAGGCAAATCACAGATGCCGTCTACAAAGAGACGATTCATAAGAGAAGACACATAAAGTGCAAAGGGGACATTACAAGAGTGGGAGGATATGAAGGGATTTCTAGGATAGCAGCAAAGAATCAGAAGCTCGACTTCTGTTCAGAAGGATGCAAAAACTGGAGGAAACAAAGGGTTTTGTTGATGTAATTTTGTTTTGTTTCCTGCATTTCCCCCATGGGGATCAATAAAGGATTATCTCAGCTTAAACTGGCAGAGGCTCCAATTGTGCCTGTTCAGTACATCATAAAATATTTCAAGTACTCTGCACTTTTTCAGACAAATGTGCCTCAAATTATTCACAATCACCTACTCATGGAGATTAATTACAATTCATATATATAAATATATATATCAGTGCTGTGAAAAAGTATTTGCCCCCTTCCTGATTTCTTATATCACTTGCACAGTCATACCAAAGAGCAATTTAGAATCCCCAGTTTGATGCCAATTAACCTAACTTGCATGTTTTGGGCATGTAGGAGGAAACCGGACGCAGACACGGGGAGAACATACAAACTCCACACAGATCACTGTTGGTCGGGGGCTGGGATTGAACCCAGGATCCCCCGGCCAAGGGTGAGTTACTGTGCTGCCGCAGAACTAACCACTCCGCCACTGCGCTGATAACATGCGTAAATACAAAATGCCATTTTTAGATGATGATTTCATTTATTAAGGGAAAAAAGCTATTCAAACCTACCTGACCCTATATGAAAAAGTAAGTGCCCCTTAAACCTAATAACTGGTTGTCACCATTGGTGCCAACAACTGGCACCGACTCTTTTACATCACTGTTGATGAATTTTGACCCACTCTTCTGTGCAGAATTGTTTAAATTCAGTCACATTGGAGGGATTCATGAACTGATGGCCAGACATTCTCCTTCGGGATTTTTTTTGGTAGAGAGCAGATTTTATGGTTCTGTCAGTTAGGGCAAGTTGTCCAGGTCCTGAAGCAGCAAAGCAGCCCCAGACCATGACACTACCACTACCATGTTTGACTGTTGATACGATGTTCTTTTTATGAAATTCTGTGTTCGTTTTATGCCAGATAAAACAGGACACGTCTTCCAAAAAGTTCAACTTTTGTCTCGTCAGTCCCCAAAAGCCTTGAGGATCATCTAAATGTTTTCTGGCAAATGTGAGATGAGTCTCTGTGTTCTTTTTGTCCAGCAGCAGTTTTTGTCTTGGAACTCTCCCATGGATGCCATGTTTGTCCAGTCTTTTTTATTGTTGCATCATGGACCAGTGTCCGAACTGAGGCAGGTGAGGCCTGCAGTTCTTTAGATGTTGTTCTGGGCTTTTGTTTCTCATCTGTCCTTGAATTTCTATCACAGTGGGATGTGTTGCTTTTTGAGATCTTTTAGCCTACTTCAGGTTGTCAGACAGGTTCCATTTAAGTGATTTCTTGATTCAACAAGTCTGGCAGTAATCAGGCTTGGGTGTAGCTACTGAAACTGAACTCAGCCTTCAAAAAAAAATGTGGTTAATCACAGTTAATTCATGATGTAACATGGGGGGCAATTACTTTTTCACATAAGGTCAGGTAGGTTGGGATAGTTTTTTACCTTTAAGAAATGAAATCATTTGAAAACTGCATTCTGCACAAGTGTGACAAATATGCAAAAATATAAGAAAGCATGAAGGGGGTGAATACTTTTTCACAGCACTGTATATACAGTGGTGTGAAAAAGTCGTTTGCACTTTTTGTGTTTGTACCCTTCCTGATTTCTCTTTTTTTTGGGTATGGGAAAATATATAAATACATATTATAATTACATATTTTATAATATATAAATATAATATTTGTTTGATGATCTGAAATATTTAAGTGTACAAACATAAAAAAAAAATGAGAACTCAGGAAGGGGGGAAAATGCTTTTTCACACCACTATATACTGTATAAGTGCTGGGACAGATTAAGAATTGTTATTGTAAAATGTACACACACACACACACACACACTTGAGTTAAACTAATGAATACAACCACTTTAAGGCCATATAATGTATACAATGGAGGCCACTGGTGAGATCCTACTTTTCAAAAAGTTATAGACTTGTAATTTCATTCAAAAAACTATAATCCACGATCATCAAAACGAAAACAAAAAAGTAGGTATGCACCGATTGAGACATTTTGAACTGATACGAAACCAAATAAGTTGGCCAACTGTCAGTTGACAGTAGCAATCATTTCTTTTGAACGTTTTCTGAATTTGCAGCTGTAGTCTGTTATCTATGTCAAGATAAAATCAATGGCACACAACTGGCACGGGTCAGACAAATATTTTCCATTTGCTATCGGTGAAACTTATTTGTTGACAGGCTGATATCAGTGAACAAGGTGAACATCAGCAGATACCAATCCATCAATATTTCACTTTATGTGTAATTAGTATAGAATATATGAAAGTTTACTTTCTGAAAACAATTACAAATAAAAAAGGAACTTTTTCAATGATTTGATTAATTCAAATTTTTTGAGCTGCCTCTGTTTATCACAAGCATGGGGGGGGGGGGGGGGGTTAGACACAAACAGAAGTACATTTTTAAATGATGCATTAAATTACCAGCAAAATTTAATATGAAACTAGATTACTGAGTTAGTGAGTTTTTGGTGTTACCTTGGTGAGTTTCTTTTTTTTTTTTTTTAACCTGGCTTCATCACCTTGGTAACTAATGCTGACCTCATAACCTGGTCTGGATCAGGTTATTTTTTTTTAATCTCCCCTTATTTTCCATTTCTTTATTTTAAATTGTATGTTATTCATTTGTTTATTCATTGGTGTAAAAAAAAAAAAATTAAAACTTTTTATTAGATTCCAGAGTGATGGCCTAACGGTAGAGCATCTGCCCCACAGCCAGGAGGTTGTGGGTTCAAACCCCAGCCAGGTCTTACCAAAGACCATATAAAATGGTACTTTCCGCCTTATAGCATGGTGCTCAGCACAAAACCAGTGTACTTGGGCTTTACTCAGACCTGGGTAAATGGGGAGGGTTGCAGCTGGAGTAAAATCCTTGCCAAATCAAATAAGCAGACCCATTATCTGCTGTGGTGACCCTGAAAAGGGAGCAGCCAAAAGTGTGTGTGTGTGTGTTAAGTGTTTATTAGATGAGTAAGTGGCCCTCTGCCTTGTAAAGTTTTGTGGCAGTTGTAATTGTTTTATTTCTATTATTTGCATTTATTTATTGTACTTGAGTCAATGACCATGTGACTATGATACCAAGCATATAAGGAAGGACTACCATTTACAGTGGGGCAAAAAAGTATTTAGTCAGCCACCAATTGTGCAAGTTCTCCCACTTAAAAGATGAGAGAGGTCTCCAATTTTCATCATAGGTATACCTCAACTATGAGAGACAAAATGAGAAAAAAAATCCAGAAAATCACATTGAAGGATTTTTAAAGAATTTATTTGCAAATTATGGTGGAAAATAAGTATTTGGTCACCTACAAACAAGCAAGATTTCTGGCTCTCACAGACCTGTAACTTCTTCTTTAAGAGGCTCCTCTGTCCTCCACTCGTTACCTGTATTAATGGCACCTGTTTGAACTCGTTATCAGTATAAAAGACACCTGTCCACAACCTCAAACAGTCAGACTCCAAACTCCACTATGGCCAAGACCAAAGAGCTGTCAAAGGACACCAGTAACAAAATTGTAGACCTGCACCAGGCTGGGAAGACTGAATCTGCAATAGGTAAGCAGCTTGGTGTGAAGAAATCAACTGTGGGAGCAATTATTAGAAAATGGAAGACATACAAGACCAATGATAATCTCCCTCGATCTGGGGCTCCACGCAAGATCTCACCCCGTGGGGTCAAAATGATCACGGGAACGGTGAGCAAAAATTCCAGAACCACATGGGGGGACCTAGTGAATGACCTGCAGAGAGCTGGGACCAAAGTAACAAAGGCTACCATCAGTAACACACTACGCCGCCAGGGACTCAAATCCTGAAGTGCCAGACGTGTCCCCCTGCTTAAGCCAGTACATGTCCAGACCCGTCTGAAGTTTGCTAGAGAGCATTTGGATGATCCAGAAGAGGACTGGGAGAATGTCATATGGTCAGATGAAACCAAAATAGAACTTTTGGTAAAAACTCAACTTGTCGTGTTTGGAGGAGAAAGAACACCATACCTACTGTGAAGCATGGGGGATGGAAACATCATGCTTTAGGGCTGTTTTTCTGCAAAGGGATCAGGACAACTGATCCATGTAAAGGAAAGAATGTATGGGGCCATGTATCGTGAGATTTTGAGTGAAAACCTCCTTCCATCAGCAAGGGCACTGAAGATGAAACGTGGCTGGATCTTTCAGCATGACAATGATCCCAAACACACCGCCCGGGCAACGAAGGAGTGGCTTCGTAAGAAGCAATTCAAGGTCCTGGAGTGGCCTAGCCAGTCTCTAGATCTCAACCCCATAGAAAATCTCTGGAGGGAGTTGAAAGTCCGTGTTGCCCAGTGACAGCCCCAAAACATCACTGCTCTAGAGGAGATCTGCATGGAGGAATGGGCCAAAATATCAGCAACAGTGTGTGAAAACCTTGTGAAGACTTACAGAAAACGTTTGACCTCTGTCATTGTCAACAAAGGGTATATAACAAAGTATTGAGATGAACTTTTGTTATTGACCAAATACTTATTTTCCACCATAATTTGCAAATAAATTCTTTAAAAATCCTTCAATGTGATTTTCTGGATTTTTTTTTCTCATTTTGTCTCTCATAGTTGAGGTATACCTATGATGAAAATTGGAGACCTCTCTCATCTTTTAAGTGGGAGAACTTGCACAATTGGTGGCTGACTAAATACTTTTTTACCCCACTGTATGATTTTATCTGGTGAAGAGCAAAGGCACTCAAATCATGTTTTCCCCCCGTGAACAGGCCAAATTGGAGCCCCTCAGTGTGCAGGCTGTGGGATTCTTTCTTTGCCGTTTGCTTCTGGGCTCAAAACCAGTGTGCATTTAATTTAAGGAGAAACCAAGTTTCCCCCAAGTATAAAATCATGCTGGGACACATACTACAGAGATGAGCACCCCCCTCCCCTCACACACCCCAACCCAACCCTCAGGCTCTGGCTTACTTTCCATCTCCAACAATCTGTCATTCATCAATGAGAAGGCCATTATTAAAAAAAACAAAACAGACGGGCGCGAAGAAGTTTTTACCTCTAAGCCGACATGAATCAAAGGCCTCCGCAAAGTGCAAGCAAAGTAGCATCATTCAAGTATACCACTGTGTAATGCATGACCACACACACACAATGCATATATACACACAGTAATATGCATATATACATATGTGCATGACAGCAAATACATATATATATTATATATAGAAACCATGTTCCAATATCTACGTACTACGAACATTTTCATAGTAATCATGGATATGTAATCATAGCATGTGTATTCATATTCATATGTAGTTGTATCTCTTGTTACTAGACGATGGGATAATACAGTCAATCATATTGTGTTATGACGCGTAGACACCAACGCTAGGTTCCCCCATCTAGAAATTATTTCTGCTACTTCATCTCTTTTACCTATAGTACTGCTGCAAAATGGGACCAGCCGCAATCGCAATTAGCCAAACACTACAAATATTTATATATCTAGAGCTCTATATGTGTGTGTTCGTATATATTTATCCATTTCTATCAAATGAAATACTAGATGCTGCTTTCAATGCTTTTTGGGTGTTGGAAAAAGTACCGGAAGAAGGGAAAGAAAGAAAGAAAGAAAAGCATAGAAAGAAAATGATAAAAAGATCAGGTATAAAATAAATTCACACATAACTGCAATCCCATCCTTTGCCTCTTAAACAAAAAAAAGAAAAAAAAAAAGATGTTGCTACATATTTGCAACTACAATAAACTCCCTTTCTTCTCTGCACCAGGCCCATCCCTGATTACTCATTTGGACATTAGCAACGAAAAAGCACGCTCAGCTACAGGCTGAGATTGAGGACGCTGAAACAACAACTAAGGAATACTTTAAATCAGAAAACAAAAAAAAATCAAGAAACTCAACAAGGGCATAAAATACAATGCTAACCAGTAACATCTGTCTATTTCATACCAAAATCTCACCAAACGTTAAGCAATAAACATGGAAACAAAAACACAGTTGTCAAAGTTGTAAATAAAAAGAGTGACGAAATGTCCTTTTTCATTGACGTTGGTCTCCTTTTGCACCGTGATCTCCACAATCACCACAATCACAAGCGTGGTTCGGTGGGGGCGGCAGCGGGGTGAGAGTGAGCGGGTGAGGGAGACTGGGGGGGGGGGGGGGGGGGTAAACCCAAAAGTGCCGGAGCCGCAAGAGGAGAGCACACAATCAACAAAGTAACCACGGGACTCCTGTGACGTGACTTTACAAGAGTTGCTCTGCTCAGTTAGTCGCCTGTTTTTTTTTTCTTTTCTTTTGTTTTAAACATCATTTGTCCAGTTCAGTTTCACGATGAGCAGGTGGATGGGTGTGCGCGTGAAGTAGGCAGACGAGACTGAGGGGGAGTGTTGGTTATTGTTGGTGGTGGTGGTGGGGACGATGGTTGTTGCTCCCCACAGTTCAATAAAGAGCATTCCATGGTCAGAAAAAGCAAAACAAACAAAAATGAAGCAGCGCAGCGTCACTCCCATCCGTTGTCTTTGATCATGTGAGCCAGCTCGATGATGAACTTTCCCTCTTTGTACTTTTGACTGCTTTCAAACGCGTGCTCCTGTTAAAGACAAAAAAAGAGACAAAGAAATATTGATGTAAATATTTAACAGTAAAACTCTGATCACAAATCCAGACTCCACCAGTAATACAATAACCGTGATATGGTTATGATTTTTTTAATTATTGTATCCCCTTTATGCCACTGAAAAGAAAACTCAGATTTGTACTTGGCTCTGTCTTTATAATTTCCACCAAAAACATTCAAGTTTTTAATCAGTTTTTACCTTTTCTGTCTCCTCTTGCGGGTGTTTAATAAGACTCTTGCACATCAGTGCACACTCCATATTGCCTAATCACCCTCTTTATATGTTCACTTTTGTCGTGTTTGTGTTAGCTTTGGGTTAACCATTAGCCATGGCTACGAGCGCTCTTCCTCCTTCGTGTGCTCTCTGTGTCAAATGTTTAGTCACACTTCTGCCTCTTTTAGTGTGAACGGTAAGTGAACCAAGTGCAGTCTTTTTAAGGTGCTTGAGGCAAGGTTGTGTGATCTGGAATCCTGGCTCCGCTGCATTGAAAAGCCATCAGTGCCAGTTAGTGACGACCCGACCGTAGTCACAGCGGAGCCTTGCAGTGCAGGCCATGTTAAGCTGGGTTCATGCTGCACCTCTGGTCGGCGCGTCTGTGCATCTGCTCGACCGCGAGGCTTGTACGATGAAAATGATGTCATTGTCTCCATTCCACTAGGCTCCACGGCCAAACGTGTGCAACCCATATTTTGTGACTGCGTTACCTGGGTGCGCTGACTACGCGTGTGCAAGACTGAACCTCCCATTGAAGAGGTGGCACCACTGACACAGCATACAAAGTCAAAGTAGATGAAGAAGGCAAAGAGGAAAAGGAAGATGAGAATAAACATCTGTGAAACATTTTGCAGCAGCAGCTTAAGCGGAGAAGAGTGTAAAAAAAAAAACAGTAATTCAAGCAGTTTAACAGAAAATGGAATCAATATTTGAGGAAAAACTGTGTGAAGAAATCTGCCGTTGTCCACACTTGTACGATTCCTCCCTAATACAAGAATGCATCACCCCATTGGTGCTACCTATAGGGCTGGGGTGAAACTACAAATGACGGTTATGCGCATGCATTGAACGCTTGGCCTAGTAAACAAGAAATATTAAGTACATATACAACCGTGTGCTCACCAGCCTTGTCCAAAGCAGACACGCATCTCAGTGCACCAGAGCGGAGGTGTAGCATAAACAAGGCCTTCGGAGGAGCCAAGACAGAACAGGTGGGTCACGGTGAGAAAGAAGTGTAGTCTCAAGCTCCTGGTTCACCAACAGCCTGTTCATGTTTTGAACAGATCTTCCCTGCTCAGTGACACACTGAGGAAAAATTGGTGACTCTGTAGTCAGAAACATGAGACTCGAGACTGTAGCGGCCATAGTCAAATGCATTCCTGGAGCCAAAGTAGGCAACACAGAATCAAATTTGAAAATGCTGGCTAAAAGTAATCGTAAATTCCCCACAATTGTTATTCACGCCAGCATGAACGACATCCAGCGGCGTCAGTCAGAAGTCAGTAAAATTAACGTGGAGTCAGCATGTGGCCTTGCTAAAACAGTGTCTGTAATATTCTCTGGGCCCCTCCCCAATCTGACCAGTGGTGACATGTTTAGCCGCGTGTCATTCTTCAACCACTGTCTGTGTGGTGTCCTGCAAACAATGTGGGCTACACAGACAACTGGAACTCATTTTGGGGAAAACCTGATCCTGTTAGGCAAGACTGCGTCCATCCCACTTTGGATGGTGCATCTCATTTATCTAACAATCTGGCATCATTTTTATCCAAATTTCCAAAACCTTGGCAACTCAGAGTTGGGACCAGGAAGCAGAGTTGCAGTCTTACACACTTCTGTAGCTCCTCTCCATCCACCACCCATAGGCGCAATTCATGGGGGGGATTGGGGGGGTGGGTCCAACCCCCACAAACATCAAATCCATCCAATATACCCCCCAATAATCATATAATTATAATTAATAAAAAATATCTACAAGTGAGTGAAGAAGTTGTCGTTTTTTCATTTGCAAACAACGAAAAGTAACATTTCTAATAATCAAACAATGTAACACCCCCCCCCCCCTTCCCAGAAGACTTGGTATTGCCCAACCGGTCCATGCCTTCTCTGGTCAATACTCAGTCATTTGTAGTGGTGGCAGGTGAGGACGCTCGTCAACGTCTAGAATGCATTCAGCACACAAGTGAGACAGGATGAAAAGAGCTCCACAAGGGCAACAAACCATTTTAAATTGCTGGTTGTCAAATAAAAGGACAAACCCCTCTGTCCAAAAGGAGGTGAATATATTGTTGAATTAGCTGGTGAACTGTTGTCTGAAGTTAGCTGGTTGCTAGTTTGCTGATATGAGTTAAAGCTATGGGAGTACACCACAGAATAAATGTGCTGCCTGATAGGATTTAGTTGATCTAAGAAACGAATAGCTCTTCTCATGCAAACTTAAGACTTTACGTTGTATTAATCATTCATGAAATGTGATCAGAATGGATTTGTTCGTCAGCTGTTAAAGTGAAATTTACATATGTTTCAGTGCTCATTTAAATGTTAGCAGCTCCGAACATTCATCAAGGACAAAAACTCTCTAAACCATTGTTCCTTAAATATAAATGCCTTTAAATATGCTTATCATCTCCACAAAATTCAAGTTAACCTTACACTGTTGTGCATTTTTAAGATATAATGATTTTGATAATTATAATTAGAAAGCAAGTTTTACCCCTTTCAATTATAGACTAAGTCACTCTGAAGGCTATTCTTAAATATCCACGTTAAAAGAAATTGATTATTTTCGCTGCAGATCATTTTTAGATCTTCTATCTTCTGTTAAAGTACCACAACTGCACAACAGTATCTACTGTAAATGAATATATAAGCAATAAACACCAAATAGATGAACGAAAGAATAGATAAATTTCATTGGCCTAAACTTTTTAAAATATCTCATTAAGGAAAATACAGCGCTCTAAATTTTATCCATATGCATAATGTGTTAAAATGAGTTCAAAAACACTGCAATACAGCAGCACTGATTTATTCGGAATTTAATTATTTAAATAAATAAAACTAAAGTTTAAGTTTAAGCTTAAAATTAATTTCTAGTTTTCCACTCCCATTTTATTTAATCACGAGACAGCATTAGGCAGTGATCAAACACTGAGATATTGATGGCTTATTATCACTGTATTATGATTTAGCTCCTAGTATAACAAGATTCATCACCTTAACACCGTACCTTTTGAGTTTGTTAGTGTTTAAGGATCCATTTGCAATAAAGGGAGCGGTAAAAAAATAAATAGTTTGATAAACTAGTGGTGGCCTAGTTGGTAGAGCATCTGCCCCTCACCCAGAAGGACGGGGTTCAAATCCTGGCCAGGTCATGCCAAGACCACATAAAAGTGAAACTTCCTACTGTCCAGCTTGGTGCTCAGCAATAATGGAATGGAGGAGGGAAAATTTGTGGCAGCACCTTGCAGAGCAGCAACCCTCTGATTCTAGATGTGATTAACATTGTAGATAAGAGAAACGTAACTTTGTTCTACTGTACATGATTGGCTGTATGGACTGAATGACAAAGTTGGCTTTACCTTTACTTATAAAGTTGCAATGCTTCTTCCAGCATTTTTTCTTGCAGCATTTGTCATCTCCTCCAGCCTGTTGCTTTTCCTGTATGGTCACTTCAGTATTGAATATACGTGTGTATGTATATATATATTACATATATATACTTCTCCTGTGCTTTCAACACCATCCAACCGATGATCCTGAAGGACAAGCTGTTGCGCGCAGGGGTGGACCAGCACCTGTCATCATGGATCCTGGACTACCTCACGAACCAGCCTCAGTTTGTGAGAACCCGGGACTGTGTGTCCGACACGATCATTGGTAGCACGGGGGCCCCCCAGGGAACGGTGTTGGCTCCCTTCCTGTTCACTCTTTATACTGCGGACTTCTCACAAAACACAACACACTGCCATCTACAGAAGTTCTCTGATGACTCTGCGATCGTTGGCCTCATCTCCAATGGAGATGAAGCTGAGTACAGAGGGCTTATCCAGGACTTCGTGGACTGGTGCCATCGGAACTGCCTCCAGATCAACGCGAGGAAAACTAAGGAGCTGGTGGTGGACTGCCGCAGGCATGGACAACCCCTCACAGCACCAGTAAATATACAGGGAACAGACATTGAGATGGTGACATCCTACAAGTACCTGGGTGTTCATCTGAACAATAAACTAGACTGGTCACACAATACTGACGCACTCTACAAGAAGGGACAGCGCAGGCTGTTCCTACTGAGGAGACTCAGGTCTTTTGGTGTACAAGGGGCGCTGCTGAAGACATTCTATGACACGGTGGTGGCATCAGCCATCACTTTTGGAGTGGTCTGCTGGGGCAGTGGCATTATTGCAGCCGATAGGAAGAGACTGAACAAACTGATCAAGAAAGCTAGCTCTGTCCTGGGGCAGCGCCTTCACCCGGGTGGAGGAGATAGGAGAGAGAAGATCGTGGCTAAACTGTCATCTCTGCTGGAGTCCGAGTTCCACCCTATGCAGGACATACTGAATGCACTGAGGAGCTCATTTAGCGGCAGACTACATCATCCCAGGTGCACAACCGAGAGGTTTCGCAGGTCCTTCCTACCAACGGCTGTCAGACTGTACAACCTAAGCAGGGCTGCTCGCAGAGATAGCAAAAAGACGTAGCAACCTAATAGTTTTTGAATGCAAAAGATGCAATAGACTTACACAATGGTCCCCTCCGGCATACAACTAGGAAAATACCGGTCGCTATGGAGGGTGAGAATATGTATGGGCACATAATCATACCATGTAGGATAACTAAGTAGACGGTTGTGCTGTTTCATCCCATCTAGCAACAATGCTCTGCACTGTGTGTGTTTATATATTTACATATTTATTCCATCTAGCTACAATGCTCCGCACTGGGTGCGTTTATATATTTACATATTTATTCCACCTAGCTGCAATGCTCCGTACTGTGGGTGTTTATATATCTACATATTTATTCCATCTAGCTACAATGCTCCGCACTGTGTGTTTATATACTCATATATTTATTCCATCCAGCTACAATGCTCTGCACTGTGTGTCTGTGTGTATATATATATATATTTATAGTAGTATGTACATATGTATATTAGCTGCTCTTGCTTTTTTTTTTCTTGCCTTCTGATTGTTGCTCTGAGTGTTGCTATCCCTGTGCTGTTGCAATCCTGGAATTTCCCCATTGTGGGACTAATAAAGGCTTATCTTATCTTATATCAACTAAAAGCATATTATAAACCCATTTAAAGTTAGAGCTGTCCTCACTACCAGCTTTTGGGGCTCCAAATATTCTGTCCAATATGTTTTCACCCTTTAAACTTCATCAGTGTTTTATACAGCACTGTGACGTTTCTAATGTCACTTTTTTGTGTGTGCAACTTTTTGTTAATCATAGTTTTACAGATTTTCTTGTAAATAAGACACATTTGTCTTGTAAATTTGCCTATTTTTTGTATAAAAATGCAGTACTTCCCCATGTTGTTTTCCACCTAAGTTCACAGTTTCTCATAAAAATGTAGCATTTTTCCCAAATTTACATTTTCTGTCATGGAAAGTAAGCCTTTTTCCTTATATATTTACAAAATCATTTAAATTTCTCAATTTTTTAAATAATTTTTTTGACCATCATCAAGTTCCTACTTTCTTCTTGTGAATTTATACTATTTCCTCCTAAATTTGCATGCTTTTTTCTGGTAAATTTGGTAAAGGTAACTTTATTATTTACTTTTTTTGGGGGGGGGGCAAATACCTGAATCCTAAATTTGAAAACTGAATGTCATTGTAAAACATTAAATGTCTAGATAATGAATCCAGACTCAAGTTTTTAATACCAGGATGATTTAGTCACAAATCTACTCACAGATTTGCTGTTATTTCATGAGTGAAACGGCACACCTAAGGTGTGGTGTGCTGTGTTCATAATGTCTCTGCAGGCAGGAAAACTGTTACTTTTGTCATAGTCTAGCTGACTAAATCACAGTAGTGTCCTTAGTTCATCTGCTTGGTAAGAAATAACCACATGGTGGCAAGTGGTCACATCATAAATTAATGAAAAAAACATTAGTCCTGTCAGAATAAATGTGTTAATCACCACAACTGATTAATAACAAAATTAAATGAGTTAAGAATAATTGTGATTAAGCCTCATTCAGCAGCTAGATTAACCTTAGTTAATACTGACTGTACTGTTTTAAGATGCTATTAAGAGAGAAGAAGGGCAAAAATCTAGCATGAATTACATCCTCCAAAATTGTCCATGAAGTACCTCTTTTAAACCATTTGAACATTAACTGAGCTTTTTTTATATCAGAATCAGAATCAGCTTTATTGGCCAAGTATGCACAACACATACAAGGAATTTGACTTTGGCTAAAAACTTGCTCTCGTTGTTCAGGTGGAGGATTTAAATAAGGAAGCATATAATAATATCAGGAGCAAGAATGTGGCAGCAGCAGGGTGAACCAAGAGGGAGAGGAGGTAAAGGTAACCAGAGAGGCACAGGAGGCACACATGACCAGGTAATAGTCAAAACTTGATTTCTGCCAGTGCTGAAATACTTAACACATAATGGGTATTAAGTAAGCCTGCTGTTTCGTAGTGGCATAGACTATTACAAGGCTGAATATAGATTTGGTAAATTAGGGAAATAATTTTTACAACTATTACTAACATGGGAATGCCTAAATAAAGGGGTAAATTAGCCTTGTCCTTTTAGCAAAGTTAATGATTTTGCGCTCTTCCTCCACACTAGGATACATACTGCATACTGTCATTTTTTTCTTAAAAAATCCTTTTCCTTTAAAAATGAAAAAGAGGACATTGGAGACAACTGCCTGTACCGATGACCTGACAGTTCTATAATAAAAATATATTTTTTAAAATCCTTATATGGGAAGAGATCTCAACCCCCACAATGTTTGAAACAAAGTTACGCCCTTGCCGCCACCCCTCAACTTAGCCCCTGTCTTCCCCATCAGAGACTCACTGTCTGCTCCCTCTAAAGTAAATAAAAATATAATGCACAAACATCCTAAAATGATTAAACAAAAAGTTGATAAAATTCAGATTAAACATACAGGCTGTAAATCTAATGACTTGGCCTCTGTTCTTCCTCATAATCTAAAAAATAAAAATGCGGTTTGTTAAATATTAGATCTCTAACTCCCAAGTCTCTGTTAGTTTATGATCTGTTAATTGATCATCAGATTGGTTCACTACCCCTTACAGAGACTTGGTTAGGGCAAGAGGATTATGTTCAATCAACTCCCTCTGGTTATTTAAACTCTCAAAATCCTCAAGGCACTGGTCATGGAGGAGGAATAGCAACAATTTTCCATTCAGAACTAGTAGTGAATGTAAAGCAAAAAACATGTTATAATTCATTTGAGGACCTGGTTCTCAGTTGCACATCTTAGCAATTCTAGGTTAAAACCAATTTTATTTGCTGGAGTTTATCGTTCTCCCACTACTTATTCTGGGCTTTTATCTGAATTCATAGAGTGCTTAAATTGGATAGAATAATTCTAGTACTCGACTTTACTGTACATGTAGAATAGATAGTGATTGCCTTAATACTGTAGAGACTGGGTTAATCATCTCAGACTGGATGCAGAGGGTAAACAGAGAAGGACAATAGCTATGGAGATTATGGTGGGGTAGCAGGAAGAAGGAGTTGGGGGGAGAAGGGATGAATGTATTGTGATGTGAGATGTCATGCAGATGTGAGACGGGCGGTTGGTATAAAAGGAGAACCCATGGTGTATTGAGACATGCTTTTCTGTGTGTGACTGATGTGAGAGTGAATAAAATGGTCTGCTGTATAAATCAGTCTCGTTATTTACGCTCTCCACACTGGTGACCCCTTGACAAATTATGGAACACGAGGCAAGAACCCCGGAGTCGGCCCGGACGGGAACCCCCAGCAACGCGTGCGCCGTTTCGGTCAAACTACCGGATTTTTGGCTGCACAACCTGCGCTCTTGGTTCCACCACACCGAGGCTCAGTTCTCCCTCCGGGGAATAACGGCAGATGACACCAAATATTACTATGTGGTCGCAGCGCTGGACGCTCGGACGTCTCAGCAGGTAGCGAGCCTGCTCCAACAGCCTCTAGCCCACGACAAATACGGGACTCTCAAGGTCGCGCTGACCCGGCGCTACACGCTCTCGGACTGTGAGAGAGCAGAGAGGCTCCTGAGGCGCTCTGAGTTAGGAGATGGGTCGACGGTCGAACTGATGGAGAAGATGTTGGCGTTAATGGGCAAGGACGACGGGCATTTTCTGTTTGCCCACCTTTTCCTCAGGAACCTTCCAACAGAGGCGAGAGCGGTTCTTGCCAATTCGCCGTTGCTGGCCGCGCGTGACGACCGTGCGCTAGCCCAGGAGGCAGATCGGATCATCCTCACCACCAGAGCCCTCACAGTGAACGCGGCGGCGTCGCAACACAGCGAGACGACCAGCGGAGGCGAGGAGCCACCGACGGTAGCGGCAGCGGAGGCCAGGAAGCACCAGAGAGACACGCTCTGCTTCTACCACTGCCACTTTGGAGAGAACGCACGCAGATGTGCGCCACCGTGCCAATTCAAGCGCTCGGGAAACGCCAAGGCCGGCAGTCGGTAGCAGCTGCCACCGCCAGTGAAGAGAACAAGCTGCTCTACGTGACAGACTCGCGCTCGGGGAGACGGTTCCTCGTAGACACCAGAGCCCAGAGGAGCATCATCCTGCCATCCTACGCCAACCGGCTAGCAGGACCTAGCGGCCCCGGGCTGGTAACAGTAAACGGCTCGGGCATTAAGACTTTTGGTGAGAGAACACTGACTTTATCCCTACATGGCCGTATGTACGAGTGGAGTTTTGTCATAGCGGCACTGAGTTTCCCAATCCTGGGAGCTGATTTTCTGTGTGCACACGGGTTTCTAGTCGATGTTGCTAAGGCGCCTGGTTAATGCACTGTCTTTTGATTCTCTCCCCTGTACAGCTCGAGGGGCCGGGCCAATAACGCAAGCCAACGTCACAGCTCCAGGCGGTAAGTTCCACACACTGCTCACTCAGTTCTCAGCACTCATGGTCCCGACGTTTTCGGCGGCCATCGCTAAACACGGGGTGGAACACTTTATCACCACCACCGGGTCGCCCGTTTTCGCACGACCTCGGCGCTTGGACGCAGCTAAACTGGCCATAGCGTGCGAGGAGTTTGCCAACCTGGAAAGGTTGGGCATCATCAGGCGATCGAACAGCCCATGGGCATCCCCGCTACACATGGTCCCTAAGGCCGAGGGATCGTGGCGACCGTGCGGAGATTTCCGCAGATTGAATAATGCCACAGCGCACGACCGCTACCCGATTCCCCATATTCAGGATTTTTCCATTCACCTCGCCGGAGCATGCATTTTTTCTAAAATAGACCTGGTCCGCGGTTACCACCAGGTCCCAGTGCACGCGGAGGACATACCCAAAACAGCGGTAATAACTCCGTTTGGCTTGTTTGAGTTTTTACGCATGCCCTTTGGATTAAAAGGAGCAGCACAGACATTCCAACGCATGATGGATGCGGTGTTGCGCGATCTCCCGTTTGTGTTCGTCTACCTGGATGATATCCTGGTGGCCAGTGCGTCCGAGGACGAACACATAACCCACCTCAGGACGGTTTTCCGGAGGCTGGAGGAGCACGGGTTAATAATCAACCCGGCGAAATGCCAGTTCGGTGTGACAGGGATTGATTTTTTGGGGCACCGCGTCTCACCGGAGGGCAAATTTTCCCCGGCCTCAGACGGTCAGGGCGCTGCAAGAATTTTTGGGGATGGTTAACTTTTATAACCGGTTCCTCCCCCGCACAGCTCAACTCATGCAGTCATCATACGCCGCGCTCAAGAAACGGAAACCCGCGGACAGAGTCGAATGGACTCCGGCGCGAGAGCAGGCATTCTCTTGAGGTTAAAACAGCCCTGGCAAACGCCGCACTGTTGGCGCACCCGGACCCGGCAGCTCGGATAGCGCTCACTACCGACGCCTCGGACATGGCCATAGGGGCCGTCGTGGAGCAAAGTGTCGCCGGTTCCTGGCAGCCGCTCGCTTTTTTCAGCAGGGCTTTGCGCAACAGTGAGCGTAAATACAGCGCGTTCGACAGAGAGTTGCTGGCTCTCCACCTGGCCATACGCCACTTCCAGTTCTGGCTGGAAGGGCGCAGCTTCACCGCGTTCGTGGACCACAAGCCGCTAACGTTCGCGATGGCCAAGGTTTCAGAACCATGGTCGGGCCGGCAGCAGAGACAGCTGGCCGCGATCTCGGAGTTTACGACCGATATTCAGCATATGGCAGGTAAACTGAATGTGGTGGCGGACTGCCTCTTGTGCGCAGTAGTGGCCCCGGTCTGCGTGGGGATAGATTATACAGCCATGGCCGCAGAGCAGATTGGCGATACGGACGTGTGCGCGCTCCAGTCTGGACCAACAGGGTTAAGGCTGGAGAGCAGAGTACTGCAAGATGGCAAGCCCCCCCTAATCTGTGACGTCTCCACGGGACGCCCGCGCCTGGTGGTCCCAGTCGCTTGGCGCCGCCGCGTGTTTGAGTCAGTTCACGCTCCGGCGCACCCAGGGGTGCGTGCGTCAGTCAAAATGGTGGGAGCGAAGTTCGTATGGCCAGGCCTGCGCAAACAAGTGAAAGAGTGGGCTGCAGCCTGCGTAGTGTGCCAACGAGCCAAAGTACACAGACACACGAAGGCTCCTTTGGAGCCATTTCGTATCCCGGCTAAGAGGTTCGACCATGTTCACGTGGACCTCGTGGGCCCCCTCCCGCCATTGCAGGGGTGCACGCACCTTCTGACAGTGGTGGACCGCACCACATGCTGGCCAGAAGCAGTCCCGCTGGCAGCAACCATGTCCGCGGACGTGGCGCGCGCTTTTTTGACGACACGGGTGGCACGTTTTGGAATCCCGTCGGATATCACGTCCGATAGGGGCCCTCAGTTTGTTTCAGACCTCTGGTCCGCGATGGCCCGTAGCCTGGGTGTTGCAATTCATCGCACAACCGCGTACAACCCACAGGCCAATGGGTTATGCGAGCGTTTTCATAGGTCACTGAAAGCAGCGCTCAGGGCTTAGCTGACGGATGCAAATTGGGTAGACCGGTTGCCGTAAGTTTTATTGGGGTTGCGTTCCGCACCAAAAGAGGATTTGGAGGCTTCCCCGGCGGAGCTTGTTTTTTCTCAGCCACTGCGGCTGCCTGGGGAATTTTTGCCAGATAATCCCGTGCCGGACAGCTGCCCGTCTCAGCGTTTGCAGCATAGTGCAGACACAGGCACGCTGCCGGGCCCGGCCCACCACTGTTTTCCACGCGCTTTTGTGCCAAAAACTTTGAAGAACGCGGCGTTCGTGTTTGTCAGGCACGATGCCCATCGCCCTCCATTGCGCCCACCCTACGATGGCCCGTTCAGAGTGCTGGAAACAGGGGACAAACATTTTTTGTTAGACTTGGGGGGTCGTCGGGAGAAAATATGCATAGACAGACTTAAGCCCGCCTTTGTGGTGGCGGACGAGCAAGTGCTGTTGGCTCAGGCCCCTCGGCGCGGAAGACCCCCACTGAGAACTCCCCAGGTAAACGATTCATCAGAGCAGCCACACGGGCAAGTTGAAGGTTTCACCCCCCCTTGCCATGGCCCACCCGCAGACAGACACACCCACACCGCCAGGAGCCCCCCGCTGGCACAGCAGCGCTGCGGAGGCGGTAAACCCCCGTTACAGCAGATATGGGAGGAGACTGAAGCCAAAAGGACGTGAGGACTAAAACTCGGTCTGAGATTCTGGGGGGGGGGGGGGGGGGGGGGGGGGGTGTAGAGACTAGGTTAATCATCTCAGACTGGATGCAGAGGGTAAACAGAGAAGGACAATAGCTATGGAGATTATGGTGGGGTAGCAGGAAGAAGGAGTTGGGGGGGAGAAGGGATGAATGTATTGTGATGTGAGATGTCATGCAGATGTGAGATGGGCAGTTGGTATAAAAGGAGAACCCATGGTGTATTGAGACATGCTTTTCTGTGTGTGACTGATGTGAGAGTGAATAAAATGGTCTGCTGCATAAATCAGTCTCGTTATTTACACTCTCCACAATACTGCATTTAATTCCATGTTAGATACAATGGGGTTTTCCCAGAAAGTAGGCAGTCCTACCCACTATTGACCTTATGCTGACATACAGTCATGTGAAAAAAATTAGGACACCCTATATAAGCCTCTGTGTGTGTGTGCGCGCGCGCGTGCGTGTGTGTGTGTGTTTGGATATATGGATATTTACTATCAATGTTAAAAATACTGGGAGATTCATGTAATACAACTAAACAATTAAAAATGAATTAAAGACTTTTTTCAAATTTTCTGTAAAATGTAATTCTAAACATAGTGAGGAATAAATTAGGACACACCCCCATCTCTTTTAGGACACCCCCACATTCATTCCCTCTTAGAATGGCTAAAATATATTTTAAAAATGCAAATAAAAACAAAAACAAAGTTGGAACTAGATACTTGAACATTTCTTAATAAAGAACTGAAGATTTAAAGGGGTGTCCAAATTTTGTCACGACTGTATGGCATAGAAATAGAAAATCTGGTAGTGTCTCCTCATAACCCTATACTGTCAGACATCTGTTAACTTTTGATTTTACCATTTGTGACAATTTGGCTCCTAAAGAAAAATATTACTACAGTAGGTGTTTCTCAGATGATGCCGTTACCAAATTTAAGCAGATTGTTTCCTCAACGCCATGTGTCGATGCAATTGAGATACATTATGAAGATTTTACTTCTTCTGTAATTGATAGCATGGTAGATAGTGTTACAGCTTCTCTGCATCAGACTCTAGACATGGTGGCTCCTTTAAAAAACAAAGTCTAATCAGAGATTTCTGACTCCTTGGTTCAACACAGAAACTCGCAGCTTAAAACAGAAGACTCGTCAGTTAGAAAGAAAAATGTCATTCCACTACATTAGATGAATTTTATTTAGCTTGGAGAAACCAACTTGAAAAGCTAAAACTACTAGGAAAGCTAGAACAAATTATTATTCAGCATTGATAGAAGAGAACAAGAATAATCCCCTCCGTGGATCGCCACCTTATTGTGGTGGAAGGGTCTGAGTGTTGGGGGCAACTTGCTCTTGGTAGGATCTCCCAAGACAAACTGGTCCTGGGTGAAGGGTCAGACTAAAGGTGTGTTCAGACCAAACGTGAGTAAATTTACTCACACGATCAGAATATATGTTAAATCAATGTATTCATGTGAGTAAATTTACTCACGTTTGGTCTGAAGAAACCTTAAGAGTGGTCCAGAGGATCTCCATGAAAAACGTTACATCAAAGACCCAGTGTATCCAAAGAAGGCACATGGGTCCACCCTCCAGTGGGTTCAACACCTGCAGGAGGGATCATGGGGATCATGGTGCTATGTGAACCGGGCGGAAGTCTGGGCTACTCTGCCTGGACTGATGCCCCTGCAACCCAGATCCCCGGATAAGCAGTAGACTATGGACAGATGGAACAAGAATAATCTCAGGTTTCTGTTCAGCATTGTAGCCAGGCTGACAAGTGGTCAGGACTCTGTCAAACCTAACATTCCTTTGGAGCTTCAGCTGTATCTAGGCACCCGCTTCACGTTAATGCTATTATCAACGCACATCGCCAACACATTTATCAATTTCTTTCTTGTATGCTGGTTTGAATGTGTTGTCAACATGGGTTTCTGCAGCTGTGCAGTGATTTGTGTTTGTCCTGTGTTTTTTGTTTATAAAATGGTGACAGGCAAGAGCAGATTGTGATGGGAGTTGGAGCTAATAAATGTTAAAAAAAGCACCTTTTGATATGATCGCTGCAACAGAGAAAAGAGAGAAGACAGTACATCCAACCACCACTGCTGCCATCATATTGACAATCTTTGTAATTAAGGGGGTTAGGACAAGTCATGAAAATGTTCTGTATCTGCTAACTTCCTCAATATTCTTTTGAATTCAGACAGTTATTTAGCTGACTCGTTCTGTAAGGGGAGCTGTGGTGAATGAGGACAGTACAGCAGAGACGAGAACCAAGAATTAGCTCCTTCCACCATTAATATAAATATAGTAACTATAACTTCTTCAACCGACATACATTTAGTCCAGTTTACTCCAACTGACCTTTCAGAGTTAGATAAAATAATTTCCTCATCCACACCATCATCTTGCCTATTAGAGTCCATTCCTAACAGGTTGTTTAAAGACATTCCTAACAGGCTGTTTAAAGAAGCCTTTCCATTTATTAGGAATTTATTAATGGCGCAGGTGTAGAGTGTGGTCGACCTCTGACTGGAGGGTTGGTGGTTCAAGTCCTGCTCTCTCTGCGGTCTGCATGTCGAAGTGCCCTTGGGCAAGATGGTGAACCCCCCAGGTGCTCCTGGTGGGTCAGGCCAGTGCCTTGCATGGCAGCTGTGCGATGCACGGCATCAGTGTGTGAATGGGTGGCTAGCAGGAGCTGCAAAGCTCATCTAGGGATGAGAATACGTGCTATGTAAGGGAACAACATTTATTTGTAACACAATTCTTTAAATAATTAATGTATCATTAACATGGGGTCACGTACCACAGGCTTTTCAAACTGCTGTAATTAAACCACTACTTAAAATGCCAACACTTCATCCAGAAGTTTTAGCTAACTATAGACCAATTTCTAATCTGCTTTTTATTTAAAAAATCTTAAGAGTTGTTGCTACTCAGTTATTTGACCACTTGCCTGGAAAGAGTTTATTTGAAGAGTTTCTATCAGTGTTTAGAATTCATTATAGCACTGAAACCGCTTTAGTGAAAGTCACTAATGACCTTCTTATAGCTTTGATACCATCAGTCATAACATTTTTGTATGTTATGTTGACAGATTGATGACAGGATTTCTACTTGATAGAGTAGTCCGGAAGCCAGATGAAGCCCCCTTCAACTCCATTATGTCCCTGTATATGTGCCTATTTGTGTTATGAAATGAGTAATAATATTTTACAAACAATAATTATCCAAATGATACAATTGTCAAGATAATAGTCTTTAATAAATCCTCAAAAAGTCCAAATATAAAAATACTGTGATCAACCTGTCAACATAACATGCAGTATACAGTGACATGAAAAAGTGTTTGCCCCCTTCCCGATTTCTCATTTTTTTGTATGTTTGTCACACTTAATTGTTTCAGATCATGAAAACAAATTTAAATATTAAACAAAGATAACACAAGTAAACACAAAATGCAGTTTTTAAATGAAGCTGCTTATTATTAAGGGGGGGAAAAAATTCAAACCTACATGCCCCTGTGTGAAAAAGTGATCCCCCCTCATTAAAACATAAATTAACTCTGGTTCATCACATCACATCTTTGGAAAGCTGAGTTCAATTTCTCTAACCACACCCAGGCCTGATTACTGTCACATCTGTTCTCAATCAAAAAAATCACTTAAATAGGACCTGCCTGACAAAGTGAAGTAGACCAAAAGATCCTCAAAAGCTAGACATCATGCTGCGATTCAAAGAAATTCAGGAACAAATGAAAAACAACGTAATTGAGAGCTATCAGTCTGGAAAAGGTTACAAAGCCATTTCTAAAGCTTTGGAACTCCAGCGAACCACAGTGAGAGCAATTATCCACAAATGGCGAAAACATGGAACAGTGGTGAACTTTTCCAGGAGTGGCCGGCCAACCAAAATTATCCCAAGAGTGCAGCTGCGACTCATCCAAGAGGTCACAAAAAACCCCACAACAACATCCAAAGAACTGCAGGCCTCACTTGCCTCAGTTAAGGTCAGTGTTCATGACTCCACCATAAGAAAGAGACTGGGTAAAAATTTCCTGCATGGCAGAGTTCCAAGATGAAAACCACTGCTGAGCAAAAAGAACATAAAGGCTCGTCTCAGTTTTGCCAGAAGACATCTTGATGATCCCAAAGACTTTTGGGAAAATACTCTGTGGACTGACGAGACAAAAGTTGAACTTTTTGGAAGGTGTGTGTCCCATTACATCTGGCATAAAAGTAGCACAGCATTTCAGAAAATGAACATCATACCAACAGTAAAATATGGTGGTGGTAGTGTGATGGTCTGGAGCTGTTTTGCTGCTTCAGGACCTGGAAGACTTGCTGTGGTAAATGGAACCATGAATTCTGCTGTCTACCAAAAAATCCTGAAGGAGAATGTTCGGACATCTGTTCGTGACCTCAAGCTGAAGCGCACTTGGGTTTTGCAGCAGAGCAATGATCCAAAACACACCAGCAAATTCACCTCTGAATGGCTTAAGAAAAACAAAATGAAGACTTTGAAGTGGGCTAGTCAAATTCCTGACCTGAATGTGATTGAGATACTGTGGCATGATCTTACAAAGGTGCTTCATGCTTGAAAACCCTCCAATGCGACTGAATTACAACAATTCTGCAAAGATGAGTGGGCCAAAATTCCTCCACAGCCCTGGAAAACATTCATTGCCAGTTATAGCAAATGTTTGATTGCAGTTGTTGCTGCCAAGGGTGGCCCAACCAGTTATTAGGATTAGGGGGCAATCACTTTCTCACACTGGGCCATATAGGTTTGGATTTTTTCCCCACTTAATAATAAACACTTTCATTTAAAAACTGCATTTTGTGCTTACTTGTGTTATCTTTATCTAATATTTAAATTTGTTTGATGATCTGAAACATTTAAGTGTGACAAACATACAAAAAAATGAGAAATCAGGAAGGGCAAACATTTTTTCCACACTACTGTATGTAGGGAATATACAAGTGCATCTCAATAAATTACAGAATACTATCAGAAAGTTTATTTCTTATCAAATGTATTATTTATTCATTACCAAATTATGATAAGATTATCATCTATGAATATACAAAAACAACAGTTGTATACAGCCCATAATTGGAGGTCAGGATCCCAAGATGAACCTGTGTAGCAAGTTTGGTGGCCCTAGCTTTACTCGTTCTTTGACCTTTTGACCCAAACCCAATTGGGCTGCACGGTGGCGCAGTGGTTTAGCACTGTGACAGCACAGTTTTACCCTCGGCCGGGGGACCGCGGGGATCATGAGATCGTGGGTTTGATCCCAGCCCCCGACCAACAGTGAGCTGTGTGGAGTTTGCGTGTTCTCCCCGTGTTGCGCGGGTTTACTCCGGGATTTCTGCGGTTTCCTCCCGCACACCAAAAACATGTAGGTTTAGGGCGCTCGCGCACGCAGCGACCAGCAGCCGGTGGCTTGTCACCAGACTGCAAACCAAGTCTACCTACGGGTATACGGGTACAAATAAGTAACAAAAAAACAAAAAAAAAAAAACAAAAAAAAAACAGTCAACACACAATTTTATTTATCAATGAAGTCAGATGACACTAATCAACTAATTAAACTAGAGGCATATCTAAAGGAAATCAGAGTGTGGATGACTTGTAATTTCTTACTATTAAATTCAGATAAGACTGAAGTCATTCTAGTCGGCCCAAACAATCTTAGAAATACTTTCCAAAATCAGACACTTAGTTTAGATGGTATTATTCCATCTCCTAGCAGTTCTGTGAGGAACCTTGGAGTAATTTTTGATCAGGATTTGCCCTTCAATGTGCATATCAAAATTATTTCTACTGGTGCTTTCAAACCAAATGCTTGCTTACAGGGGATCACCTGATGGTTGGGGTCTCTGCAACTGTGGGCCCTTCCCTATAGTTGAAAATGCTATGAGACAACTGTTGTTGTGAATAAGCGCTGTATAAATAACGTTGAATTGAATTAAAACTACCAGCACATGCAGTTGTGCTTAGCTCCAGCAGACTCATGTGGATGTGTGTCTGGGACTTTTGTTCAGCCTGCTTTGCCTTGGAAGCCACCACTGCTGACTGCTCTGCCTGCATGGCCTTTCTGAAAATCTCTAATTGTTTTCATCACTTAAAGAGCAGCTATAAGTGAGTCCCTGTTCTTATATTGTGTTCAGTTATTTTACACCCCTCTATAGTCTTTTCAGACAATTACCAAGACAAGCATCTTCATAAACAGACTGACATTTAATCACTGTAGACTCTCAGAGGGACCAGTCTTTCTGTCTGCTGCCACCCTTTGAGCTCTGTAATTATCTTGCGTGCTAGGATACCACAGCCTGTTCAATCTCTGAGCCTAAATACAAACCTGAGCAAAAGAACTGTCACTGTGGCTTTAATGAGCAACATTTTGTTCCTTTGACCTGTAATAGCATCATTTGTCTCCTCGGACGCCTGAAAAACCACATCATCTCTGCCACAGCTCAGCGGCAGCTTTAAGTGATGCATCAAGACAAAGCAGGAAGCAAAAAAAGGGCTTAGGTGAAAGTGTAAACAGGCAATTACTTACATATTTCCAACCCAGAGTGGTTTTACAGTTTTCACAGTAGATGTCGGCCACAGCGTGTAAACCCGTGAGGAGAACCCGCTCCTCAGCTGGCCCGCAGCCGACATTCACCCTGGGAGGAAGCAAAGGGAGAGGAGGAAGGGTCACATAGGTCAGCAGAGTACAAGTGGCTAAGGGGGCCTCAAAGTTAATATTTCTGGCACACATCAAAAATATAAAAAATGAGTTAAAATGATATTATCATCCACAATACCAAGATTTTTTAATTCAACAAGCAGCTTTCCATAACCCACAATTTCCACTGACTGTGACTGCGTTCCGTTACAGCTTTGATGTGGTCAATGCAGCAAATTGTTCCCATTCTAGTCGATGCTGTACTTTCCAGATACGGTTCGTTTTGCACAGATCCAGCTCACCACAAGTGATTGCTAAAATACACAAGTCTATCTTTGATGGATGCCGCATCCAGCAAGCAAGAAAACACCGCTGTATCTACTGTATTTAATAACTGCTTGTTCATTAAACCAGACTGTTGTTACAGCCCACTTACTGGGCCAAGGCCAGAACTGCCTATTCAGCCTGGGATCTTCAAGTCCGTTTCAGCCCTTACGCCAAGGTGGACAAACCCAGTCCTTTCCACCCTCAGGCAAGGCAGACATGCACCTATATCCCAGGCCGGGATTTGAACCCATGACACCGTGATGTGAAAACCTCCTACTCTACCACTGAGCCAAAGAGGAATCCTCTTGGTGAAAACAGTGCAATTCTGAGTCAGGTGGCAGGGAGCTGCTGCACAATGACACCTAAAATGTCTCAGTGTGGGGAGTACACTTTAGTGGTTCATTAGAACTGAAAGCAGGGTTGCAAAAAACAACCGAGAGAAAAAAAATGTTAAAGGTTGTCCTGGAGATATATCCAGTGGCTTAAAAAACTATTAATGGACAGTCATAACTTGGCAGAAAAATTGAGAAATTTATTTTTAACATTACAAGGAGAGATGCAATCTAGAGGAAAAAAAATGCACTTAATGAAAATAAAGGCTCAAAATTAAAAGAAAAAAAAAATCCCACAAACTTACTAACTAAACTAACTAAACTGCACTTATATAGCGCTTTTCTAGTCACAAAGACCACTCAAAGCGCTTTCATTAATACTAACCCTCTATTCTAAGGGCCTATAGGAAACAGATATCTAGGGACAATTTAGAACAGCCAATTAACCTAACATGCATGTCTTTGGCATGTGGGAGGAAACCGGAGAAATCCCGGAGTAAACCCACGCAACACGGGGAGAACATGCAAACTCCACACAGATCACTGTTGGTCGGGGGCTGGGATCGAACCCACGATCCCACGATCCCCACAATCCCCCGGCCAAGGGTAAACTGTGCTGCCGCAGTGCTAACCACTGCGCCACCGTGCAGCCCAAAAGAATAAATGATTTTAGGAGAAAACCATTGCAGATTTATTAGAAAAAAGGTGCAGATTCATGACAAAAAATACAAGAAAACAGTCACAAATTTTAAAGAAAAAATAATAATAGCAAGCCTACATGAAAAATTTATGATAAAAACATCAAGGCAAGGCAAGTTTATTTGTATAGCACATTTTGTGTACAAGACAATTCAAAGTGCTTTACATAAAAACATTAAAGCATTAGAGCAAGATGCAACAGGAATACATAACAACTTAAAAGCAAACTCAAAAGTAAATTAAAGAGAAACAAAAGCAGGCTAAAATAGAATACAACAGGAATAAAAATTTACAGTGCATTGTACGAGATTAACAATTGTTCTACTGAAAGGCCGCAGCAAATAGAGTTTTTAACCTGTATTTAAAGCAGCTGAGAGTTTCAGCAGCCCTGATGCTTTCTGGGAGTTTGTTCCATATGTGAGGGGCATAAAAACTAAACGCTGCCTCACCATGTTTGGTTCCAACTTTGGGCACAGATAGAAGGCCTGACCCTGACGATCTGAGGGCTCTGGGTGGTTCATAATGGACTAGCAGATCTGAAATGTATTTTGGCCATAAACCATTCAGAGCTTTATAAACCAACAGCAGTATTTTGAAATCTATTCTTTGGCAGACAGGAAGCCAGTGTAAAGATCTGAGAACTGGAGTTATATGATCTACTTTCTTGGTCTTAGTGAGGACTCGAGCTGCAGCGTTCTGAACCAACTGCAGCTGTCTGATGGACTTTTTAGGGAGACCTGTGAGGACAGTGTTACAGTAATCCAGTTTACTGAAGATAAATGCATGGACAGGTTTTTCTAGATCCTGCTGAGACATCAGACCTCTAATCCTCGCTATGTTCTTTAAGTTAAAATAGGCTGATTTCATTAATGTCTTGATGTGGCTGTTAAAATTCAGGTCTGAGTCCAGAACCACACCCAGATTTCTGGCTTGGCTGTTGGTTTTTAGCATCATTGATTGAAGCTGAGTACTAACTTTGAGTCTTTCTTCTTTGGCTCCAAAAACTATTATTTCGGTTTTGTCTTTGTTTAACTGAACAAAGTTCTGGCACATCCACGCTTTAATTTGACAAATGCATTTGATCGGGGTTTTAATTGGACCATAATCTCCTGGTGAGGCGGTTATGTAGATTTGTGTATTATCTGCATAATTATGGTAATATATTTTGTTGTTTTTTTATGATTTGAGCTAGTGGAAGCATATAGATGTTGAAAAGCAAAGGTCCCAAAATGGAACCTTGGGGAACTCAAGGTTATTTTTGTTCACTCAGATTTGTAGTTACCTATTGACACAAACTAGTCCCTGTCTTTTAAATAGGACTCACACCAACTAAGTGCTGTACCAGAAAGTCCCACCCAGTTTTTTAGCCGATCTAGTAAGATGTTATGGTCGACTGTGTCGAATGCAGCACTGAGGTCCAGTAGAACCAAGACTGAAATTTTGCCATTATTTGTATTGGAGTGGATGTCATTAAGGTCCTTAACTAGAGCTGGTAATGGAAATAATTACATAAATAAACAATTAAATAAATGAATAAATAATTACATATACTGGGCAGATGAGTTTATGCTTATAACTCTCCAGCTTTACTTTCATTTTAAGGCTCAAGATGAATTTTTTGTGGGCCAAAAATTGCTCAAACTGGCCTTCCCATAGCAAAGGTTGCTGATCCCCAGTCTACATAAAAGGGCAGATGCAACATGTGACTTATTTACCACATCAGTTCACTGGTAAATTCCACACAGTGAACTCCAAAACCCCAAAAGCAACATGTTTTTTTTTTTTTTTAAAGCAGGGTGAAAAGCAGGTGTGCAGCTATACTTACACTGAGTTAAACAGATAGGCTCTTCCTTGACTGCCTTGAAATGACTGAAACGAGAAGAAAACAAAGAGAAGCCTCATGTAAGTCAACATTAAAGAGGTGTGCGGTGATATCAAGCTCAAGAATGTTAGCAACGGATGCCCCAGGGGGGCGCCGCCCCCCATGAGGTGCTGTGCATACTCGTTTCTCCATCTTATCAACATTCCCACACACAAGTTTGGCTGGAGGTGAAAGAAAGAAAATGAAGCTCAAATAACAAGCAGCAGGTCTGTGACAGATGTTTAGACTCATTTTGTGTTGTCAATGGGAAAGAAAAACGTGGAGTTAACGCAAGCTCAATCTAAAGAAAAAATATTTAAAAAGAGGAAGGTAGTTTGTGTTTTAAAAAGTCCAAATACATTCAGAAAATATATGTGTCTGTTTAAAGATACTTGCCAGAGAAAACCCTGGATTACATTACATTATTTAAGATTAAACAGTCTTAGTCTTCCAATGCTTTACAAAGCTTTGCCCAGAGTGCTCTGTCCTTTGGCCTTATCTGGACTTTTGGAAACATGAGTGTGAAGGATGATCGCAAGAGACTACGGAGCATGATTAATACAGCCAGTACAATCACTGGAGTCAACCAGGTATCAGCAGCTCAGCTGTATAATGAGCTCATCTCATCTTTATTTGACATTTTTGAGAACCAACAGGCCAAATGGCAGAATTCTGCAATGGAAAATTAGAACAACTAGGCACAATAAGTCATTTGTTCCCACAGCAATTAGGCTGAAAGTTTCTTAGGTACTGCAATTATTCTTTCTAACATCTATGATATTTTCTAATGTTTTTATCCTTGGTCAGATACATTTCTACTATTTTTATATTATTTGTTTTATATGCATTTCTCTTGTTCATTTTTGTCTGTCTTGTCCTTGATGTGATTTGGAATGACCACATGAATTTCCTACTTGTGGGATAAGAAAGTTTACCATGACCTTATATTTAGATTAGATTACATTCTTCTCTTTTACCAAATGCAACCTGAAGACTGTGAGCTCCACTGTAGCATGCACCACAATAAATAGTGCATGTGCATAAAAACAAAGCAGCATTGCAGCAGCTGATAAAACACTGTGATATGTGAACAAAGACGCAGCTAAATGGAAGATTATCACAGGCAGGCCGTCAGTCTGTTTAATGATTCAAAGCATGACTGCTACCCCCAAAACGAGCCCTGTTAGCTCAGCTACACTCGGATTCATTTATGTAAAGGTAGCCTGTAGAAGTTTTTTTTTTTTTTTTTTTCCAAGTAAACAACCATTGCTTGCATTTCCACCAAAACAGCATTTGTGATCTTGAGACAAACAAACATGTTTAATAAACAGGATAACATGATGTTGGTGCATGTCTCTGCATTGTTATTCTCAGACAGTGCACATAGCAGAGAAGTAAATGGAGTACTATCATATCGTATACTGTATATATTTACAACCAATGAAATATTTAAGCAATATTACCCGAGAGGGAGTATGGCATCAATAAATATCGTAGCTACAGGTGTGTCACTCAGAGTATCACACCTGTAGTTACTATATTCATGATACCGTAACGAGCTCGAGTGTAATATTGTTTTCATACAACAGTTCTGGCAAGCACAAGTTATTAAATAACAGCAATACTGGACAAAATATTACGATTTGTTTGTTTAACCAGTTATTTTGCGCAGCTGAGAAAAAAATAGTCCCTTCTAAATGTAGCCAGTAACTGCTGCTAAACATCTCAATCAGCATGAAGATGTCTATTGTTATGTTACACACATGTATTGTAAATAAATTAAATATTGTCAAGCGCAAAAGTAATTTTGCACTTGACAATATTTAATTTATAAAACATACCCATTGAGTCGGTACTGCAGAAGACCCAAGATCAAAATGTAGCCAAAGCCAGTAGCTAGCTGGTGGCTAGTAGTTAGCATGCTAGCAATTTAGCACACTTCACTCGCTTTTCTGTACATTTTCAGAAGAAACAAAGAGTCCATCACCACAAAGGTATTGTGGTTTGTTAATCGAAATAATAAATCAAACTCTAGCACTAGCTATTTTTTTTAAACAGACGTGAAATAGCTTCACAATGTATATATAAGGGCAGACAGTAAACTGAATAAAGCGTTTTTCAAAAGGGTGGGACTTCAGGGCCAGGTAAGAAATCTTTTCAAACAGTGCCTCACTGTGGAATTAAGGTATTCAACACAGTACTGCAATTGTCATTGAGAGTTAGTTGAGAGTAAATTAGTGTTAGTAATTAACAGTTACATGAACACCTTTGAAGCGGAGCGATACATATCCAGTGAAACGGCTGGAGTACAGTTATTGTGGAATATAGGAACTCCTGGAATCCCTATTGTCCAATCAAATTGCTCAGTCAGAACTAACTGTTGTATAAAACATTGTTATGCTTTTCCCGCAGCTGTTTTGATTTGGCTCCAGTTATGATGTGAGAACTGGATCTAACTGGAATAATACTTGTCCTCCATTTTTATCTCCACCCATGTTTTTGACTGTGGGTATATCCCATTAGGTGTCCAAACCAACACCCCTCACGGCTGATAACGAGCCAGCTTAGAGCAGCCACTATTTTTGTGGCCATTTTCTATAAATACTGTTGATCCCACAACACATTCATGTCCCTAGCTAGTTCATTAATCGACAGGTGACTACATATCTCACAACACTGACTTATTTTGTTGGATTTTGGCTGGGATGATCCAGTAGACCAGACTGTGAACATTACCACAGCTGGGCAGCTGCCATTGGTTTTTAATGGCAATTTTCTATGTAATCTAGACATCACACTAGACGTCCTGGAAGGACTTTCCTTTTTGAGAAAACTTATAACTGTCATGGGCAGCGACAGCGCGCCCCTCCCGTCCGTCTCACTTTCATCAATCCATCACTGCACCTGAGACAGAAGACGCACCTGCGCCCGCTCATCAGTCAGCGTACTTAAGGAGGCTCTCTCCGCACATTCAACGCTGGCTCATCTAGGTATACTGCCCCTTCAAGACAAGCAGGTGTTGTTTTCGCTAGTTTAGACACGTTGTCTAACCTCGCTCTCTTCTCTTCTTCAGATTGCTGCCATCGTGCGGGTGTGTCTCCAGGACTGCATGCGCTCTCCTGCCACATCTCCATTAATCCCTCAGCTTCCAACCTCCACCCGATCAGACACCATCAGCTCATTCCCCCACCCTACTGGTTCGTCTATTCCCCACTGGAGTCCTGCCGGTTCTTCCTCGGAACCCCAAGTAAGTGGCAATTTGGCGCGCCCATTTCCCCTTACTCTGCTCCTCCTCTGACAGTTCTCATCTTCTCTCCACAGAAGGATTCCTCTGGCGAGTGTTAGGTTTCCTTAGCTGTGCGTTTTTTGCTATTTAATGAACTGTCAAATGTGCCCCTTTGTGTGGTTTCTTCTCCTGTGCTGTTGCATCGTGCACGTGAGCTGTCAGTATAGTAATGATGACAATAATAGTTGGGGTTGGATCAGGTGATCTTGAACCTTCCCTTAGTTAAGCTGCTACAGGGTTAAAAATTATCCTATTGTCTGCCTGCCTCTGAGTCTACAGATGACGTCACAACAGGGAACTCTAGAGCCATGACAGTGGGCGACAACAGAGCCTGACAGCCTTCTGTCCTTTGGCCCAGTCATCCTCAGCCATCTAGCAGGCACCAAGTGGCTCTTGGTTTTTTGCCATTGCAAATGAGTGCGGCATACACGTTTTGTTGCTGTGGTTGAGGGCGCTCTGCTAATACCACCAAATAAGAGCAGCAGCTGTCTCCTTCTCTGACCACAACCACCACTGCAAAGTCTCAGGGAGGCGAATTTTAGCGGCCCTACGTCCAACAAAGCTGGTGGAGTTTAATTTCTGATATAAGGTGTTTGGGATGGAGAAAGACTTAAGAGGAAAGAAAAACGACACAGATTATTGTTTGCATTCTCATTGCTCTGCAGGCACTGGCGTCTTACTGTCACATCCTCGAGTTTGCTGTTCATGTTTGAAGACAAGTCTATGAACACACGTCATCCAGAGGCACAAGGCATGTGACCTTTAGCTGAGAGAAGGGAACTAGGTCGGTCCCCATGGAGTCAACAAGTCCCCTCGCCAGTGTTTAGGCCAAAGAGAGCGGGGGTTACACTGTGTGACAAGAGCTGGGTGTCATTTCTGTGCTTCACCGAGGCTCAGCCATCAACTGGCAAAAAGGGTCCATCTCTTGCTGCCCTTATCCGTTTCCCACAGTCTATTTTTATTTTAGCAGCAGTTTCTCTACACGAGTTGCTGCAACATTTACTCAGCTGAAAAATATTAGTACTTATATTAGTATCAGTTTGAGCAGTGCCTCTAGTCTGACGCATGTCCATAGCAGGGAGACTAAAATCTATGCAGGTTAGTGATGTGCCTTCACTAACTCACAGGAAGTTAGCATTGTTAGCTTTTTTTAGAGAAAAGGCATTGAATAAATTACAGTTCTTCAAAAAATTGAAATAAAAGAAAGATTGGACTACTGCTGGAATATTTCTTTAAAGGGTCTGTGAAACGTTTTCCATGTTTTCTGACTTAAATAGAATGCTACAAAGATGAATTATCCTATTAAAGGTGCCCAAAGGCTAAAAAAAAAGTGAGGCCTATGTATTCTTTAATATTTCTATTAAAAACTAAACTAATTTTGCCCCAGTCTTGTGCACTCTCACTTGCTAGACTCCCACATTATGATGTCAGAGTGGCTGATTTATTTGGTCATGTTTTCCAGGGAAGCACACAACCACAAGATGGTGAACATATCCCAGCGAGTGTTCAATTCCACATGCTGACTGTGCTACTATGGTGTTAGCTTAGCAGCCCACTGGGGGTTTTAATGGCACTTCTCTGTAAAAATCTAGTTCCAGTACTACACATTAAATAAATTATAATCAATAATATATCACATATCCTTCTGGACTGCTTTTGTTCACTGTTGTTTTTGACCAGAATGCCCCAAAAAATTGTGCAGTAAGAACAGCTGGCTTAGCGGCATGAGTCTGCTTGACCGTGGGGTTCATGGCAGTTTTCTACCTGAAAAGGCATCCTAGTGGTCCACATACCCCTGCAGATCAGGCCACGAGCATTACCCTAGCTAGCCAATGGTAGTCAGTCTTTTTGAAAAATTTCTATATAATCTATTCAGTCAAAATTTATTTACATGGCACATTTAAAACAACCTCAGTGCTGAACAGATACCAAAACCATACAATTAACCATAAAAAACTATTCATCCCAAAGGACAAGTTATCCCAGTTAGATCATCTACAAACATTTGACCATATAGCTTATTGCATGAGGTTATTTCAGCTGATTTGAGTAGCTTGGCTGAGATGGCTCCTCTAGTTAGCTGCCATTAGCAGAGCTAGCCATCAACTCGTGCAGGATTGTTTCTGTGCTTATTACACACCAAACACCGATCATATCCCATCAACCACACACCCATGTCTTCAATAATGCTTTATTGAAGCGTTTACGTTCTCACATTCAATCAATTTTATGTTAATTACTTCAGGCTGTTTGTCACCAGAGGCATTGGCTAACAAGCTGTGACCTCTGTGTACCGTCACACCCCTACTGCATAGACATATTTTTCCTGAAACTCTGGTTAATGCTTCATTTTCAAACACATCAGTTCACTGGGATTGCAAACGTTCAGGTTGCTTTTTACTCATACACTGATGGAATTGAAAATGCTTTACTTGTTCCCCAACAATAATTTCTGTAAAGCAAATCTCAAAGTCTTCAAATCCTCTTGACCGCACGGGACTGAAAATACCTTGCTCAAAGAAACCCACTCCTTCAGTCAAACTCCCAAGCTACATAGCTATCATGTGGGGCAGAAATTAACCCCAAAATAAAATGCAAAAACCCAAATAGCAGCTTCTGTAACTCTGCATGTTCAAAACAAACTAGAGTAACATTCAAATCCATAAAAGGAAAAAGGAAAACAAACTAGTCCATCTTATTAAAACCTCTCTGGGTCTGGAAGTTTAAAAGTTCAATTAGGCTTTAGATGAAAATTAAAAGAAATTCTTCCAGTCTAAAATAACAGTTTGTAAATGCTTTAAGTTACAGTGCACAATTGGTCTTTCATTAAACGCTCTGTGATTCCTCACTGATCTCTCAGCCATCTCTACCTTCGGTGCTTATTGAAAGATTGCTGAGAGATCACTGGGAGAACTATGAGATCGTTGAGTGCTCCTTGAACTCTCCTTGACCGCTCAACAATCTCATTTATGCCCCAATGATCTCTCAGCAGTCTTTCAATGAATGATAAATTTAATTGATACTATTTAAGCAACTGATACTATTTAAGTAAGAGAAACAAAGGCACATTATCATCGAACCATAAATCTGTTGTTTTCTTTTTAACCACTGTAGTTTGAAAAGGTGATTTTGCTCTCCTTGGAGCACTGCTGCTGATGCGGTTAGAAAACCATTAAATAAACCCCTTCTGTCTAGGTTGCTTTTGGCTTAATTATGTTGTTGAAAAAAGAGAGGGAGAGCTGCAGCATTAAATTGACTTTTCTGTCATGGTCAGTATCTTGGCAAACTTCCAGTTAAAGAGGTGACTGTGGAGGGGGAAAAAGCTATCTCCTTTAATGTGAGAAATGAAAAAGTGTGATCAATCCATTAGAGGGCCTTCCATCAGCATGGGTGGGACGAAGCCAAAGTGCTGAATAAAACGCTCAGATTTGTTGTTCGTCAGTATTCAGGCAGCATCCTTCCACTTCAGGGCTGCCATCACACTGCAGGCCTTCACGCTCGGCTCTCAAACGCTGCTCTGATTTCATGATGTTGCCCAAATCTGCTGTATGATGCAACCCATATCTGATAAAAATATAAAACGACAGGCTATGCTAAAAAGATGAAATGTGCTTTGGATGACAATAATGCCACAAACCAGGTCAGCCTCTGTCCTCACCCTTCTGTTTTTCAGCAAGTTTTGATCAATGGTTTGGACTGAAATAAAATCAAATTCAGCTGTCCATTGCCTTTGAGTTAACTTTTAACTTTAATAAAGTGGAAAGCCCAAGGAAAATGCTGCTTGTGGGATTACACAGCATAACACATTGTACTTGATTACTATCAATTATTTCTGAAAGTATAGAAAATGACAATTATGAATGAATGAATGAATCTTTATTTCGGATAGTACAGGTTAAAAGGAACTGAATAATATAGCAAAAGGGGGAAAGAAAATCCAACAAGGTCAAATTAGACAATAACTCCTCTGATTATACAATTCAACATAATACAATTATTCCTTCAAACTGCACATTTCTGACCTGAAAAATGTCATTTCCATATATTACTAAGTGATAATGGGTATATGTACGAGTATGTATCTGAATAAAATAACATGCAAATCAAAACTAACAGACTATATCGCCAAAAGTATTGGGACACCCCTCTAAATGAATGGACACCAATGAAGTAAGAAAGGTCCATAAAGACATGGATGAGTGAGAGCGGTGTGGAGGACCTCGACTGGCCTGCACAGACACCTGACCTCAACCTGAAAACACCTCTGGGATGAATAAGAGTGGAGATTGCCAGCCAGGCCTCCTTGTCCAACATGACCTCACAAACGCTCTTCTAGAAGAATGGTTAAAAATTCCCATAAACACGCTCCTAAACCTTGTGGAAAACAAGCCTGTGTAGCTACAGTGGCATGAAAAAGTGTTTGCCCCCTTCCTGATTTCTCTCTTTTTTTTTGTATGTTTGTCACACTTAAATGTTTCAAATCATCAAACAAATTTAAATATTAGACAAAGATAACACAAGTAAACACAAAATGCAGTTTTTAAATGAAGGTGTTTATTATTAAGGATAAAAAAAAAAAAATCCAAACCTATATGGCCCTGTGTGAAAAAGTGACCCCCCCCCCCCCCCCCCGGTTAAAACATAAACTAACTGTGGTTTATCACATCTTTGGAAAGGTGAGTTCAATTTCTCTAGCCACACCCAGGCCTGATTACTGCCACATCTGTTCTCAATCAAGAAATCACTTAAATAGGACCTGCCTGACAAAGTGAAGTAGAAAAAAAAGATACTCATCATGCTGCGATCCAAAGAAATTCAGGAACAAATGAGAAACAAAGTAATTGAGATCTATCAGTCAGGAAGAAGTTATAAAGCCATTTCTAAAGCTTTGGGACTCCAGTGAACCACAGTGAGAGCCATTATCCACAAATGGTGAAAACAACAGTGGTGAACCTTCCCAGGAGTGGCTGGCCGACCAAAATCCCCCCAAGAACGCAACAATGACTCATCCAAGAGGTCACAAAAGACCCCACAACAACATCCAAAGAACTGCAGGCCTCACTTGCCTCAGTTAAGGTCAGTGTTCATGACTCCACCATAAGAAAGAGACTGGGCAAAAATGGCCTGCATGGCAGAGTTCCAAGACGAAGACCACTGCTGAGCAAAAAGAACATAAAGGCTCGTCTCAGTTTTGCCAGATAACATCTTGATGATTCCCAAGACTTTTGGGAAAATACTCTGTGGACTGACGAGACAAAACTTTTTGGAAGGTGTGTGTCCCATTACAGCCGGCGTAAAAGTAACACAGCATTTCAGAAAAGGAACATCATACCAGCAGTAAAATATGGTGGTGGTAGTGTGATGATCTGGAGCTGTTTTGCTGCTTCAGGACCTGGAAGACTTGCTGTGGTAAATGGAACCATGAATTCTGCTGTCTACTAAAAAATCCTGAAGAAGAATGTCCGGACATCTGTTCGTGACCTCAAGCTGAAGCTCACTTGGGTTCTGCAGCAGGACAATGATCCAAAACACACCAGCAAGTCCACCTCTGAATGGCTTAAGAAAAACAAAATGAAGACTTTGGAGTGGCCTAGTCAAAGTCCTGACCTGAATCTGATTGAGATGCTGTGGCATGATCTTAAATAGGCGGTTCATGATTGAAAACACTCCAATGTGGCTGAATTACAACAATTATGCAAAGGTAAGTGGACCAAAATTCCTCCACAGCATTGGAAAAGACTCATTGCCAGTTATCGCAAATGCTTGATTGATTGCTTGATTGACAAACGGGGCATAACTGCTGCTCCTGGGAGGTACAGCAGTTGTCTAGGGCAACCATATTTCACTCATCATCATCATTCTTTCAATGTCCATTTTTTTCACTACCAAGTGGGTTGTACGCATCGCTAAGGCAGACATCAATGTACCTGCCGTAGCCTTATAGATTGGAGCAGAGCTTTTACGCTGGATGCCCTTCCTGTCACAACTCTGCCCATTTATATCCGGGCTTGGGACCGGCACAGGAAGTACACTGGCTTGCGTACCCACTGTGGCTGGGTAACCATCCCTCCTCCATTCCATTATTGCTGTGCACCAAGCTGGATGGCAGAAAGTTCCATTTTATGGCCTCTGGCATGACCCAGCCGGGACTTGAACTCCGCCCTCCCGGTTGTGGGGTGGATGCTCTACCGCTAAGCCACCACTGCCTTTAAATTAACAGGGATATAAACCAGAATCAGTGAAGAATATCTAGCTGAATACTGCAGCATCACTGCATGCCATAGCAGTGACAGTGCTGAACCCATAGCAGCTTTTATAAAGTTTTCACTGTTGTGCTGTAGTTTAGGATTTCTCATTAAACTTCTTACTCAAGCAAAGACAGAGAAACATGCTACCGTTTTCTCATTTATACCACTGTAAACTGAGATTTAAGGCCTCCTTAGGGTGTCAAAGGTTTGTCTTTTGGTTTTTATGGTGGAAAAAAAATTACGAAGAAAGAAACTGTATGGCATATTAGAGGTTGAGCGACGGCCACTGGACCTGCCGTGTTTCCTCCTGACCCACATGTTCAGGTTAATCCTCTCTTTCAGGCTGCGCCGTCTGCATCTTCTCTCACCGGCTGGCATGCCTCAAAGAGTCGAAAGCATTAGCCTGGGGAAGTGCTTCGTTTCAGCCCTCAGACAGCAAACTATATGCAGAAAACTGCAGGGCTGCTCCCAACACTCCCATTTGTTGTGAGTGTAGCCGAGGAACAAGTCCTTTGTTTTCCTACACCACAGCACTGTGGATAAAACTTAAGAGACCTGGTAGTGGATTGAGGAGCTTTCATACGAGATGAAAATCAAACAAGATGCGTGGCCCTTGGCAGCATGTAGTGGAAAACACCAGACTACGGTGTCATCTTCTCCTAAGTAACATAATCGGCTTAGAGGTTTGATGCTGAGGACTGGCGAGGCTGCCTTGGACTACTGAACACATGCATGCCAGCCAGGTGTAGCAAAGAATAGTCTATTATTCAGAGTTGTCAGCAGCAAATTATATAACTTTTCGGATATTCATTTATTTAATAACAGACACATTGAAACAGTGAATTTAGCATCTGAGGCATTTATTAGTCAATGTGTTCTTTTTTTGATATGATTAGAGTTGCACCGATCAATATCAAATATCAGTCCAATATGACTGGAAACGGAGCCTCTGATCCAGCATTATATCTAATTTCCATTTTTCTGCTGTTGCTAATCCTTAGCTGGAAGATGATGTCATAACAT
The DNA here is from genome assembly GCA_020510985.1 of Pholidichthys leucotaenia. Taxonomy (NCBI): domain Eukaryota; kingdom Metazoa; phylum Chordata; class Actinopteri; order Cichliformes; family Pholidichthyidae; genus Pholidichthys; species Pholidichthys leucotaenia. The sequence continues at coordinate 439,793,014 of CM035838.1, forward strand.
GCCCAGTAGATGAACAGCAGATGAACGTGCATGACCTTCACTGACCGCATTGAAGGCAACTGTAAAACCTGATGCAACTGCTACGTCAAGCCCATGTGACTATGATGCCAAACATGATGGAAATTGATGCAACCAATTAAACCAATAAACATCTTAACATAAAGAAAATGTACACTAACACAGCATTTTCTGCTGTCTTAAGACATTCAGTATCATGAAAATAGATTTCCCTCATTAATAAGAGAAAATAATATGACCTCCCGATCTTTAAATTTTAATTCTATCAAAGTTAAGTTGGTACTTTACTTTTAATCAGAAATGTATGGATTCGTCTATTTGATCAAACCTTTGTTATAATAAAAAGGCTTGGTTAAAGCCAAGTTTGCACCTCCTGGACAATGTAGACTGACATTCTTCCGCATTCCAGTCCTCCCAGAGCTCTGGTTCTGCTTTCATTATATTTTCCTATTCCCTGGTGTGTTCTCGTCAATAAATCAATTTTATCATTTTCACTTATTATACATACTGGAAACAGTGTGCAGGTAGATCGTTTTTTCTTTATAAAGTTCGTGTTTCACATTTTGATCATTTTAGTAACCATACTGAGCCGTTTAATAGTTTCCCCAGTTAGCTTAATGGATAGCAGCTATCGTGTTTGTTCATGTCTCTGCCATTCCAAATACCACTGCATGGGCTGTAATAGACCTGTGTAATAAACATGCATTGTGCAAAGTCTTTACACAAGCTCATTCACATTCATTTGAGTCCATGCAATGTTACTAGGAGTGAGTAAAAGTTTATTACGAGAATAAATAACACACTAGCAACTGAAAGCTAACTAAGCTAATATCAGACATCGAGATGGTGACATCCTATAAGTACCTGGGTGTTCATCTGAACAATAAACTAGACTGGTCACACAATACTGACGCACTCTACAAGAAGGGACAGCGCAGGCTGTTCCTGCTGAGGAGACTCAGGTCTTTTGGTGTACAAGGGGCGCTACTGAAGACATTCTATGACACGGTGGTGGCATCAGCCATCACTTTTGGAGTGGTCTGCTGGGGCAGTGGCATTACTGCAGCCGATAGGAAGAGACTGAACAAACTGATTAAGAAAGCTAGCTCTGTCCTGGGGCAGCGCCTTGATCTGGTGGAGGAGATAGGAGAGAGAAGGACGGTGGCTAAACTGTCATCTCTGCTGGAGTCCGAGTTCCACCCTATGCAGGACATACTGAATGCACCGAGGAGCTCATTTAGCAGCAGACAACATCATCCCAGGTGCACAACCGAGAGGTTTCGTAGGTCCTTCCTACCAACGGCTGTCAGACTGTACAACCTAAGCAGGGCTGCTCGCAGAGATAGCAAAAAGACGTAACAAACTAATAGTTTTTTGAATGCAAAGATGCAATAGACTTACACAATGGTCCCCTCCGGCATACAACTAGGAAAATACCGGTCGCTATGGAGGGTGAGAATATGTATGGGCACATAATCATACCATGTAGGATAACTAAGTAGATGGTTGTGCTGTTTCATCCCATCTAGCAACAATGCTCTGCACTGTGTGTGTTTATATATTTACATATTTATTCCATCTAGCTACAATGCTCAGCACTGGGTGTGTTTATATTTATATATCTATATATTTATTCCATCTAGCTACAATGCTCCGCACTGTGTTTTTTTTATATATCTACATATTATTCCATCTAGCTACATTGCTCCGCACTGTGTGTTTATATAGTCATATACTGTATTTATTCCATCCAGCTACAATGCTCTGCACTGTGTGTCTGTGTGTATATATATATTTTATAGTAATATGTACATATGTATATTAGCTGCTCTTGCTTGCTTGTTTTTTTTCTTGCCTTCTGATTGTTGCTCTGAGTGTTGCTATCCCTGTGCTGTTGCAATCCTGGAATTTCCCCGTTGTTGGACTAATAAAGGCTTATCTTATCTTATCTTATCAATAACAATAATGGTAACATCAATAACCGAGGTGAACCTGATGTATCTTTTCTGGTCATGAAGCATTGATGGCGTCTGCAGCAGCTTCTCCAGCAGCAGACTTCTCAGGGCATCAATCCTCGTCTCAACCTCGGCATACACCTTTTTGAAAACAGCAACCTCGGTATTGCCAAAAAGAGATTTTGCTTTCTTGTAATCATTGATTACCACATTATAATCTCCCGTTTGGATATTGCGTTCAATGTTGAGTGGCAGGTTGAAGAGAAACTTGAAACGCTGCAGACATTGAGTGCGTTGCGTGTGGAGTCCGCTTTGTCTTTCTGCCCCAAAACCTCCTGGAAGAGAGCATCTGTGGTATCGCTTGCCTTGTTGAGGATGTTTTTTTTGCATACACAAAGTAATATTAAAAGAATTAAAAAAGTATTGAAAGAAGTCACGTAACAACTGGGAGTCGGGCATATGTTTCAGCGAGTTTCACAGGTCTATTACAGTGTTGCTTTTATACAACAGCAGAACTGTTGTATAAAAGCAATATTACACTCACTATACGTCGGGCATTAGACGTATCACACCCGAAGTTACTATATTCTATGATACCGTACTCCCTCTCGTGTAATATTGCTTAAATAGTAAATAATATCAAAACTGAAAGTTGAAAATATATAACATAATTACAAACAAATATATAATAATATACACTACTCACAATAAGTTAGGGATATTTGGCTTTTGGCTGAAATTTATCAACCTTATTCCTAGCCCCCATGACGCCTTGCACGAATTATGGGCGCACCTTCCGGTACTAGTTTTGAACATGTGGCTTGTCACTGAAACGGGACACTTTTCCTTGTTAAAAAACAATAACTTCAGCATCAAAAATGCAGGAACACGGCCTTCTGCACCTCAAAAACAGTAATATAATCATACCACTTCCCATGACTATGGAGGGGTGAGAAGATGACCTTAAAAAGTGGCCTGGCAGACAGTAGCTCCATTACTTAGCGCTGCTGCTAAGATGCTAACGCTGTAAATACATAAAAGCTCTGAGATATATCAATGTCTCCACCGCAGTAAAGTCAGATGCATTTTGTTAAAAGACGTTGTACATAATCAGATTTACCTTAGAGCGGACGTAGAATCTAGTCAGAGCCACAACACTGTGCTTGGGTGTTTTAATGTCGGTGTAAAACAGACAGCTATAGCTGTTTGTTTTACCCCAAAATTAAAACGCTCATGCTGCTGTCATGCCCTGAATGCTTGTTATATAACGAAACACGTACAGACCTTTTCTGACAATTGTTCAAAATTTTATTGATCTATATTTTGTGATAATTTCAAAATTAATGCATGCTGAAGCTGCTAGCCCATACCGCTCCAATGCAGTGCAAGGAATGCAAAAAAACCCAAAAAACTATTTGATATCTTTCTTAAATTGTTAAGCCTTCGGAAGCAAACTGTTACTATTTTTTATTTATTATTTTATTTCATGCAGCCTTCATTCTGGTGACATATATAACACACAAACGTCAGATCTGTAACATTCATACAAGTGAAAACACACCTCATGTGCTCTTGTGTCTGTCCTGTGTCTGTACCACTGACCACACCAACAGTCCCTGTTAGTTTTCAGTGCATGATCTACGCATTGCTGGTGAGAAGCCTCCATTTATACAGTCTATGGCACAACCATGAACACCAGCAACAAGCGCCAGAACTACGCCAAAACATTCAAAAAAAAAAAATACAAAAACTACAAGTGCTGAAATTAGCTGCCACTTGAGTGCAAAACACGTATGCGGACTATACATTAAAATGAATTTGAAAAACTTGCTACTCCACTCTTGCTAACTGATTTAATACTACTTCAGCTGAAACCAGAAGTTCCGCCCATAATCGTTCCTACAGCGGCACCCCCAGGAATAAGGTGGATGGAAAATGTAAAAAGTTCATGCTACAGTGATATAATATCATGAAAGTGGGGCATTTAAGTAGAAGCAAGCAATGGTGATTTCCTCATCTTAAACAATTCATTGAAACAAAAGCGAACAACAGTGGTGGGTATACCACAACAAAAAATGTCAGCATCTCAATAACCTGTCATGTGTCCTTGAGCATCAATTACAGCTTGACAACGACGTCTCTTGCTGTTCACAACTCGACTTATTGTCTGCTGAGGCATGGCATTCCACTCTTCTTTGAAGGGTGGCTTTCAGGTAATTGAGGTTGCAGGTTTACGAACCTCTATATTGCGACTCGGCTGATCCCATTGGTTTTTTATGGGATTCAGGTCTGGAGAAAGTGCAGGCCACTACATTTGAGATACAACAGCCTCCAGTAGCCATTCCCTAATGATTTGACCTTGATGAGTTAGAGCATTGTCATCTATGAAGATAAAATTAGGCCAGATCACTGCAAAAGAAATAATCACATCATGGACTGGGACAACACAAAAATCATTGGATTGGAGAGCAACAGACACAAACACTGGATCAAGGAGGACACAGAAAACATGAAGCGAGGAAAAGACAGCATGAATCGGGATGAGGGGGAATTTATGCTTTCCCACACCTGGGACTACATTCTCCAGAGACCATCGGACGGCAGAGGGAGGGGGCCAGCCCAATGGATCCGACAGTTCTGCTGGGCTGGCCCCGCCTAGGAAAGCCAGTTGATAAATGACATTATGCAGCAATCAGCTGGCACTTCTGAGAAAGACTGCATTGGACAGTTGAAACGTGTAAAGGTAAAAACATCTCCTTATTATCCTCGTCTTTAATAAGAAAAACAAAAGGCTAATAAATGAAATACAGCCTGTGTTGTTCATGCAGGGGCACATTGACTGGATTAATGATGTTATTCAGATAGTATCGGCTTGACACTGTACCATTCACAGGGTGTAGGGCAGTTCTGTATTGACCAGACACTCCTGCCCAGACTGTAGCACCACCACCACCAAAGACTAGTCGCAACAGTAGCTGATGCATAGCACTTTCCTTGACCTCTCCAACATTGTTGGCTGCCATCATTTCTTGTCAATGTGAATCAACTTTCAGAGAGCAGCACTGAGGCCCACTGGTCCCTTGTCCAGCATAAATGCTCCCTGGCCCATGCAAGACGATGACACCTGTGCCTGGTGGTGTGGTCACGTATCCTTGTAGGTCGTCTAGCACACAGACCACACTGATGTAAACGGTTTGGCAATGGCAAGGTACTGTTGATCAGTTGTTAAGTGTCGTCTTGGTCTCATGATGTCAAAATGTGAACGAACAGCAGGATGAGGAGGACTGTTTAAATACCAATTCTAATTGAACCAGAAAATTTATTGGTCAATTCATGGATCAAACACCTGTTGTGAATTTTGCCATTAAGCACTTTGTTAGAGAACAGCAAGTTATGCAAAAAGTACTGAAATATTGAACAGTTGGAAATGTGCATTCAAAAGGTTAGAGAAGGTCAAATTAAGTTCACCTGTTAAGGTTACAATGCAATTTAGGGGCATCCTGAAATTTCACCTAAGAGCCGAATAGCCCTAACTTTTTGTGAGTAGTGTATAATATAAAACTTGAAAGCAAATAATTCACAAGTCTTGAATTGTAGAAAGTGTATTTTAAAAATATATATATATATATATATATATATATATACAAAAAGTTTAAAATACATACAAAAATTTTTAAAAAGACAACATAAAAATATGGATTTTTTATTTAAAGATACTGAAAGTTTAAAGTGTATAAAAAAATGTAAGCTAATGCATCAGAAAATGACGCATATAAGCATAGTTTTCCATCAGTCACTCTGGTGAAGTAAATGAGTAAACACAGTCAGCAGTTCATTCTTCATTCAATACTCCAATTATTTGGGAACTCACTTGGTTGCGATTACTGTGGTAATAAATTACTACCCAGTCTAAATCTCACTCGTCTCACTGGTTTTTCAGCATTCCTGCTACCATGTCATCGCTGGGAACCCTCTGCAAACAACGTGGTGTGACTTTAATTAAACCAGTTCGCTCTGAGCCTCTCCCACACTGACCGCAGGAGGATGACACCTGACCTCAAAAAACCTCTCTGGAAACAACACATAACAATAGGTCAAAGAAGAATTACTGCTCAGACACAAGTACAACACTAAAGGAAAGGGTTTTATTATAGGCAAAGAAACGCTGAGAAAATCGATACCATCATGTCTGAGTCTCGATGCAAAAGTGAAGTATTTAAAAAAAAACAAACAACTAAAAACTATGCAGCCCCTTTCAGCTGAAAATTTAACACAAAGTTGTGTATATTCAAGAGCACCAGACAGTGAATCTAAAACACAGGATGTCTGGATTCTCAAATCCTCCACAAAATCCATTCATGCCAATGCCTTTATTGGCATTGCACAAACATAAAAATGAAAAATGTGTCTTCTTTTAGTCAGCGTATCACAAAACCGTGATAATATTGTATTGCAGCCCAAGAATTGTGATAGTATTATATCCTGGTCCCACTCCTAATTGAGTGAGTATTGCAATATCATATATTGTGAATTCCCATCCTGATCGCTGTCTTGTTCAACTCCTGAATAGCTGTGTTGACCTGACCAGACAATAAGAAGTATTTAGCAACTTCTAATGGATTGAAAAGTTAATTGCTTTTTACTACCCTGGTACCCAAAAAACTGAATTTGTAATTTTGTAATTGCAACATTTATTAATTCTTCTATTTAAGTATCGCAATACTGGTTTGTCTGAATTATTACAGTATAGTGGACATAAAGTATTGTGATACTACACTGTAACAATTTTTTTGCCCCACCCCCGCAGCTCATATATTTTTATAAAGTATAAAAGAATATATTAAATGAAGAATACACAGGGATTGTAAAATAGCTACACTGTACTCAAAAGGATATTGCACATTACAGGGCAATAGTGTACAAATTCAGAATGCACAACAGCTGCTTATTGCATGTTGTTACTTGGTTATGATTATCAGCAGACTAACTTAATCTTCTTATCTAATCTACTGTAACGTAATCAGACTGTTTTATTCAACAAAAAAACCCAACACTTCAACAGCTGATATCTAGATTTGGCACTGTCCCTGTTCATTCATTCATTCATTCTCCTAAATATAAACACATTTATGCCGAATAAGACTATAATTAAAATGAAAATGTGGATGGAATAAAAAGCCATCAAGTGCATCATCATATTACAATTAAAATGATGGGTGATTACAACTGTTCCAATGCTGTCCATTAAAATAACAGAAAATCCCAGTGCATGCTGTGTTTCCTCATGTATTCGTCTTTTGAAAACTGTATGATTTTAAAACAAGCCACTGAAAGAGCATTAACCAGTCCCTCCAGGATTTCGCGATGTTGCGATGGCACCAATTCATGCGAAATCAGCCAATCAGCGCAACTATTGCACGACCTTGCAACTTTGTCCAATCACTGCAACTTTCCTGCAATTTTGGCCAATCCTCGTCAACCTCCGCCAATTTCACCAATCAAATTTGTCTCCAACGCGCTGAAACGCTCAGTCTAACCAATCAGATGCATCGTTGCACCGCGTTCACTTCCGTGTTTGCAGTGAGTAGTGAGTTTATAGTTTCCAGTGCGTAACGGAACACATCGGCAAACAGAGCGTGTGATTTAAAAAAAAAACACTCACCCGTGAGGTTTTCAACACCATTCCTTTCCTCCGTCTCCCCCAGCCTGCCTGTGGACGCCTCGCCACGTCTCCATCCTGACCGCGTGGACGAAGCGCTGGGTTTGTGTTGAAAAAAATATGTCTGCCCTAAAGCACCCCGTTGCGGGAGTGCGTATGAGGAGAGTACACACTACAGCAAGTGTTTGAACATTTTATACATATTTAGAGGTAAAATCATTACTATATCTGGTCAGTGAGTTTTAAAACTGTTAATCTCTCAAGTGGACGGACAAACGCACCCACCCATCTCAAACCCCCCCCCCCCCCCCCCCCCCCGTCCACTGTAAATAAAGGTGTGTGTGTGTGTGTGTGAAGCCCGACATACAGCAGACAGACAGGTAGGCATGGACAGAAACAGAACGTTCTCTGATTTTTTTTTATTTATTTTTTTTCTTCAGAAAAACACAGACTCCAATAGCCAATACAGTGCAACAGAATAAACTATTTATTTTTTCCTCTCCACTCGGTACCAAATGGTTGGGAACCGTAGGGAGTTTTCAAATGAAGGTGCTGCCAATAATTTCCAAATCTCTACTCTTTAACATGCATTCAATGTAATTTAGCTGTTGTGATGGATATTGTGTTAATGTTTGTATTTGCTGTTGCACAAGACTTTTTCTGTATAGCATAAGTTTCTGCTTAATTTACAAATTACTATAATAGGAAATGTTTGACAATCCTGTGCTTTTCTTGTATTGTTATATACAGGTACATCTCAAAAAATTAGAATATCATGAAAAAGCTGAATATTTTTTGTCACTCATTTCAGAAAGTGAAACCCATATATTATATAGATTCATTACACAAAGAGTGATATATTTCGAGTGTTTATTTATTTTAATGTTGATGATTATGGCTTACAGCCCATGAAAACCCAAAATTCAATTTCTCAAAAAATTAGAATATTGTGGGGAACCCACTCAGTAGTTTTCCCTCAGACTGAAATGGCAGATCAAAGGTGGGGAGTGTGGGGAGTGGTATGTTAATGCAGCACCCCAGGTAGCATTGAAGTGTTAATGCTGTGATATAAAAGAGAGTGCCTGCAATCTGGTGGTGATGTTTTCTGACTCTGGTGAATGTGAGAGAGGTGGAATAAAGTTTCCTCTGCTCGGAAAAGTTCGGCCTGGTTATTCTCTCCACACTGGTGACCCTTGACGCACAATGGAACGCGAGGCGAACACCCCGGAGACGACCCGGACAGGAGGTGCCAGCAACGCGTGCCCCGTTTCGGTCAAACTCCCAGACTTTTGGCTACACGACCCGAAGTCTTGGTTCCTTCACACCGAGGCCCAGTTTGCACTCCGGCGAATAACGGCAGATGACACCAGATATTACTACGTGGTTGCAGCAGTGGACGCACGCACAACTCAGCAGGTGGCGAGCCTGCTCCAACAGCCGCCAGCCTGCGACAAATATGATGCTCTCAAAACCGTGCTGACCTGGCGCTACACGCTCTCGGACCGTGAGAGAGTGGAGAGGCTCCTGACGCGCTCTGAGTTAGGAGACGGGTCGGCGGTCGAATTGATGGAAAAGATGTTGGCGCTGATGGGCACAGATGACGGGCATTTTCTCTTTGCCCACCTTTTATTCCGGAACCTCCCGACAGCGGCCAGAGCGGTCCTTGCCAATTCGCCGCTGCTGGCCATGCGCAACTACTGGGCGCTAGCCCAGCAGGCAGATCGGATCATCCTCACTACCAGAGCCCTCACAGTGAACGCAGCGGCGTCGGAACCCAGCGAGACAGCCAGTGGAGGTGAGGAGCCAGCGATGGTGGCTGCAGCAGGGGCCCAGAAGCACCGGAGAGACATGCTGTGTTTCTACATGCCAATTCAAGGGTTCGGGAAACGCCAGGACCGGCAGTCAGTAGCAGCTGCGACCGCCGGTGAAGCAAGCAAGCTGCTCCATGTGACAGACTTGCGCTTGGGGAGACGGTTTCTCGTGGACTCCGGCTCCCAAAAGAGCCTCATCCTGCTGTCCTACGCCAACCGGCTGGCGGGAACTAGCGGCCCCGAGCTGATAGCCGCAAATGGCTCAGACATTAAGACTTTTGGAGAAAGGACACTGACTGTATCCTTGCATGGCCGTACATACCAATGGACATTCGTCATAGCAGCATGCAGCTTCCCCATTTTAGGCGCTGATTTTTTGTGTGCACACGGGCTACTAGTCGATGTGGCTAACAGACGCCTGATTAACGCAATGTCTTTTGATTCTCTCCACTGTACAGCGAGAGGAACCGGGCCAACAACACTAGCCAAAGTCACAGCTCCAGGGGGTAAGTTCCACACACTACTCAACCAGTTCCCAGCACTCATGGTCCCGACGTTTTCGGCGACTGTCACTAAACACGGGGTGGAGCACTTCATTACCACTACAGGGTCACCCGTTTTTGCATGACCTCAGCCCCTGGACGCAGCTAAACTGGCCATAGCACGCGAGGAGTTTGCCAACTTTGAAAAGTTGGGCATCATCAGGCGCTCAAACAGCCCATGGGCATCCCCGCTACATATGGTTCCTAAGGCCGAGGGATCGTGGCGACCTTGCGGAGATTTCCACAGATTAAATAATGCCACAGTGCACAACCGCTACCCAATCCCCCATATTCAGGATTTTTCCTTTCACCTCACCAGGGCACACATTTTTTCCAAGATAGACCTGGTCCGCGGTTACCACCAGGTCCCAGTACACACTGAGGACATACCTAAAACGGCAGTAATAATCTCGTTTGGTCTATTTGAGTTTTTATGCATGCCTTTCAGGCTAAAAGGCGCAGCACAGACATTCCAACGCATGATGGATGCGGTGTTGCACGATCTGTCATTTGTGTTTATTTACCTGGACGACGCCCTGGTGGCCAGCGCGTCCGAGGACGAACACGTAGCCCACCTCAGGACAGTTTTCCAGAGGCTGGAGGAGCACGGGTTAATAATCAACCCGGCAAAGTGCCAGTTCCGGGTGACGGGGATCGATTTTTTGGGCCACCGCATCTCAGCCGAGGGCGCGATACCCTTGCCAGACAAGGTGTGCGCCGTGGCGAATTTTCCCTGGCCTCAGACAGTCAGGGCGCTGCAGGAGTTTTTGGGGGTGGTTAACTTCTACAACCGTTTTCTCCCCCGAGCAGCCCAGCTCATGCAGCTGTAGTATGCCACGCTTAAGAAACGGAAGCCGGCGAACAGAGTTGACTGGACTTCTGAGTGAGAGCAGGCATTTTCCGAGGTTAAAACTTGCTCTGGCGAACGCCGCACTACTGGCGCACCCGAACCCAACGGCTAGGATAGCGCTCACTACCGACGCATCAGACGTGGCCATAGGGGCTGAGGTGGAGCAGTGCGTTGCCGGTTCTTGGCAGCCACTTGCCTTTTTTAGCAGGTCTTTGCGTGACAATGAGCGTAAATACAACGCGTTCGACAGGGAGTTACTGGCTCTCCACCTGGCCATACGCCACTTCCAGTTCTGGCTGGAAGGGCGCACCTTCACTGCATTCATGGACCACAAGCCACTTACGTACGCGATGGGCAAGGTTTTGGAACCATGGTCGGGCCGGCAGCAGAGACAGCTGGCCGCAATCTCGGGAGTTTACAACCGACATTCGACATGTGGCCGGTAAACTCAACGTGGTGGCTGACTGCCTCTCGCGCGCATTAGTGGCCCCAGTCTACGTAGGGGTAGATTGCACGGCCATGGCCGCCACGTAGATCGGCGATGCGGACGTTTGCACGCTCCAGTCTGGACCAACAGGGTTAAGGCTGGAGAGCAGAGTGCTGCAACACGCCCCCCCCCGTCTGTGATGTCTCTACAGGCCGCCCGTGACCGGTGGTCCCACGCGCTTGGCGCCACTGCGTTTTCGAGTCGGTTCACTCCCTGGCGCACCCAGGAGTGCGCGCGTCACTCAAAATGGTGGGCGCAAAGTTCGTCTGGCCGAGCCTGCACTAACAGGTGAAAGAGTGGGCCGCAGCCTGCGTAGCGTGCCAACGAGCCAAGATGCACAGGCACACGAAGGCCCCTTTGGAGCCGTTCCATATCCCGACTAAGAGGTTTGACCATGTTCACGTGGAACTCGTGGGCCCCCTCCCGCCATCGCAGGGGTTCATGCACCTCCTAACAGTGGTGGATCGCACCACGTGCTGGCCCGAAGCAGTCCCACTAGCTTCCACTGCATCCATAGATGTGGCACGCACTTTTTTGACAACATGGGGGGCACGTTTCGGCGCTCCTTCGGACATCACGTCCGATCGGGGCCCGCAGTTTGTTTCTGACCTCTGGTCCACCATGGCCCGGAGCCTGGGCGTCTCAATTCATTGCGCAACCACGTACAACCCCCAGGCCAATGGGTTATGCGAGCATTTTCATAGGTCACTTAAAGCAGCGCTCAGAGCTTCGCTTACAGATGCAAATTGGGTGGACCGGTTGCCATGGGTTCTATTAGGGCTGTGTTCCGCACTGAAGGAGGATTTGGCAGCCTCCCTAGCAGAGCTGTTTTTTTCCCAGCCGCTGCGGCTCCCCGGGGAATTTTTGCCAGATAACCCCGTGCCGAACACCAATCCATCCCCGCGTTCAAGGCATAGCGCAGAGGCAGGGACGCTACCCGGTCCAGCCCATCACTGTTTTCCACGCGCTTTTGTGCCAAAAACCTTGAAGGACGCATCGTTCGTATTTGTCAGGCACGATGCCCACCAGACCCCATTGCACCCGCCCTACGATGGACCGTTCAGAGTGCTGGAACCTGGGGACAAACATTTTGTGTTAGACTTGGGAGGTCGCCGGGAGACAATCTGTACAGACAGGCTTAAGCCCGCCTTTGTTTTAGCAGATGAGCAGGTGGTGTCGGCCTGAGCTCCTCGACGCGGAAGACCCCCACGGAGAACTCCCCAGGTAAATGAATCGTCAGATCAGTCACACGAGCATGCTGAAGGTGTCCCCCCCATTATCCCCCCACAGACGGACACCACCCCCCAGGAAACCCACACACACACACACACCGGCACAGCAGCGCCTCGGAGCCAAAGATCCATAGATTCTCTATGGGGTTTAGGTCAGGAGAGTTTGCCAGCCAATCAAACACAGTGATGCCATGGTCATTAAACCAGGTTTTGATACTTTTGGCGGGGGGGGGGGGGGTGCCAAGTCCTGCTGGAAAATGAAATCAGCTTCTCCATAAAGTTTGTCAGCAGAGGGAAGCATGAAGAGCTCTAAAATTTCCTGGTAGATGACTGCGCTGACTTTGGTCTTGATAAAACACAGTGAACAAATTCCAGCAGATGACCTCTGTTCATATAAAAGTAACTTTTGCATTTCATTTGTAAATCAAACTCCCAGAGTCTGGAGAAAGAGTGGAGAGGCACAAAATCTAAGTTGCTTGAAGTATAGTGTGAAGTTTCCACAGTCAGTGATGATTTGAGGAACCATGTCATCTGCTGGTGCTGGGCTGCTGTGTTTTATTAAGACCAAAGTCAGCGCAGTCGTCTACCAGGAAACTTTAGAGCTCTTCATGCTTCCCTCTGCTGACAAGCTTTATGGAGAAGCTGTTTTCATTTTCCAGCAGGACTTGGCACCCCCCCCCCCCCCGCCAAAACAATGACCATGGCATCACTGTGTTTGATTGGCCAGCAAACTCTCCTGACCTAAACCTCAGAGATGAGATGAGACTCTATTTGAAGAGCAACTTTGTGAAGAAGTCCGCCGTTTCTTCGTTGGTGAAAATCCTGGCGCATCAGCGCCTTGGTGCTACCAATCAGGCGGGAGTGAAACTACAAATGATGGTTGTGTGCATGCGTCAACCGTTTGGCCTGAGTAGATGAAAAAAGTGAGCATGTACAGCACCGCATGCGTGCCGGGCTCGTCCAAAGTGTACGCGGACCAAGGCGGACTAGAGGGGAAATGCAGCATGAATAAGGCTTGACTGTCTGACAGAAACATGAGTTTATTAAAGTACTTTAAATGTGAAAAAAAAAAAAAAATCGAAGAGGTATGTAAGCACTGGAGGCATTTATCATGGTTTTAACCCTCTGGAAACTGGAGCAATAACGGAAGAGTCGCTTAGCTAAGAGATGTGGTTAGAATTCAAATGCAGCCGGCTTCATATGAAGGGAAAGGCAAAGGGGACTACTGAATTGCTGAGGATATATTTCACCAGCCACTACAATATTAAGTTATGTTCCCAATTATGTACCTGGCAAGTTAAGATTACTGAAATTCGAGACTTCCGGTCTGGACGCCATGGCGACTGCAGCTTAACACTGAAGCTCTCAGACCCAATCCAAGATAACACCTTGAAAATCAAACTTAACGGATTTTTGGAGGAGTGAAAATCAAAAGACAAAATCATCATGTCTAAAGGAAAACAGAAGAAACTGAAATTCTCCAGGCCAGGACACGTATCGGCCGGAGAATCTGAACTGGAAGATCTCCGTTCAGAAGACGAGGAACTGGTGGTAGCTAACAAAAAGGTTAGCCTGAAATCACTATTTGAAGAGCTACGACGATTTCGCCGAGAGGTTACGGCCGAATTTCGGGAATTCAGAGAAGAATTGAAAAGGACAAACAGCAGAGTGGACCAGGCCGAGAACCGAATCTTGGAAACAGAGGAACGAATAAAAGTGCTCGAAGATTCTGTGCTGGACCTACGCAAAAGACAAGCATCTATAGAGGCTAAGCTAGCCAACCAAGAAGGAAGACAAAGAAGAGACAACATAAGAATTCATGGTCTGATAGAAGGAGCCGAAAACGGTTTTAACTCAATGGCAGAATGCGTGGAATCCTTACTAAGAGAGAAATTGGATATTCCACAAACCACCGACTTGAAGATAGAAAAGGCACATCGTTCATTAGCCGCTAGGCCGGCGGCGGAAGCGCCCCCACGTTCGGTGTTGGTAAGATTTTCCAATTTCAAAATAAAACAAGAGGTTGTAAGACTGGCCTGGCAGAAAAAAGGATTTATGCACCAGGAGAGAAAAGTCTTCGTGGAACACGATTACGCCCCGGAGGTCCTTAAAAAGCGCAGGGAATACAATGACGCGAAAAAGGTGTTAAGAGAGAAGAAATTGCGCTTTCAGACTCCATTTCCTGCGAAGTTAAGGGTCTTCTACGGCGAAGAAACATGTCTCTATAATTCGGCGGAAGAAGCAACAGCTGACATGGCGAGGAGAGGGCTCCCGGTAACGGTATTTAAACCCGCAGCAGACCCGAGTGAGAAGATCAAAGCGCAAACATGGACAACACAAAGACCTTCAAAATCCACGGACCAGCAGCGGGAAACCCAGCGCCAGAGCGTCGCGGATAAACTGTCCGTTTTCAGGTTGGAATAGCGACCTTTTTTTTTTTCTCTCTTGAATCAATCCGCACATCCAACCCCCCTCATACAAGGTAACAAACATTAAAGGAGATGCGTATTCAGCATGTGGTAAAACATTTCATGGAACAGTCATAATATTTGAAACAAATAAGTCTTTTTAATAAAAAAAAAAATAATAAAAAAAAAACTTGTTAAAATAGAAATGTGACAATAATCCACATATTCTCCTCATACTAACAAATACTGTTTTTGCGTGAATGTTTGATGTGATGGGGGTGGGAGGGTGCACACAATTTCACAGGGTTTAGGCATAAAAGGAAAAAAAAAATCATTACAAGTTTGGATTGGGTTCTGAAACTCACGTTAAAAGCATGGGACAACTTACAGGGGTAAGAGAGGGCCCTCAACACGTAACAGAGTTTGAGGAATTTCCCTCAGGGCCTTCACTCCATCAAGGCTCTTCCAGGGTCTTTAAAAAGACCTCAGCTCAGGAAGTTCTTCTGACAGCTTTTTGTTTTAAAGTTTTATACACTATGTTCTTAATGTTTTTCTCGTTTTTAATGTTCTTTCAGTTTCTGAGTAGCACAAAAGAGGGCCACCACACAGTTATACTAAACAAAACAACACAATGGAGAAACAGGGTGTAACCAAAATAATTTCATATAATGTAAAAGGAATCCTGAATCCAGTTAAAAGATCCAAGATTCTAGGCAAAATGAAAAAAGACAAAGCAGGAATAATATTTTTACAAGAAACCCACCTAACAGACGTGGAACACAATAAACTCAGTAGACAAGGGTTTAAAATGATCTCTTCATCTTCATAAAAGTCAGGGAGGAGGAGGGGAGTAGCGACATTGATATCAACCAAAACTACATTTGAAAAAAAAATCAGAACACAAAGATAAAGAAGGGAGATACAGTTTGGTAACTGGGCGGCTAGAGGGAGAAGATATCACCCTGCTGAATGTGTATGCTCCCCCAGGGGCTAACTGGAAATTTTATAAAAATGTATTTGACCTAATGATAACTAAAGCTCAAGGTTTAGTGATATGTGGTGGGGACTTCAATCTTAGACTGAATCCATACTGGGATGCTTCTGGTAATTCTCCACATCAAAATAACACCCAAAACAGGAAGACTCGGATGCTACTAAAAGAAATGGGAATCTGTGACGTGTGGAGGGAACTCAACCCCAGTGTAAAAGACTATACATTTTACTCAACTCCACATTCATCTTACTCAAGGATTGACTATTTTTTTTATGTTTAATAGAGACATTGGAAGAGTAAAAACATGTAAAATAGGACTGATGGATCTCTCTGACCACAGTCCGATCTACATGGACTTAAATATCCAAAAATACACAAATAATACATTTTCTTGGAGGTTAAATTCAAATGTCCAGAAAGGACCATTGAAAGATGAATTGGAATCAGATATTCTCAGATATTTGGAAGAAAACGATAATGGAGAAGTATCCCCTTTAATACTGTGGGATGCATGCAAAGCTGTAATAAGAGGAAAGATTATTGCAAAACTGGCAACCCACAAGAAACTAAGACAAGAAAAACTATCCACATTAGAGTCAGAACTTAGGAACCTAGAAAAAGAACACAAAGGCAACACTCATTCTACTGACTCGCTCAAGATTAAGGAAATTAAAAACCAAATAAATGAGATCTACACAATAGAAATCCAGAAGAAACTTACATTTTTGAAACAAAAATACTATGAAGCAGGCAGTAAATCGGCAAAATTGCTAGCCTATAAATTGAGGAAACATCAAACAGAAAGTGCAATCTACAAAATCAGAGACCCAGTATCAAAGGAAATAAAATTCAGAATTCAGGATATTCTTAAAAGCTTCGAGAATTACTATAAGAACTTATACTCCCACAAAAAACATAAAAACGCATCCGAGGCATTCCTAAACACATTAAACCTTCCCCAACTTACGGAGTCACAAAATAAAACACTACTGTCAGAAATACATCCTAAAGAATTGGAAAAAGCAATTATGAAACTTAAAGCTAACAAATCCCCAGGAGCTGATGGCTATACAGCAGAGTGGTACAAAACCTTTAAACAGCAACTATCTCCTCTCCTCCTGAAAACATTTAATTATGTCCTCCACACAGGGGAAATCCCCCCCTCCTGGAGAGAAGGGGTCATTGCAGTTATACCTAAACCTGAAAAGGATAAACTAGAGTGCTCCAACTACAGACCAATCAGTGTACTAAATCAGGACTATAAGCTTTTTACCATTATCCTTGCCAAAAGGTTAGAAAATATACTGACAGACCTAATTCATTTAGACCAAACAGGTTTTATAAGACAAAGACAGACACAAGACAACATTCGACGCACTTTACACATAATTCATCATATAAAAAAATGTAACTTAAATGCAGTCATATTGGGATTAGATGCTGAAAAAGCATTCGATTCGGTTGACTGGTCTTTTCTATATAGAATCTTATCCAGTTTCAATTTTCATAACAACTTCATTAGAACTATACAGGCATTATATAAAAAACCAACAGCTAAAATAAGGATTAACGGTAATTTATCATCATCTTTTGAACTGGAAAGAGGATGTCGTCAGGGCTGCCCCCTGTCTCCACTGCTCTTTGCAATCTTCATAGAACCTCTGAGCCAATGGATAAGACAAAATCAAAAAATTCAAGGTATTACACTTGGTCAGAAGGAACATAAAATAGCACTCTTTGCTGATGACATTTTAATATACCTAGGGCAGCCGGACACTTCTTTACCAGAACCTCAATTTTTTCAAAGTATGGAGATTTATCGGGGTACAAATTAAACATGCATAAAACCCAAATTTTAACATTCAACTATGACCCAAATCATTATTCACTAAGCAAACTCAAAACTAACTGGGAGTCGGAATCTATGAAATATCTGGGGGTCAATATCCCGAAACAACTCAACAAAATTATATCACTAAACTATGATCCACTGGTGACAAAAATAAAATCTGACCTAACAAGATGGAATATGATACCATTCTTGGGTACTGCACAAAGAATTGAAGCAGTCAAAATGAATATACTTCCACGTCTTCTATACCTTTTCCAAACAATACCGGTAGAACCTCCCAAAAAAACATGGCAGGAACTGGACAGAAGGATCTCAAGATTCATATGGCAGGGCAAGAGACCTAGAATCAGATATAGAACCCTACAGCTAAACAAAGACAAAGGTGGGCTCGCGCTGCCAAATATCAGGGACTACTTTAAAGCCGCACAAATTAAAACTTTAGTAGAGATATGTAACCCAGTCTACACTGCACAATGGAAGGAGATCGAATGCCAAATAACAAGTGACATCCCCCTACAGGCGATAATAGGGAACAATGCCTTACCTAAGCTTTTGAATAACACTAACCCGTGGATAGAGACCCCGCTAAAAATTTGGTTTAAGATAGTCAGAGAGAATCAAACTAAAGAGCCCTATCGACTTCTGCAATGGATTGCCTATGATCAAGACTTTACTCCTAATAAAACAGACTCCAGATTTAAAAAGTGGAAGGAGAAAGGGCTGATAAAATATTACGATTTTTTTAAAGGGCAAATCTTAAGAAGTTTTGAAGATTTGAAAAAACAAGGCCTAATAAATCAAGACCTTTACAGGTTCTTTCAGCTTAGACATCACATAAACAATATACTTAAAAAGGAGGATTTGGAAAGGGCCCAGTCAGGTGTTCTGAAGGTCTTCTTAATGGCATATAAAGGGATCCCAGGGATCAGATACATTTCTAAAATATACCAAGGTCTTCAAGACTTAAAGGGAGACAACACATCTTATATAAAAGAGAGATGGGAAAAAGAGGGGAATTTCACTTTACAACTGGAAATATGGGAAAAGCTAAATAAACAGCAATGGAAAAATACCTCATCCCTGCAGTGGAGAGAATTTGGATGGAAAAACTTGGTAAGATTTTTCAGAACACCTGCACAAAACAAATTTACCCATAAGGGGTTGAACTGTTGGCGCTTGTGTGGTGAAAAGACTGCAAATCATTTTCATGTGTTTTGGTCATGCCCAGTTATCCACCAATATTGGACCAATGTACAGACAATATTGGGGAAAATATTCAAAATAACAGTTCCCTTTTCTTTTGTAACTTTGTATTTGGGTTTATTACCGGACTCACTGGAAAGACGAGGAGAAAAATACTTATTCAATGTTTTAATATTGGCAAGCAAAAAAGCTCTAACTAAAAAATGGATGTTGAAGGACTGTCCTACACCTGAAGATTGGATTAACGTGATCCAAGACATTTACTCGATGGAAAAGTTGACATTCGCACTGAGACAGGACATGGATGGGTTCATGAACTTTTGGCAACCCTGGACCGCATATGTGTCTTCCATTAGATCTAATCTTTGACAAATACCATTTCAATAATGGTTCCGCTCTTTGTTCCAAAGCTACTCAGATGCTCTTTTACCTTTATTTACTTACTTTTTCTTTTTGTTTGTTTTTTGCTGGTTTGTTTGGGGTTTTTTTGTTTTTTTTTTGTTTTTTTTTTGTTGTTTCTCTTTTTTTTCTCTTTAATTTCACTTTTTCTTTCACTTTAAAAAAAAAAGGGGGGTGTTGTAAGAATTAATCTTCCAATGTTGTCAGATATCAGAAAATAAGGGAACATGTGATGAAAATGTAAACAATGCACTGCTGTAACGACCTGTATACCCTTTACAAAAACTTAAATAAAAAAAAAAAAAAAAGATTACTGAAATTCACGAAGTCAGTGACTTTAATCCATCAACAGCCTGCAGACAAACTAAACGTGCTAACATTTGGATTTCAAAATAAGGGAGGTTTTTCTTGGCGGTGAGGAGATTTCTAAAAAAAAAAAAAATAAAAAAAAAATATATAAATATACAGAAATATTATAACAGAAATAATGGCATCCTTGGTCATTTAAGTTAATTTAAATCATTAAATACAATTTTATTAATATTTTTTCTTTGTAATGAGTTAAATTATTGTTCTGACTGCAAAGTTATGGTCAAAAATATAAATTGTTATAAGGGAAAAGTTAAAAAAAAAAATAAAAATACCACAGTCTGTTTCAAATTTATTTAAAAAAACTGTAATTTTATTTTAAAAAACAGATAAAAATAAGCCATAAAATAATCCACAAATTTATAATAAAGTTTCAAATGTACAAGAAAAGTCAGTTTTACAAGAGGAAATTACAAATTTGAGGAAAATGGTTTCAAATTTAGATAAATTTACAGAGAAAAGTAGAAAACTATACAAAAAAAAATTGTTATAAACCTCAAACCTTCGAGATTGAAGTCATTACTCAAGTTTTAAGTGGGTGCTCTTTGTACCCTTAACTAGAAATTTTTTGGTTGTCTCTTTTAATTTACATGGCACTTGATATTTTCTAACCTGTTTGTATACCACCATAGACACAGAGAGAACCTGAACTAGACAGAGCTCAGAGAGGGAAAGATGAGACCGAAGAGAGGAGCCAAGGAGAGGAAAGTGTTCAGGCAGAGGGTCCAGGAGAGATGAGAGCGAGGAAGGAGAGAAGGATGACACCACTAAAAAGTCCAAATACAGGACGTCTGGGTGGGACCCCAAATAGCCCAATATTCCAACATTCAAGCCTTGGTTGTACAATACTTCAAATTGTAAGTTCCATATGCATGGCAGTGGCTCAGGAGGTAGAGCGGATCGGGTCGTCCAATAACCGGATGGTTGGCGGTTCGAATCCCACTCTCCCCAGATATCCTGCCATTGTGTCAAGACACTTTACCCACCTTGCCTCCAGTGTCCATAACACTGGGTATGAATGTGTATAAATGTTTGGTGGTGGCCGGAGAGGCTGTTGGCCCGGATTGGCAGCCATGTTTCCATCAGCCTGCCCCAGGGCAGCTGTGGCTACAGTAGTAGCTTGCCACTACCATTGTCTGTCTGGAGTGAATGAATAATGTATCTGTAAGGGGTGTCTATGATAAAGCACTATATAAATCTGATTCATTATTATTATTATGTGCAAAATTAACAAAAGAAACAGTATAAAATTAACATATCCATACATATGTGTGTGTGTCCCCCCCGCCCCCCCTCAGAAAAATATGTTGCCACCGCGCCAAGGTCTTTAAGCCAGAGGAAACACTGCTTTAACACATGTTAAGGGCACTTTGTACACAGTAAGAAGCCACATAAGTCTCAGCACTTTCAAATCAAGCACTTGTATTTTCCGGGCAGCCAGATTTTCTTCAGCCACTCCTCCGTTTGATGTTCTGTATTGCAGAAGTTTTTGTCAGTAAGGGTGCTGTCGTACTATTTTCCCAGGTACTTCTCTGTGCCTTTTAATTGCCCTTCGGGGATAAATAAAGTGTTCTGAATGGAACTGAATTGATAGGTGTGCACAAAACGGACATTCATCATTAACTAATTATGGCATTTTTTTAAACATTTTTTTAACCTCATTCACTGTCATTATTTTAACAGAACAATTTAAAATGAATGCTTCCCAACAGCTGTTTTGAGTTGTTGCATTCAGCAGAGCAGATTAACGGACGTCGGCCAAGATCAGAGGCTCCTTTTTCTCAGATTAAAAGAGAAGTTTGGATGAATGATAATATAATTGATGGAAATTTTACACCTCTATCAAAATCATGGACAAACTAAGACTGACATAATCTCTGAAATGTAGCCTGCAGCTCTCATCTGTGTGTAATTATGCTCAAGTCTCCCTAGTCTGAGCAGGGCTGTGGAGGAGATTAAAAAGCTCCTTAAAAGCACCTTGACCTTAAATGCATTTTTCACCTTGTGAATGAGCCCACATTGTCCTCAGAGCAAAATGGATTTGTCCTGGCATTTAAACACTTCATATTAATACTAAGCCTTGTTCTTGTGCTGCTGTTTATTAAAGGGAATCTGAGCAAAGACCGCGATTGGTTTATTTCACATTACGCCCCAAAACACCTCTGAATATTTAAGAGCATTAGGACAGCTTCTTTGCACTTTGCACTGGCAATTCATTTTTGCGCAGCTGCAGTAGCAAAATGAACTTGGAAACATCCTTAAAAGTGCCCCTTGCCTCAGACGATTAATTATGGATTGCGCTGCTGTAATACAGCCCTATGTCTTCTAACTGGCCTGGGAACACTTTAGTATCCTCTCTGAAGAGCTGGAGGAAGCAGCTGGGGAGATAGAAGTCTTGGCTTTTCTACTTGGACTGCTGCCTCCATGACCTGGAGCCACGGAAAAGTGGTTGAAGATAGATGGATGGATAAATAAAACTTATTTCAGCAAATAAGAATTTCACTAAGATATGATGAAACTACTACACTAAACACCCTCTGTCAGCCCTGTCACATTCTTTGCCCTCTGACAATAAATCCACAAACATGATACAGTTGTGCTCATAAGTTTACATACCCTGGCTGAATTTGTGATTTTTTGGCTATTTTTCAGAGAATACTGTATGAATGATAATACAAAAACTTTTCTTCCACTCATAGTTAGTGGCTGGGTGCAACCATTTATTATCAAACAATTGTGTTTGCTCTTTCTAAATCATAATGACAACAGAAACTACCCAAATGACCCTGATCAAAAGTTTACATACCCTGGAAGTTTTGGCCTGATAACATACACACAAGTTAACACACACAGGTTTAAAGGGCTACTAAAGGTAACCATCCTCACCTGTGATCCGTTTACTTGTAATAAGTGTGTGTGTATAAAAAGTCAGTGAGTTTCTGGGCTCCTGACAGACCCTTGAATGTTTCATCCAGTGCTGCACTGACATTGCTGGATTCCAAGCCATGGGGAAAGCAAAAGAATTATCAAAGGATCTGCGGGAGAAGACAGTTGAACTTTAAAAAACAGGAAAAGGATATAAAAAGCAGCTCGGTGGCACAGTGGTTAGCACTGTGGCAGCACAGTAAGAAGGTCACGGGATCGATTCCACCCCTGACCATCGGTGACCCTTCTGTGTGGCGTTTGCATGTTCTCCCCACGTCTGCGTGGGTTTACCCAGGGTACTCCAGTTTCCTCCCACAGGGCAAAAACATGCAGGTTAGGTTAACTGGACTCTAAAGTGGCCCTAGCTGTGAATGTGTGTGTGAATGGTGAAGGGATTGGCGCCGTACCGTGGCTACATCCATCCAGATGGACACCCTGAATTTCACCTCTGGGATTAATACAGTATACAAAATACAAAAAAGAAGATATCTAAGGAATTGAGAATGCCAATCAGCAGTGTTCAAACTCTAATTAAGAAGTGGAAAATGAGAGATTCTGTTGAAACCAAGCCATGGTCAGGTAGACAAAGAAAAATTTCAGCCACAACTGCCAGGAAAATTATTTAGGATGCAAAGACAAGCCCTCAAATAACTTCAGCTGGCATATGGGACTCTGAAAAAAAGTGGTGTGGCTGTTTCAAGATGCACAATCAGGAGGCACTTCAAGAAAAATGGGCTGCATGGTACAGTCGCCAGAAGAAAGTCATTACTATGCCAATGCCACAAAGCAGCCCACTTACAATACCCCAAACGGCACAGAGACAAGCCTCAAAACTTCTGGAACAAAGTTATTTGGAATGATGAGACAAAAATTTAACTTTTTGGCCACAACCATAAACGCTACATTTGGAGAGAAGTCAACAAGGCCTATGATGAAAAATACACCATCCCTACTGTGAAACACGAAGGTGGATCGCTGATGTTTTGAGGATGTGTGAGTTACAAAGGAACAGGGAACTTGATCAAAATTGATGGCAAGATGAATGCAGCATGTTATCAGAAAGTACTAGAAGAAAATTTGCACTCACCAGCCCAGAAATTGCGCATGGAACACACTTGGACATTCCAACATGACAATGATCCAAACACAAAACACAAAAGAAGGTTCTGGAGTTGCCATCTCAGTCTCCTGACTTCAATGTCATTGAGCCACTTTGGGGAGATCTCAAACGTGTAGTTCATGAAAGACAGCCCAAGAATTTACAGGAACTGGAGGCTTTTTGCCAAGAACACTAGGAAGCTTTACCATCTGAGAAAATAAAGTGCCTCATCCACAACTACCAAAAGAGACTTCCAGCTGTCATTGATGTTAAAGATGGCAATATACGGTATTAAGAACTAGGGTACATAAACTTTTGATCAGGGTCATTTGGGTAGTTTCTGTTGTCACTATGATTTAAAACTGCAAACACAACTGTCTGATAATAAATGGCTACACCCAACCACTATGAGTGAAAGAAAAGTTTTTGTATTATCATTCATATTGTCTGAAAAATGGCCAAAACAATCACAAATTTTACCAGGGTATGTAAACTTATGAGCACAACTGTATGTAGGTCAGGACAGGTTAATTGAGGCTCACATAATAAGATAAGATAAGATAAGATAAGCCTTTATTAGTCCCACAACGGGGAAATTCCAGGATTGCAACAGCACAGGGATAGCAACACTCAGAGCAACAATCAGAAGGCAAGAAAAAAACAAAAAAAAAAAACAAAAAAAAAAAACAAGCAAGCAAGAGCAGCTAATATACATATGTACGTATTACTATAAAATATATATATATACACACACACACAGACACACAGTGCAGAGCATTGTAGCTGGATGGAATAAATATATGAATATATGAACACACAGTGCAGAGCATTGTAGCTAGATGGAATAAATATGTAAATATATAAACACCCACAGTACGGAGCATTGCAGCTAGGTGGAATAAATATGCAAGTATATAAACACACACAGTGCGGAGCAATGTAGCTAGATGGAATAATATGTAGATATATAAATATATAAACACACCCAGTGCTGAGCATTGTAGCTAGATGGAATAAATATGTAAATATATAAACACACACAGTGCAGAGCATTGTTGCTAGATGGAATGAAACAGCATAACCGTCTACTTAGTTATCCTACATGGTATGATTATGTGCCCATACATATTCTCACCCTCCATAGCGACCGGTAAGTTCCTAGTTGTATGCCGGAGGGGACCATTGTGTAAGTCTATTGCATCTTTTGCATTCAAAAAACTATTAGTTTGTTACGTCTTTTTGCTATCTCTGCGAGCAGCCCTGCTTAGGTTGTACAGTCTGACAGCCGTTGGTAGGAAGGACCTACGAAACCTCTCGGTTGTGCACCTGGGATGATGTAGTCTGCTGCTAAATGAGCTCCTCAGTGCATTCAGTATGTCCTGCATAGGGTGGAACTCGGACTCCAGCAGAGATGACAGTTTAGCCACCTTCCTTCTCTCTCCTATCTCCTCCATCGGATCAAGGCGATAATGGAGGACAGTTGCTTTTTCTGACCAAAGGCACAATGCATTTATCATTTATGATGCCTTTAAAAATTAAACCCCAGCAAAATTGTTGTTGCACAGATGTCACCAGTCACCTCACTGAAGAGCAATACCAGCAGAGCAGTTTATTAAGCTCATCTTTCTGCTTCTGCGCATGGGGATTTCATTTGTTCCTTGCGTCAGAAAACTGGATTTTACTTATTGCGGAAGTTATGTAAGTAACTGAGCCATACATGACCAGAAATTGATGAAATTTGTGCTTCACAAAGAGTTGCAAAGGTTTCCAAGTGAAATGTTATATTTATTCAACCATAAAACAAGAATAGACTGTCCTGGGACAGTATAGGTAGTATTGATCTGGCATGTTTTTTTAATGGCAGGAGAAATCAGAGTACCCTGAGAAACCCGACAAGCATGCGGAAAGCAACTCCTCACAGAAGGGTCTTGTCTGGGTTTGAACCCCAGATTCTCTTGCTGTGAGGCAACAATGTCTATCACTGATGTAATATGCTGCCTAAAAACAATGCCTGTCATAGAATTCCCTGAAATATTATCGGTCATGTCCCATGGGTTTGTCTAATGGGGGGGAGGGGACACTGATTCACTCTATTTGCCAAATTAATGAGAAGCATCTTTGGCCACATGGGTTTTATGTCAGACATCAGTACACACTCTGCCCTTGCGAGTTTGGCAATATCATTAGTGAACATACCAAAAGTCTTGTCTTCATGTCTTGAGTACACACGTGGACAAAATTGTTGGTACCCCTCTGTTAATGAAAGAAAAGCCCACAATGGTCACAGAAATAACTTAAATCTGAGCAAAGTGGTAATAAATAAAAATTCTATGAAAATTAACCAATGAAAATCAGACAATGCTTTTGAATTGTGGTTCAACAGAATTATTTTAAAAAACAAATTCATGAAACAGGCCTAGACAAAAATGATGGTACCCTTAACTTAATATTTTGTTGCACAACCTTTTGAGGCAATCACTGCAATCAAACAATTTCTGTAAGTGTCAATGAGACTTCTGCACCACTCAGCAGGTATTTTGGCCCACTCCTCATGAGCAAACTGTTCCAGTTGTCTCAGGTTTGAAGGGCGCCTTCTTCAGACGGCATGTTTCAGCTCCTTCCACGGATCTTCAATAGGATTTAGATCAGGGCTCATAGAAGGCCACTTTAGAATAGTCCAATGTTTCGCTCTTAGCCATTCTTAGGTGTTTTTAGCTGTGTGTTTTGGGTCACTATCCTGTTGCAAGACCCATGACCTGCGACTGAGACCAAGCTGTCTGACACTGGGCAGCACATTTCTCTCTAGAATACCTTGATAGTCTTGAGATTTCATTGTACCCTGCACAGATTCAAGACACCCTGTGCCAGATGCAGCAAAGCAGCCCCAGAACATAACAGAACCTCCTCCATGTTTCACAGTAGGGACAGTGTTCTTTTCTTGGTATGCTTCATTTTTGCGTCTATGAACATAGAGCTGATGTACCTTGCAAAAAAGTTCCAGCTTTGTCTCGTCTGTCCATAGGACATTCTCCCAGAAGCTTTGTGGCTTATCAACATGCAGTTTGGCAAATTCCAGTCTGGCTTTTTTATGATTTGTTTTCAACAGTGGTGTCCTCCTTGGTCATCTCCCATGAAGTCCACTTTGGCTCAAACAACGACGGATGGTGCGATCTGACACTGATGTACCTTGACCTTGGGAGTTCACCTTGAATGTGTTTAGAGGTTGTTCTGGGCTCTTTTGTTACCAGTCGTATTATCCGTCTCTTCCAATTTTCATCAAGTTTCCTCCTGCGGCCACGTCCAGGGAGGTTGGCTACAGTCCCGTGGACCTTAAATTTCTGAATAATATGTGCAACTGTAGTCACAGGAACATCAAGCTGCTTGGAGATGGTCTTATAGCCTTTACCTTTAACATGCTTGTCTAGAATTTTCTTTCTAATCTCCTGAGACAACTCTCTCCTTTGCTTCCTCTGGTCCATGTACTGTATAGTGTGGTACACACCATGTCACCAAACAGCACAGTGACTACTTGTCACCCTTTAAATAGGCCGACTGACTGATTACAAGTTTGTAGACACCTGTGATGTTAATTAGAGGACACATCTTGGTTGAACATGTCCCTATGGTCACATTATGTTCAATCTTTTCTAGGGGTACCATCATTTTTGTCCGGGCCTGTTTCATGAGTTTGTTTTTTAAAATAATTCTGTTGAACCACAATTCAAAAGCATTGTCTGATTTTCATTGGTTAATTTTCATAGAATTTTTATTTATTACCACTTTTGTCAGATTCAAGTTATTTCTGTGACCATTGTGGGTTTTTCTTTCATTAACAGAGGGGTACCAACAATTTTGTCCACGTGTGTATGTCTGACTAAAGTGGACCATAACAGAATGACACAATGGCTTCATTTTAAATGGTCGATGAAAGTAACAATGTTGCTTTTGTCTATGTCTGAAAAAGATTAAATGTAACTACACTACAGTTGGTTTTATTATTTGCAATTATAGATGCATGTATTTGTATTCAGACTGTACATGGATGTGCCTTGATGGAGCCAATCACTTCACCCTTAGTTCAAAACAAATCAGTTTAGCTCATCTCCCTTTAAGTCAGTTTATGACTAACCATGTGCAGTAAAAGTCTGGAGCTGCTATTACTCTTCTACACTTGGGCATGCCCTGACTTAATTATAAGAGAGGTAAGGGACTCTTTGTAACAATTAACTCAGGTTTTTTATTGATACCTTTGGCCAAATAGACAGCAGTACCATTCACACCATGCATTTCAAAATGGACCAGTCCATACTGTACAGTACCTTTAAAGCAACCACCAAAGATCCATATGGAGTTTGAAAACATCCCATGACCTCCCAGCTGTGCATGAGAAGTTATTATAGCAGATCGACATAGCTGTATTCATATAGCCCTTGTCTAGTCTCAAAGACCACTCAAAACACTTAACCAGTAATTACACTAACCCTCTATTTTATGGTTTAATCAGAGACACCAATTAACCCAATATGCAAGCCTTTGGATTTTTTTTTTTTTTTACTTTGTGTAAAGAATTACAGTGGTGTGAAAAAGTGTTTGCCCCCTTCCTGATCTCATTTTTTTGTATGTTTGTCACACGTAAATGTTTCAGATATCAAACAAATTAACATTAGACAAAGATAACACAAGTAAACACAAAATGCAGTTTTTAAATGAAGGTGTTTATTATTAAGAGTAAAAAAAAAAATCCAAATCTACATGGTACTGTGTGAAAAAGTGACTGACCCCCCGTTAAAACATAAATGAACTGTGGTTTATCACATCTTTGGAAAGCCGAGTTCAATTTCTCTAGCCACACCCTGGCCTGATTACTGCCACACCTGTTCTCAATCAAGAAATCACTTAAATAGGACCTGCCTGACAAAGTGAAGTAGACCAAAAGATCCTCAAAAGCTAGACATCAAGTGGTGATCCATAGAAGTTCAGGAACAAATGAGAAACAAAGTAATTGAGATCTATCAGTCTGGAGAAGGTTATAAAGCCATTTCTAAAGCTTTGGGAGTCCAGTGAACCACAATGAGAGCAATTATCCACAAATGGCGAAAACATGGAACAGTGGTGAACCTTCTCAGGAGTGGCCGGCCGACCAAAAATATCCCAAGAGCAGAGCGATGACTCATCCAAGAGGTCACAAAAGACCCCACAACAACATCCAAAGAACTGCAGGCCTCACTTGCCTCAGTTAAGGTCAGTGTTCATGACTGCACCATAAGAAAGAGGCTGGGCAAAAATGGCCTGCATGGCAGAGTTCCAAGACGAAAACCACTGCTGAGCAAAAGGAACATTAAAGGCTCGTCTCAGTTTTGCCAGAAAACATCCTGATGATCCCCAAGACTTTTGGGAAAATACTCTGTGGACTGAGGAGACAAAAGTTGAACTTTTTGGAAGGTGTGTGTCCCATGACATCCGGCGTAAAAGTAACAGCATTTCAAAAAAGGAACATCATACCAACAGTGTGACGAATTGAGTTCTGGATCTTCTGCCAGACTCAGCTTCGTGGCTCTTTCTCTGCATTTATGTATATTTATTGTATTTTTTGCCTTTGAGTTTCATTATTGCTTTTTATGTTTCTGTTTTGACTCCAGTTCTGTCCCTTGTTTATTTGTAATGAATTATCAGTCTGCATTGATTATGTTTGCTCTTCGTATGTGTTCTATGGTGTGTTTCTCTGGGTTGACAGCTTTCAGGCGATGTTTCCGGGTTTGTGCTCTGCAGGGGGTGTCGCCTGTCAAGTTGTCAGTCCAGCCGCTCCTCCCTCACCTCTCGCTGATCTCATTTCCACTCATTATTTCCTTTGCTAGCTCATGTGAACCTACACCTGTTACTTGTTATGTGATAGGTTTTTATCTCTATTTAAGGGAAACTGTTATACATTTTCATTGCTGCTGCCATGTCTTGTCAGGCTGAATCCAAGCCGCTCTAATCCACATCAGAGCCCTGTTTTTGCGCTGGAGTCCAACCCGTGTAAGTTTTTCCTTCATTGTTACTTTGTTATTTTGAGTATCTTGTGGCACCTTATGTTTGTTGTTTTCATTAATAAACTTCATAAGCTCGCAGTTCAGTGCATGGGCTCATTCTCTCTGCCCCGAAGGGGCAAACATGACAGTTGGCAGCAGCCATTTAAGAACCCAGCTGCTGTGAGCTTGTGAATCTTTTTGTTTTCCTTTTATGCTTACCTGGACGTTGGAGCTCATGATGTCCCCGGCTCGCTGGCCTTGCCCATCTGGTAAAGGAAGACTGGCAGTGGGGTCACCAACCCTGGAAGAGGAATGGGTGGCAGACTTTATCCAGAGCTTTGTGGATGAAGCGCTCGCCGCCTGCGGTCCCAAGAAAACCTAGGATAGTTAGCATGGAGCTATGGGATTTCTGGAGGCACACCCCGGCCTCTGGAAATATCCACAATATGCGGGACTGCTTTCCACAGTCACCGCACTCCAGCAATCATTCCCCAGGCTGATGATGGAGCCGTTCCCCTCTAGACCAAAGCTGTTGCAGAAGCACCCCCCCACCCTCCCCGGCAGAAGTCCGTGCCCACTCCCAGTTTGCTAGATCCAGCTCCACCATCACAGCCACCACTGCAATGTCATCCCGGTTTGGACCGCCGGAGGAAGCCTCCTGCCTCTACGACAGCCAACTCCACGGCACCGAAACTGGAGCCTCCCTCAGCAGTGCAGCCTACAGCTCATTTTTCCCTGGCTGGATCTTCAGCTTCTCGCCACTCTGCAGCTGTTGTTCCCTGCTCAACCTCGGTGTCCTCTCCCACTGCCGAGAGGTCCTCCATGGGTTCCCCAGCTCCGCCCATCTCCATGACTGCTGGGGTGGCTCCTCCACAATCCTCAGTGGGGCCCATGCCCACCAGAGCCATGGAGAGGGATGGCTATTCAACCGCTGCAGCAGATAACATCAAAGACCGGGAGAACAGGCAAGTGTCATTTTATTCTCCTTCTATTTATGATGATAAGCCTTACCTGATTCCCAGTAGGGAGGCTCAGGAAATGCAGTCCCAAGCCCACCCCACCCCACCCCGCTGCAGCAATTAACTGCTCACCAACTCCATGTCCTCTTCCTCGGTTCCTGAGTGTCCGCCGGCCCCACAACAGAACCGCCGGACGATGGAGGAGCCCGTGGCCCTGGAGGACCCAGTTCTAGCACCAGCGGTGAGCCAACCCCCAGCTGCCACACTGGATAAGCCACCTGCGTGGGTCGCTCCACCTAGGGGCACCCAGACTGTTACCACCATCATGCCTGCTGTGGAGGCTGCCGCAGCAGAATCAGCAACTGAGCAGGACCTCCCTGAGACCGGGCCCGAGACGTCGTCATCGTCTGGATCAACGGAGTCCTGGATGGCGGTGGAGCTCAAGCTCAGGCAAGTGCCCTCCCTTGTTTTTCTCTTTACTGTCCTGGAGAAATCTTGCCTGGCTCTTGTTGAGTCGAGTCGGGTGCAGCCACCAGCTGCACCTGAACTCGCCTCACCGGGCTTCACTGCTACCGGCGACTCTGACTCTGTTTCGCTACCTGTTATTTCTGAGCCTTCTCCCAGGGTCGCTGGGGAAGATCCATCCATCCCAGATGTCTGTGTTTCCAGACTTGCCACCTGAAGTTGTCGCTGGTGCAGCTCCCCCTCTGCCTGAGGCTGTTGTGTGGGTCCCTCCTCGGTCCGAGTCTCCGTGGGTGCTGTGCTCCAGCCTAGGTCCGCCATGGGAGCTACGCCCCAGCCCAAGGTCCACCGCAGGTGCGGCAGAGCTCCAGCCCGGAGCCACCGCGGGTGCGGCAGAGTTCCAGCCCGGAGCTACTGTGGGTGCAGCAATGCTCCAGCCCGGAGCCACCGCGGGCGCTGTCAACCAGACCAAGGACGTCATCGTGGTTCCCCTTTCTCCTTTGCCAGACGCCATCGTGGTTCCCCCTCTGGTACTGGACGCCATCCTGGCTCCTCCGGTTCCCCCTGGGCTGCCGCCCCTTGGGCCACCCTCACGGTTCAGGTAGCTGAAAAACCCTGGTCGACCACCTGACGGACTGAGCCGTCGGGTTAGGTGGCCTATGTTGTTCGGCAGGCCACCTGACTCATTCCACCTTGCTGTCCGCCAGGCCTGGGACGTTGGTCGCCCACCTGAAACTTCCAGCGCTGTGGTCCGGGGGGCCTAAACCTATGATTTTTGACTGGTGTGGGCCCTGAGCGGGATTTTTGTTCATTCCCAACTAGCCTGTTTCCCCCACCAACCACCCTGGGTGGGTTGTTGTGGTACCCCTGCTGGGGGGACAGGGTTTTTTCTTTTTTTCCTTTTTCAGTTGGTGTTACCTTGGGGTGTCTGGGATCCCCCCTGGGGGGGGGGGCTCTGTCATGTACGGAGTTCTGGATCTTCTGCCAGACTCAGCTTCGTGGCTCTTTCTCTGCATTTAAGTATATTTATTGTATTTATTTGCCTTTGAGTTTCATTATTGCTTTTTATGTTTCCGTTTTGACTCCAGTTCTGTCCCTTGTTTATTTGTATTGAATTATCAGTCTGCATTGATTATGTTTGCTCTTCGTATGTGTTCTATGGTGTGTTTCTCTGGGTTGACAGCTGTCAGGCGAGGTTTCTGGGTTTGTGCTCTACAGGGGGCGTCGCCTGTCAAGTTGTCAGTCCAGCTGCTCCTCCCTCACCTCTCTCAGCTGATCTCATTTCCACTCATTATTTCCTTTGCTCACTCAGGTGAACCCACACCCGTTACTTGTTATGTGATGGTTTTTATCCCTATTTAAGGAAACTGTTGTACATTTTCATTGCTGCTGCCACGTCCTGTCAGGCTGAATCCAAGCCTCTCTACTCCACGTCAGAGCCCTGTTTTTGCTCTGGTGTCCAACCCATTAAGTTTTTCCTTCATTGTTACTTCGTTATTTTAAGTATCTTGTGGGACCTTATGTTTGTTGTTTTTGTTAATAAACCTCATAAGCTCACAGTTCAGTGCCTGGGTTCATTGTCTCTGACCCGAAGGGGAAAACATGACAAACAGTAAAATATGGTGGCGGTAATGTAATGGTCTGGGGCTGTTTTGCTGCTTCAGGACCTGGAAGACTTGCTGTGGTAAATGGAACCATGAATTCTGCTGTCTACTAAAAAATCCTGAAGGAGAATGTCCGGCCATCTGTTCGTGACCTCAAACTGAAGCGCACTTGGGTTCTGCAGCAGGACAATGATCCAAAACACACTGGCAAGTCCACTTCTGAATGGCTTAAGAAAAATAAAATGAAGACTTCGGAGTGGCCTAGTCAAAGTCCTGACCTGAATCCGCTTGAGATGCTGTGGCATGACCTTAAAAAGGCAGTTCATGTTTGAAAACCCTCCACTGTGGCTGAATTACAACAATTCTGCAAAGATGAGTGGCCCAAAATTCCTCCACAGCACTGCAAAAGACTCATTGCTAGTTATCGCAAATGCTTGATTGCAGTTGTTGCTTCTAAGGGTGGCCCAACCAGTTATTAGGTTTAGGGGGCTATCACTTTTCCCACACAGGGCCATGTAGGTTTGGATTTTTTTCCCCTTAATAATAAACACCTTTATTTAAAAATTACATTTTGTGTTTATTTGTGTTATCTCTGGCTAACATTTAAACTTGTTTGATGATCTTAAACATTTAAGTGTGACAAACATACAAAAATTGAGAAATCAGGAAGGGGGCAAACACTTTATCACACCACTGTATACTAGACTTAAGGTGTGTTCAGACCATAGATGAAAGCACTAGTTTTTCACATGGAAGAATTACATGTTAACTCAATAAAAACATGCAAACAGACTCCAATGTGCATCAGAGTGAGTTGCAGAAGGGTGGGGTTTCCTTCATAACTTCTGCAGCTGCTTTCTACCTGCTGTAAAAATCCCCAAAAAATGTTGTCATGTTTGGGTTTACGTCGTTATCCAGCGGGGCCCACAGTTGGGAAAATGTCACTGCCTCCTCCAGAATCTCCACAATGCTCACACTGTGTGTGTTTATATATTTACATATTTATTCCATCTAGCTACAATGCTCCGCACTGTGTATGTGTATATATTCATATATTTATTCCATCTAGCTACAATGCTACACACTGTGTGTTTATATATTTACATATTTATTCCATCTAGCTACAATACTCTGCACTGTGTGTGTTTATATACTCATATATTTATTCCATCTAGCTACAATGCTCCACACTGTGTGTCTATATATATGTACATACGTACACTCGCTGCTCTCGTTTTTCTCTTTCCTTCTGATTGTTGCTCTGAGTGTTGCTATCCTGTGCTGTTGCAATCCTGGAATTTCCCCATTGTGGGACTAATAAAGGCTTATCTTATCTTATCTTCACCTGTATGATGGTTGTTTACAATGCTAGCCTGCCAGTTAGCACATCTTTAGCAGGAGTATGTGGGTGGATAACCTCTCAGCTCCTGGTGCATCTGTCTGCAGGTGGGTGGCAGTCTCATTTTCAAACTGGTTTACTCTTCAATACTTTTACTTCAGTGATGGCAGAATCCCAAGGCTGATTACTAGCCATCGCTACCAAATTCCTCGGACACGAATGCACAGATTTGCATGTTTACTTTGAGTTAACATGTAATCACACAGTGTGAAAAATTTGCTTTGCGTTAGGTGTGACTGCACCATTATGCATTCTGTATTAATAAACAACAAACTACTGATCAGAGTGACTATCACAGGGTCACTTTGCCTGTAAATGCTAATAATAATAATACATCAGATTTAAGTAGCGCTTTTCATAGACACTCAAAGATGCTTTACAATAGATACATTATTCCGTCACTCCACAGACAATGGTAGTGGTAAGCTACTACTGTAGCCACAGCTGCCCTGGGGCAGACTGATGGAAACGTGGCTGTCAATCCGCGCCAATGGCCTCTCCGACCACTCTTAACATTTATACACATTTATGCCCAGTGTCATGGACACTGGAGGCAAGGTGGGTAAAGTGTCTTGCCCAGGGACACAACAGCAGGATGTGTGGGGAGAGCGGGATTCAAACCACCAACCCTCTGGTTATTAGATGACCCGCTCTACCTCCTGAGCCACTGCCGCCCAGATTTCCCTCCTCTGTCCCATTTTTGCTGAGCACCAAGCTGGACGGCAGGAAGTTCCATTTTTATATGGCATTTGGCATGATCCAGCCGGGACTTGAACCCCGACCTCCCAGTTGTGGGTCGGATGCTCTACCTCTAGCCCACCACTCCGGTAAATATAAATTATACCTTTTCTCAGTGTAGACAAAAACCACATGTCAGTTAGTGTTTATGGGTCTGTTGTCCAATGTGAAAGCGACTTAAGTCTCTGAACTGCAAGAGGCAAATGGATTGTGACATGGAGATGGTGAGTGTGCAGATTCATCATCTTTGCCATTTGAATAATCAGCTTAGTGCGTGGTGAGTGCATCACAGGGGGAGCACACTGTCACTGTCTCATAACACATAAAGGTCATCGCTTCAGTCACTCTGCTTCATCTCCAAGTTCATAAACTTAACTCAACAGATGTCCATTTACCATCAACGTCAAAGCAACACTTCCATGACTCCAAGCGCCAATGTGGGTTAACTGCTTGGTGAATGTGGACTTCAATACCCAGAAATCCTGTGATAAGCAGACTTGGATGCTTCATAGCAAAAGGAAACAGGATGATGTAATAGTCTCAGCTGTTTGTATTTCATTCAGGCTCTGTGGGGCTGATAGATGAGCAAACCTGACAGTACAATTTCATCTTGGGGAATGCACTGAATCTTCCCTGCCTTGTTGTGTGATCCGACTGCATAATGATGTGCGCAGCTTTTCTGTTTGTTTTTCTCTCTGTAACAACTGATCATTAATGAAGATGAGATTGGAGAAAACATATGTTCAGGCAGCCACAGAACTAATAATAACAGTCATGTAAAGAAGTGAGCTCTTCTTCCAAGTCAATAAACAAAGCTCATCAACCACTTATACCAGTCAAATTATTTAATAAAAAACATTTAACTCAATAGTTTTGAAAACCTTTATGCATGTACATAGAGTACAAAGACAACTAACTGAAATGCAATGTATTGATAAATAGGTAATAACTGCATGACCAAAAAGGAACATTACTAATGGCCTCAATGATTAAAAAAAAGAAGACACAAGAGTAGCCTAACAACTGTTACAGATGAGTAAACAGCAACAACAACAAAAAAAATCTAAAGCAATATCTTCTTCCATTTGACACTAATTTTATATATACTCTGGGTGCTTTTTGATACGCTGGCCAAACATTTGGAAACCACCTCTCAATCATGTTCAAAATGCAGTACAACAAGGAAAATTAACCAAAAACCATCATTCAGATACTCAAACTGCTATAATCATGTCCATGTAAGTTATCTTGTTTTCTTTATTTCTCTGCTAATACAGTGCCATGAGAAAGCATTTGCCCCGACTATTTACCTTTTCAAATCAAATCAACCTTTATTGTCATATTGCTGTACATACAACTGTAGTGCAGGCAAGATGAAATTGCGTTTCTCTCGGCATCCGTACAAGTAAAAGGACATAATTTAAGACACACTCACACACACCCTCACCCCGCCCCCCACATCCATTCACACATCCCTGAGACATACTTGAAAACTAACCAGAACTATAATATACAAATAATATACATAATGTCCGTAGGTGCAGTAGTATGTATGAGAGATTCCGTATCAACTGTTCAGTATCCTAACAGCTTGTGGAAGGAAGCTGTTAATCAGTCTGGTGGTTCTGCCTCTGATGCTCCGGAATCATTTGCCAGATGGCAGGAGTTCAAAGTGTTTATGCAGAGGGTGAGAACGGTCCTTGACAATGTTCAGTGCCCTGCTCCTGCAACGGTTCTGAAAAAGTTCTTGGACAGAGGGGAGGGAAACTCCAATTACCCTCTCAGCTCCCTTAACTATCCTCTGCAGGGCTTTTTTGTCTGACATACTGCAGCTGGAGTACCATGTCGCAATGCAGTACGTCAGAACACTCTCCACCACACCTCTGTAGAAGGTCCTGAGGATGCAGATGGGGAAAGAGGCCTGTTTGAGTTTCCTCAAGAAGTGCAGTCTCTGCTGGGCCCGCTTCCTAATCCCCAAGGAATTCTTGCTCCAGGTCAGGTCCTACGAGATCTGCACTCCGAGGAACTTGATGTTCTCCACTCTCTCCACTGAACGGCCGCCAATGCTGAGGGGGATGTGTTCAGGCTGTGACCGCCGGAAGTCGATAATCATCTCCTTCGTTTTGTCCACGTTGAGCACCAGATTGTTCTCCCTGCACCAGCCCTCAAGGTCTCTCACTTCTTCCCTGTACATTGATTCCTCATCCCTCTGAATAAGTCCCACCACCGTGGTGTCATCTGCAAACTTAATAATCTGGTTCCCCTCGTGTCTGGATACACAGTCATGTGTTAGAAGTGTAAACAACAGTGGACTGAGTACGCAGCTTTGAGGGGATCCGGTGCTCAGCGTGACAGAGTTGGAGATGTTGTTTCCAACCCGGACAAACTGAGGTCTCTCAGTCAAGAAATCCAGGATCCAGAGACATGTGGCAGTGTTCAGACCAAGAAGGAGTAATTTCTCCATCAGTCTCTGGGGAATAATGGTGTTGAATGCTGAACTGAAATCAATGTACATCTGATCCAGGTGGGTGATGACAAAGTGCAGGGTGGTGACTATAGCATCCTCCGTGGAGCGGTTTGAACGATATGCAAACTGGAGCGGGTCATGTGATGCAGGGAGGCAGGCTGTAATGTGTGGTTTGACGAGTCGTTCGAAACACTTCATCACAATTGGTGTTAGTGCAACAGGACGACAGTCATTCAGACAGGACACAACTTGTTTCTTTGCCGCAGGTACTATGATAGAGATCTTGAAGCATCTGGGAACGATGGCCTGACTCAGGGAGATGTTATAAATGTCAGTCAGGACATCCGCCAACTTGCTCGCGCAGTCTCGGAGCACACATCCCGGGATGTTGTCCGGACCTGCAGCTTTACGTGGGTTGGCCCTGGTTAGTGTCCTCCATGTGTCTTGTGATCTTTGTTCTTATTAAAGACAAAAATAGAAAGGAGATGTCTTTACCTTCTTAACATGTTTCGACTGTGCACTGCAGCCTTCGTCAGAAGAGTCAGCTGATTGCTGCCAGGTGACATTTATCAGCTGACTTTCGTAGGCGGGGCCAGCTCAGCAGACCTGTCATATCCACCGAGCAGGCCCTGCCTTCCACCGTCAGATGGTCTCTGGAGAATGTGATCCCAGGTGTGGGAAAGCATAAAGGCCCCCTCATCTCGGTTCAAGGTGTCTTTTCCCCGCTTCCTGATTTCTATGGCCTCCTTGATCCAGCGTTTGTGTCTGTTGCTCTCTGATCCAATAATTTTTGTGTTGTCCCAGTCCATGATGTGATTATTTCTTTTGCAGTGATCTGATATTGCTGATTTTAATGATTTTAATGTTTCTTGTTATGCCTTTTCTTTTTGTGATCTTGTAAGTCACTTTTTGTGATCTTGTGAGTTGTAACTGGAAGATCATTCACCACAAGGAAAAAAGAACACCAGAAGGAATGTGAGAAGGAAACACAAGGACGACTCACAAGATCACAAAAAGAAAAGGCAGAACAAGAAACATTAAGCCAAATTGCAATATGTGCATCAAAAGTAAACCCAGGTACCAAGTTTGAAAACATTTGGAAGAAAATTGTAGGAGGAACTGATTCCACAAAACAGGGACCTTTTGTGGGAAGATCGAGGACACACGGACATCGGCGTAACATAATCCCCCTTGGGTCTTTGATCAGCACAGGATAAAAAAAAATGAGCACTAATGACCTCTTTATCTAATTAAAAGAGGGAGCTATTTACTTGACTGACAGAAAAGTATATCACCAAATAAAACAAAAACACAGGTTTCCTGTAAAGTTCATCTGAGGCTCGATTGTCTTAATTTTTCTTCCCATATTTTCAAAGTACGTCTTGGGTTGCCAAAAATGCTTGGTGAGCCAGAGTAATGTTTTCTTCTTGACTTTTTTCCTTCAGACTCAAACAGAAACAAAAATAGCTTCTGCAGCAACACTTTAAAGAAGGATCGGTTCTTTCTGTCCTATGCAGAAATGTCAGTAATAATAGCTGTCATGTAAGTCTGAGATTTTACAGACAGAAATAAAACTTGTGAGTGGATACGTACACCAACTTTCACAGCTGCAATAGGGCAGGTGAGAATTACATAAGAATAGATAATTGTCAAATAAAAGTACCATTTGCTCCAAAACAATCCCTGCTGAGTACAGATGTGTTCATTCCATTTAGCAAATATATGTCACATAAAAGATTACCAAGGAGACAGGGATAGCCATGTTGACCTCCAAATGAGTATAAAGTTTTATGTATTTGAAATGAATAATGAAAAATACTTAAATCAGAAAAAGACAAACAGACAAGCAGTGTTGGGTAGTGTTACATTTGAAAGTAACTTGTCACATTACAAGATTCCTGCCATAAAAAATATACTGTTATAGCATGTGACCTGTTTGCATATGTTACATTTCTGAAAAAATTAGATTTTTTAGATTTAGTATACTTTATTGATCCCCAGAGGGGAAATTGAGGGTCATCCACCACCTGGATGGATGAAGCAGCCACGATACGACGCTATCCCTTAACCATTCACACACACATTCACACCTAGGGCCACTTTAGAGTCTCCAATTAACCTAACCTGCATGTTTTTGGCATGTGGGAGAATAATAACATGTTTTGTAATTACCCAGTGTTATTACTTATACTTCTAAGGGCCCTAGTATGGCAGTCAACATCGGGCTTTTGCACCATGTTTCCCCCCTTGCACCAGTGCTTTTGTTAGGTTCTGTCAGTGCATTGCCTGTTTTTTTACACTTTGCGTCACATCATCTAATTACCAGTAGACCATGTGCCAGCTTCGCGCTGGGAGGAGTGGGCTAATTTCGAAGAGGTGTGGCAGCACGCAATCTCATGCGCATTGGTATTTGGGCATATTTTATTGCAATGCGCTTTTGATCAGGAAAAAGGTGGTCTGTCATCAGAAGTGCATAGTTAATACTATTTCAGCAGTGTCTTTTGAAATCGTACAGCTCATACTTACAGGAGCTGCTTACAAGTAGCATTACTGTACATAGACTGCTGTTGTTGTTTTCATCCTTATTCCTTCTTTTCTTATATATTGAGCACATCACTAAGAGAGAGAAACGGCATTTCAATTCTCCTGTATGCCCTGTATGTATAGAAGTATTGACAAATCTTAGAATCTTTGAGGAGCACATGAGGAAACACAACATGCACTGGGATGTTCTGTTATTTTAATGGAGAGAGTTGTAACATTTATAATCTAATCAACTTGTCATTTTAATTATAACATGATGATACACAAATAATTTTTTATTCCATCCAAATTTTCATTTTAATCATGGACTTGGGGGATAGCCTATAGATTAGGCATTAATTTATACATCTTTTTAGGGGAATGAATGAATGAACAGGGAGCATGTGTGCATTCCGGTGTGGATGTAGGACACGGGAGAGGATTGGTGTGATACTGTCAGTCTGAAGACTTTAAACAACAAACTTCGCTTCTGTGACAAAGTATTTTGTTCACAAACTAATCTATCCTGTCTGTCATCATATCTCGTGTTTGTTCGTGTGGGTGTGTCATCCCGATTAATGAAGAACACACAGCAGTTGTTTTCTGTTAAATGAGGAAAGTTAAATGCAAACTAATTGAAGACACAGCACAGTTTTTCATTGCAGAGAGCAAAAAAAATGGTGCGTGGGTTTATGACTCAGCAGATCGTCCTCTTTTTAACTTAACTACTGGACCAGAGCAAGACGTCTACCCTATACCAGGAAAAGAACAGCCACCGTGGCCCCTGGAAAAGAGTCGACAGGTGTGCACAAAACTGACATTCATCATTACTTAGTAATGAGTTTTGGCTTTTTAGTTTGTTTGTTTGGTTTTTTTTACATTTTTTTTAACCTCACTTACTGTCATTCTTTCAACAGAATGATTAAAAATTAAAGTATCCCAACAGCAGTTTTCAAAGATTCAAAAATTCAGAGATTTTTATTTGTCAATACTTCTATACGTATAGGACAGGAGAATTGAAATGCAATTTCTCTCTCTCTTAATGGCGTGCACAACATATAAGAAAAGAAGGAATAAGAATGAAAAAAAAAAACAAAACAACAACAGCAGTCTATGTTATAGTAATGGTACCCGTAATGCAAATAAAGATAAAAGATAAAACCCAGCAATTCCATGTACAGAAAAAAGGAGAGCTGTAATACCCGCAATTGCAAGTTCAATGCAGTAGTGTAGGTGCAGACAGTGACAGATTGGACTGCACATGATCAATACTGCAATAGCAGACAGACAGCAGCAGGTAAGGCATTTGTGCCAATGGTTGCAGGAAGATGCAGAGACATACAGCAACAGATGTATTACTGTTGGTGTGCCAAGTCTTTCTGTGCAAACAGCTGAGGTAGTTATTGTGTGGGTGAGTGTTACGGTTCTGGGAGGGGGTGGGCAGAGTTCAGGGTCCTGAT
The DNA here is from genome assembly GCA_020510985.1 of Pholidichthys leucotaenia. Taxonomy (NCBI): domain Eukaryota; kingdom Metazoa; phylum Chordata; class Actinopteri; order Cichliformes; family Pholidichthyidae; genus Pholidichthys; species Pholidichthys leucotaenia. Next base: position 439,834,440 of record CM035838.1, read on the forward strand.
GGCCTGGTGAACAAAGCTGTTTAGCAGTCTTGTGGAGCGGGCCCGGAGGCTCCGGTACCTTTTCCCCAAGGGCAGAGGACTCAAGAGGGAGTGTGAGGGGTGGGGGGTGTTGCCTGCAATGTTGATGGCTCTGCTGGTGAGGCGGGTGTGGTAGATGTCCAAGAGGGGGGCCAGAGGGGCACTGATGATCTTGCTAGCTGCTTTCACTGTGTTCCGTAGTGTCTTCCGGCAGGAGGCGGTGCAGCTTCTGTATCACACCGTGATGCAGCTGGTGAGGATGCTATCAATGGTGCCCCGGTAAAATGAGCACATGATGGGGGGTGGGATTCGTGCTCTCCTCAGTTTGTGGAGGAAACAGAGGCAAGTTTGAGCCTTCTTGGCCAATGATGTGGTGTTGTTGAACCAGGAGAGGTCCTCAGAGATGTGGACCCCGAGAAACTTGGTGCAGCTCACCCTCTCCACAGCTCCTCCATCAATAATCAGAGTGGGATGCCATGTGTGTCCTCTCCTGAAGTCAACCACAATCTCCTTGGTTTTTCCCACACTCAGAAAGAGATTATTGTCTTTACACCACTGGACTATTTGGCTCACCTCATTTCTGTAGATGGTCTCTTCATTGTTGGTGATGAGGCTCACCACTGTCACGTTGTCCACAAACTTGATGATGTGGTTGGTGTTGTAGGCTGGTACAGTCATGGGTCAGCACGGTGAAGAGCACCGGGCTGAGCACGCACCCTTGTGGGGCCCCTGTGCTCAGTGTGATGGTCTTGGAAGTGTCGCTGCCGACCCGCATGTTCTGTGCCCTCCCTGCGAGAAAGTCCAGTATCCAGTTACAGAGAGAGGCTCTGAGTCCCAAGTGTTTGAGTTTTTGCATTAGGTGCTGGGGGATGACTCTGTTGAATGCTGAACTGAAGTCCAAGAACAGTATTCACACATAGAAGTTCTGTGAGTCCAGGTGGGTGAGGGCTGGATGGAGAGCAGCAGAGATGGCATCTTCTGTAGATCTGTTTGACCTGTGTGCGAACTGAGATGGGTCGTGGGAGGGAGGTAGGGTGGACTTGATGTTCTGCATGACCAGCCGCTTTGAGCACTTCATTATGACGGGGGTCAGTGCTATGGGCTGGTAATCGTTGTAGCTGGATGGGACGGGCTTCTTTGTGACTGGTATTATGGTGGCAGTTTTGAAACATGTGGGGACAACAGCTTGACTTAGGGAGATGTTGAAGATGTCGGCAGTACATTCTTGAGCTCCTCTGCTCAGTCTTTCAGAACACAACCCAGTATGTTGTCTGGTCCAGCTGCCTTGCGTAGGTTGATCCTGGATAGGGTCCTTTTCACTCTAGCCGGATTCAGACTTATGGCCTGCTTGTCTGGTGGAGGAGTGGTCTTCTGTGATGATGTGCTGTTTTGTGCATCAAAGTGGCCAAAGAAGTCATTTAGATTGTTAAGCAGTGTGATGTCACTCACACAGGTATGAGGTGGAGGTTTATAGTTGGTGACAGTCTGTATGCCACGCCAGAGAGATTGTGCATCTCCGGTGTTGCTCAAGTGGCTGGATATTTTCTTGCTGTACTGTCATTTTGCCTCCTTGATGCCTCAGGACAGGTTGGTCCTAGTTGTTGTTAGTCCTGCAGTGTCACCAGCCTTGAAGGTTGCATCCCGAGCCCTCAGGAGCCTGTGAACCTTTGTTGTCATCCATGGCTTCTGGTTAGCACAAACAGTGATGGTTTTTTTTTTTTTTTGTTACTTATTTGTACCCGTAGGTAGATTTGGTTTGCAGTCTGGTGACAAGCCACCGGCTGCCGGTCGCTGCGTGCGCGAGCGCCCTAAACCTACATGTTTTTGGTATGCGGGAGGAAACCGGAGAAATCCCGGAGTAAACCCACGCAACACGGGGAGAACATGCAAACTCCACACAGCTCACTTTTGGTCGGGGGCTGGGATCGAACCCACGACCTCACGATCCCTGCGATCCCCCGGCCGAGGGTAAACTGTGCTGCCGCAGTGCTAAACCACTGCGCCACCGTGCAGCCCAGTTTGCAGTGAGTGACATCATCAATGCATTTAGCTATGTATGCTACAACAACCTCAGTGTACTTCTCTATGTTTGTGTGTCTATTGTGAGTGGCTGCATGCTTGAAAGTGTCCCAGTCTGTAGTGCTGAAGCAGTCTTTCAGAGCATCCAAGGCCCCCTCTGGCCACACACGTACCTGCTTTTTTGTTGGTCTGATGGCTCTCACTCTGGGTCTGTATGCAGGCCTTAGTCTCCAGTCTCACATCAATAACATTACTCGGTCTGCCTATTTTCATATTCGTAACATTAACTGACTGCGTCCCTCTCTCACTCTGCACACTGCTGCCATCCTCATCCATAGCCTTGTCACATCCCACATTGACTACTGCAACTCATTTCTTTTTGGTCTCCCAAATAAATCCCTCCACAAGCTACAGCTCCTTCAGAACTCTGCAGCCCGGATCGTCACTTGTACACCATCCATAGAACACATCAACCCTGTCCTTCACCATCTTCACTGGCTCCCAATAAAGAACAGAATAAATTTCAAGATATTGCTCCTCACCTTCAAAGCCCTTCATAACCTGGCCCCGCTACACTTGTCTGAACTCCTCCACATTGTCACCCCTAGCCGCTCTCTCAGGTCCTCCTCTTCCCCTCACCTCGCCATCCCTTCTGCCCGCCTCATCACTATGGGGAAAAGAACCTTCAGTTGCTCTGCTCCCCGGCTCTGGAACTCACTCCCACCAGACATCCGCAACACTGACTCTCTCCCATTATTTAAATCCAGACTCAAAACTCATCTGTTTAAACAAGCTTATTCTCTTTGATAATCTATTTTTTAATTCAGTTTTTGGTCTGTTAACTAAGCTTTGTTATTGCATTTTAAATCTGTTTTCTAATGTTTTAATGCTTTTTTGTAAGGTGACCTTGGGGGTTGAAAGGCGTCTAGAATGTTAGGTTAATTGGCTGTTCTAAATTGTCCCTAGATATCTGTTTCCTATAGGCCCTTAGAATAGAGGGTTAGTATTAAAGAAAGCGCTTTGAGTGGTCTTTGTGACTAGAAAAGCGCTATATAAGTGCAGGTTAGTTAGTTAGTTAGTTAGAAATAAAATGTATTATTATTACTATTATTAGCAAGATGGTAATGTGATCAGAGAGACCCAGGTGGGGAAGGGGGGAGGCTCTGTATGCTCTCTTGTGAGTTGTGTACACCAGGTCCAGGAAGTTGTCTCTTCTTGTTGGAAAGTCCACATGGTGTAGTTTTGGTTGGAGGGCCTTTAAATCTGCATGGTTGAAGTCTCCTGCTGTGATGAAGAATCCATCTGGATGCGCTGTTTGTGTCTCACTGACGGCCTGATAGAGTTCATTTAGTGCCTCTCTTCTCTCGCCGATGGCGGTGGGTGGGACATACACAGCAACTAGCAGGATAGATGTAATTTCCCTCGGTAAGTAGAAGGGTCGGCACTTGATGATCATAAACTCCACCAATGGAGAACAGTGTTTGTACACAACAGTCGCATCTCGGCACAAAGCGTCACTGATGTAAACACACACCACTCCCCCACGGGTCTTCCCTCCTTCCATGAACACCTGAGCAGCACGATAGCATGCTAACCCCGCTAACTGACTAGAGTCTGGAATATTGCCATTTAGCCATGTTTCCGTAAAGATAAAAACGCAGCAGTCCTACGCATCATGTTGCATAGATCTCGGGAGCTGCATGTGGTCCATTTTGTTGTCTAGTGAGCGTATGCTGGCCACAATAAAGAAAGGAATCAGGAGTCTGTTTGGGCTAGCAGCTAGCTTTGTTCAGATACCTTCAAGTTTACCTCTCTTTCGTCTTCTTTCACACCGTCTGCGGCATCTCCATTTGGGATGAGACACAGCAGTCGAGGCTGGGGGTGTGGAAGTCTAGCGGAGAAGTCCTAGGCCACAGAGTTCCTCTGTAACGCTCTGGTCCAAGACGTAATGTTTGGTCCTATTCCTCATCTCCAGAAGGCTGTGGCGACTGCAACTTGTGCACAGCATCATGTGTGGACATTAAACAGATGAATATACAATTCGGTGTAATTTAAACAACACTAAATTACAACAATTTTGCATTCAGCAGAGGAGTTTTATGGGCCTCAGGTGAGATGAACGGCTCGCGCTTTCTCAGTTTAAAAGAGAAGTTTGAATGAAATTTGCACATAATTATGATCAAGTCTTCCCAGTGCTATGGAGCAGCAGTGCTATGGAGAAGGAGGTTAAAAAGCTCCTTAAAAGCTCCTTGCCCTTAAACGCATTTTCACTTTGTGAATTAACTCCCATTGTCCGCAGTGCAAAATAGAATAGAATAGACTAGACTAGGCTAGACTAGAATAGAACAGAATAGGCTTTACTGTCATTGTAGAGTTGTACAGTACAACAAAACTGTGGGTCCTCCACCAGGCTACTACGCAATAAAGTAATATTAGATTGGATTAAATAAAAGCACAGTTACAGAACACACGATTAAACACACGACTGAAATAAAAACAGCCCACCGTTCTGAAAATATACACAGGTATGGTAGTGACTTCATGGATTGAACTATGTACACAAGAGTGCGGAGTGCAGAACACACAATTGAACACATCATTGAGTAAAATGGCCCAAGGATTATGGAAAAATATACATTGCAGTGGTTTCACGAATGGGTCAACATACATGAAAGGAAATGGATTTGCCCTCCCATTTAAATAGTGTCACATTGTGGCGGATAAAATAAGTGTACCCAGTGTGGAGGCACGGAATAAGTGCAGGCAGGACACGGCGAACTGAAGTTTAAAAGGGTGTTTATTTCATCCTCCATCACGAGACTCGCTCCAGCGCTGTGGGAGCGCGCTGGAGCGAGCCCTGTGTCTCTATTCAGCAAACAGGCAACGCATGTGATCAGAAAGAGAGTAAGAGAGAGAGCAAGCGATATGGTTGACTTATATACCTAGCTAGACAATGCATGCATGGCACATTAGCATCACAGTAACTGCAGGAAGGCATGGACATTTGCATTAGAGTCACACATATCAATAGCAGGATTACTGGCGCAGGGATTAGACAAAGAGAGGCTGCCTATTGATATCAGTCCATACATCTCACTGTTCTGCTAATTGCTCCAGCTGAGCGCTCTGCTTGTCCGTAGGCTGTGGGAGTCGCCCACAACATTAGTATCAAGCCTTTGATCTTGCACCCCTGTTTATTAAAGGGAATGAGCGCAAAGACAGCGATTGCTTTATTTCACGTTATTGTGGTGATATTAGTTGTTGGTCTCACACACAAAATTGGATCTTTTAATGTGAAGGTGGAGTTTTAATGTGAAGGCGGAGTTTTTCCGTTTTGGATGGAGATAAAAGCAGGAAGTGAAAAAATGTAAATTAACCAATGCCCAAAAACTCCTGCAGGGGCTTGACAGAGGAGGGGCGTGGAAAAGCTAAAACTGCTTCGACTTTAGCCGGGAGGGGTACGGCACCCTGCTGGGATACCTTGTGCCCCAAGAACTCAAGTTCTGAGAGCCCAAACTGACACTTCACGGGATTCACTATCAGTCCATGGTCACAGAGGCGTCTGAAAAGCTGGCGAAGGTGCAACACATGTTCCTCCACCGAAGCGCTCGCCACCAGTATATCGTCCAGATATACAAATAAAAAAGGCATGTCCCGCAACACAGAGTCCATAAGCCTTTGAAACGTCTGCGCAGCACCCTTAAGGCCGAACGGCATCCTCAAGAACTCGAACAGTCCAAATGGAGTGATCACCGCTGTCTTGGGGACGTCCTGGGGATGGACAGGCACCTGATGATAACCACGCACTAAATCCACTTTAGAAAAAATGACTGTCCCTGCCAGACGTGAAGAAAAATCCTGGATATGGGGGACTGGGTACCTGTCGTTGGTAGTAGCGTTGTTAAGGCGCCTAAAATCTCCACAAGGACGCCAACCCCCATCTGACTTAGGGACCATGTGGAGGGGAGAAGCCCACGGACTGTCGGAACGGCGCACAATACCCAGCCGCTCCATATTGGCAAACTCATCTCTAGCAATGGCCAACTTAGCAGCATCCAGACGGCGTGCACGAGCAAAAACAGGTGGACCCACAGTAGTAATATAATGCTCAACCCCATGCTTAACTACTGCCGCAGAAAACGTAGGCACAGTGAGAGCAGGAAACTCAGAGAGAAGGCGCTGGTATCTGTCTCCTGAGGCGAGCATGTTAGCAAGCAGTGGACCAGCCCCACCCAGTGTACATGGATAAGAATCAAAAGACACAGCATCAATCAAACATCTGTTAGCTACGTCAACCAACAGTCTGTAAGCACACAAAAAATCTGCGCCAAGAATAGGAACTGCTACAGATGCTACCACAAAGTCCCAACTAAATTCACGGCCGTTAAAACACACAGTAATGAACCTGGTGCCAAAGGTGCGAATAGGAGTACCATTAGCAGCGTCCAGTGGAGGTCCATGTTCATATTCCATGACGTCAGCCGAAGAGGGGGGAACGATGCTCCGCTGCGCTCCCGAATCCACCAAAAAACGACGTCCAGCTGCGCAGTCCTCAATAAAAAGCAGCTTATTGCTGGTGCCGGTGCACGCAGCTGCTAGCGAGCACCGGCCTTCTCGTTTCCCTGTGGCTGGAAAGAGCACGGTGGAATACAGCGCCGAGCCTTCAGTCCAAAACGGCGGTGATAAAAACACATGCTGCTCTCTTTCTTACGGCGATCCGATACTGCGGCCACACCCACCGAGACTTCTCCATCAGACTGCCCAGGCGGCAATGCATGCACCGACAAATGACGAGAAGCCAGCCAAAGCCTGTCCGCTTCTCCAGCCAAACCCCGATAATCTTTAGTACAAATGAGGGGCGAGCTGGCCAGGACAGTGCGCACTGGAGGCGGAAGTTGACGCAGAAACAGGTGGATAAACAGAAATGAACTGTCTCCTGAACCAAGAAGTGCCAACATATTCTCCATCAGCTCAGAAGGTTTGCTGTCCCCCAAACCAGTCATAGACAGAAGACGATCAGCGCGCTCTATATCAGAGAGTTGGTACAGCTGCAGTAGAGCCCTCTTCAGAGTGACGTACCTGTCAGCGAGAGGCGGGTCCCGGAGCAGTCCCATCAAACGGCGAGTAGTGGCAGAATCCAAAGCTGCGACAACATGGAAATACTGCGTGTCATCTGTGGTTATTCCGCGCAGATGGAACTGAGCCTCGACATGCTGAAACCAGGGCTCCGGGTCGTGCTGCCAAAAGTCCGGTAATTTAATTGTAGCCGCAAAAACAGCTGGTACGGGAGCCGCAGTGGATACAGACGCCGTGGCGGCGATATCAGAAGAAGTCGCTTGATTAAACATTCTTCAAATGTCGGGGTCACCAATGTAGAAGTTACGGAAAAACAGATAGGATACGTGTAAGTCTGTCTAGAAAAACTTTATTTACATTTTTTCACTTCCTGCTTTTATCTCCATCCAAAACGGAAAAACTCCGCCTTCACATTAAAACTCCACCTTCACATTAAAAGATCCAATTTTGTGTGTGACCAACAACTAATATCACCACATTATGCCCAAAACACACCTCTGAATAACTGAAGCTTTGCACTTTGCACCCAGCCCAAAATTTGTTTTTTGCTGCTGTAATAGCGAAATGAACTTGGAAACACTCTTAAACGCACCCCACACTTCAGACCATAGACTGTGCCACTGTAATATGATCCTAAATGTGTTGAATTTATCCTAAATCAAAGCATGCTAATATTGGTAGCTTCCCATCTGCTACACAATTGTGTATTTTTTTTAGTTTGTCTGATGATAATAATATTATCCATTATTTCCATATCCTACAAAGACTGTGTCTACATTATAACAAGAGCACCACACACGGTACATTGGGCCTCATTCATGAAACAGTAAATCTACTCATAGATGTGCGAATAAAAACTTACTCCGGACTCATGAATGCTGCATAAAACCCCAATTTGTTTGTAGATCTGTGTGTAAGGGTCCTGAAAACCATTCATTTGTAAACTGGCCCCGCACTCCTGATTGTCAGCCATTAGCATAAATCTCCACCCACGAATCCCTTTAAGGAGGGTGCAGAGCTGCTTCCTATTGATTTGACATGTAGTAGAATAGAAAGAAAAATTCCTCAGCAATTATGGGACTAATAAAGGCTTATCTTATCTTATCTTAAGATAAGCAGAGGTGAGAGGAAAAAAAAAAAATTTCTTATGTCAGTATTGAAATGCCTGGAAAGGAAGCGCAATGACCAGGACGGAGGAAAAACTGGAAGAAGAGAATCAAATTAGTAAGTTTTTAAAAAACTGGTTTAATTTTGTTTCATTTTCTGAGAGCTCCTAAATTCCACATGGACCCTTAAACTCCAAAAGGTAAGGTGTTACAGTGATTAAACTAGTTATAAAAATATAAATGCCAAATCACTTTTTTTTTTTTTTTTTTTTTTTTTTTTAAATCAGACATCACAAATATCCTGGTGTCTAATCACTAACATGTGCCTTATCTGTGTAGTGTTGTCTCCTGATTAAATAAAATGGGAACGAAGACTAGTAATATGGTGTTAAGCTGAATAATTGAACTCTAAATAAATCAGTGATGCCGTATCAGTGTAGTGGTTTTGAACTCATTTTAACAAATACAGTGATCCCTCACTTATCGCGGTTAATGGGTTCCAGAACCGACCGCGAAAAGTGAAAAACCGCGAAGTAGCGTCACCCCTAATGACGTCACCCATAAATAATACGTACGTTCATTCTCTCACTCTCTGTCTCTCATATGATACGTGTGTGTGTGTGTGTGTGTGTGTGTGTACGTGTACATACATACGTAGATGTAAATAAAGTGTACATAAATATGTTTTTAGAACTCTTTTATTCTTATAACAAGATACGTAACTCAAGATGAAGATGATTTACTGCACAGGTTAATGAGAGCTTTACTGCTCCTCAGGTGACGCCTCATCGTCAGGTGCTAGAGGCGCAGGATCGTCGAGGGCAGCTTCCGATAGAGCTGGAGAAGCTGCAGGAGGCGGCGTAGTGGCTCGACGGGAAGACTATTTTGCACAAAAAGGCACAAGAGAACAGCGAACAATGAATGCGGTCTTCCTTCGCTGGGTATGGGCGCTCGGCAGGGAGAGAAGCTGGGTAAAACGTCTCGACCAATCAGCTTGCGAGATTCCCGAGCGGTGAAGAGGTGGGCGGAGAGGAGTGGAGCGGTGGTCAGAGAGGTGGATTTTGAGTTGTGCGGGCTCTCCGTGTTGATACCTGATGTTCTAATGTAGTCTCCCTGCCTTCTGCTAGCGCCCGCCCATTTTTTCTCAATTTTGAATTTTTGATGAATATTTTTGAAAAATCCGCGATGCACTGAGGGCGCGAAAGGTGAAGCGCGAAGTAGCGAGGGATCACTGTAATACATCGGGATAAAAGTGCTTTATTTTCCTTCATGAGAAATCTTTTTTTCTTTTTGGAGCGAGAGATTGACAGACGGATCGGAGCAGCCTCTGCATTGATGCGGACGTTATACCGGTCTATTGTGGTGAAGAGGGAGCTGAGCTCTAAGGCAAAGCTGTCGATTTACCAGTCAATCTATGTTCCTACCCTCACCTATGGTCACAAGCTTTGGGTAATGACCGAATCCTGTGAGCAGTAGGTGGCTCTATAACTTTTGTCAATCATTTTTATGTAGGAGCGTGTGGGGCGGGACTAGTATCCATTGTAGAAAATTTGGTGAAAATCAGACAAAGTCTGTCCAAGTTACAACTTTCCGATGTTCCATGGCAAGGAGTCAACCTTCGCCATGCCACTATAGCAACACTTCACGGCCAAACCGTCAAGCTTCTAGAAAAGTTTTCAATAACTTAATGGCACACGGGTATAGATGACTGTCACCACAAATGAGCTCAATCGGACCAAAACCCTAGGACGAGTTTGATCAAATGCGTGAGGTGGAAATTTGGTCACTGCCACTTGCTGCTAAAATGGCCGACTTTCTGTTGGGTGTAGACCATTCACTTCTATGGTGTTTTTTTGCATCTCTTGACATGATAAACATCTCACCCGATTTTAATCTTTCTACATGAAAGTAAGCATGTGCCACTCCCCATTGACTTCATGTTAGGTGGCGCTGTAGAGCCATTTTTTGGGGTCATTCATATTTCCTTGAAAATATTCAATTTTTTGCCAGTCTTGAGGTCCCTGCAAAAAATTGTGAGTTTTCATGCACGTTCACTACCCCAAAAATGAGATCTTAGATGGAGAAGAAGAAAAAAATTAAAAAAATAAAATAAAATTCTAACAATTACAATAGGGCGCTCGCCCACTGACGTTGTCAGTGGCTCAGGCCCTAATTAAATATGATGGGGATTTTTTAAGGTGAACTTCAGTATTTTGGTGTTCATATTTTTTTATTTAAAACATAGTCTAAACAACAGAAAGGATATTAAATTAATTTAATTAACTCACCCAAACGTTGAAAAAATTTAATCTAAATCTTAAATAACTGAATTGTTGCTTAATTACTCTAAAACTGTTATGGGCTATTTTTAGTCACGTTCAGAAAGGCCTTTGCATATTGTGAGCATGACAGAGAGCAGTTCAAGGTTAACTAAAGTTGAAATTTGCATCAATGACAAGTGATATTTAGGCGCATTTAGATTTACACACCCTCTACGAGTGGTCGGTGGCAGGAGTACATTTTGTACTTTCAAAAAGTTCGGAGGTGCTAATATTTTGATGAATGCCAAAACACGTAAATTTCACTCTTGTAACAATTTACAAACAAATCCATTTTGCTGAGGTTTCACAGTTATTATCAATAGCTAGAACACCAACAACCGAAAAATTGATCACAAATTCATGCATTTGTGATAAAACTAATAACCATATAATTGCAGGTATTTTAAGCAAACAATCTACGGTTTAAAGTGGAACAAATTTAGACAAAATATCTGAAAATCTTTTTTAAAAATATGAAAAGAAAAATAAAATGACCCCCTACAACACACACACCTTCAATACATGTACAAACCCTCTGTGAAATAAAAAAGTCCTAGCTTGAAAACTGTAGGAGGAGTTAACCTCATAGAGACGGACGGACGGACGGACATCATCATCTTTCCATAATGCATCTTACCTTTTGACGGGCATATAAAAAAAATGATAAAAAAGTGACTGTATAATATTTATTAGCACATTCATCTCTCAAACCCTCCTGTTCAACTTCCACATCTGAATGTGGTAGAGTTTTTATACACAAATTACAGTGTATCATTTTATTTTCATTCAGTGTACAGTGTTGTGAAAAAGTATTTGCCCCCTTCCTTATTTCTTATATTTTTGCATATTTGTAACACTTGTGTTTCAGATCTTTAAATAAATTTTAATAATAGACAAAGACAACTCCAGTTAATACAAAATGCAGTTTTTAAATGATTTCATTTACTAGGGGGAAAAAGCTATCCAAACCTACCTGGCCCTATGTAAAAAAAAAAAAAAAAAAAAAAAAAAAAAAAAAGTAATTGCCCCTAAACCTGATAACTGCAATCAAGCGTTTGTGATAACTGACAATAAGTTTTTACATCACTGCTGAGTCATTTTGGCCCACGCTTCTTTGCAGAATTGCTTTATTTCAGCCACGTTGGAGGGCTTGAGCTTGAGGTCATGAACTGATGCTGGTCATTTTCCTTCAGGATTTTCCTGTAGAAAGCAGAATTCATGGTTCCAACAATTACAGCAAGTCGTCCAGGTCCTGAAGCAGCAAAGCAGCCCCAGACCATCACACTACCACCACCATGTTTGACTGCTGGTATGTTCTTTTTACGAAATTCTGTGTTAGTTTTACGCCAGATGGAACAGGACATGCACTTTCCAAAAAGTTCAACTTCCGTCTCGTCAGTCCACAAAATATTTTCACAAAAGTCTTGGAGATCATCAAGATGTTTATTGTCAAATGTGAGACGAGCCTTTGTGTTCTTTTTGGTCAGCAGTGGTTTTCACCTTTTGAACTCTCCCATGGATGGCATTTTTGCCCAGTCTCTTTCTTATTGCTGAATCATGAACCACTGTCCAAACTGAGGCAAGTGAGGCCTGCAGGTCTTCAAGATGTTCTTCTGGGTTTTTGTTTCTCATCTGTTCTTGAATTTCTTTAGATCATGGCATGATGTATTGCTTTTTGAGATCTTTCAGCCAACTTCACTTTGTCAGACACGTTCTATTTGAAGTGATTTTTTTGATTCAGCAGGTCTGGCAGTAATCAGGTGTGGGTGTGGCTACTGAAATTGAACTCAGCTTTCCAAAAAATGTGGTTAATTACAATTAATTTGTAATGTAAGAAAGGGGAGCAATTACTTTCTCCACATAGGGCCAAGTAGGTTTTGATAGGTTTTTCTCTTAATAAAGAAACTTATAATTCAAAAACTGCATTTTGTATTTACTCAGGTTATCTTTGTCTAATATTTAACTTTATTTGATGATCTGAAACATTTAAGTGTGACAAATATGCAATATAAGAAATCATAATGGGGTAAATACTTTTTCACAGCACTGTAGCTGAATGAATGCTAATGCTAAGTGCTTGATTAGAGTGGACCCCAAATCCCCTGGAACATGGTTAACACAGAAGTCACATCACAGGGGTGCAGCAAAGGCCTCACAGGCCGGGCAGCATCTATGAGTTCCGGTAACCAGGCCGAGTGTCGAGAAGAGAGCTGAACAGCCCCACCACTACTCGCTACCAGAGCAGAACCAAGGCATACCTCTCTTTAAACCCATGAAAGTTTGTAAACATCCACACTACAGCAAATGAACTTTCAAAATAAGAGCAAATAGGTTTCATCCAGTCTGAGAAAACTATCAAAATAAAAGGGAGGGCCTCGCCAAATAATGAACTGACTGAACTGTTGTCTCAGACACAAGAAAAGCAAAAATAAGTGACAAATTACAGACGACTGTGACAACTGGTACTATACAGTTGAAACCAGATATTTACATACTCTGTATAAAAAAAACATTACCTGTTTTTTTCTGTGCCTGACATTAAATCAGACTGAACTTTTCCTGTTTTAGGTCAGTTAGGAATACCAAAATTGTTTCTATTTGCTAAATAAATTTAATATTTGATAATTTCTTGGTAGAGAATTTTTTATTACTTTCTTCAATCCCAGAAATTTAAATACACCAAGATTACTATGTTTTTAAATAATTTGGTAAAGCCCAGACGATGATGTCATGGCTTTGGGAGCTTCTGATAGGTTAACTGACAACATCCAAGTTAATTCGAGGCACACCTGTGGATGTATTTTAAGGCTCATCTCAAACACACTGCCACCTTATGTGACATCACGGGGGAAAAAAAAAACAAAAGAAATCAGCCAGGATATCAGGAAGAGACTTGTAGTCTGGTTCATCTTTGGGTACAATTTCCTGATGTCTTAAGGTGCTGCATTCATCTGTTCAGTTAATTATACACAAGTATAAACATCATGGGAATGTCTAGTCATCATACCCCTCAGAAAGGAGACAGGTTCTGTGTCCCAGAGATGAACGTGTTTTGTTCTGAAATGTGCATATCAACCCCAGAACAAAAGCAAAAGACCTTGTGAAGATGCTGGCTGAAGCTGGTAAAAGAGTATCATTATCCACAGTGAAACAAGTCCTGTACTAACATGGGCTGAAAGAATTCAATTCAACTTTATTTATATAGCGCCATTTCACAACAACAGTCATCTCATAGCACTTTCAACTGTAGGGGGGACCCCGACAGTTGCAGAAAAACCCCAGCAATCAGGCGATCCCCTGTGAGCAAGCACTTGGTGACGGTGGAGAGGAAAAACTCCCTTTTAACAGGAAGAAACCTTCAGGAGAACCAGGCTCAGGGAGGGGCAGTCATCTGCTGCGACTGGCTGGGGGGTGAGGGGACAGAGAAGATGAAAAGAACAGACATGTAGAGAGCAAACAGCACGAGGGGGACTCAATCTATGGGAGAGAACAAACAGATGTTAATGACCAGCAAAAAAAAAATATTTAATTGAGAGTGAAGAAAGGAGTGAGGCCCAGTGCATTATTGGAGGTCCCCCGGCTGACTAAACCTATTAGCAGCATAACTAAGGGAGGGTTCAGAAACACATGATCCCTCCCTAATTGTAAGCTATATCAAAAAGGTAGGTTTTAGCCCTATTCTGAAAAACAGAGATCGAATCTGACTCCCGAATCCAGATTGGCAGCTGGTTCCACAGGAGAGGCGCTTGATAACTGAAGGCTCTGCCTCTCATTGTACTTTTGGAGATTCTAGGTATTACAAGTAATCCTGCATTTTGGGAGCGTAGTGCTCTGTTAGGATAATACGGTAGTATCAGATCTTTTAAATAAAAAGGAGCTTGATTGTTTAGAGCTTTGTAAGTAAGAAGAAGGATTTTAAACTTAATTCTAAACTCTATGGGAAGCCAATGAAGGGAGGCCAGAACCGGAGCGATATGATCTCTCTTTCTAGTACCTGTTAAAACTCTTGCTGCAGCATTTTGGATCAGCTGAAGACTTTTTAAAGATGTTTTAGGACAGCCTGATAATAAAGAATTACAATAATCTAATCTCGAGCTAACAAAAGCGTGGATCAGTTTCTCAGCATCACTCTGAGACAAGATGCTCCTAATCTTGGCAATATTACGCAAATAAGAGAAGGCAGTCTTAGAAACAAATTTAATATGTGAATTGAAGGACAGATCTTGATCAAAAATAATTCCAAGGTTCCTCACAGAGCTATTAAGAGAAAGAGTAACCACATCCAAACTGAAAGTTTGATTTGGAAAGGTATTTCTAAGGTTTTTTTGGACCAACAAGAATGACTTCAGTCTTATCTGAATTTAATAGCAGGAAATTACAAGTCATCCAAGCTTTGACTTCCTTAAGACAGGCTTCCAACTTGGCTAATTGATTACTATCATCTTCACTGACAGGTATAATTGTGTATCATCTGCACACTAGTTTCTGTACTTGTCCTTTTAGATCTTAGTGCAGCTTTTGATACTATTGATCATAATATTCTACTTGATAGATTAGAACACTATGTTGGACTTAATGGAACTTCGTTGCAGTGGTTTAGATCTTATTTATCTGATAGGTTCCAGTTTGTTCATGTAAATGATGAGTTTTCTTTCAGCTCAAAGCTTAGTCATGGAGTTCCACAGGGATCTGTGCTAGGCCCTACTCTTTTTAGTTTATATATGCTTCCGTTAGGCAACATTATTAGAAAGCACTGTATACATTTTCATCGTTATGCAGATGACACACAATTATACCTGTCAATGAAGCCAGATGATACTAATCAATTAGCCAAGTTAGAAGCCTGTCTTAAGGAAATCAAAGCTTGGATGACTTGTAATTTCCTGCTATTAAATTCAGATAAGACTGAAGTCCTTCTTGTTGGTCCAAAAAACCTTAGAAATTCCTTTCCAAATCAAACTTTCAGTTTGGATGCAGTTACTCTTTCTCTTAATAGCTCTGTGAGGAACCTTGGAGTTATTTTTGATCAGGATTTGTCCTTCAATTCACATATTAAATTTGTTTCTAAGACTGCCTTCTATCATTTGCGTAATATTGCCAAGATTAGGAGCATCTTGTCTCAGAGTGATGCTGAGAAGCTGATCCACGCTTTTGTTAGCTCGAGATTAGATTATTGTAATTCTTTATTATCAGGCTGTCCTAAAACATCTTTAAAAAGTCTTCAGCTGATCCAAAATGCTGCAGCAAGAGTTTTAACAGGTACTAGAAAGAGAGATCATATCTCTCCGGTTCTGGCCTCCCTTCATTGGCTTCCCATAGAGTTTAGAATTAAGTTTAAAATCCTTCTTCTTACTTACAAAGCTCTAAACAAACAGGCTCCTTTTTATTTAAAAGATCTGATACTACCGTATCATCCTAACAGAGCACTACACTCCCAAAATGCAGGATTACTTGTAATACCTAGAATCTCCAAAAGTACAATGGGAGGCAGAGCCTTCAGTTATCAAGCTCCTCTCCTGTGGAATCAGCTGCCAATCTGGATTTGGGAGTCAGACTCGATCTCTGTTTTTAAGAATAGGGCTAAAACCTACCATTTTGATATAGCCTACAATTAGGGAGGGATCATGTGTTTCTGAACCCTCCCTTAGTTATGCTGCTAATAGGTTTAGTCAGCCGGGGGACCTCCAGTAATGCACTGGGCCTCACTCCTTTCCTCACTCTCTATGAAATATTTTTTTTTTTTTTGCTGGTCATTAACATTTGTTTGTTCTCTCCCATAGATTGAGTCCCCATCATGCTGTTTGCTCTCTACATGTCTGTTCTTTTCTTCTTCTCTATCCCCTCACCCCCCAGCCAGTCGCAGCAGATGACTGCCCCTCCCTGAGCCTGGTTCTGCTGGAGGTTTCTTCCTGTTAAAAGGGAGTTTTTCCTCTCCACCGTCGCCAAGTGCTTGCTCACAGGGGATCGCCTGATTGCTGGGCTCTTTCTGCAACTGTGGGGGTCCCCCCTACAGTTGCTAGTGCTATGAGATGACTGTTGTTGTGAAATGGCGCTATATAAATAAAGTTGAATTGAATTGAATTGAATAACAATGAAAATGTATAAAGTGCTTTCTAATAATGTTGCCTAACGGAAGCATATATAAACTAAAAAGAGTAGGGCCTAGCACAGAAAAACAGAAAAATCCTATAAGAGGAAGAAGAAAAACAAAAATCCGATAAGAGGAAGAAGCCATTACTCCAAAAGCAACACAAAAAAGCCAGATTACAGTTTGCAAATGCACATAGGGACAAAGACCTTAATTTTTGCAGACATGTCCTGTGGTCTGATGAAACTAAAATTGAACTCTTTGGCCATAATGACCATTGTTACATTTGGAGGAAAAAGGGGGAAGCTTGCAAGCCTGAGAACACCGTCCCAACTGTGAAGTATGGGGGTGGTAACATCATGTTGTGGGGTGTTTGCTGCAGAAGGGACTGGTGCACTTCACAAAACAGACGGCATCATGAGAAAACAACATTATGTGGGAATATTGAAGCAACATCTCAAGACATCA
Source organism: Pholidichthys leucotaenia (assembly GCA_020510985.1). Classification (NCBI taxonomy): domain Eukaryota; kingdom Metazoa; phylum Chordata; class Actinopteri; order Cichliformes; family Pholidichthyidae; genus Pholidichthys; species Pholidichthys leucotaenia. Next base: position 439,851,536 of record CM035838.1, read on the forward strand.
GTCAGGAAGTTAAAGCTTGGGCGTAAATGCTCCTCTCCTGTGGAACCAGCTGCCAATCTGGATTTGGGAGTCAGACTCGATCTCTGTTTTTAAGAATAGAGTTAAAACCTTCCTTTATGATATAACCTACAATTAGGGAGGGATCATGTGTCTCTGAACGCTCCCTTAGTTATGCTGCTAATAGGTTTAGACAGCCGGGGGACCTCCAACAATGCACTGGGCTTCACTCCTTTCTTCACTCTCAATGAAATTTTTTTTTTTTTTGCTGGTCATTAACATCTGTTTGTTCTCTCCCACTGATCGAGTCTCCATCATGCTGTTTGCTCTCTACATGTCTGTTCTTTTCTTCTTCTCTATCCCCTCACCCCCCAGCCAGTCGCAGCAGATGACTGCCCCTCCCTGAGCCTGGTTCTGCTGGAGGTTTCTTCCTGTTAAAAGGGAGTTTTTCCTCTCCACTGTCACCAAGCGCTTGCTCACAGGGAATCGCCTGATTGTTGGGGTCTTTCTGCAATTGTGGGGGTTTCCCCTACAGTTGAAAGTGCTATGAGATGACTGTTGTTGTGAAATGGTGCTATATAAATAAAGTTGAATCGAATTGAATTGAGATGGGTCTTCCAAATGGACAATGATATCACCAGATTAGTTACACAGTGACTTAAGGACAACAAAGTCAATGTTTTGGAGTGGCTATCACAAAGCCCTGATCTCAATCACATAGAAAATTTGTGGGCAGAGCTGAACAGATGTGTGTATCTAAACTTCTGACTTTAAAGAAAGTAATAAAAAACTCTAAAAATTATTTAGCAAATAAAAAATTATTTAGCAAATAGAAATAATTTTGGTAATCCTAACTGACTTAAAACAGGAAAAGTTTAGTCTGATTTAACGTCAGACAGTGAGAAAAAAAAGGTGATGAGTCTTTTTACACAGTGTATGTAAATATCTTGTTTCAACTGCAAATAAAGCTACATCAATAAAGTTGAATTGAATGTAAAACTGCATAGGTCATCTACCATCTCTGAAAGTGAGAATTTGTGACTGACAGTCAGGTCACTTAACCTTTAGAATTCAAAAGCCTTGTGTGCACAGTAATCCGTGTTTTCATTTTACCACACTGAGCTCAGTTCAGTCCCAACAGAGCACCCTTTGGCATCTTCTTCATGCTTATTCATTCTTTTCTTCTCGTGCCATAATATGGTTCAAAACAGACGGTAGAGCTAAAAACAGTTTGCTATGCCACAGTAACCTACATTTGCTTTTTTTCCTCTTTTCTGTGATTATTTATAGCTTTACTTGAATGGCAGAACGTTCACACAGCTTTTATTTATGGCATCATGGAATTAGCCAACACTCACAGCTAATCTGTGTTATCTGAGGACAATACATTTGTATTTCCACTGACAACATGTGGATACTGTTGTTGTCATCAAAACGGCCGTTTTTTATCATTGTGTAAACATGAAGGAGGAGGAGACTTGTATGGGGGCGCCATACCTTTGAGATGAGCTCATCGTGGTTGGCCAGATGTGCCCGGCAGTGAATGCAGCTGTAGGTGCGATGGCAGGTTGGCAAGTAAGCCTGGAATGTCTTCGACTTGGTCATCTTCACCATGTCAGTGGGGCAGGGCTCTTCGCTGGTGTCAGGGCTGGCACTGGAAGAGTTGCAGCTCTGCTGGACTTGCTGACAGAAGAAACACTGGAAGATGCAAGCAAAAGCCGTCGTTGTTGTGGAGTGGGTGTGTGGCACGCTCCACACAGACACCACAGGAGAAAATCAAACCTGCAGGGAGAGAAGGGAAGAGAAAAGCCACATGGTGAGAGGCACAGTCCATACTTCCCTATTTTTAGCACTCATGATGTTGATTATATTTTCACCGCAAACAATCACTTGATCAGAATAGTCTCCTACGTGACTATAGTCACACGTTGTCTTCCGCCAATATGACCGCATGGTGCTGTAAGTTAACACTATGGCTGGTTAGAAGCCACACAACATGTTATACCACCAAAAGTATTTGCTTAATTTTACAGTTTATGACATGAGCATTAGGGTTCAAGTTTCTGAGATTCAAAAAGAGGAGTTTCAATTTATCTAATGACAGGAAAAAATATCACTAAAGGAAAAAACACATTTTCCTTTTTGTAACTGTATTTACTGACAACTGTTATTACAACTTACATATCAATAAACTGGGGATAGCAAAGGAGCTATGTCCACAGGTCATCTTTCACATTTGAATATACTGTATATGAATATTTGCAATTAAATTTCATGAAGTTCAGCAAAGACAAAAGCTCAAATTCCTCACAGTATTTTTAGTTTTAAATTGCCAATTTTGGGGAAAACTGGTACACTTGTTAGTCTCCGTTTTCTCATAGCCAATCAAGAAGAGGCAGAAGTTAATGTTGCCAAATGAAAGGACTAACTCTAGCTGTCACTTACAGTGGTGTGAAAAAGTGTTTGCCCCCTTCCTGATTTTTCTTTTTTTTTTTAATATATATGTCTGTCACACTTAAATGTTTCAGATCATCACACAAATGTAAATATTAGCCAACTAACTGAACCAACCTGTCTCACGATGGTCTAAACCCAGCTCACGTTCCCTATTAGTGGGTGAACAATCCAACGCTTGGTGAATTCTGCTTCACAATGATAGGAAGAGCAGACATCGAAGGATCAAAAAGCGATGTCGCTATGAATGCTTGGCCAACAAGTAAACACAAAATGCAGTTTTTAAATGAATGTTTTTATTATTAAGGGAAAAAAATCCAAACCTACATGGCCCTGTGTGAAAAAGTGATTGCCCCCTAAACCTAATAACTGGTTGGGCCACCCTTAGAAGCAACAACTGCAATCAAGCGTTTGTGATAACTGGTAATGAGTCTCTTACAGCGCTGTGGAGGAATTTTGGCCCACTCATCTTTGCAGAATTGTTGTAATTCAGCCATATTGGAGGGTTTTTGAACATGAACCGCCTTTTTAAGGTCATACTACAGCATCTCAATCAGATTCAGGTCAGGACTTTGACTAGGCCACTCCATAGTCTTCATTTTGTTTTCCTTAAGCCATCCAGAGGTGGACTTGCTGGTGTGTTTTGGATCATTATCCTAGCCGGACATTCTCCTTCAGGATTTTTTGGTAGACAGCAGAATTCATGGTTCCATTTACCACACCAAGTCTTCCAGGTCCTGAAGCTGCAAAACAGCCCCAGACCATCACACTACCACCACTATATTTTACTGTTGGTATGATGTTCCTTTTCTGAAATGCTGTTACTTTTACGCCGGATGTAATGGGACACACACCTTCCAAAAAGTTCAACTTTTGTCTCATCAATCCACAGAGTATTTTCCCAAAAGTCTTGGAGATCATCAAGGTGTTTTCTGGCAAAACTGACATGTGCCTTTATGTTCTTTTTGCTCAGCAGTGGTTTTCAACTTGGAACTCTGCCATGCAGGCCATTTTTGCCCAGTCTCTTTCTTACGATGGAGTCATGAACACTGACCTTAACTGAAGCAAGTGAGGCCTGCAGTTCTTTGGATGTTGTTGTGGGGTCTTTTGTGACCTCTTGGATGAGTTGTCACTGCGCTCTTGGGGTAATTTTGGTAGATTGGCCACTCCTGGGAAGGTTCACAACTGTTCCATGTTTTCACCATTTGTGGATAATGGCTCTCACTGTGGTTCGCTGGAGTCCCAAAGCTTTAGAAATGGCTTTATAATCTTTTCCAGACTGATAGGTCTCAATTACTTTGTTTCTCATTTGTTCCTGAATTTCTTTGGCTCGCATCGCAGCATGATATCTAGCGTTTGAGGATCTTTTGGTCTACGTCACTATCAGGCAGGTTTTATTTAAGTGATTTCTTGATTGAAAACAGATGGTGCAGTAATCAGGCCTGGGTGTGGCTAGAGAAACTGAACTCAGCTTTCCAAAGATGTGATAAACCACAGTTAATTTATGTTTTAATAGGGGGGTGGGGTCAATCACTTTTTCACACAGGGCCATATAGGTTTGGATTTTTTTTACCCTTAATAATAAACACCTTCATTTAAAAACTGCATTTTGTGTTTACTTGTGTTATCTTTGTCTAATATTTAAATTTGTTTGATGATCTGAAACATGTAAGTGTGACGAACATACAAAAAAATGAGAAACCAGGAAGGGGGCAAACACTTTTTCACATCACTGCACCTGAGGGTCACTGTGAGTGAGTTTCATGAGAATTGAGGCAATTGCCGAGGAGGAAAAGTGATTTTTCTAAAATCACAAAAGTGCCCAGGTCTCCTGACCTTTGACCTTGACATTGAGCACAACTTGGATGCAGACCCACATGATGATCATTGTGAGTGAGTTTGGTGACCATCAGAGTAAATGCCTAGGAAGGAAGGACGGACAGTACGTCATCACATTCCCTCCTTCAGCCTTTGCTGGAATGGGCTAAAAAAATGTTATGTCTTTTTATACAGTGTAGATACAGTGCATCCAGAAAGTATTCACAGCGCTTCACTTTTCCCACATTTTGTTATGTTACAGCCTTATTCCGAAAGGGATTAAATTCATTTTTTCCCCTCAAAATTCCTACACACAATACCTCATAATGGCAATGTGAAAAAAGTTTTTTTTTTTTTTAGATTTTTGCAAAATTATTAAAAATAAAGAAACTAAGCAATCACATGTACGTAAGTATTCACAGCCTTTGCCATGAAGCTCAAAATTGTGCTCAGGTGCATCCCGTTTCCACTGATCATCCTTGAGATGTTTCTACTGTTTAACTGGAGTCAACCTGTGGTAAATTCAGTTGACTGAACATGATTTGGAAAGGCACACACCTGTCTATATAAGGTCCCACAGTTGACAGTGCATGTCAGAGCACAAACCAAGCAGGAAGTCAAAGGAAATGTCTGTAGACCTCCGAGACAGGGTTGTCTTGAGTCACAAATCTGGGAAAGGGTACAGAAAAATTTCTGCTGCTTTGAAGGTCCAAATGAGTACAATTGCCTCCATCATCCGTAAATGGAAGCAGCTCAGATCCACCAGGACTCTTCCTAGAGCTGGCCGTCCATCTAAACTGAGCGATCAGGGGAGAAGGGCCTTAGTTAGGGAGGTGACCAAGAACCCGATGGTCACTCTGTCAGAGCTCCAGCATTGCTCTGTGGAGAGAGGAGAACCTCCCAGAACAGCCATCTCTGCAGCAATCCATCAATCAGGCCTGAATGGTAGAGTGGCTAGATGGAAGCCACTCCTAAGTAAAAGGCACATGGCAACCCAACTGGCAGGGACGGCAACAGGAAATTCTGATTTCAGCTGAAATCTAATTTGGTCGATTGACTCATGGGGGGGCCAGGGGGGCGCAGCCCCCCTGAAGCTGAGAGGTTTTCAGTAAAACAGAAGTAATTTAGACTGAAAAAATTATTTTAAAAAATGAAATACTAGACTTAGATAAATCATTAAATTTAATGAAAAGTTAACTTACTTTTTCTTCAATGTTGTCTCACTGTCTTTAGTCCAACATATTTAACAGTTCTATGAGAGTTTATTATTATTTTATTCTTCACTTTTGATGCGTGGTCTGACAGCACCACACATCCACGCGATCCCTAGTTAATCAAGTCTTTACAATACACACAAAAAGCTTTTCCGGCCACGTCTGGTTTCTTCAGAAATTGTCCGAGTGTTTCTGTTACCTCGTCGAACTTTGAGCCAATTTTCACCTTTACCGTCACTTTTCTCTCAAGCCAATTCCATCGGAACTTATTTTTGACACTTTTTTCTATTTCTAGCACTGATGACTCCTGATCCTTCAATAAAAATCTCATAATTCCGCTGAAAACGATACCGAAAGCTCAGAATTCCAACACGAACATGCCGCCATGAATTTTTGACAAAGCATACAATAAGCCATTTGATTGGTCCAATCGTTTGCAACTATCCAATCGCAGGGCCGTTTACAATACAGCAGTAGCTTGAGTACAAAACATCCGGGTTATCGCGGGAGACTTGACCCGGGGAAGCGCCGAGCACTTATGTAATCGTGTTGATTTTCGCTAAAATCGGTAACATCGGTGACAATAAGGTACCTTACCCCCCCTAAATTTTTCTCAACGGATTTAGACGATTCACAGAAATGATCAATTTGAAAATGAATCGGCGGATCGGTGGAAAATTGCCATCCCTCAACTGGAGTTTGCCCAAAGGCACCTGAAGGACTCTCAGACCATGAGACACAAAATTCTCTGGTCTGATGAGACAAAGATTGAACTCTTTAGCATGAATGCCAGGCATCATATTTGGAGGAAATCAGGCACCGTTCATAACCAAGCCAATGTTGGTAGCAGCATTATGCTGTGGGGATGTTTTTCAGTGGCAGCAACTGTGAAACTAGTCAGGATAGAGGGAAAGATGAATGCAGCAATATACAGAGACATGAATGGACCTGAATTAAAATCATGTACAAAGCTTGGACAATTTAAACAAAAACTAAAGGAAGAAATACTCCAAACATATTTACAAGACGACATGTAAACTCACATAAGGATTGACATTTCCAGCCTGTGTTGTGTTATAGCTTAGTTTTTCTTTTTTCTCTGTGACACCATGTCTTAGATTTGTTTTTGAATAGTAACCGCTTAACTTAGACTAGCTCAGTTTTCTTTTTCTCTCAGTCATATTTTGTCTTAGCCTTGTTTTAAATTGTAATCGCTCTTGTCTTGTTTTCTCTTTTTTCTCCTTTGAATTCTTGGATGGAATATGGGTGGGCAATATAAGCTGCGGCTTCAGCCATCACCCATTTCGGATAACTCACGTGGAATTGTATAGTAGAAGGAGTCTTTGTCTAATTTGACCTTGTTGTTATATTATACAGTTTCTTTTAACCTGTAATGTACTATCCGAAATAAATTCATTCATTCATTCATTCATTCACATCCTGGATGAAAACCTGCTCCATAGCACTCTTGACCTCAGACTGGGGTGATGGTTCATCTTTCAGTAGGACAACGACCCTAAGCACACAGCCAAGATATCAAAGGAGTGGCTTCAGGACAACTCTGAATGTCCTTGAGTGGCCCAGCCAGAGCCCAGACTTGAATCCAATTGAACATCTCTGGAGAGATCTAAAAATAGCTGTGCACCGACGCTTCCCATCCAACCTGATGGAACTTGAGAGGTTCTGCAAAGAGGAATGGGCAAAACTGCCCAAAGATAGGTGTGCCAAGCTTGTGGCATCATATTCAAAGAGACTTGAGGCTGTAATTACTGCCAAAGGTGCATCAACAAAGTATTGAGCAAAGGCTGTGAATACTTATGTACATGTGATTTCTTAGTTTTTTATTTTTAATAACTTTGCAAAAATTAAAAAAAAAAAAACTTTTTTCACATTGTCATTATGGGGTGTTGTGTGTGTAGAATTTCGAGGAAAAAATGAATTTAATCTATTTTGGAATAAGGCTGTAACATAACAAAATGTGTACAACGTGAAGCGCTGTGAATACTTTCCGGATGCACTGTAAACTTGTGGTTTCAACTGTATCAACCTTGATACATTTTAGTTTCTGAAACACTTAAAATACAGCTGCCTTTAGTTTTGTATATTTTTTGTCTTTAATAGTAAGACATTCTCTGAAGGCACTCAGAGAATGCATACCTCTGCAAAGGCCCTATCGCTCCATGTTAAAAACAGTAAAAAAAAGAAAAAACAGATCCAGAATCCACATCCTGACCCGATCACCTGGTTAAGATTTCATCAGAATCCATCCAGTAGCTTTTGCGTAATCGTGCTAACAGCCAAACATACATTCACACAGACAAACCAACATGAAAGCATTACTTTCTTGGTGGAGGTAATTAAGATCATAAACTGATCAGGGGAGTATTGCTGGGGGCTTAAGTCAGATGAAAGAATCTTAGTGAGCAAGGTCACATACCCCATGCATCTGTGTATCATGTTTATCAGTTCCCTAACGAGAACTGATAAACATGAAATAGTTGGGAGAAAATTAAATCTGCCTCCACAAAAATGAAACCTCTCATTTGCTTCTGCATAAATAGGAAGTCAATCCAATCACAAATGTAGAAGGTGACAACATAAAATGCAGTGAAAAAGTACAACCCTCCTCCAAAAAAATGGATCCCCCTCATTAGATGCATGTTTGAAGTGAATCCAATCAGAAACGTACAAGCTAGAGTGGCGACAACATAAAAAGACCCCTCCCCAAAACACGTGGAACCCCTCATTAGGTGTGTGTGAAAGTCAAATGTGTCCAAGGTATGGATGAATTAAAGCTTCTGTAAGTTAAATTCAGTCTGATCAAAAACATAGAAGTGGTGACAACATGTTGTCAAACGAACAAATGGACGAATGGATGGACAGGTCAAAAACATTACATCCTACGCAACTTCGCTGCGTGGGGTATAATAATAATAATAATAATAAGCAAAAGATTGTGTGCTATGGCCATCTTATCAACATTTTGAAACCAGTAAGTTGCCCTCTTCTGGCCATCCATCTATAAATTCAAGGAATCTGTCTGTGTGTGCGTTTGTTGGTCTGTTCCATGCATATCTCTCGAACAGTTTGTCAGACTGGCCTCAGATTTTAAACGTTGTTTCCTGAGGTTACGAGGGTGTGCATCCCCGAATGTGGAGTCGCTCAGTCAAAATATTTAATTTTATCAATAAACGTTTAGCCACTGTTCTGTGACCGCTCTCTCTGTCTTGGCTTCAAGAAGTGTGAGGGGGGTGCTCGACTCCATGCTCAATGGATATACGCTGCTTCACGGCCATGCTGATTGGACAAACCCCAACCCATCAAGTCTCCACAATGTTCCCTGGACAAAACAAGGAGGTGAAAAATGACAAATTTGACTAGAAAAAGATAACAGTGAAGATTTAATGCTCAAAAAAAATTATACTATAAAGTTGCCGTGATTGCATAGATCAAATAATTTGACATATGTGGAGAACATGAGGTGCGTGAGCAGATTGGGTGGAGCGTCAGTGGGGACCGGGTCTGACAAAGAATACCGGTGTATCAACACAGAACATGCCGGGAGAAGCAGCAGCCTAACCGGGCGGACCATGGTCCTTTGTGGGGAGCAAAGCCCAGCCTGCCCCAGTCAGCGGTATGCAGGACCACGACTCGCTGTCGCCAGTGGCGCTGCTCTCAGTGTGCTCGCACAATTATTAAAAGTTAATTATTACCAAGTTAATAATTGAGGAGCAGAATCCCCAGATCAACTGCATATCATATGCGGCCACATGCATGGTTTGACTAAACAACGACCGTTAGCAAACTGGACACATAAACGCTCAATAACTCATACAAGATCACACAAGTGATCTGAGAAAAAATAAACAAGTGGTTCTTTAACAGTGGCTAATATTGGCTGTCTCATTCATTTTCAATCATTCTGTAATTAATATTCACACAATCAAATGCATCTTAGTGTCATTTACTCCCTTTTATATTTGGCAAAGTCTAGCATGCGATTGCCTACATATAGGCTACACCTCTTTGCTTTCAAACACAGCCTACATTTGGGCCTGGAAAGCCTGATTGGGATACCTGTTTCAGACAGGAATACTTGGTTCTATGGGCAATGCACTAGTTAGCAGTAAAACCTAGAAACATAGACAGAGGAGTCTGTGTAAAGTGACAGAGCATACAGGTAGTCTCATTTATCTGCAAAAAAACAACTATTCTTCCTTTAATTACAAACTATTAGAACACAAACTTTCTTTGCATTTTCCAGATGAAAGACCCAACCACACAGTGACTTTACTGTTTCAGCTGGAAGACAAATGTGCAAGGAAACTGTAATTTAAACACACACACAAATGGCATTACCATTTGGTCCCAAACGACTAAAAACACTCTCTGTCCATAACAAAAAGCTGCATCTTGTTAAACAAAAACCCTGAGGGTGAAAACAATGAAAACCAGCTTCAGCAGCTCTAGAAGTTTCCAGTTAAAAGCTCAACGTGGTGCAACAGGAAAAACAGCACCGAGACAGAACCAGTAGCCAGACATGAAAACAAAGGAGCTTCCGCAACTCAATAGGAAGCAGCCGTGACGCATGCCTGCTCTGCAAACACAGAAAGAAATTCATGTATTTGTCTGCAAGTACACCTTTTTAATGCAAAGTGGAAAGCAGGCTGCCTATAGACTAGTGGCCCCAAAAAAAGAGCCACATTTACATACATACTGTTTAATCTGCACAGGTGCCTGAGGCCTAATCCTTTAATGAAAAGGACAAAATCCCCTTTCTGAATTAGCCAGTTTAACCCCAGCAGGACTTGCACCAGGAAAGGTGTGCGCGCGTGCACACACACACACACACACACACACACACACACACACACACACACACACACACAGAGAGACAGAGCAAGGCTTTATCAGTTAAGACCCAGTGCACATGGAAACATTTTTTACACCAAACTGGCAAACTTTGCAGTTCAGCTGTCCCAGAATTTTAGAGGGGCTAAAGTGTCAAAGTTAAAAACCAATCTCTAAAACTGGATTTATGCTGCACCTCCGCCATCTGCATCCGCTCGACTAATGTGTCGAAAATTGCGTCATTGATTCTACTTCGCGGACGTCTGCAGAGCCGTTCCGCAGACATCCACGTGGAGCCCAAATTTTATCACCGAGTTGCATGGGCACGTTGACTGCACATGCGCAAGACTGAACCTCCCATTCACAAGGTGGCGCTACCGACAGGATACAAAGTCAAAGCAGACAAAGAAGAGGAAGACGAAAATAAACACACATGAATCGTTTTGCACTAGCAGCAGCTTGAGTAGAGAAGAGCACTGAAAAACGGTAATTCCTCCTTTTCCTCGAAACAATGCCATTATTGTTGCAACAAAAAATGTGTGTTGATCTCGCGTTTCTTCACTTTTATATAGCCAGTGAACAAACTGGTGTGTTAGCGCATTTTTGTTACCCATAGGAACAGTTGTGTGCATGTGTCAACCGCTTGGCCTGGTTGGCAAAAAAGAGAAGCATATACACAACCGCGTGCACACCGGCCTCATCCAAAGCGGACACGCACCTCAGCGGACCAGAATGGAAAAGTAGCATGAATCCAGCTTAAGAGTGGAAGGGTTTTGCTGGCACCGTTTTTCCTCCTCAGTGTGCGTGGGAGAAAATGGCCAAGCAGCACATACAGTACATATGTCAACTGGCCCCATTCACGTGCCTCTGACGCTGACGTCACCATTACAAAACACCCGAGCTGCACTGCACTGGTCAACGCGTCTCCCGGAATTCAGTCTGTTCAAGTCTGCTCACCCCATCCAAGATGAGCACCGGGGCATTAAACTTTGTCATGTCTTCAAAAGTAAACAGCGAAACATGTTTCTGAAAACAATCAAGGCAGCGTTATTGAATGTGTGTTTACGTTTGACTAACGACCGCTATTTTAAAAGTTTAGCATGAGCTCTCTGAAGTGAACGACAGTTGACAGGAAGTTACGGTGTTGTAAAAAAAAGTACAGTGCCACCTACTGGCTGGCAGAGTTACAACAGCAGCTTTTCACACCTCGTGCATGAACAGGCCCCATTTCCTGTAATGATGTGTGCATGCAGATCTTTTTATGCAGTGTTAATGAAAACGTTTTCATGTGCACATCCCCCCAAGTGGCCGCCTTCAGGCTGCTCAACACATGCTCTTTGTTTTCATTGAGGTGACTACAGGTATAAATAAGGGTTTTAAAATGGGAGCTTTTAAAGAGTAAGTAAAAACCTGTAATATAAATGAACACCAAAAAGCTGCAAATGCAGAGATTCACACATTGATGCCATTTACCAAATGCAGAAAAAAAAAAAGTTTCCTTTAGTTAAAGGCAGCAGTCAGTCTTGCTCATTTTTGGTCTAATGGATGAAAACATGCTTAACCACTGAATAAACTGGTTCTTGGGAGTTTTATTGTTAAATATGCAACCTATCAAGTCTTGCAGCCTCAGATTAAGATTTTTTTTTCCCCAACTAATACACTCAAAAACTTGAGTGAAGCCAATACTTAATAACCCTGTCTGGAATTCTCTGCACTTTTCCACCAACAACAGCTATAAATAACAAACAACTATTATCCTTTGTTTCTTTGTTTAAGCCAGCTTCATTGTTTGCCATCAGGTTTTTTTTTTTTCCATAACCATATTGTTTTACATCATAAACAGACGTGCACAGCATTTCATTTTTAAAAAAGTGGGAGACCGGAGGTTGAAAAGCTGCTTGGTGGGCGCAGATGTGAGGCCAGGTAAGCCAGCAGCAGCAGCAGGAACAGCTGATGGTGAAAACAAAGAGGCTGCACTGTGGTAACCACCAACAGGAAGACAGACCAAACAAAGACTCCCTCATGGCTCACTCTTACCCTTCAAAAAAAAAACACAACATCCATTTTTAACTCACATTCTGGCCATCTAGATAAGTTCATCTTAGCATCAGTGATGCACAGTTCCTCATTTTTCTCTTCTCTAAATGTGTTCCCCCCCCCCCCAACAACAACAAAAGAACACGACGCCAGCACAGGAGCAACAGTGTCGCCTGCTTTCATTGTTTGTTTCTTCGCTCTGTGGCTCCTCGACCAAACCAGGCTTTTTTTTTTCCCCTTCCAGATTTTTCTTACGGTTTCACGTTAATTAAACACTCCGTGCTGCTGCTGTACTCACCACCTGGATCGGATCTGAGCAACGCGCAGCCTGGTGGTGCAAAACTGCCTGCTGGAGAAAAGAGATGGAGATGTTGTTGTTGTTGATGGGATTTCTCAGTTGCTGCTGCTTTTTGGAGTTAAATTAATGATTGTCGTCGGCCCAGGCTCGTGTCCATGGGTGATGCTGCCAGAAGGGAACTTTATGGCGGCGTCCTCTGGGTACTGACGGATCTCATTTCACCCCACACGGGCTTTTGTTGTGTCTTTTGTGTGCGTAATGGACTGGCCTGGTTACTTTGGTGCGGGAACGTCACCACGTGGGGAGGGGAGAGGACGCACTGATTGGCAACGCTGTCAGCCAATGGGCAACTGCGCTGCCTTCAGGCACCCATGGGAAAGATGGGGCAGATCAGCGGTCTGCAACTTCAGGCTTGCTAGCCAGTGGGTCCAAGACTGACAAAAGAAGAAGAGAAAAACGAGGAAAAAAAACTCACAACTGTACACAAAAACTATTAAATTTAGGAGGAATAAAGACAAGAAAATTTATTATATAAAACGGTTTCTACTTTGTGGGAAAAAGTTCCAAACTGGAATGAGAAAAGATTCAAATTTTAAAGAGAAAGTTCTGGATTTTACGAGAAAAATTGAATCAAATTTACAAAAAAAGTCTAAAATTGAAAAAAGTTGCATATTTTTGAGGAAATAAGTCTCATATTTATGAGAGCAAAGCTACAGAGAATGTTGACACAAACCTTCCCTGAAAGTGTGTACATAAATAAATTATTTTGGCTGCTCACTTTAGGGGTCTCCACAGCGGCTCATCTGTGTCCATCTCACCCTGTCCCTGACAACCAACCCTCCCCATGTCCTCCTTCACTACACCCATGAATCTTCTCTGTGGCATTCCTCTTTTTCTTCTGCCTGGCAGCTCCATCTTCAACATCCTTTGTCCAATATCTCCACTATCCCTCCTCTGCACATGTCCACACCATCTCAACCTTACCTCTCTTACTTTGTCTCCAAACTGCTCAACCTGAGCTGTCTTTCTGATGTACTCCTTTCTAATCCTGACCCTCCAAGTCACTAATAGTGAGAATCTTAGTATCTTCAACTCCACCACCTCCAGCTCTACCACCTGTCTTTTTGTATCACCGTCTCCAAACGTGCATCATAGCAGGGCTCACTACTGTCTAGTAAATCTTCCCTTTCACTCTAGCTGCTATCTTCTATTTTATTTTATTTATTTAACCTTTATTTATACAGGGGAGGTCTATTAAGAAGCAAACTCTCTTTTTCAAGGACGCCCTGGTCACACTCACAGTCACAATCGCACCTGGAAGCTGCCCAGTGCAACCACAGACTGACCTGTGGTCACTGAGCAGCTCCACTGGAGCATTTGGGCTTAAGGGCCTTGCTCAAGGGCACCACAGTGGGACAAACACTGCTGTCTGTCCCACCCAGATCTGATCCTGCCAGTCCAGGGATTGACCCGGCGACTCTCCAGTCATTAATCCACATCCCTGACCATTAGGTCACCACTGCCCCTTCTGTTGAAAATCACCCCGACACTCTTCTCCACCCTGCCTGCATTCTCTTATTCACCTCTCTCATACACTGTATGTAGTATGCAGAAGGCTGTCTCTCAATATTCTGACATATCACTCTATCACTCGTCACTCTACAAAAGCAAAAAATCTCTGTGTCAGCAAGAAATCTGTGTGTCTGTCACGCTTCATAGGACATCATAGGACGGCCTATGATCTCTGCCTGAACATCATAGGATGTCCTATGAACTCAGGCATCATAGGACACATACACATGTGTCTTTATAATGTCATATAGACCATGTGTCTTTGAACTCAGGCATCATAGGATGACTTGCGATGCCTATATGACGGCACATAGACAGATGTGTCTTTATGAAGTCATATACATCAAGCCTGCCTTCATGTCTTTATGATGTCATATACAGTGAGTCCATGTCGGAAAGCCTCTTTTTACTCAGATCTGTTTTCATGATCCTGTCCATGAACTGGATTTACGACGCACCTATCCCTCAACCAGTGGTCTAGAAGAAGAAGAAGAAGAAGACCCACCAGATGGAGAGCAATAGAATGACAACTGCTGCAAGTCAGAAAAGATGCCATGAAGATGAAACATACAGTATGTTGCAGCAGTACATCGCACCCGTCTGAGACAGGAGGACACCCTTCACCAGCATAGGGTACGACAGACTTTAAAGCACGTTTCTAGGACATCATAAGACGGCCGATGATCTCTGCCTCATCGTCATAGCGTGTCCTATGAACTCAGGAATCATAGGACGACTCGCCATGCCTACATGATGGCAAATGTGTAACCTTGACGAATGCCAGTCTACACTACAAATGTGTAAAATGCCAAGCAAAGCGCTGATTTTCTCCGGGTGCTCCGGTTTCTTGGTTTCTATGGGCATGCATCACGCCCATCCATCCATCTTCTTCCGCTTAATCCTTTTCGGGTTGCCGGGGGGCTGGAGCCTATCCCAGCATCTTTGGGCGAGAGGCAGGGTACACCCTGGACAGAACGCCAGTCCATCACACGGCCAATACAGAGAGACAGACGTGCCCATGAACTGGAATTACAACACACCTATCCCTCAACCAGTGGTCTGAACGAAGAAGAAGACCCACCAGATGGAGAGCAATAGAATGAGGAGAACTGCTGCACGTCAGAAAGGATGCCGTGAACATGAAACACCTCAGGTTTCACAGTACGCCGCAGGCATGACTGTGAACAACACAGCCGTCTGAGACAGGAGCAGACCCTTCAGTGGTCTGAACGAAGAAGAAGACGACCCACCAGATGATGTCTATATGACGGCACATAGACAGAGTGCACATGACTCCCTACAAGACATATACAGTATATGACGGCACATAGACAAATGTGTCTTTATGATGTCATATAGGACTCTCATGCGATGCCTATATGACGGCACATAGACAAATGTGTCTTTATGATGTCATATAGGACTCTCATGTCTTTACGAAGTCATATGCAGTGAGTCCATGCTTGAAAGCCTCTTTTTGCTCAGATCTATTTTCATGATCCTGTCCATGAACTGGGATTACAAAGTACCCATCCCTCAACCAGTGGTCTCAACGAACAAGAAGAAGACCCACTAGTTGGACAGCAATAGAATGAAGAGAACTGCTGCACGTCAGAAAAGATGCCATGAAGATGAAACACCTGAGGTTCTAGCAGTACATCGCGCCCATCTGAGACAGGAGGAGACCCCTCACCAGCATAGGGTACGAAAGACAAGGGATGCACAGACAGGAAACATGTGGCAGTGTGCCATGCATGTGCTGAGTCACTTGAAGCCCGAAATGCCTGCAAAGCGAGCAACGCTGCACACCAGGCAAGGCACAGACAAGCTGAGACCGAGGAGATGCAGAATAGTCGGCTGGCTGCCAGTGCTGGAATTATGACGCACCTATCCCTCAACCAGTGGTCTGAATGAAGAAGAAGAAGACCCACCAGATGGAGAGCAATAGAATGAGGAGAACCGCTGCACATCAGAAAAGATGCCGTGAACATGAAACATCTCAGGTTCCAGCAGTATGCCGCAGGCATGACTGTGAACAACACAGCCGTCTGAGACAAGACGAGACCCTTCAGCCATGGGCATGCACAAATACTTGCTTATAATTGGTTTCTACGGGCATGGACGGGTATGCATGGGTATGTACTAGTTATATTAATTTTGAAGCTGCAGCAGACTATTGTGTGTGCCATAATTACACAAATATCACAGCAGCTGAGAGATTTCTTTTAAGAGCATTTTTCCAGTGACTCCCTCAGAGCCTGCAGCAGCTCTGACCATACCCCGGCTGCTGTGGAGAAGAGACCAGCCTGTCCTGGTTTGATGACGGGCAATCTATGTATGCCAGTTCACCTGGCATTATCCTCTGCTCCTCTTTTTTCCCCATGACAGCCCCCTCTGAAATAAAACGTATCCTGCTTTATGTAGAGCTAAATGTGACACACAAACAACAGTGCAGCCTGCACATACAAACACACAGTGTCTCTTGTAAATATGAAAACTATTCAGCGCTGATATGAAAAAAATGTTGGGTGCATTTTGTAATCCAGAGGACAAAGAGCAGCAACCACTTAACTATATAGATCGGTTGTGTATTCCTATATCTGAATACAATGAATTTGATACTGGGCGTCAAAATTAAAAGACTTGTATAATGCTGATGACTCTTAATAGCTGCCGGCATCACCAGCTTCCAGGCTGACCGGTGTGTTCGTGTGTTATCAGCGATGGGAGCACATGAAAGTTGATAACCCAGAGAAATGCGCTGTTATCTATGGAAGATGAGACCCGCTTAAAGTCTGAAAAGAATGTGAAGGGTTGTTGAGGTGTGAATTTATGCTAATGGTACTTGTGACTGTGGCTCACCAATTGTAGTTTGAAAGAGGCTTTAGCAGAGCACCCTTTTGCTGTTTTAACCTGCTGCAAACGTGATACATAGCCATGCACCAGCTTCTGGCAGTGTTCCTGAGGAATATTAGCCTATTTCTCATGGGCAAAGGTCTCCAGTTTGCTAATATTCTTGGGCTTGCATGCTGCAACCGCCTTTTTTCAAATCTCACTAAATCCCTTTCCTTGTTTGTGCAAGGCAGTGATCTCTTTTCTGAATTTCTTGGACAATTCTCTTGATTTAGCCATATTTCTAACATGCAATCAAACATCACCATGACCAGTCCAGGTATTTGAGGTATTTTATCTCAAGCAAAACTGATGCAACTAATGAAGCCCTTGACTGGTTTCATCAGGCATGCCTGAGACCACACCTGATTTGCATGTTTGCTGTTATGAGGAATTATGTTGAGGGGGTTGAATAATTTTGAGATGGAGTAGTCATTGAAAGTAGGTTTTAGTGTTAAATTTGGATAAATCCTTGTAATATTAATTTAACTATTTAAACTGTTCTTGTGTAATCTGTTTATTGCAAACACCTGAAAAATTTTAAATTTTGCCAATAAACCTAAAATGCAATTGGGGTTGAATAATTTTTATTGCAACTGTAATCCCACCCCCACCTTGATTCCATTTGTCACTCCTGCAACACACCTCACCACCGTTTTACTGTCCTCATACATGTCCTGCACCACCCTCGCATACTTCTCTGCCACTCCTGACTTCCTCATACAGTACCACACTCCATACTTCCTCTCTTGGCACCCTATCATATGCGTTCTCTAGATCCACAAAGACACTCCTTCTAACCTTCTCTATACTTCTCCATCAACACTCTTAAAGCAAATATTGCATCTGTAGTACTCTTTCTTGGCATGAAATGGTACCATTGATCCCCAGCTGTCACTTCTTTTCTTAACTTAGCTTCAACAACTCCCATATCTCTATAGTGTGGCTGATCAACTTCATGCCTAGTTACTACGGCTCTAAGCATCACCCTTGTTCTTGAAAATTGGAGCCTGAATTTGAAGCACTTAAACTCTCCAATCTTGCAGACTATAAAACATTCACCCCTTCAGTGGATCTCTCTCTTACTTCCTTGGCTGGATCCCGTTTAGCTTTGGCTTTCCTTAGTTGACATATTCCCAATTTAATAAAGATCATTGTCACACCTTTGCTATATTAAATGTGGACTCCCTTTTGTCAAACCTCTGGAGCTTGGGGTTGTGACACCATTCTTCATCCTCTTCATAGCTGCCCTCACTTCCACCTTGCTAATCCTCGGAACTTCCTGGTTTACTATCTTTCATTCATCCATCCTCCTCTCTCCTTTTCTTCATCCATCAGGTCCTCAAAGTATTCCTTTGACCCTCTCAGCACACTCTCTTTACTCTTTAGAACATTACCATCTCTGTTCTTAATCAACCGAATCTGCTGTACATCCTTTCTAACTCGAACTGTCAAGCAAGTCAATAAATGTCCTTTTCTCCTTCATTAGTGTTCAACCTCTCATACAACTCACTATATGCATTTTCTTTTGCTATCTCTTTGCCATGCGCCTAGACCCCAAGTACTCCTGTCTGCTTTCTTCATCTCCTTGACTATCCCACTTTTTTGCCAACCTCTTCCTTTGAATACTTTCCTGTACTTTCTCATTCCACCAACAAATCTCCTTTTCGTTTTTCTTCTGTCTAGAAGATACACCACATACCTTTCTAGGAATTTCCCTCAATCCTGTACTTTCCCAGTCATTCATTCAGTCATATATACATACATATTGTATAGCGGGGAAAAATAAGTATTGAACATGTCAACATTTTTCTCAAACATATTTCTGATGGAGCCATTGACCTGAAATTTTCACCAAATATCAGTAACAACCCAAGTAATCCGTATAAATCAAGGCAACTGTGTTCACAAAACAAGTTATATTTAATAAAGTGGAATCACACAGGGAATAAGTATTGAACACGCTTGGTGAAATTCATTTAACATTTTTTTTTTTTTTTTATCTTCCTTCTTCTTTCTACACCTTTCACTCTGTATATATATCACGGACGCACGGATCGCCCCGGGGGCCTCCCGGGTCGGCGGACGGAGCCACGGTTTGCAGCGGGAGACGCTACAGCGGGGAGGAGCTAGTGCTAGCTAGCACTTGGCCGCCGCCCGGTGCTAATGGGAAACTCGACATACCGGGAGCTGTAGCGAAAACGATGCGGGTGCCGGGCTGGAGTTTAGGTGGCGTGAAAGAAATATAAGACAGAATAATAAAGAGCGATGGCAAGAACCAAGCAGACCGCCCGTAAAATCTACTGGAGGAAGAAGCCCCCCAGGAGACAGCTAGCCACCAGGGCTGCTTGGAGAGGCGCTCTGGCCACCGGCAGAGTGAAGAGGCCTCGCCGTCACAGGCCCGTGCTCTGAGAGAGATCCGTCGCTACCAGAAATCCACGGAGCTGCTCATCCGTAAGCTGCCCGTCCAGCGCCTGGTGAGGGAGATCGCTCAGGACTTCAAGACCATCCTGCGTTTCCTGAGCTTCGCCATCATGGCTCTGCAGGAGACCTGCGAGGCCCACCTGGCGGGTCTCTTCTTCGCTAAGGGGGTCACCATCATGCCCAAAGACTTCCAGCTGGCCCGCTGCATCCACGGAGAGAGAGCTTAGACTTTCTGCTGCACATTCACCAGCCATAATGCTCTGCACTGTGTGTCTATATATATACATTTATAGTAATATGGACATATGTTTACTAGATGTTTTTTCTTGCCTTCTGATTGTTGCTCTGAGTGTTGCTGTCCCTATGCTGTTGCAATCCTGGAATTTCCCCATTGTGGGACTAATAAAGGCTTATCTTATCTTATCTTATATTTAGTAGAAAAGCCTTTGTTGGTAATAACAGCTTTCAGACACCTCCTGTATGGAGAAACTAGGCGCAGACATTGCTCAGGAGTGATTTTAGACCATTCTTCCACACAAACTGTCAAATCTTGAAGGTTCCATGGGGGTCTTCTGTGAGCTCTGATCTTCAGTTTGTTCCATAGATTTTCAATTGGATTCAGGTCAGGTTAATTCTAGCTTTATTTTCCTTCTCTGGAGCCAGTTGAGAGTTTCCTTGGCTGTGTGTTTGGGATCATTGTCTTGTTGAAATGTCCACCCTCATTTCATCTTCAGCATCTTGGCAAATGGTAACAAGTTCTTATCAAGGATGTCTCTGTACATTTGTACATTCATCTTTCCTTCAATTATATGAAGTCTGCCTGTACCACATGCTGAAAAACACCCACACACCATGATGGGATGTGCAGTGCCATTTCTCCTCCAAACATGCTGTGTGTTGTGGCATCCAAAAAGTTCCAATTTTGGTAATCTGACCAGACTATAGTCTCCCAGTATTTTACTGGCTTGCCCAAATGTTGTACAGCAAACTTTAAACGAGCTTCAACATGCTTTTTCTTCAGCAATGGAGTCTTGTGAGGTGAGTGGGCATAGAGCCCATGTCGGATGAGTGCATTACTTATCGTTTTCTTTGAAACAGCAGTACCTGCTATCTCCAGGTCTTTCTGGAGCTTTCCGTGAGTGGTCTTTAGCTGTTGGATAACTCTTCTGATAATTCTTTTGACTCCTCTGTCAGAAATCTTGCAAGGAGCTCCTGGTTGTGGCCGGTTTATGGTAAAATTATGTTCTTTTCACTTTCGAATGATGGCTACAACAGTGCTCACTGGAACATTCAGCAGTTTAGAAATGCGTCTGTAACCAATGTCTGTCATGAACCTCCTCGTGCACTCTTCCACAGCGCACGGAGGAAGAGAAGGAATAATGGACTTACTCGCAGGTCACATCAAACACACATTTATTGACACAAAGTAGACAGGCCCAAAATACATAGACTGCTCGGGTAAAACTTATAGAGTCCTCCAGGACACTCGGCTGGCACGGGAGAAGCTGGGCAACCATGCCTAAGCGTAGCAGTTGTGCCACAAGGGGAAACGGTACAGACAAGCGTAGCAGCACAACTGCAAACAGAAACGCTAATAGCTCTTACTCACCGTGCAGGAACAGTCTGAGTCATCCAAGTCTGCCAGCGAGCACACACACAAACAATCCCTACCCGACGTGACTTTCACATGGCGAATTACGACTGTGTGATCGAGTACAATGGTCCTGCGGTGTTTGACCGGCAAAGAGCTGCCTAAGTACAAACACCGCTGCCGTGACAAATTGGAAACACCTGGGCAAGGCGCGGGACAGATAATTACCGGGGCGAACAGCTGACTGTCAGAGAGAGAGGGGGCGTGGTCGGACCGGCGAATGTTAGACAGTGCCCACCAGGAAGTGGGTCAAACGGCTACCCAACAACCACCGGCCAGAGCGGCGGCTACAGGCATGGAAGAGAAACAGCACACAGACATGAAAACAACGAGAAATCAAAAGATAACAAAACATAATAAACCCAATGCCTGAGCCACCAAGAACGGTCAGAACCAAGCCTACAGGAAGCACGGGCTCGGTTCGTGACAATGTCATCATTATGTTTTGCAACAATACAGTTGCAGAGGTCTAGAGAGAGCTCTTTGCTTCTACTCATCATGAGTTCTTTGTGGTGTGACAATCTGATATTCACCTTTTTAAAGGTCCTGACTTAACCAGCTGAAATTAATTTGTGCTGATGGGGGATGGGATGGCTTCCTAAAGTCTGATGGATTTCAGCTGGTTTCTTGGCTTTCTATGCCTTTATATACCTTTTTCTTCATGTGTTCAATACTTATTCCCTGTGTCATTCCACTTTATTAAATATAACTTGTTTTGTGAACACAGTTGCCTTGATTTCTTTGTATGTATGGATTACTTGGGTTGTTACTGATATCTGGAGAAAATCTCAGGTATATATATATATATTTTTTTTTTAATTTTTTATTTAACCTTTATTTATATAGGGTAGTTCCACTGAGAGGCAACCTCTCCTTTTCAAGGACGCCCTGTTCACATTCACACAGTTACACATTCACAACGTGTGTGTAAAATAGTCACATAGTGCAAGGTTTCTGCAGGATACAGACCCCTCTAATAAGCTTAATTTATGCTTTCTGCACCTGCTTGATTACAAGGCCTGTGTGGCATAAATTTCATCTTGCCATTTCATTATGGTCGACTTGGTCCCTCCGTGGTGTGCAGCCAAAAATTTGTGACTGCATAGAACTGCACTAGCATGCACCAGGATTCAGCCTCCTACAATCTTACCTTTCAAAAGGTGCTGCCTGGTTGAATGATTGATGCAGCTGATCAAGTTCAACATAGCCCAATGCATGCTGGCATGGTCCCGACTGGTTAAACTCTGCAATAGGTGATCTCAAGCTGAGTAAATTAGTTCCCTTTCCAAAGCATGTGGGACACCAGCTGGTTAATAGGGGATGTGCTTACCTCCAATTTCTATGACCCTAGGCCATACAGCTACTGTAAATAGTGAAAGCTACAGCAGGGAAGTCCTTTGTCAGTCAGTTCTCTGGTAGCTGTGTATTAACTTTCCAAGATCTTTGGTATGACCTGGTCTGGGCTTCAAACCCACAACCTTCTGGCTGTGGGGCGGATGCTCTACCACTAGGCCATCACACCAATGGAGCGAATAAATCTTTAACAACAACAACTTTTACAATGATTCCTGCAAAGGAGAAAAAAGAGAAGATGTTGGAGAAAATGGTATGTACGACCACCGCCGCTATCATTATTTAACAATTCTTGTAATGGGGTAAAAAAGCCATACAAATATTCATATCTGCAAATGTCCCGGGAGGTGCATGCCAGGCTATGACGCAGGGTACGGCATAGGGTCTGTGGCTATGCAGGTGCTTTATCAATCTGTGCTACCTATCGATATGTGGGTAAGGACCTGTACTTATACAGTATAGTGCTCTTCTAATCTCAAAGATCACTTCACTAGTACTAGTCCCTTATTCTAAGAGCCTATTGGAGACAGATACCTAGGGACAATGTTGTGTTGCCAATTAACCTAACATGCATGTCTTTGGATTGTGGGAGGAAACTGGAGCACCTGGAGTAAACCAGGTAAACCAGGTAAACCCTGCCAGCCTGGGGATTCGAACCTGGAACCTTCTAGCTGTTAGGGAACTGTGCTAACCACTGTACCAAAGTGCTGCTCTGCGTCATTGCGCATGCACAGACCCCTTCTTCTGAGTTCCGTTTTCACACCCATCCTTTCATGCTTCCTTGCTGGAGAAAGTCTCAGTGTCTTCTGATTTGGAAACATTTAGGTACATTATATGCATTCTTGAAACAAACAAGCCTCACTATTACTTAACTTGTCGCTATGTGGCGCAATTAAAACTAGAAAAGCACTCAGGGAGTGCATATCTCCACCAAGGCTCCTTCTGTCCCTCTTGGATCACCTCCGAAATGTAATGGTTGGTGTGTAGGTCACGAGCCACCTCTGGTGAAAATTGCATCAAAGTCTGTCCATTAGTTTTGGAGTACTGCTGCTAACACTCTGTGAGATGCTAAGAGCCTTGGCTGAGGTATGCATTTTCGGATCATCACCAAAATGTGATGGGTTCCTCTCTAGCCCAAGAACCACCTGTGGTGAACATTTCATCCAAATCCATCCAGAAGTTTTTATATAATCCTGCTGCACAAATACAAACAAAGCCCTTGGTGGAGATATGTACTCTCAGATCATCACCAAAATCTAATCATCTGTTCCCCGTGCCATTACACACCTTTCCTAAAAATTTCATCAAAATCTGTTCATAACTTTTTGAGTAATGTTGCTAACAGACAGACAGACAAACCAACAACCCAACCAGCGCTGGTGCAAACATAACCTCCTCTTGGTGAAGGTAATTAAGCAGCCTTTCAGAAGTTGTAATGTTAAGATACTTTTAGTCAAACTTTGGAAAATGCCTGTACAGTAGGTGGAATTATGAAATTATTCTTTGCTCCAAAGCTTTTTGTGAGTAAGGAAGTGAGCTTTTGTCATATCGGCATTTTTAACCAGCAAACACACATATACACTCCCCTCCAAAAGTATTGAAACAGGAAGGCCAATTTCTTTATTTTTGCTGTAGACTGAAAACATTTGGGTTTGACATCAAAAGATGAGTATGAGACAACAGATCAACATTTCATCTTTTATTTCCAGGTATTTACATCTGGATCTGATACACAACTAAGAAGATAGCACATTTTGCTTGAACCCACCCGTTTTTCATGTGAGCAAAACTACTGGAACATGTGACTGACAGATGTTTTTGTTACCCAGGTGTGTCCTGTTACACTGATTATTACCGCCGCCAAGGAGGTTATGTAATCGGGGTGGTTTGTCTGTTTGTCCGTCCGTCTGTTAGCAGGATTACACAAAAAACTACTGGATGGATTTTGATGAAATTTTCACCAGAGGTAGCCCTTGGGCCAAGAATGGACCCATAAAATTTTGGTGATGATCTGAGAGTGCATACCTCCACCAAGGCTCTTATCTTCTCACTGCCTGTTAGCAAGAATACTCAAAAACTACTGGATGGATGTTGATGAAATTTTTACCAGAGGTAGTTCTTGGGCTAGAGAGCAGCCCATAACACTTTGGTGATGATCCAAAAATGCATACCTCAACCAAGGCTCTTATCTTCTTACACTATGTTACCAAGAATTCTCCAATACAAACCCATTTCATTTTGGAGGTGATCCATGAGGGATGGAAGGATCCTTGGCAGAGGTATGTGCTCTCTGAGTGTTGTTCTAGTTCAAACAATAAATAGTGCTGAATCTCTACTCACAATTTCAGATTTGAGCTTTGCCTTTACGGACTGCAATGATAGAGGTGTTACCAACATGAAAACCTGAGAGCTGCCTATGGGTGAAAAACAAGCAATTGTGAAGCTGAGAGAAGATGGAAGCTCAATCAGAGCTATTGCCGCCATCAGTGTGTGAATGTGTATGTGAATGGGTGGATAGCAGGATCTGTAAAACGCTTTGGTCATCTAGAGATGAGAATAAAAGTGCTATATAAGTGAATGCCATTTACCATTTATTGCGCAAACACTGGCCATAGCCAGTACAACCATTAGGAATGTCCTGAAGAAGAAAGAAACCACTGATGTACTAAGTAACAGATGTTGAGCAGCTAGACCAAGGAAAACAACAGCAGTTGAAGACAGAAAAGCTGTGAGAGCTTTAAAGAAAAACCCTTAATAAAACAACTGTTAATGACATCCGCAACAACCTCCAGAGGGCAGGAGTGAAGGTCTGCAAACCACTCATTAGCAAGAACAGGACGGCCAGACTGGAATTTGCCCCCCCCCCACCAAAAAAAAAAAAAAAAAGAATTGAGACAAGTCTCACAAATTCTGGGACAAAGATTTATGGACTGCTGAGACAAAGATTAACCTTTATCAGTGAAGCAAAAGCTAAAGTTTGGAGAAAAGATCTGCTCATGACCCCAAACATACAAGCTCATCAGTGAAATACAGTGTCATGGCTTCTTCTGAGACGGGCTCATTAATCTCCACTAATGATGCAACACATGAAGGCAGCGGCAAAATGAATTCAGAAGTCTACAGAAAGATTTTGTCTGCCAATTTAAAGAAAGATGCAACTAAACTGACTGGTAGATCCTTCATCAAGCAGCAAAATAATGACCCAAGGCACACTACCAGAACAACAAAGGTGTTCATGAGGGGCAAGAAGTGGGATAGACTGGCCAAGTCAATCTCCAGATTTGAACCCTATAAAGCATGCATTTTACCTGCTAAAGAGGAGACTGAATGGACTAACCCCCCAAAACAAACAACTGACAGAGGCTGCGGTGAAAGCCTGGAAAAGCATCACAAAATCAAAATGTAAAAGTTTGGTGATGTCACTGAGTCACAGGCTTGATGCAGTTATTGCAAGCAAAGGATTTGCAACTCAATATTAAGTATTATTCATTTTAATCTTAAAAATTTCATAATCAAAACATGCTGGCCAAGCTCTGATTGTACAGGTGACCCCATTTGTAATGTATAAATGTGTAACATAATGTATCGTTTGAGTTATGTCTTTGGGACAAAAATCGTACTGATAAGCAATGGTAGTTTTTGACAAAATAGCATAAATCAATGGACTCTACTGTCGATTGGTGCCATGGTTGTCATGAGCTCTCCGTGCGCCTCTCCAATGGTGCACGGCGAGGGGAAAAAAGGACGAGGGTTACACCAAACACACATTTATTAACACACCAGTGAACATAACGGGACAAGACAGCTCGGATACACAAAGTTCTCCAGGCCGCCCAACACACACACTGGAGATAAACAGCGGCGGAACAGCGCACAGGCAGTTAGTCACAGTGGGGGGCAGACCGAGTCGTCACAGCGAGAATCCAAGACACAAAGACAGTCGTTAGTGAGACGGTTGACGGCAGAGAGAAACCATTAAACGCGTACAATAATCCAGCGGCGTCTGTCTAGTGAAGAGCTCCTTTAATACAGACGCCGCTGGCGTGACAAATAGGAATCACCTGGGCAAGGCACGGACAGATATTACCAGGGACTGGAAACAGCTGATGAGCCAGAAGGAGAGCAAGAGGACGTGGCTAGACCGGCAGCCTGTCAGCAGCATGAGAGAGAGGAGATGACAGACGCTGACTAACAGCTGCTGGTCAGGCAGTGGCTAGAGGCATGGCATAAGCACAAGAATACATCAAAAAACACATAACCAGCAAAGCCAACCTCACAAAGAGATAGAGGCCGAGCCAGGGAAAGCCAAGCCGGTTCGGCATGTGACAATGGTAGCACTTTTCAGTAGGGCAGCACAAATCAACGGAAGACCAGAGGTACTGCCTCATTTTGATGCAGAGATATTAATCAGATGGTAAAATGGTAAATGGCATTCACTTATATAGTGCTTTTATTCTCATCTCTTGATGACCAAAGCGCTTTACAGATCCTGCTATCCACCCATTCACACACTGATGGCAGCATGCTACCTAACATGGTGCTTCCAGACCCACCTGGAGCAATTGGGGTGAAATGTCTTGCCCAGGGACACAACGGCAAGATATCCGGGGAGAGTGGGATTCGAACCACCAACCATATGGTTATTGGACGACCTGCTCTACCTCCTGAGCCACTGCCGCCCCACAAGCTTAAAGCGTACCTCTGGTGGTCGTGAAGACGCATTTAACTTGAAAACATTGTGAAAAAGTATTTCTTATTTTGGTAAATAATTCTTGCCAGCCATATACCACCAGACATATATTCAAATAGGACCTTGGCCATGGGCAGCCAATGAAAACTGTGGGCGCAGCCATGACACTTGCGGCTGTGACGTCACTTCGTGGATACGAAAAGACAATAATCAGCGTTTCCCCGTGATTACGGTGCTGTTGTCCGTTGTTTTTGTTCTATTATGGCCGAATTTTCTGACTGTGCGGAAGAATTTGGGCGACATGGCTACATGTTTGAGCCAGAAAGGTCTTCTGAGGGTTAAAGTGACGAAGTGGTCCTCACACACAACGCAATTTTGTCTGAAATTATTCGTCTGTGCCCTGTTTCCACTCCGATCTTCTGACAAGGTGAGCTGGGTTTGGGTACACAAATAAAGTGTTTCTTTGTTTTTTTCGCTTATTATTCAGACATCCAAAGGCTTTACATTCCGCCATGTTGCGATATCCATATTGCATTGTATGTTTTTGTTTTTACAAGAGCACCGAGTGTCTGCTGCTCTGTATATAGTTTTAGAATCATCTTCCGTGTTGCGGCAGTTAGGAGCTCAGATCAGATGAGAAAAGCCGCTGAATTTAAGCATTTATTTTATTTATTTATCTACTCGTTTCAGTTCTGCATTTAATATGAACCCTGAGTTTGAAATAAATGTTTGAATTTGAATATTCCCGAAGCCGCTGCACATCCGGGTACTCAGATCGCATATTTTTAGAATCATCGGCCTTTACGAGCTCAGATCACAAAAGACGGCCCGCTGAATTTAAGCATTTATTTATTTATTTTCTACTCGTTTTAGTTCTGCATTTAATATGAACCCTGAGTTTGAAATAAACGTTTGAATTTGAATTTGAATATCCCCAAAGCCGCTGCACATCCGGGTACTTGAGGCTCAGCCAATATTGATCCAGATCGCGGTAGCCACGAAATTACGTCACAGGAAGCGTCCTGGAAGTCCCTGTAGCCGCTAGTATGGCTGTACCCATGTTTTGCTGACATAGCTGAACCAGCACATCAGCAATGGATTTATATCAAATTGCTTTGAACGTGAATTTCAACTTAAACTTGAACTAGAACGTGAGACAGGGGCTCAATATAATATCTTTTTTTTCACGACCACCATAGGTACGCTTTAATGAAATGCTGTGTTTGAGCTGCTGTCAGTCTGTTGCTCTTAAAAGAAAAAGAAGATAAAATAATGACTTTGCACATGCATGTGGTTTTCTCAAAAAGGACAGTATAGACTGTCAATTCTTTAAAGGAAACAAGGTAAGATGCTAAGGCTATTAGTCTACATGTAGCTTAAACATCGCTCTAGCTAACCTTATCACGTTCCCTATCTATGAACAGACAGTGAAAATGATTGGCTTTGAAAATAGTATTATTCATTGTATTATCATTATTTTAAAACA
Source organism: Pholidichthys leucotaenia (assembly GCA_020510985.1). Taxonomy (NCBI): domain Eukaryota; kingdom Metazoa; phylum Chordata; class Actinopteri; order Cichliformes; family Pholidichthyidae; genus Pholidichthys; species Pholidichthys leucotaenia. The sequence continues at coordinate 439,880,273 of CM035838.1, forward strand.
TGTGCACAGCTGTGCATGTCATAATCCTGGGCACGGGTGGCCACCGTGCCCAGCCTTCTGTTAAGTTTGGTGTTTTTCTGTCTGTTGATTTATCTGGTCTAGTTATTGTGTCGTTTTGTATTTGTAGTTTTGTTCACATTTTTGGGGTTGTGTTGTTGTTGTTTATTATGGTTTCCTGTTATGTTTTATTTTGACAGCACTGTGCAGCTTCCAGCTGTTAAACTGGTCGGAGCTGCACACATGTTACCCATTCTGTTATTTTCTCCACTCGTGTAGCCACACCTGTCATTGATTATGGCTTGCATATAAGGGCACGGCAAACCTCTGTGGTTTGTCGTGTCCTTCTTCCATGTTACCCCATCCTCAGGAGCAGAGCTGTCCATCCTGAGTGTGTTTGGGGCCGCTGTTGAGGAGAATAGGAGAGCTCTGTCTAAGTGTGTGTTTCCCTTATTTCCAGCCATGAGCCCCCGCAGCCTTCGGGATTGCGCCGGCTGGATTACGCCCCTTGCTCGGTGTTCCCAGCTTCATGTCCCCCTGGACGTCGAGCCCCACTCTCCTCCAGCGTTTGTCATTGTGTATCTGTTTGTTAGCGCCACACACTTTATTATTTAGTATTTGTATGTTAGCGTTTTGTCTGTCTTTATGTTAATAAATGTGTAAACCCACAGAGAGCGTTTGGTGTCCTTGTTCCACCCGTAAAACGGGTGTTCCATGAGAGAAGGACTCGACCACTGTGACACCAGCCTCTGTGGGTTCTGCAATTTTTTCTTTGTCCTGTAATTACATTTTTTTCCCCTTTTGCCATCATACACCTGCTGAGATGTTAGCAGGCAAAAGACAGTTTTCACGAGGCTTAGGGTGGGAGCTCTGCGCTGCGCTCTGGGAAGTGGATGGATATATCGCTGCCGCTCGCGTATCTCCCATCCCAACAGACGCTCTTTGGAACTTGAGCCTGGCAGAGGCGGCAGTACAGCGTCACTCTCGGCTCGTGCTGCACACCGAAGGAAGGGAGAGGGTTTTTCAGTTGGAGGATTTACAGCGAGAGTGTTGCGGAAGGATCGCCGTCTATGAACCAAGGTCTGTGCCAGTGAGTGGGCATTCCCGGACCTCAGCACCATCGGCTCCTCCCCAGCCCCGAGCTCTGGCATCCCGCCTCCATCACCAGAGACCCGAGCCTCCACCTCCTTCCCAGGCAACATCAGTGGTGGGCAGAGGAGCCTCATCTGATCCATCTGCAGCAGCAGCAGGAACCATCGGGCGTCGGGAAATAAGGCAGGTGGGTTGTCATTCCTTTTTTCTTCATAATAATATACCTTGCCTTATTCCCGGTGATGAGGCTCAGCTACAGCAGCCAAGTTTAGCTGAGTCCTCACTACCTGCTGCTGTTGTCTCACCCTCGCCTCCCTCTCCTGTGTGTTTCTTTGTGGCTTCCAAGGGTCTGTCGCCCCTGGGAAGGAGCCGCCAGATGGTGGAGAAACCAGCAACCCTGGGAGTTCCTGTTCCAGCCCTGCGGCCACATCCAGGTGAGGAGGGAAGCGCCACCCCTACTCTGAATCCTGAGCCAACTGTTGGGTGTCCCCTGGATTCAGTGGCACAGGAGCCGGCACCGTCGGTGAGGTCACCTCCAGCAGCAGCCATCCCTCCAGGAGGTCCACCAGCGGGGGGCTCCAAGCCTGGAGGCCATTTGGCTGCACTAACCATCACGCCTGCTGCTGGGGTCATCGCAGCAGAGTCGCCGGAGTCTTGGGCGACGGTGGAGCTTGAGTCCAGGCAAGTACTCTGTTCTGTTCAAACATCCACAGATCTAGAGAATTCTTGTCTGGCTCATGGTGAGGGGAACTGGCTGCAGATATCCTCTGCTTCTGAGTTCTCCTCGCCGAGCTCCACCACTGCCGTTGACTTTGTTCCGGTGTTTTTCCTTTCCTCCCCATCTGAAGTGGTCGTGTCTGGAGTGGACGTCCACATGGACTCCCCCTTCCCCCCCATCTGGGGTGGCCGTGGCGGGTGTGGACACCCCAATGGAGAGAGCCGAGATGCCCTGGATCGCCAGAGTCCTGGACAGCGGTGGAGCTCGAGCTCAGGCAAGTTCTCTTTTTTGTTTTCACGTTATCAGTCTTAAAGAAATCTTGCCTGGCTCTTTGTGGGGAAGGCCGGGTGTAGCCGTCCACTGTGCCTGAGCTCTCCTTGCTGGGCTCCACTGCTGCCGGGGACCCTGACCCGGTGGTTGTCTATGTTTCAGCCAAGGTCTCCGTGGGTGCTGCTCCCCCTCTGTTCAAGGTCTCCACGGGTGCTGCTCCCCCTTCGTTTAAGGCCTCCATGGGTGCAGCTACGCCCCAGTTTGGGGCCTCCGTGGGTGCAGCTATGCTCCAGTCCAGGGCCTCCGCGGATGCAGCTATGTTCCAGCCCGGGGCCGCCGTGGGTGCCGCGCCTCAGCCCAAGGTCATCATGGATCCCCCTTCCTCACCGGAGGTCCCCACAGCGCAGCATCTTCCCTCGCCTGGCCTCTTCGCTGGCCGACCACCATCGTCATCGGTCCCCATTGTTGGCCAGCAGGTTTTGTTGGGGGCCAATCCGTCACAGCGCCGGTCCCACCTTACCCATGCTGGTGACCAGGCGAGTCACTGGGAACCTAGGTTCCAGCTGCCACCACCTGGGGAGACATATTGTGCTTGGCGGACCGGTGGCTCATATAGTCTGGGAGGCCACCTGGCGGGTTTCGCTATCCGGTTGGGTGGTTCTGGTACTCTGGGCGGCCACCGGATGCATTCTGTCTTACGCTCCGGTGGTCTTGGGACTCTGGCAGACCACCCAAACTGCCCTAGTCTCCGTCCGAGGTCCCTGGAGTCTGGGCGACCATGGTGTTCAGGTTGCGGATCATGAGTGTTTTCTTTATTTTGGTTTGTTTTGTCACAGTCCCTCTGTGCCTGGGTTCTCTCCTCCTCCCCCCCGGGGTGGGTTGTTTTTCTGGTTTATTTCATATTAAATGTTTTTCTATAGATGCAATGTTTTTCTGAGAGAACATTTGCTGAAAATGCTTAGCAACCTTTACGTTATTTTCTTTTTGCATATGAGATTTTGAATCCCTGCCAAATGTTGATTAATGAGGGTCACCTCTTTTTTGATATGAAGCAATGCCATGCAGTGAAATTGTTTAAATGAAGATTGATGCTGTGTTTTTTCGGACTAGAATGTACTATGTGTAATATTTTGGGAGATGCTGCTTTTGCTAGACTATTCTCATCACTTGATATTTAATTTTGTCTATGATAAACTACCTCTTGTACTGCCCAGGTTTTGGCTTTGCGGAAGTCTTGGGGCTGTTTTTTTTTTTTTAAATCACAGCTAAATTGCAATGACAGCTTTTTCTTACGTTGACAACAAACTTTTTGTTTTAATTTGCTCTTGTTGGGGGGGGTCTTCTGTGTGTGTGTGGGGGGGGGGGGTTACTGTGATGTTACCCTGGGGTGTCTGGGATCCATCCCTTGGGGGGTGGGGGAGGGGCTCTGTCATAATCCTGGGCACGGTGCCCACCCGTGCCAAGCCTTCTGTTGACTTTGGTGTTTTTCTGTCTGTTAATTTATCTCTTTCTCTGTCTAGTTATTGTATCGTTTTGTATTTGTAGTTTTGTTCACATTTTTTGTGTTGTGTTGTTGTTTATTATTGGTTTCCTGTTATGTTTTATTTTAACAGCGCTGTGCACCTCCCGGCTGTCAAACTTGTCGGAGCTGCACACCTGTCATCTATTCTGTTATTTTCTCCACTGTGTATCCACACCTGTCATTGATTATGGCTTGCATATAAGGACAGGGCAAACCTCTGTGGTTTGTTGTGTCCTTCCTCCACGTTACCCCGTCCTCAGGAGCAAAGCTGTCCATCCTGAGTGTGTTTGGGGCCGCTGTTGAGGAGAGTAGGAAAGCTCCGTCCAGGTATGTGTTTCCCTTATTTCCAGCCATGAGCCCCCGCTGCCTTCGGGAAATCTCCGGCTGCATTCCGCCCCTTGCTCGGTGTTCCTGGTTTCATGTTCCCCTGGACGTCGAGCCCCACTCTCCTCCAGCATTTGTCATTGTGTATCTGTTTGTTAGCACCACACACATTATTTAGTATTTGTATGTTAGCGTTTTGTCTGTCTTTATATTAATAAATGTGCAAACCCACAGAGAGCGTTTGGTGACCTTGTTCCACCCGTGAAATGGGCGCTTCATGACAGTTCAGGAACAGGTCAGGCTAATCATGCTGAGCTCTGGTCAGAATTGTCTGAACCAGGCCTTAGCAATACACAGACACCAATGAGTGACGCAAAAACCCTGCCTCCTCCTCATAGCAGAGGTAGCTATACAGCGGATATAAAAAGTCTACACATCCCTGTTCAAATGCCAGGTTTTTGTGATGTAAAAACATGAGACCAAGATAAATCATTTCAAAACTTTTTCCACCATTACTGTGACCTATAACCTGTACAACCCAATTGAAAAAGAAACTGAAATCTTTCAAGGGGAAAATAAAAAACTGACAATATCCTGGTTGCATAAATATGCACACCGTTTAACGAACTCTTTGTTGCAGCACCGGTGGCTTTTATTACAGCACTCAAGTCTTTTTGGATAGGAGTCTACCAGCATGGCACATCCTGATGTGGGGATATTTGCCCACTCTTCTTTGTAAATCTGTCAGATTGTGAGGGCATCTCCTGTGCACAGCCCTCTTCAGATCACCCCACAGATGTTCGATCGGATTCAGGTCTGGACTCTGGCTGGGTCATTCCAAAACCTTAGCCTTCTTCTGATGAAGCCATTCTTTTGTTGGTTTGGATGTGCGCTTTGGGTCATTGTCGTGCTGAAAGATAAAGTTCCTCTTCATCTTCATCTTTCTTGCAGAAGCCTGAACATTTTGTGCCAACACTGACTGGTATTTGGAACTGTTCATAATTCCCTCCACCTTCACTAAGGCCCCAGTTCCAGCTGAAGAAAAACAGCCTGAAAGCACCATAGTGCCACCACCATGCTTCACTGTAGGTATGGTGTTCTTTTGGTGATGAGCAGTGTTGTTTGCGCCAAATATACCTTTTGGAATTATGGCCAAAAAGTTCAACCTTGGTTTCAGTGGACCATAACACATTTTCCAACATGCGTTTGGGAGATTTCAAATATGTTTTTGCAAAATGTAGCCAGGCTTGGATATTTTTCTTCGTAAGATGAGGCTTCTGTCTTGCCACCCTAGATGGGAGATTGTTCAGCAATGATATCCCTCTGATGCTCTGGAAGCTCTCTGCGGACCATAGCTTGTGCTGCAAGATGTAACAACAAAAATATCAGGAAAAGCCTACTAGAACAGCTAAACTTTATTTGAGGTTAATCAGAGGCACTTTAAATGGTGGCAAGTGTGTGCTGACTCCCATTTAACATGGGTTTGAATGTGATTGGTTAATTCTGAACACAGCCACATCCCCAGTTATAACAGGGTGCACATATTTATGCAGTCAGGTTACTGTAAATTTTTTTATTTTTCCCCTTAAAAGATTTCAGTTTGTTTTTCAATCGGGTTGTGCAGGTTGTAGGTCACATTAATGGTGGAAAAAGTTTTGAAATGATTTATCTTGATCTCATTTTTTACATCACACCTGGCATTTGAACATGGGTGAGTAGACTTTTTATATTCACTGTAGTCCTGCCCATCTTCTGGCCTTCTGTTTACACTCAGCAGGAACTGGAGCGTATAAACCACCAGTGGGTGGGGCTTCTAATGCTGCCTGTTCTACCAAAAACCAGATACATACTGTATGAACATTTCTTCAATTTGTGGACGATAGTTGGCATTAGTGTCAAAAAAAGAGTTAAACTGGCATTAGTGACCTGTGCAAAACTTTCCTACTGCTACTTATCTTGTTCTTTCATCACTCCTAATCAGGCCTAGTGATTCTGGTGTTTAACATCTACAGACTAGCTCTCCCTCACTGATCCACTCAGTTGTTTCTGACCACCAGAGATTGCGTTAACTGAAAATTGTCTATTGACAGCAGTGTAAAATCTGAAGGCTGTCATTTTGACAGTTTACACTGAGGGTGATCTAATTAAGGTCTCTCTTGAGAACGAGGCCTTGTGTCTCAGTCAGATGACCTGTATAAATAAAGGTTAATAATTTTAAAAATCTATTAAAACGACAGGTAATACTAGACTATGAGAGAATTTTTACAACCCTGTCTGTCAAAAAGATGGATAACATGAGTCTAGTGCAACCTCTGATGTTCACTGCTTTTAAATTTATTACAACTATAAAGGCAATTTTGTGTACCTCTTCCAGGTTGGCTGCCTCCCACAGTTAACTTGTACTAGAAAAACAGATTAAACACATTACCATGGCAAACCCTGCAATGAGACTGAATTTGGTTACTATTAGCATTTGGTTTTTGCAGGATTTAACAGTTTGTTGTACAGAATAGCTTTCATAATATATACTCATCTGTAATTTCTCCTTTAAAGCTCCTCAGTGCATGAATATGCATTTAAACCAACACACTGTTGCCTTCAGTGTTATTTTAAAATTGCATAGTGACAACAAATTCAGCATTCAGATGAGATGGGTTTCAAGTCCCATTAGCTGCAAAATTGCATTTTCTTATAGATTTTAATCTGTAGTTCACATGTATTCTGTTAACATATAAAAATGCTCACATCACAAAGAAATATACTATTTTATTTCGTTAAACTCTTCAAGAAACCAGTAGATTACACGTCCTGGATTTTGTGATGTTGCAAATGGCAAGACCTGCTGTCAGTTCTCTAAATAAACTGACTCTGACTGCTTCATGATTGACACATTCAGAATAATGCTTTACCCATACCCAACCAGATCAGAGGCTCAGTGTTAGGGTAGTATTTCACAGGCTGAGACAGCTTGAGACTAGCTGGAGAAAGGCATTCTCGAGTGAGTTTCCAAAATGTCTTCAAACGTTCTCTTCTCCTGAGTTGCAGGGTCTCGCTCTCGTCTCGCAGGAATTTTGAACATGTTCAAAAAATTGTGCGACAGCTTTCTCTCAAAATAGTCTGAGGCATTGCAGGTGTCTCAAACCTTGTCTTGAGTGCAAAAGAAACCCCTAAATTTTGTCTCACACATGTTGTGGAATGTCTTGCAACACTTGCATGGCATGTACGCAAACACCTGGAGAACTTTGGCCAAAAACGCAGTGGGGAGTTTGTGCAGCATTATTGCAACATTCGTGAGATAGTGTGATTCAAAGTGAAAATTGTCACAAATTCTTGGCTTTGTCTCACGGGTTTTTTTTTTTTTTTTTTTTAAATCTCCAACTAGTTGCAAGCTGTCTCAGCCCAGTCAGATACTAACTACCCTTAGGCTCAGAGCAGGCTGACAACTGACTGGTTTAGACAGAACTTTATAGACTGCTTTTCTGGTGAGGAAAAACAACGCAGAAAGGTTTTTAGGTCTTCAAAAATGTATGTCCTCCAGGATGCCAAAAACTTGAATCTCTGGAAAACGCACAACGAGGGACTGTTAAACTGTGGCGCCGTGCACTCCTGGCTGTAAGGCATAAACCTCAATGCATCATGTGAAACTGGGCCAACAAAAATTAAATCAGAATTGTAAGGTGTACCGCACAACAGCAGCAATTCCAAAACACACGCGCGCGCGCGCACACTCACACACGATTATTACGCCGTTATAAACTGAACCGATTATTTCCCACGAGGCCTGAACGCCCCACTGAGGGGAGGAAGGATGGCGCAGACACCCGGATGTGTAAATAAATACAAGCTGAGACCATGAATATGATCACCATCCTTTTATGAAACGACACCCTCACACGCTCGCTCGTCCTGGTCTACATGCCCACTTACACAGTAGCTCTCGGTGCCAAACAAACATGGGGTTAAGGGTGTCAGTAATTCTGATGCACAGTGTTGTTTGTTTTGTTTTTAAAGAATGGTGTCAAAAATGTAGGCTGATTATAATGAAAGAGTATAATTGTCCACGCGGAAGGTTTTCTGAAATGTCATCGGCTGTGTTCGCGAGGACAGAAACAGCAGAGGTCACGTTAAAGTCGTGACTGGACACGAATTCTCCTTCAAAGGAGAGACGGCGGGTGACGTGGTCCAACGCCACCAGCCATCAGACGCGCATCTGCCGCGAACAGCCTTTATTTATATACGTTTCACCACGTGACACCTGATCGACGCTGTTGTTTGTATAGATTAAGAAACAACAAAATAGCCCCCCCTCTCCCGCACACACACACACACACGCGCGCGCGCGCGCACAGCCACCGCTCCGCTATGGCAGCTGACGTCGACAAGGCGCGTAAACAGCGACCCGGAGACATAAGGATAAAAGGCAGAGTGAGGATTTTAAGAGTCTTTTTGATGACGTGAAAGTCGAACAAGAGTAGTGTGCGTGCGTGCGTGCGTGTTTGTTTATGTGTTGGGGGCGGGGGCTCTATTTATGCCGCAACAAATCCGATCGTCGCACAGGGGGCCGTCGGGCGCCGCAGTTTCTCCTCCAAAAAAAAAAAAAAAAGAGGCGCAGACTGCGTGAAGCCCGCACTAAACCCCTCCTCCTCCTCCTCCTCCCTCCGCCCGCTTTTGTCGCCTGTTCACGTGGCATAATAAACCCACCGCCGACACGCGCGCGCGCGCACACACACGCGCACCCACTCAAAATAACCGGAGATCTGCAGCCAGAGAAGCGCCCGGATGATGACGACGACGATCACCGAGGAAGCTGCCGATTAAAAACTGAATGGAGCTGCAGCTCTGATCACAAAAAGGGCGTCCTGTTAAAGAAACGCATGTCGTAACGTCATAATGGGCACGCAGGCCTGCACGTATCTTCTTTAAATGTATAAATAAATCGGGACTGTCAGATGAGAACAAAAAAAACACAAGATAAAGGAGTCAGTTTGAGCTTTTATTATTAACCTGCTATAAATATATCCCCCCCCCCCCCATGAATCACGCTGTTTAATCGTAAATGGAGCAAGAACGTAACTACTAGGATTTTACACTTCTGGCGCAGCCGAAAACAAAGTGTGATAAAAAAAATTTTAAAAAAAAGCTGCGAACTCATAACACACTCGCACTGCCACAGCTGCTGCAGCTGTGCCACAGCTTGTTTTGGCTGCTTTTAGCTGACAGAGCCACGGGTGTCCTCCAGCAGGTCAACGGGCTCTGGTGCACTCACCCCGGAACACTTGGCCCTTCTCCCGCGTTGCTGGAAACCAAAACAGCCCGGCGAGGCGCTCGGTTCCCTCCCCGCTGGCGCTGGGGCTGCAGGGAGCGCGGGGTGTCAGATGTGGAGAGGACGTAAAAGGGAAAATAAATGGAGGGAAGCCTTCACCGTCCCATGCAGGCAGGCAGCGGTAGCGGTGTGCTGCGACGAGCCGAGTGCCATTCAAGAAAGTATCCAAGGAAGAAACACGAAAACATCAGCTGGAGATGGGGGGGGGGGGGGGGGCGTGAAACGCGCGGGAGGTCTCCGGAGTAAAATGTCCCATCCGTGGGGAGGAGGAAAGAGGCGTGGGGTGGGGGTGATCACACTGGGCGCATGTTGGAGCAGCTGCAGCTGGAGGACAGAAGAAGGGTCTCAGCCGGACCGGACACACCTTCAGCTCCTCCACCTTCACTGGGCTGTCCTGTCTGTTGCCTGCTTTTTTGTTTTTGCAGGAGACAGCCTGAAGAAGAGCTGCGTGGTGCGCAGCAGCAGCAGCAGAGCGCGCGCGCACACACGCGCGCGCGCGCGCGCAGCTGTCTGATGGGGGTTGTTGTCCAAGTGGAAATGTGCTTTTCTGTAAATTCAGACTGGTGCAACAAAACTTTAAAGACCCATATTGTACAAAATGGCGTTAACCTTTTAAAAATACGCCCGTGGCTCACATGCATACATTTAAAAGATTAAAACTCTGACTTCACAGAGTCACACCACCTTTATTTGGTTGAATTGTAGTGGTGGGCATTTTAATTGTGACTAATAGCGATTAAGCACGTGCCTGCGATTAACATGATTATTTTGTCATTGGCAGCATATGGGCAAGAGAGGAACATGTCGCATTAATCGTGCATCATGTGATTAATCGCAATTAAAATGCCCACCACTATTAAATTGTGAAGAAACAAGCAGATTGCACAAGTCCCACCTTCAGTTCTTCTCCACTCACAGCTCTATTGACTATAGCCCTTTTCCACTAGTACCTACTCAGCCGGACTCGCCTCAACTCTACTCGGTTTGAAGGGTTTTCCATTAGGTTCCATTAAGTTCCTATTCTTTCAGTGGTCCCTAGCCAGCTGATGCCAAGGGGCTGTGCACATGACAACGTTTATACCCCCAAACTGGCAAACTCAAGATAAGAAGATTCTCTATTCATCCACTTGGGAAAATTTAAGTATTCAAGCAGCTTAAAGATTTTCATAAATATTATGTGCAAAAATAGTGGAAGGTATGTGCAAACTTGAGGGAGTGTTAAGAGTCCAATATCTGTAGGAGGGGTACAACATTTCTTGAGCCATTATGACTTTGGGGGAGGGGGGTCAAGAGGTGTTAAAGAGCCTAATGGCAGTAGGGACAAAGGATCTCCTGAACCTCTCCAACTTGCAGCGCAGTGAGATGAGACACTCACTGGAGCTGCTCCTCTGGCCAGCCAGAATGTTGTGGAGAGGATGGTCGATATCGTCTGTTAAGGCTTTCCCATTGTGTCCAGTCTCCTGCCCAGCACTCAGATGACCTTTTTAACCAGCTTGTCCAGGTGCGTGTTGTTATGTCTGGAAACCCAGAAACACTCATAGAGAGTGGTGCTGCTTTGAATATGAACTTTATTACACACAGTAAAATCATACATAGTGCAGGTTACCTGAGGACTAAGTTCCTATGTGTCTATTGGTGGAGAGAGACCTAAGATGGCCTGTTCTCTCCCTTTATAGGCTGGCGTGATGACACCACTAGCTGGCTGTGTCATCACGCCACTACCCATTATAAATCCCTTTATAACATTCACCCCCCTTGGAAAAACACAGAACACAACAATCAATTGTTACCCTCCCCTATTTAGCATAAATAACAACAATAATAACTAGGGTTAGTGGGTGGACCGCCGCTCAACCCAACGCAGCTGAGTGGATTATTCTGCCACTCATCCTAGCAGCCACGCTCCTAACTAAACAGTCTCTTTTTTTCTGACAGTCTTTCATGGGGAAGGCAGTTCTGCTGAAGGAACCTTGTAGCAAAGTGAAGTGGAAGTGCTAGGTCCCCCGGACCGGGACCATCTTTTTTAACACTGTAGTCCGGGTCCTGCACCGCAGTCTTCACAAGCATCGGTGGTGGTGATGATGTTACGGCCGACTGTAAGCCCGGTCATTTAGTTCCACGGACCCAAACCTAGTTCATCATTCTGAGTGGCGCTCTGTACAGCTGCATATGGCGTTGCGGTTGTAATGGTGTGGTACTCATGTTTGCTGCGGGGCGTCCACCAGGCTGCGGTGGTTCTACTACATCCTGTTGGGTCACGGACTCTTCACCCAACGCTACAGTGTCAGTCCCTGGAGGCCAATGCAGGTCGTGGATCCTGAAGCTGTCCGGCATCTCTCCTGTCATTTACGGTCACAGACTCTTCACCTGTTGGCTCAGCCGTGGCTCCTGTAGACTGATGCTGAGCAAGGATCCTGAAGCAGTGTGGTTCTCTCTTACTTACGTCTGGTGCTGGTTTAGGTCGGGGTGATGTGTCGCTGTTGTCGGTAACGGGACACGAGCCGGGCCATCCTCGGTCACTGGGGTCCCCTTTCTCCATAAACTCCCTCTCCTGCAGCTCCACGGCGACTGTCCAAAGCCCATGCCTGGCAAGGATCTGAGGTGAGTCCAGTCGCAGTCCCCTCTCTGGGCAGTGTTCCTCCTGTGCACACGGGACGGCTGTGCTCACACTGTCGCCATTCCCAATAGATGTGGACTCCCTCTCCTGCAGCTTTGTAACAGCACCCTGAAGCTCATGCTGGGTGAGGAACTGAGGTGAGTCCGGTCGCTGTTTTTCCTCCATGTTGTGTTCATTCTCTATGTGGTCACTCTCTGTGATGTATTCTCCTTTTTCACTGTGGTCGCTCTCTGTGCTGTGCTCTTCAGTTAGCTTGTCACGGACTAGCTCTGTGGTGTCCTGCTGTCCCGTAGTGTCTAACTTGGGGCCCTCCTGAAATGGTGTGGGGTCGGCAAGCTCAGCAACCGGGGCAACTGTCCACACCAGTGAAATTAGCTGTGGGGAATACGGGTGTGGTCCCACCGGTCGTGGTGCTACCTGAGCCGTCATCTTCCAGCTGAAACGCCAATTCCATTGCCTCTGACACCAATAGGTAGTGCGCGAACTCCAGCAGCGTCTCCTGCAGCTTCTTTACTGTGCCTGCCACTGTCCGATTGTCTGGCTCCTCCCCCAGTACAGCCCGCGTCGCCAAACTTGCCATGAAGCACTCCAGCTGCAACCTTATCAATCTGCCCTCCATGTGCCCAAACTCACACGTGCTAGCCAAATAGTGAAGGGCGTCCACGTACTGTATGAGCAACTCGTCCTCTCGCTGTCAGCGCTGGTAAAACACAGACCTCTGGACCACCACATTCTCTGGAACATTGAAGTGTTTGGTTAGCAAACCGACACACTCATCATAGTTGCTGTAGTGTGAAGCGTGGTGGCTAGTTAGCCACTTGACTGCCTCGGCACATGTTACTGTTGGTTCTATCGCACCGTAAATACAAAAACCTTCCATGCCCAGATAGTGAATCAGTAGAGCTGTCTTTCGTACCTTGTTTATCTTGTCCGGGCCAAACGCCAATATGTAGGTGGTGAAAGCATCAAACTTGTGCACCTACGTCACGAATGGCTTACCGGGGTCTTCCAAAAACGGTCTCAGTGGCCTCACGCACGCCTCCATGGTTTAACTCTTGTTGCCAAATGTTATGTCTGGAAACCCAGGGAGACTCACAGAGAGTGGTGCTGCTTTGAACACAAACTTTATTACACACAGTAGTATCATACACAGTGCAGATTGCCTGAGCACTGAGCTCCTGTGCCTATCGGTGGAGAGAGACCTAAGATGGCCGGTTCTGTCCCTATATAGGCTGGCGTGATGACGTCACCAGCCGGCTGCATCATCACACCACTGCCTGTTATAAATCCCTTTATAACACTTGTTATTTTTAGCTGTCAGGCTGCATCCTCAACAAACTGCAGCATAGAACAAGGTACTCACCACCACAATCTGACAGAACATTAGGAGTAGGTCACTGCAGATATCCAAAAACCTGAGCCTCCCGAGGAAGATGAGATGGCTCCACCTCCTCCTGTACATCGCCTTCGTGTTCGCGGACCCATGCAGTTTGCTGTCTAAGAGCACACAAAAGTATTTACAGGTTGTCCTCCACCCATATGCAGACTGGAAGACAGGGTTGTTTTTATCTTCTAAAGTCACCACCATATCCTTGATCTCACTGGTGTTCAGAAGAAGAAAATTAGTCTTGCTCCAGTCATTGAAAGCCCCCACAAGGTCTCTATACTCTGGTCCTGTCCATTCAGTACATGTGCCACAACAGCTGTATTATCTGAATAATTCTGTATGTACGTGGTAGAACTCAGAGTTGCATTTAAAGTATGACATGTACAGAGGAACGGGACCAAAACAGTCTCCTGCAGTGCCCCAGTGCTGCTTTCCAGTGTCCAAGAGACCCCATTCCCCAGCCTTAAGAAGCCGTGTACATGACAACATTTTTACCCCAAACTGACAAAGTTTGTTCATTTTCACTGTCTGAGCATATGACCCCAGGGTTTTGAAGGTGTGGGAATGTCTTCTTCTTCTTCTGGCTGCTCCCTTTAAGGGTCTCCACACCAAATCATCTGCATCTCACCCTATCCCTTGCATCTTCCTCTGTAACACCAGCCCTCTCCATGTCCTCCTTCACTACATCCATGAATCTTCTCTGTGGTCTTCCTCTTTTCCTCCTGCCTGGCAGCTCCAACTTCAACATCCATTGTCTAATATCTCCACTATCCCTCCTCTGCACATGTCCATACCATCTCAGCTTTGCCTCTCTTACTTAGTCTCCAAACAGCTCAATGTAAGTTGTCCCTCTAATGTACTCATTTCTAATCTTGTCCCCTCTAGTCACTCCCAATGAAAATCTTAGCATCTTAAACTCTGCCACCTCAAGCTCCACCTCCTGTCTTTTTTTTCAGCACCATCATCTCCAAACCATACATCATAGCAGGTCTCACTCTTCATTGTCATCATAGCAATCTGTCAGGGGCGACAATGACTGTTTCATTTAGGTCTGATCTGTCCGTCACCCTCCACTGTCAGGAACTCCTGACCTTGTTAACCCGGGCGATGTCCGAGTCGGTATGAGTTGCTTTCTGATGCATACCATCTTGTAAATCTTCCCTTTCGCTCTTGCTGCTACCTTTCTGTCACAAATCACCCCTGACACTCATCCCCACCCACTCCACCCTGCCTGCACTCTCTTCTTCACCTCTCTTGTGAATTTTCCATTGCTTTGGATGGGTGACCCCAGGTATTTAAACTCCTCTACTTTCACTACTGCTACTTCTTCCATCTTCATCATTACACCTGCCTCCCTTTCATTCACACTCATGTATTCTATCTTGCTTCTACTGAAGGTGTGAAAGTGTAAAGATTTGAAACCAGTCTCCACAGTGGAGGTGTTTTATCTGCACTGTTTTTTTGCGTCTGTGTGCACAGATAAAAACAGTCATGGTGACGTTACAGCTCCAGTTTACAATAGATTTCAGCCAGCCCACACACCAATGAGCTTGTAGTTCTCCCAGAAAAAACACACACTGATTAAACTTTGAGATTGATGGCCCAGTTTCCCATACAAGGATTAAGCCCTAGTTCTAGACTAAAGCACATTTTAAACCAGGACTTATTGATATGACTTTCTCAGACATGGATTAAAATAGTCCTAACTTGTCCCAGTCTTGAGTTAAATAATCTGATTTCTTGAAGGAAGACTAGAGCTAATGTAGGTCCAAATGAGGACTTAGACTAAACCTCGTCAGAGGCAAGCTTAACTTCAGATTAAAGGCTGTTTGCCTCATGGTGCATGGTGAAAATGGATAACCTTGACTATATCAATGATGCTGAAAGATCAACACCACCAAGACCAGAGAGAAGATTGCTCAGAGACAGGAGTAACCAGCTGAATGAATTTGACAACATAGATTTTTGTGTTCTTTTCCATATAAACAAAGACAGTGCAGCTGAAATCTTTGCTTCAGACAAAGCTTTCATGTGATTCAGTGAGGGGAACCCCATACCTCCTTCCTTCCAAGTACTTGTCGCCTTGAGGTTTTTGGCATGTGGAACCTTCCACTGTGAAACAGTAGATTTGTGTGGTGTAAGTGAATCAACTGTGTCCAAAAGAGTTATTTGCATTATGTATTTTATTTTGGAAAGAAAGGTGGTTCATTGCTCTAATAAATTTTAGTTGAATTGTTATTGCATTGTGACAAAGGTTTTTATTTCACAAAGGCACACAGTTAACAGACACACTGTTACAAAGGACACTGAGCTATGTGCACCTGCTGCTGTTGCTGCTTCGTGTCTCCATCTCTTTGATAGACAACAACATGAAGGATTTTCATCTTGAATTCATTTACACTCATTGTAATTCTATAGCAAGTTTCTCATGAATAGTCAGCCTTTTCTCTCTCGTCTGTCTGGGTTGGCGATACTGACTGCTGCTGCTGCTACTGGTGCAGTGGGCTGATTTTCTGGACCCTGCTCTGGCTCCTCCAACACCTGGTTCAAGACAAGGTCATCTTTTTCTAGAAAATAATTCCAGTATTAGACATAAGAGTTGAGGCAATGACAGTTTTATTATCAAAGTGCAAAAGATAACACCATTTATCGGGCAGGATAGCTCATGCCAAATTAATGACTGCTGTACCAAATCAGTATTGGAGCATTTCTCCATCTGAACACTCCAGGATACCGTCCAAGCGTCTTAATCATCCCAGTCAACAAGTCTCCCAGGTCATGTCCCTGGTCTAACTCGAGGGCCCCACCTGTCTTGAGATGCTCCCTATGAGCAATGGCAGTTTTGTTTTTCCACAGGACCTTTTAAAGACAATATAGAAACTGCATTAGAAGAAGATAGCAGTTGTGTCAAATGAGAAAACACACATTTGACGGTCATATTGTCTATAATGCTACATCTCCATCCATCCATCTTCTACCGCTTAATCCTTTACGGGTCGCGGGGGGGCTGGAGCCTATCCCAGCATCTTTGGGCGAGAGGCAGGGTACACCCTGGACAGATCGCCAGTCCGTCGCGGGGCCAACACAGAGAGACAGACAACCATTCACTCTCACAGTCAGACCTAAGGACAATTTAGAATCCCCAGTTTTGATGCCAATTAACCTCACCTGCATGTCTTTGGCCAGTGGGAGGAAACCGGAGTACCCGGAGTAAACCCACGCAGACACGGGGAGAACATGCAAACTCCACACAGAAGGGTCACCGATGGTCTGGGGGTGGGATCAAACCCACGATGGTCAAGGGTGGAATCGATCCCATGACCTTCTTGCTGTGCTGCCACTGTGCTAACCACTGCGCCACCGTGCTGCCCTAATGCTACATCTATTGTGTAAAAAAAAAAAAAAAAAAAGTGTTTTACAGATACCATTAAGAGCTCTTGTATTGTGATTAGTGCAATCAGGTAATCAACTGGACTGAAGTGGTGGTTTAGAGGTTGAGCATCTGCCTCACAACAGTGAGATTATGGGTTCAAGTCCTGGCCAGGTCACACCAAAGACCATATGAAAATGGTGCTCAGCAAAAATTGATGGAAAGTTGGAGGGATCCTCTTATTTGTAAACAAAGCTATTTTCTATTTAGGTCACTTTTTATAGTGTGTCCGAAGTCACTTCCTGATCTGGTCCATCACTTTACTGTGTCCTCCCGGGGTTTGGTTGTGCAGAGCATTTCTCTCTATTTGCAGTTGCTGTGAATATTTGCAGCAACTACAGTATGTGTTGCCATTTTGATGCAGATGCTTTGAGTTTGGTTTTGTCTTCTTGCAGTTGCTTTCTTAACGTGCAGTGCATTTGAGCTCTCAGGGCCACCGTAGAGAACGACTTACAGGAACATGTAAAGCTGCCGCTCCAAACAAAACACCGAAAAAAAAAAAAAGACTTCAAAATTAGATCCTCAGAGGGATACATGAAGGCAGCAGCAGCAGCCCAGCTACACAGCCTGTTCCACAAATAGCGTCCAATCAGAAAGAGGGACGTTTACCATCTGGCCAATCCGCTGCCACCAGGGGGCGGATCTTAGCACCACAGCCAATCAACGCGAGGACAGCGCATTGACCGGGTGGCTGACGGTGGTTGTTTTCGTCTGTGCGCGTCACCGACGCCTAGGCGCGTGCCCAAACGGTTCTGCGCACTTGCGTTGCTGCATTATTGCAAGCACGTGGTTGAAAGAGTGCAAGTAAACAAAAAGTGTCATCGATCGATGCTGTCGGGTTTCAAGTTTTCGCTCAAAAAAACTGAATATTTTTTGGAATATAAAAAAGATTTTCAAATTTTCTTTTATATAGCTATTTCATTTAGATGGCCTATTTATAAGAGCTTTATTTGGCCTCCATGTATTCCCCTTGTATGTTTAGTAGTGTTTATTCACCATTATATTACATAAAATATTAATTTTATAGCATTTTAAAACGTTTATTTAGATCTTATTTGCATTTTTTAAAATCATCAATTAATTAATTACACTTGGTCTGCGACCATAAATTGTATAAATAAAAATGATTTAAGATTTAAGTGTGCAGGTTCCACTTGTGAAACATTTTCTGGCACTGTGGGCCAAATCAAATCTGTGAATGACATTTTTAATTTGTGAATCAAACTGGACCACAGGTTGCAACAAAGAATTTTAAATTTATACCACAGCGCCTCCTAATGGACACAATGGCCAAGAATGTGTGACAACCAGAGGTGAGAACTTTTGAGGGCCAATGGAGGGATTCTATTAGAGAAGTTAAAAGTGTTGTTCACATTTATTAAAGGTTCAGACAGAGTGTAGCAAGCTAGCAAACATAATAGAAAAATTGGAAATGTGTGCTCTTTTCCTCCTTATAATTGCTTAAATGTTCCAAACTTTGAATTTTTCAGAGATTAATTTCAAGTTTTGGCATGGTCAAAGATATACACGTGTACTTTTTGTTGTATGTGGGTTTGACCCTTGGGGCTGGCTGTAGCACTCTGACAGGATGACGTCAGGTGGGCTGTGGCTGCTGTATACATCTCAGACTTGTCTGTAATAAAGTTCCGTTTGTTGCTCGGCATAAGATGGCTCACTGCTCGCTTATTTCACAAATAACATTTGGCGACTGAAGATTAACTCATGGAGGCACCTCTATGGCAGTTTCTGGAGTACCCAGGAGAACCAGCAATACTGTGGCCTCATTGGCTGGCCGCGTTCAAGACGTACATTGCAGCGTTGGGCCTGGGTAAACTCGATGGGGTAAGGAAGCGAGCACTTCTGGTTTGCAAACTCGGCATAGCAGGTCAGAGAATTTTCCACACATTAGGGGAGACGGAATCATATGCAGATACTGTTGAGCTTCTTGTTAGCTACTTTGCCGAACACACACGAAGCTGTGGGTTGAGATGCTGATGGCGCCAAAACACACGACGCTAGCCAACTTGGGGGAGCTAACATCCTAGCTAGTAGCAAAGGAGAAATTAGCTACGGTGTGGCCGACACACATTGTGGGCTCACACTGCCACAGAGACAGGACTGAATGTGTATTGTGGGGTGTCACGTCTGCAAGGACTAAGGACTCGAATCTACAGGAGGTAACAAGGAAGTGTGAGATTTGTCTCTTTGTCCCACAGAAGACGCCCCGGAGGGTATTCCGGTTCATCAGGAAATGAGAGACAATGGTGAAGCTTCAAGGGGATGCTTTGTAACTGTATGTTGACTGAAGACACCATGTGACTTGAATTCTGATGCTGGAAATGTATAAAAGGGTGTTGAAGTATGATTCTTTCTCTTTCCTGCTTTGAGAATGCTAGAAGCTGCGTTCTGTCAAATAAAGCTGGTTTTATGACTGAAACTCAGCCTCGTTATTTGAGCATGCTTCTACACTGGTGACCTACGACGGAAAATGAGCAGACAGAATTCTCCCGAGCGGGGCTCGGTGGAAGCCAGCCTGATGGCCGCCTCCACGATCCGGCTGCCCGATTTCTGGCAGCACAGCCCGCGCTCATGGTTTAGCGCAATCGAGGTGCAGTTCAACCTCCGGAGAATCTCCAACGATGACACAAGATTCTACCACGTGGTAGCGAAGCTGGACAGCGACACGGTCCAGAGAGTGGAAGATCTGGTTAATCATCCACCAGACAGCGACAAGTACAGCGCATTGAAGGACGCGCTGATCAGCCATTTCACCCCCTCAGTCCAACAAAGAGCAGAGGGGCTCCTGGCGCTGACGGAGGCCGAAAACGATAGACCTGCGGACCTGATGGTGAAGATGCTGCAGCTCAAAGCCTCTGAGGATGGCGAATTCATTTTCGCCCACCTTTTCCTTTGAACCCTACCACCAGCAGTGAGAGTGGCCCTGGCAGAGTCACCCCGATTGGCCAGGCGAGACTACCATGGGTTGAGCAAGGAGGCGCAGAGGTTGGTCGATGCCCACAAGCGGAACGCGGTCTCGGCCGCGGCGGCCAGTCCGGGAACGGCGTCCGGAGACAGTGCGGGTCCAGCGGCCGCGGCGCCAGATGCACCAACGACGGCGGCAACAGGAGCCAGACGACGCGGAGCGGAGAACGGCTCGTGCTTCTACCACCGCCGTTTTGCAGAGAGAGCGCACAGGTGCGTCCCACCGTGCAATTTTAAGCGCCAGGGAAACGCCAAGACCGAGGGCCGGTAGCGGCCGCGACCCTCGGCAACGAGAACAGGCTGCTTTACCTGACGGATGCACGCTCGGGGAAACAGTTCCTTGTGGACACGGGCTCTCAGCTGAGCTTCGTCACACCCACCTACGCGGAACGGCTGTCGCCTTCTAAAGCCCCCTGGGTGTCAGTGTCAGCAGCGAACGGCTCCACGATTATAACGTTTGGTGAGAGGACCATGCTTCTGTCCTTACAGGGCCGTTCATTGGAGTGGACATTTATTGTAGCAGCAGTCAGTTTCAACATGTTAGGGGCTGATTTTTTGTGCTCACATGGTTTATTGGTTGACCTTGCTAATAGACGTCTGATTAATGCACTGTCCTTTCATTCTATTCCCTGCACAGCTCAGGTGGCCCCGCCAACTGCACATGCCAGCGTCTCAGCCGCGGGTGGTAAGTTTCACACTCTGCTTGCTCAGTTTCCAGCACTCACAGTCCCCACGTTTTCAGCAACGGTGGCCAAACATGGGGTAGAACATTTCATAACAACCACAGGCCCTCCCGTTTTTGCAAAAGCTCGGCGCTTGGACCCAGCTAAACTGGCCATCGCGCGTGAGGAGTTCACTAATCTGGAAAAACTAGGCATTGTTAGACGCTCCAAGAGCGCTTGGGCTTCGCCATTACACATGGTCCCAAAGGCTGACGGCTCATGGCGACCTTGTGGCGATTTCCGCAGGTTGAACAACGTTTCAGCTCACGACCACTACCCGATTCCGCACATCCAGGATTTTTCTGTTCATTTGGCGGGGGCGCGCATTTTTTCTAAAATAGACTTGGTACGCGGCTATCACCAGGTTCCAGTGCGTGTGCAGGATGTCCCCAAAACAGCGGTCATAACGCCTTTCGGCCTTTTTGAGTTCTTGCGCATGCCTTTTGGCCTCAAGGGGGCCGCGCAGACTTTCCAACGCATGATGGATGCAGTTTTACGCGACCTGCCTTTCGTGTTCGTTTATTTGGACGATATTTTGGTAGCCAGCACGTCCGAAGGCGAACATGAAAAACACCTCACAGCAGTTTTCCAGAGGTTGGCAGAGCACGGGTTGATAGTTAACCCAGCGAAGTGCCAGTTTGGGGTGGCGCAGATTGATTTTTTGGGACATCGCGTTTCGGCAGAGGGAGCAGTCCCCCTTCCAAATAAAGTGCGTGCCATAACGGATTTTCCGCAACCTCAAACGGTCAAGGCGCTTCAGGAGTTTCTAGGGATGGTTAATTTTACAACCGTTTCCTCCCAAGCGCAGCACGACTCATGCAGCCATTGTACACCGCGTTAAAAAAACAAAAGCCCGCAAATAAAGTTGAATGGTCTCCGGAGCGGGAGCGCGCTTTTGCCCAGGTCAAATCGGCCCTGGCAAACGCAGTTTTGTTAGCGCACCCAGTTCCAACGGCCCGCATGGCACTCACCACTGACGCTTCCGATGTAGCGGTGGGGGCGGTAGTTGAACAGTTTGTGGCAGGTACCTGGCAACCCCTCGCGTTTTTCAGCAGGACCTTGCGCGATAGTGAACGGAAATACAGTGCGTTTGACAGGGAGCTTTTGGCCCAACACTTGGCCATCCGTCATTTTCAGTTCTGGTTAGAGGGGCGACGTTTCACCGCTTTTGTGGATCATAAACCGCTAACGTTTGTGATGGCCAAAATTTCAGAACCCTGGTCAGGCCGGCAACAAAGGCAACTAGCCGCAATATCGGAGTTTACTACTGATATTCAGCATGTCGCGGGTAAACACAATGTTGTAGCAGACTGCCTCTCGTGTGCAGTAGCACCGCCAAGCCCCATAGGGGCAGACTCTGTAGCCATGGCCGCGGGCCCGGGCAGCGACGCGGGAGCGCGCGCAGCCCCGGTCTGTGTTGGGTTAGATTATGCAGCTATGGCTGCGGAGCAGGTTAACGACGCGGACGTGCGCGCGCTCCAGTCTGGACCAACAGGGTTAAGGCTGGAGCACAGGGTGCAACAAAACGGTATGCCCCCGCTAATCTGCGATGTCTCCACGGGACGGCCCCGCCCTGTGGTGCCAACCGCGTGGCGTCGCCGTGTTTTTGACTTGGTCCACTCTCTCGCACACCCGGGGGTGCGCGCATCGATCAAATTGGTGGGGGAGAAATTTGTTTGGCCCGGGTTGCGCAAACAGGTCAAGGAATGGGCAGCAGCCTGCGTAGCGTGTCAGCGAGCTAAAATACACAGACACACTAAGGCCCCGTTAGAACCTTTCCACATCCCCGCTAAGCGTTTTGATCACGTGCATATTGACCTGGTCGGCCCGCTTCCGTTATCACACGGGCACACACATCTTTTGACGATGGTAGACCGCACCACGCGCTGGCCAGAGGCGATTCCTCTGACATCAACCACAGCGGAAGAAGTTGCGCGAGCATTTTTAGCAGCATGGGTTGAACGCTTTGGTGTACCATCGGACATAACGTCCGACAGGGGTCCCCAATTTATTTCCGAGCTATGGTCATCGATGGCCCGCAGCTTGGGGGCGAAGATTCACCGCACCACCGCGTATAACCCCCAGGCTAATGGTTTATGCGAACGCTTTCACAGGTCATTGAAAGCAGCCCTCAGAGCGTCGCTAACGGATACAAATTGGGTAGACAAACTTCCATGGGTTTTATTGGGGTTGCGTTCTGCACCTAAGGAAGATTTGCACGCTTCCCCGGCTGAATTAGTTTTCGCTCAGCCGCTCCGTTTGCCCGGGGAATTTCTTCCTGATAATCCCGCACCTAGTGGCCCCCCCGCTCAGCCGTGGCAGAGCGGCTCAGGAGCAAACACGCTTCCTGGCCCAGTCCACCACAGTTTCCCACACGTTTTTGTGCCCAAGGCTTTAAAAAATGCAGAGTTTGTTTTTGTTAAACATGACGCCCAGCGTCCAAGTTTGCGGCCGTTTTACGACGGACCGTTTCGAGTGCTGGAGACCGGGCAGAAGCATTTTCTGCTAGATTTAGGGGGCAGAAGGGAGCTGATTTGCATTAACAGGCTCAAACCCGCTTTTGTTCTGGCTGACGAGGAGGTGCAGCTCGCGAGGCCCCCCCGCCGGGGCAGGCCGCCGAGAAGACATTCTCCAAAGTCTTCACAGAGAGGTGCTAACAGCTTTAATCCACAGGTGCAGAGAGATGTTGCAGGTGCAGCCAAGCCAGGGTGCAGCAGATTCGGCAGAAGATTAAAACCTAGGCAGTTGGTGGATTGATTAGCAATGTATGGAGTGCTTTGTGTTTCTCTTTTTGTTATGCCATGCAGATTTTGCCTTACTAGACGTTTGGGGGGGGGGGGTAGTGTGGCTGACACACATTGTGGGCTCACGCTGCCACAGAGACAGGACTGAATGTGTATTGTGGGGTGTCACGTCTGCAAGGACTAAGGACTCGAATCTACAGGAGGTAACAAGGAAGTGTGAGATTTGTCTCTTTGTCCCACAGAAGACGCCCCGGAGGGTATTCCGGTTCATCAGGAAATGAGAGACAATGGTGAAGCTTCAAGGGGATGCTTTGTAACTGTATGTTGACTGAAGACACCATGTGACTTGAATTCTGATGCTGGAAATGTATAAAAGGGTGTTGAAGTATGATTCTTTCTCTTTCCTGCTTTGGGAATGCTAGAAGCTGCGTTCTGTCAAATAAAGCTGGTTTTATGACTGAAACTCAGCCTCGTTATTTGAGCATGCTTCTACAACGGCGCTAAATGGGCGTCAGACACAGAGACTACCTGGATAGTCAACGCTAGCTAACGTGGTGGACAAGGAGAACAAGGGGTGCACGGCAGAAGAGTACGAGGCGAGTGCAGTGAGCTGAAGGTCTGCTCCGAGAGGCCCCGTCTGCGGGGTTTGTGGGTCCCCAACGCACCAATGGAGCGCGAGTTTGTCCGGCAAGAGGAAAACGGTATAACAAATGCAGGCGCCTGAACCATTTCGCCAGAGTATGCCAGTTGTCAGCACTGTGGGGCCCGCCAGGGGAGCCCGCCCACCCGCCAGCAACAGCCATTCATTCAGTGAGCCCCGGCATCAGTGGTTATTCGTACAGCATGGCTGAATTAGACGGAGTAGCTATACCACTTCTGCTCGACACGGCGGTGATGCGGTCGATGTTAAACTGGGCCACAGTGAAAAAGTTTTTCCCTAACCACAGAATCAAGAAAAAACCAATGTCGCTGTATGGATATGGTGGTCACAGACTGCAATGTCGGAACAGTGAAAATGACTGCTGCAAAACCAGAATTGTGTACGACTTCACATTCCAGGTGACAGAGCGCGGTGACAATGTTATGGGATGTGACCTTTCTATAGACTGGGCTTCGCCATCAGAGACAATGCTGGGTTTGAATGGTCCGGGTGCTGCAGTTGTGGCACAGCGGACTGGGATGATGACGTTGTGGTGTGGGATGAGGTAATTATGAACGGCGCCGACACTAAAGCGCACACTCTGCGCTCTCAGGAGGAGAGCCGCACGGAGAGAGAGCCCAAGCATGCACGGAGAGAGAGCCCAAGCATGCAGAGATCCCCGAAGAACGGCAGCAGCGGCCGTGCACAGACACAATGCACGGCACAGCGGAGCACTTCAGACGATAAAGAGGAGGAACCGGACTGCTCCTGTGCCCTCGCCCAACGAGCAACAGAGGTTACGACCTAGTGGATGGGTGAGGAGTCCGCTTCAACGAACGACATTGGTGAGGCACCGGACACCTTCCATACCCACAATGAGCTGCAGTCGATGACGGAGACAGCAGATGAAGGGTCTGCAACGAACACTGTGACAACGGAACCACCGCAGCACAGCAGAGGTCCTGAGCCGAACGAGCACGCAGAGCCACTGGGAGTGCAACGACAGTGCATGAAAACAAGTAAGGCACCGCTCCATGTCATGGACTGGGTTTGGGTTCGCACCGGCAAGAGATCGGGACAGCGACTGACCAGGCCGCAGCCAGTAAAGCAACAGGCGCCACTGAGGATTGTGGTGAAGTTGAGAACAACGTGCTTTCGGCAGACGGATGATTCGGTTTGGCACGTGAGCAGACTACGGCGTGTCCTGGTGGCGGCTCCGTGGGAGTCAGCTACCACAGTATGGGACCCAGGCCCCGGTGTCATGGAGATTGGCCCTGGGGGACCGACAGCTCCAGGGGGGCAGCCGCCGCAAGTGCGTTTCAGGGCTCCAGGGAGGTGGTCTCCCCGAGCCCATTTCAAAGCTCCAGGAAGGAGGCCACCACGGGGCCGCCTCAAAACTTTGTAGGCAGAACTGTTTCCCCCGGTTGACCCACCCTTACCATGGGAGACTGTAAAAAACAAAGTTAAAGACTGTTTAGGTAGGAGCACGGCCGGACCAACCAAAAGTGGCAGAATAAGCCACTTGGCTGTGCGGCCCATGTGGCAGGCTACCCACCGATCCTAGTTTTAGTGTTCACTGTGCTTCTTATTTTAGTTTGTGTGCTTTGGGGGTTTTATTTTACCAAATTGGGGAGGGTCTTAATTCGGTGTGTTTTGTAAATGGGGGGAGAATGTTGTATGTGGGTTTGGCCCTTGGGGCTTGCTGTAGCAGTCTGACGGGATGACATCAGGTGGTTTGCAGCTGCTGTATATCTATCTTTTCTGCAATAAAGTTCAGTTCGTTGCTCGGCATAAGATGGCTCACTGCTCGCTCATTTCATACATAACACTTTTTTCTAATCATCGTTATTGAATTTCATGACTTTTTTTTATTACAACAACTAGCTGAATGCAACACCTGGGCAGCTGGGCCTGACATTAACACCGGCCAACCGGTCAATGGCAGATGGATTTCAGCAGTGGCCGGTAAGGCAGCCACTTCCACTAGCGATTTTGGAGGGTTCTAGTTTTCTCAAACAGTATCTAAAATAATAAGCCTACTGCAATGTGAGACAATGAAACTACAACTCCCATAAGTACTATCTGAACAAGTGTGTGATTGTTGGTCCACTGTCATCATGGACGGAGTCTGGAGACTGACTTTTGCTACTGATTATAATAGTTCATATAGATTTGATACATTTTTTCTCCTTAAGATGAGACTTTTTCTCATCAGTTTTCTTTTTCTTTCTCTTTTTTTCTGGTGAAAACAGGTTAGATTAAATCCATCAGCAACTACTAATGACATAGTGCAGCCATGAAGGGGTGTCCCAATTCATAGGGGTAGGGGAAGGGGTACAAATGAGAATTGGGACACACCCCAAATCTACCTGTACTTCACTCTCAGATTATAAATATTTTTTCTCTACTGTTTTACAGTATTTACTGCACTTCATAAATAACACAGGGTTACAAAAATATTTTTTTTGTAAGTTGTCTGTGTTTTTCTGAACTGATTTAAGACAATTTTGCACCGCTGAATCCGAAAATGACATCAGTTTCTCTCGATCAGGTGCCAAGTAAAAACCTGTACTTACTTAGTACTGTGCCTGTACAGACGTGGACAAAATTGTTGGTACCCCTCTGTTAAGATAAGATAAGCCTTTATTAGTCCCACAATGGGGAAATTCCAAGATTGCAACAGCACAGGGATAGCAACACTCAGAGCAATAATTTAGAAGATAAGAAAATAAGAGCAGTGAATATACATATGTACACATAAATATATATACACACAGTGCGGAGCATTGTAGCTAGATGGAATAAACAGCATAACCGTCTATTTAGTTATTGGCTGCACGGTGGCGCAGTGGTTAGCACTGCGGCAGCACAGTTTACCCTTGGCCGGAGGATTGGGGATCGTGGGATCGTGGGTTCGATCCCAGCCCCCGACCAACAGTGATCTGTGTGGAGTTTGCATGTTCTCCCCGTGTTGCGTGGGTTTACTCCGGGATTTCTCCGGTTTCCTCCCACATGCCAAAAACATGCATGTTAGGTTAATTGGCTGTTCTAAATTGTCCCTAGATATCTGTTTCCTATAGGCCCTTAGAATAGAGGGTTAGTATTAATGAAAGCGCTTTGAGTGGTCTTTGTGACTAGAAAAGCGCTATATAAGTGCAGGTTAGTTAGTTAGTAGTTAGTAGTTAGTTACCCTACATGGTATGAATATGTACCCATACATATTGTCACCCTCCATAGCGACTGATATTGTTAATTGATATTGTTAATGAAAGAAAAACCCACAATGGTCACAGAAATAACTTGAATCTGACAAAAGTAGTAATAAATAAAAATTCTATGAAAATTAACCAATGAAAATCACACAATGCTTTTGAATTGTGGTTCAACAGAATTATTTTAAATAACAAACTCATGAAACAGGCCTGGACAAAAATGATGGTACCCCTAGAAAATATTGAAAATAATGTGACCACAGGGACATGTTCAACCAAGATGTGTCTTCTAATTAACATCACAGGTGTCTACAAACTTGTAATCAGTCAGTTGGCCTATTTAAAGGGTGACAAGTAGTCACTGTGCTGTTTGTTGACATGGTGTGTACCACACTAAACATGGACCAGAGGAAGCAAAGGAGAGAGTTGTCTCAGGAAATTAGAATCAGAATCAGAATCAGAATCAGCTTTATTGGCCAAGTATGCACAGCACATACAAGGAATTTGACTTTGGCTAAAAACTTGCTCTCGTTGTTCAGGTGGAGGATTTAAATAAGGATTCAATGACAACAGAGTATGTACAGTAAATTACAGTCTGTCCACGTTTCTATAAAAGGATGCAAATATATACAGGAATATATGCAGTTATTTACTCAGACTAACCACACTTTGCAGAAATATATGAAAAAATATACAGTCACACAGTATTTCAATGTGAACTCAGATTCAGTGATATAATGTGAATGAAGTAAAAAGCAGTGTGAGAGTTATGTGCAATGTAATAATGGATGAAAAGTCATGAGTACAGCAACAGGTAGGACTAGGTGAATGTTAGGAGTTCATCAGAGTGATGGCTTGAGGAAAGAAACTGTTCCTGTGACGGGTGGTTTTGACCTTCAGTGATCTGTAACGACGACCAGAAGATAGAAGTTCAAACAGTTTGTGGCCGGGGTGTGATGGGTCAGCACAGATGTTTCCCGCCCGTTTCCTGGTTATGGACCGATATAAGTTCTCAATGGAGGGTAGGTCGGTACCAATGATCCTCTCCGCAGACTTAATGATCCGCTGCAGTCTGGTCTTGTCCTGTTTAGTGGCAGATCCAAACCAGACAGTGATGGAAAAGCAGAGGACAGACTGGATGATGGCGGTGTAGAAGACAACCAGCAGCTCCTGAGGCAAATCAAACTTCTTGAGCTGACGCAGAAAAAACAACCTCTGCTGGGCCTTTTTCCGGACAGTGTCTATATGGGAGGACCACTTCAGGTTCCGGGAGATTGTGGTACCCAGAAACTTGAAGGAGTCCACAGTGGACACTGTGCTGTTGAGGATGGTGAGTGGGGGGAATGAAGGGGGGTGTCGCCTGAAATCCACAGTCATCTCCACCGTTTTGGCTGGGTTAAGTTCAAGATGGTTCTGGCTGCACCAGAGGATCAGCTGCTCCACCTCCCGCCTGTATGCAGACTCATCATCATCCCGGATCAAACTGATGACTGTGGTGTCGTCCGCAAACTTCAGGAGCTTCACCGAAGGGTCCTCTGAGGTGCAGTCGTTGGAGTAGAGGGAGAAGAGCAGTGGGGAAAGGACACATCCTTGGGGGGCGCCAGTACTAATTTTTCGGGAGCTGGATGTAAATCTCCCTAGCTTCACCTGTTGCCACCTGTCAGTCAGAAAGCTGGAGATCCACTGGCAGGTTGAGGGGGGCACCTTGAGCTGGAGGAGTTTCTGATGAAGAATGCCTGGGATGATGGTGTTGAACGGTGAGCTGAAGTCGACAAACAGGATCCTGGCGTACGTCCCTGGGGAGTCGAGGTGTTGCAGGATGTAGTGTAGTCCCATATTCACTGCATCATCCACTGACCTGTTTGACCGGTAGGCAAACTGCAGTGGGTCCATCAGGGGGCCTGTGATGACCTTCAGGTGGTTCAGCACCAATCTCTCCAAGGATTTCATGACCACAGAGGTCAGGGCAACAGGTCTGTAGTCGTTTAATCCTGTAACAGAGGGTTTCTTGGGAACTGGAATGATGATGGAGCGTTTGAAGCAGGAAGGCACTTCACGCAGCTCCAGTAATCTGTTAAAGATCCGGGTGAAGATGGGGGTCAACTCGTTGGAGCAGACTCTCAGGCAGGACGGAGACACACCATCAGGTCCTGCAGCCTTCTTGATCTTTTGTCTCTGAAAGACCCGCGCACCTCCTCTTCACAGATCGTTAGTGCTGGTGGGAGGTCAGAGTGGAGGAGGGATGGAGTTCCTGGGGCTGCAGATAATCCTTTTGTGTGGGTGGGAGGTGAGAACTGTAGGTTCTTTTCAAACCTGCAGTAAAAGCTGTTTAGGTCGTTAGCCAGCTGGAGCTTTTCCACAGGGTGGGGGGATGGTCTCCTGTAGTTGGTGATATTATGCAGGCCTCTCCAGACAGAAGCAGAGTTGTTGGGTGAGAAGTTTTTGTGTAACTTCTCACTGTAGCTCCTCTTAGCAAGCCTGATCTCCTTCGTCAGCATGTTTCTGGCCCGCTTGTACAGAGTCCAGTCACCAGTCCTGTAGGCCTCCTCCTTGGTCTGACGTAGCTGCTTCAGTTTAGGAATGAACCAGGGTTTATTGTTGTTGTATGTGCAGAAGGTCTTGGTCTGCACACACGTCCTCGCAGAAACAGATGTATGACGTCACAGTGTCAGTGAGTTGAGAAAGAAAATTATAGACAAGCATGTTAAAGGTAAAGGCTATAAGACCATCTCCAAGCAGCTTGATGTTCCTGTGACTACAGCTGCACATATTATTCAGAAATTTAAGATCCACGGGACTGTAGCCAACCTCCCTGGACATGGCCGCAGGAGGAGACGGATAATACGAATGGTAACAAAAGAGCCCAGAACAACCTCTAAACACATTCATGGTGAACTCCAAGGTCAAGGTACATCAGTGTCAGATCGCACCATCCGTCATTGTTTGAGCCAAAGTGGACTTCATAGGAGACGACCAAGGAGGACACCACTGTTGAAAACAAATCATAAAAAAGCCAGACTGGAATTTGCCAAACTGCATGTTGACAAGCCACAAAGCTTCTGGGAGAATGTCCTATGGACAGACGAGACAAAACTGGAACTTTTTGGCAAGGCACATCAGCTCCATGTTCACACACGCAAAAATGAAGCATACCAAGAAAAGAACACTGTCCCTACTGTGAAACATGGAGGAGGTTCTGTTATATTCTGGGACTGCTTTGCTGCATCTGGCACAGGGTGTCCTGAATCTGTGCAGGGTACAATGAAATCTCAAGACTATCAAGGTATTCTAGAGAGAAATGTGCTGCCCAGTGTCAGACAGCTTGGTCTCAGTCGCAGGTCATGGGTCTTGCAACAGGATAGTGACCCAAAACACACAGCTAAAAACACCTAAGAATGGCTAAGAGCCAAACATTGGACTATTCTAAAATGGCCTTGTATGAGCCCTGATCTAAATCCTATTGAAGATCTGTGGAAGGAGCTGAAGCATGCCGTCTGGAGAAGGCACCCTTCAAACCTGAGACAACTGGAGCAGTTTGCTCATGAGGAGTGGGCCAAAATATCTGCTGAGAGGTGCAGAAGTCTCATTGACAGTTACAGAAATGGTTTGATTGCAGTGATTGCCTCAAAAGGTTGTGCAACAAAATATTAAGTTAAGGGTACCATCATTTTTGTCCAGGCCTGTTTCATGAGTTTGTTTTATAAATAATTCTGTTTAACCACAGTTCAAAAGCATTGTCTGATTTTCATTGGTTAATTTTCATAGACTTTTTATTTATTACCACTTCTGTAAGATTCAAGTTATTTCTGTGACCATTGTGGGTTTTTCTTTCATTAACAGAGGGGTACCAACAATTTTGTCCACGTCTGTACTTATCTTTATATAAAGGTAAGTACATGTAAATTTAATGTTACGTTATCATTGTTCAAAATTCAGAGAATTTCAAGACAAAGAATTTTGCATCATATAAAGCGAAAATACCCGTACATGTAAACAAAAACGTATAAAACAACATGTGGCCATAATTCAAAAAGTTGACCTGATTGAGCAAAACTAATGTGATTTTTGGATTCAGCACATCAAAACTGTCCTAAATCAGCTAAAAAAAACTTAGACAATAAATTTGGTGTTGACCCATGTAATTAAACAGTTTCTCTTGCTATTTTTTTATGTATGTATAAGGTCCATTTACATTTAAAATGGTTGTAAATTTATTTCAAATAAATTTTAGCATGCAAGTCAAAATTGATCTCATATTAAACAATTTTCCAACCACAAAATTGTGGCTATTGAAAAGGCTGAGTAGCTAGTAACTTTGGAAAATCACTAGCCATAGTGGCCGGTGAGCAAAAAAGTTAATGTTAAGACTTGCTGGTCAATATAAAAATAATATCAAGGTGTTAGGAGAAAAACAGTTAGTCCAGGAGCCAGATACTGTATGATAACAGATTGATCACAGTATTTCTATATTTGGACTTTTTGAGCTTTTATTAACGACTACTAGCTTGACAATTATACTTATATTTCTTTATCATCTGGACAATTATTGTTTGCAAAACATTACTCATTTCAGAAGACAAACACATACAGTGGATATAAAAAGTCTACACATCCCTGATAAAATGCCAGGTTTTTGTGATGTAAAAACATGAGACCATTTCAAAACTTTTTCCACCATCAACGTGGCCGATGAGCTGTACAACCCAATTGAAAAACAAACTGAAATCTTTTAAGGGGAAAAATAAAAAAAACTTACAATAACCTGGTTGCATAAATATGCACACCCTTAAACTAATACTTTGTTGCAGCACCTTTGGCTTTTATTACAGCACTCAGACTTTTTGGGTAGGAGTCTATCAGCGTGGCACATCTTGATGTGGCAATATTTGCCCACTCTTCTTTGCAAAAACACTCCAAATCTGTCAGATTGTGAGGGCATCTCCTGTGCACAGCCCTCTTCAGATCACCCCACAGATGTTCAATTGGATTCAGATCTGGACTCTGGCTGGGCCATTTCAACACCTTAATCTTTTTCTGGCGAAGCCATTTTTTTGTTGATTTTGTTAGAAAAATACCCGATTCTTTGATTGAAAGGTCCAAGAACAAACCGGAGATTTCTTCAATTTTAAGATGAAACATTTATTTAGAAGTCACATGTAAAGCAAGCAGCGCTGGGTGCAGCGTGACGCAGCTCCCTCTGGAGCTGGTCAGACTCAACCCCGACTTCCGGGTGCAGGTTACAATTATCCCCTCGGGTTGGGTGAGTCAGTACAATGGGATGGGCTTGTACGCGACTATCTGATTGGCTAATCTACCTATGGCGGGAACAGGCCATCCACTGAACACGCCTCTTCATTCTAGAATGTGCTATCAACAGTGTGCGTGGGTGTTGGGTTTGGGTGTGTATCTAATGTGAAAGACCTGACTTAAAAGAGAGAGAGAAAAGACAGAGAGGGCTCTATACCTTTGTCTCATTCCTGTTATCAATATACCATAACATAACATAATTGTTCATAAGCAAACAGAATTTGTATGGAATATGTGTAGGGCATAATGGGAGATCACCTACAGAATTATTATTCTGGCACTAACTATACATTAACCCTTTCAATCCCCCCTTTGACATGATTTTATCATGTCAACCATGTATGGTGTGAGACACTCTAGCAATTAACAGATGGTGAATAAGGCAGGTCCCTGCATTGTGTGTCAACCCAAGAGGCTTGCACCATTGATTCTGCTACCCGTGCCTCCCCCCTTGTGGACACCTTAGCACAGTGCAGCGATGTCTCAGAGGTGAACTGTCACCAGGTCCTGTACCCCCTCGAGGTCTCCTCATGATCATTGTTCTTTGTCCAGTGGAGTGGACCATGTAGGGGTCACAGGGTCGAATAGAATCAGTCCACAAAACCTTTGTCCACCGGTTGACCCTTGCCAGGGCTCACATCATTCAGCTGCACTCATCACACGGTTGCGACAGAGGTTTGACCTTCCCCTGTGTCTGCTTCCCATATCTGCAGCTGTGGAGCACAGTTCCATCTTGGTGACACAGGAACGAAACAACTGTGTCCCCGCTCTCAGAGGCACACCTCATCCCATGAGGTCTACAGGACGGTCTGGTGGGTGCAGCAGAGGGTATGTAACATCCAGTCCAGCCAGTGAACAGCTCAGTGATGCTGTCCCAGGGATGCCACCCCCCTGTCGCTGGAAAGAGGTGGACACGCTGGTGTTGGTAAGGCTCGAGCTCCTGGCTCCACCCTGGATGCTGGAGGTGCGGTGGATACGCTCGGGTACCAGTCCATTCTTCTTCTGGGGACTGAAGTCATACAGTCACTCGCCCTACGACCTTTTCAATGTCACGGGCACACGTCGTGATGGTCTGGTGCTCTCCGGCGTGCATTTTCCCTCTACCCTACACCTTTGGTCAAGTGTCGACACAAAGGGCTCAGCTGGGGCAGGACCAATAATGGTCTGAGGGGTTGCCATCACAATGCATGGAGCTTGTAAAGTTTTATCCTTATTCACTACAACTGTAGTTATCTATGTGTTGTTGTAAGTTATCTCCCAGTAGCCTTGAGTGTGTGATTGTTGACTATATGAAATCTGCATGTGGTGTTTGTGTTGTGGTGTGTGTGTTGGGTGATGGGACCTATATGTTCAGTGGGTAGGTAGTAAACAATATTGTTCAACATTAGGAGACATCCATATCCATGTATTGTTGTATTCAGGCATTCAGAGCTTCTAACCTTCTCCCTTATTCAGATTACCTAACCGTAATTAGCATGATGGAGATAAATAACGCAAGAACCCTATAAGTCTCACACCCCTACATCCGTGTGGTGAGCTATGTATGATTTATGTATTATCATTAGCACACTGTGTTTACAAATAATCTGTGATGGCAGAATGGTCTTCCTCGTCATCATCTTTCGTCTTGGGGTCCTCAGCTCTTCCTCTCGACCCAGCAGCTGGTCTAAGACTTGCTGACGACTCCCACTGTGGAAAATTGCATTTGTTAACGCCCTTCTGGGCTTCTGAATATATGGCCTATAGTGTCGTACTCTGCATTTGGTTATCCCTTTACCAAAACCAATTTGGAATTTGATTCAAATTTTCCTCATCCCCTCATTTGTTAATGTTAAGATTGGTCATATAGGAGATTTCTGGGCATCTTTGTGCCGCCTTTTGTGCTGATGCTTATGGTTTTATTTTGGGAGAATATTCTATGTTAAGGTCAGGTATTGGTTTTCCATGGATGGCTCTATTCTGCACTAGAGATGACAATATGTCCAACATTTTTCAATCCATGTGTTTGGGTCTAACCAGCGGGATGTGTGGAACCCCCCATTGGTTGAAATGCCTCTTATCCTCTTCAATTAGGACAATGGATGCTTCCACACATTTCCTTGTTTATCAGTCTAATTTTATGACCAATCTGGAGGATGGATTTGCAAATGATGGTAGTTCACAATTTGGATCAGATCCATTCAATTGCCTATAGTACATTGGGTACAATGCTACTTTTACAGATGTTGATAGGCTGGTAGTTCGTCATTTGCAGAATTTGATCATTATTTTTCTGACCCTGAAGCGTCCTGTATGTCATTACCCAGAGTTCTTACTTTACATGCAATAATTTAATTTTGCTAATTTTCTGCATACGTGTAGAAGTGAGTCCACTTATCTGTTCTAGTCTTTAAGTATGCAGTCCAGTTTTCAGTGGTGGAGGTGGACGCCTCTCCTGCCAGCAGCGGCCATTGTGGGGCGTGCTCCCTCTCCTCCTCCTCGCTGTCCTCCCCCCTTGTCCTCTTGGCCTCCTTTTATAAGAGAAACAGATTCATGGGGAGCCTCAGGCTCCCCTTGTGTCAGCCATTCCATAAATAAGTTCAGTTTTTCTCCAAATTTTCTTTTCCCTTCTTATCTAGATTTCCAACATTGAGTCAAGAAAGGAACTGCTTCAAAGTCTTCGTTTAGTTTTCCTAATTAATACAAGATGGGATAATAAGATTAACTCTCCACCATGCCAACAGATACTATCTGCACTACTGTAATTGAACCTTGCGGACCTTTGTCTTCCAAGAGTTCTGTTCAATAAGGTTTCAATAGTCACAGCTTAACTACTTTACAAATTTCATTTAAGGAAAACAAAATAACCACCTGTGCATTTTGATATGCTTCAGCATTGATAAATAAGATCAGTTTGTCCAGTTGAATTTAAATAAATGATTAAAAGCTGTGTCACACTTTCAGTCAAGCGAAAGGTGGACGTTTTGCCTAATTAGAATTTGATTCAAATTTTTCCCTTGAATGCCTCATTTTATATATTCCTTGGTAAAGTGTGGAGTGAATGTAGTTTACCCTGACCCAGCTTGGCCACCGCCGAATCAGGAAAAATCACATTCCTCATTACTGTCATATTCCTGAAATATGATGTATCATATATCACATATCACACCATTATGTGGTGAGTAACATCAAATGCATACCCTCTGTTGGGGAGGAACATAACTAATGTTAATATTCACAATTAAGGAAATGCACTGAAAGAATGGACACCTAATGTCTCATTGCTGCTTTAAGTACTTGGAAACATCTAAGATGGTTGCCTGCATTTGTGCCTTCTTCCTGACACTCTTAGCCAAAAATTTAATTTATTTATTGTTGGTTTTCTGTTTGGTTGGTTTTTAAAGCTACAGCTGCAAATCTTACGTGGATCTTTATTTTCTTTGGTTAGACATGCTCTGCTTTAATTTCTTTTTCCATTTCCATCTCAACATCAGAAATATTTTCTACACTTGCTAAATCCACCGTTCTTCTTCTCTTCCCCCAAGTACTTTTTCCCATCAGAAACACTCACTCAATTCTTTTCCAACCACTATCCATCTGTGTACAAGACTTCACCTTTCCCTGGACTAGCTGATGAAACATCTCACATCTATAATCTCTTTCAGTATTGGAACTTCCTTCTGTTCACTGTCCCGTCGTTCATACTCCTGACTACTGTCCACAGCTAATCCTCCATGCAAGATCCTGCACATAAAAGTGATCGGTTTCATTCTGAAAAGTCAGCTTTATAAATAAACCAACATGGCTCCATTCAAAATTCTGTTTTGTGACAACACTCATCTCTTGATTTATACCCTGGCCTTGGATGCCTTTTAATTACTGACCTTTTGAATTTGTTTTGGAATTAAATAATGCCGCTGGGTCTGAACACCTGCCTTTCAAGGAATGTATTACACTAAGACGTCTGCTGATTATTATGAAAACTTAAGAGAGTCATCTGTATCTTGGTGTGGTGGAGTCTTCTGTCTTTTTTCTTCTGAACAGATAACCTCCAGATGAACTAACACTATGCCTACAAAACTATAACAATTTTATATACAAAAATATAGAGCTTTCATTAGCCTCCAAAAACAATTCTAAATAACATTTAAATCAGGACTTAGCCATGTGACACACAGACCATGCGGGTGTGAACCGCTGGTTTGTTTGTCAAGCTACACTGGTTGTCTTGTGTGTGTCAGAGCTGCAGATCTATGTGCACAGGACATTAAAGCCTTGTTTATGCTCCACCTCCGCTCTGTGCGTGCTCTATGATGATCCCTTGGATAGGGCTGGTGTGCACACAGCTATATGTATGTATATGCTTCATTCTTGAGTCTATTCGGCCGAGTGTTTGCTGTTTTTTACCCCAAATTATCTTCTTGTTTCTGTAGTCTACTCTGGTTGTGTTTGTTTTAATTCATCGTCTTCCATAATGCTTTTTACTCATCTCTGGATGATCCAAAACCATAACCCTTGTTACGCTGCCATCCCCCATCTCCATACAAAGTGTAAGGAAATCTGTAATGCTCCGCACCGTGTATTTATATTTATGCGTACATATGTATATTCACTGCTCTTATTTTCGTATCTTCTAAATTACTGCTCTGAGTGTTGCTATCCCTGTGCCATTGCAATCCTAGAATCTCCCCCATTGTGGGACCAATACAGGCCTACCTTATCCTAATGTGGCTTTCATGTAAGCTTACAGCTTTTTTCAAATTTAAACACTTCCCTTCTAAACTTTGCAACCTTTTCTCTTAATAGTTATTTTCTCCTAACAAATTTTAGATTTTTTCCTTGTAAATTTGCAAGTTCCTTTTCAGGAATTTGTGACATTTTGTAATATTTGGCAAATTTCCCCAATTGTGCAATTTCCTCCGAACCTTGCAGTTTTACCCTTATACCTTTTTGCATAAATTTTCAACCCTCGTCTTCACTTGTGATTGTAAATCAGCATTTTTATCATATTTTGCACCTCCATGCTCAAATCTTATGTTAAGTTAAAATGTCTATTGCAAGTCTTTAACAATGTTATTAGATTTCACCAGATTTGTAGAGATGTGCAAAAAATACAGTTAGCAGGGTCTGGGAACCTCCAAATATGTATTGGCCCTTAAATATTAAGGAGCCCTAAACCTGCCTCATTTCTCTTGGTCACTAGGTGGCTAGTTTTCTTGTAGCAAAAGTTCCCACTGCCTGATATTCAGTGGAATAATGACCTTTCAAGCGTCAAGAAATTTTCAGATTTTGGTCTTAGTTGCTAGCCTTTGTTTTATTAGATGTTTCTTAGATGGAGCATGGGTGAGCAATATAAGCTGCAGCTTCAGCCATCACGCTTTTTGGATAACTTATGTTGAATTGTGCAATCAGAGGAGCCATTGTTTAATTTGACCCCGTTGGATTCCTCTTCCTTGATACATTGTTCTATTCCTTTAATGGAGCCTTCAAACCTTAGTGGACTAGTAACTTTTCCATCTGTTCCTGTCTTGACCTCTCATCTTGACCTCTCCCCCCTTGAAACAGAACGGCTTAATATCAAAGCCGGTTCTTTTTCAACATCCTGTAGGGAAGGATACCTGTTGTGTTGCTAATTTTGGGGGACCCCTTGTGGGTGTTTGAGCTCAGTGGCCAAATTGCTTAACATAGGAAGTATTAGTCCCACGGGGGCCTCTGACTATTCTGACCTCCTGTGGTCATGCAGCCGATACTGACAGGTCAACTTAGATGGGGCATGGGTATGGGTAGTAACTTTTCCATCTGTTCCTGTCTTGACCTCTCATCTTGACCTCTCCCCCCTTGAAACAGAACGGCTTAATATCAAAGCCGGTTCTTTTTCAACATCCTGTAGGGAAGGATACCTGTTGTGTTGCTAATTTTGGGGGACCCCTTGTGGGTGTTTGAGCTCAGTGGCCAAATTGCTTAACATAGGAAGTATTAGTCCCACGGGGGCCTCTGACTATTCTGACCTCCTGTGGTCATGCAGCCGATACTGACAGGTCAACTTAGATGGGGCATGGGTATGGCTTTTTTGAAGATTGGTCATGTATTGTGTCTGCTCAGTATGTGGTCTTGGCACATCTCTGATATGGAAGGCAACAATACTGTATAGCTAGGTCTCCCTGGTGGGGGGGCTGTTTTCACATCCTACGAACATTCCTCTGTCCTCCATTTGTTTGGCCCATCTGGCAAATTTCTCCCTTCCTTTCTTTTGATCTGTGATTGGGACCTTTGTCAACCATCTAGCCCTTGTCTAGGATAGCGCCGACCCCAGGGAGCCGGGCTTACAGGCTAGAGACATTTCATATAGGTGTTAATCAGTCTCAACTGGTTGATACACACACAGGAATACAGTACAGATATCAACTGAGTGATGAATCACCCCACATTTCACAAATGGAGAACAACAACCTTAATTTTCTACCAGCCTCAGCGGCTTGATACATATACAGGAATACTATACAATATCAGATGTGTGAGGACTCACTCTGCTGGTGTGCTCAATTGTTCCTCTTTTGACCCATTGTGTTGCTTTCTTGACTGCTGGAGTGGGACAGTGAAGTGGAGGGAGGAGGGGGGCCACTGCGTGAAGGAGGAGGCAGCTGCTGGGGGAGGGGTCGTCCACAGCCAACACCGTCTCAAATTTAATGGAGAGAAACAAGCTATTAAACAGCGTGTTTTTGTCCTTTTCTGTTATATCGTGTTTACTGATTATTTTGCATTTGTTCTCACCGTTGCAGCATAAGTCTCTTATTCTTACGTTTTTTTCTTCCTCCAATCGTTTCTCCATATTTTTTGTCTTGCGTCCTGCACAAAACTTTAACATTTCATCAGTTTTCAATTTTCTTCAAAAACAAATTTCCGTTTCCATATTCTGCCCACTCTCATCTCCACAACAATAACTCCTATTTATTTTATTCATTCATATTTTCGTTTGTTGTATTTATTTAATTATTTTTGTATTTATAATTTTACCTCATTTATATATTTACTTATCTATACCAACCTGCAATTTTTCATTTAAATTCTCTCACCTTTATATAGTGTCCACCTAGGATTTCCTAGTTTTGTTGAGGAATAAATCTCCTTATTCTCCAGTTTTATTGTAAACCTCCTTCTGCCTAATTTAAAATTGAACCTTTCATCTCTCCAAGCCGAACGGGTATGCTTTGCCTCATTATGGGCAAACCTGCATTTTAGCAGGCCCCTGAGGTCTTTATTGTTTTTTCACCATGCATGGAATTTTTAAAGCCTTCCTTTCAACCAGAGAGATAAAGTTCCAGATTTATTCTTAAGATTTTAAGTTTTTGTTGGCAGGTAATTTTGTGAAATAGTGCACTTCCTATATTTGGCCACATGATGGAGGCAATGTGCCCCAGCTTGAAGGTGATTCAAAATGGCGCCCTCGCATGCGCAGTAAATGGGACACGTGCAAAATGGCCCCTGAGCCTATTGTTCACAAACCATGTGCTTTTTTTTTTTTTTTTTAAGTTTAAGAAAAATGGAGCACTGCCTCCTTAATCCCAGCTATACACACACTACCACAGCTTTACAACTTTAATTTAGCGCTTCATTTTAATGCTGTTACCTCAAATAATCCTCAGTAACCTGTTATACCAATTTCACCTCCACTCGGTGGTGGGTCCATTCCTTTGTTCTGACCATGCGGTCCGGAGCCCGCCATTAGTTAAATCATTGTGGGAAAAAATTTTACTAAATATTCTCAGCTCCTGGTATTTCCCAAACCACACTTTTATCCCCTAGGTACACAAAATTTTACAGAAATCAGTTCTATACTTATGAATGCATTCACTATTGTTGGAATAAAAGAATCTTATGCAATTCTGTAAGCTATTATTTTATACTTATGAGCAGACCCTCACTAAAAGTGGAAAAAAGATTCTTGCGGCTGCTTGTTACGTTACTCACTCATGCTGTAGTCTGAGATTCTTATAACGTATTAAGAGTACCTTAGTTATTTTTTATACTTATGAGCAGACCCTCACTAAAGGTGGAAAAAAGATTCTTGCGGCTGCTTGCTACGTTACTCACTCATGATGTAGTCTGAGGTTCTTATAACGTATTAAGAGTATCTTTATATAAACTCACTGCTGCAACCGAAATCAGGCTAACCCTGGATTTCAATTTGGAAGACAGGCACGGCCGTTGCCTCCTATTGTCTTATCAATTCTGGGTACAGACTGCAACCCACAATCTCGCCGATCCATTTAATCTTTTGTCAAACAGAGGGTACTTTCGCTGAGGTCTCGGCAGATCCCCCAATGCACAAGCGGTACCGTGATTAACTCTAATCACAGCGGACACTTTCTCTCGTGGCCTCTTTTCGGCTACGAGAACAAGCGGTGTCTTGTGTTTAGCAAATTAAATGACCGCGGCCTCACTCCCAGAGTGGCATCGGGTCGAACACTTCCATGGCTCCCCCCGGCATCAGGTTGCTAAAACCTGGCTCTTTTCATTTGGGAGACGAACCTGGGTGATTATTAGTCACCCTGGCATCCTAAGTCTCGTCATTTTGGCTCAGACTGAATCCAAAACGTTTCAAAATTTGGCGGACCATGCACCCGTCATACATGTCCATTGACCGCGGCCGTTCTATCTCAGACTGAAAATAGAACACGTGCACTCCCTTTAACTTTTCAAACTATTATTTAAACTTTACATGTGACTCCCAACCAAATGATAAATTTCGAGATCGGATATACCCCTTAATCAGACGACTGTAAATTTAGAATGGCCAAACTGCAGAAATTTGCGTAAAAAGGCTTTCTGCTTACCTTTTTGTTTCATTCAGGCGTCGCCACAGTCGACTAAAAAGGGTCCTTCCGATGTAGTTTTTTCAGGCTTGTCTCGGAATACGTGATTCAATCCGGGTCACGGCACCAATTGTTAGAAAAATACCCGATTCTTTGATTGAAAGGTCCAAGAACAAACCGGAGATTTCTTCAATTTTAAGATGAAACATTTATTTAGAAGTCACATGTAAAGCAAGCAGCGCTGGGTGCAGCGTGACGCAGCTCCCTCTGGAGCTGGTCAGACTCAACCCCGACTTCCGGGTGCAGGTTACAATTATCCCCTCGGGTTGGGTGAGTCAGTACAATGGGATGGGCTTGTACGCGACTATCTGATTGGCTAATCTACCTATGGCGGGAACAGGCCATCCACTGAACACGCCTCTTCATTCTAGAATGTGCTATCAACAGTGTGCGTGGGTGTTGGGTTTGGGTGTGTATCTAATGTGAAAGACCTGACTTAAAAGAGAGAGAGAAAAGACAGAGAGGGCTCTATACCTTTGTCTCATTCCTGTTATCAATATACCATAACATAACATAATTGTTCATAAGCAAACAGAATTTGTATGGAATATGTGTAGGGCATAATGGGAGATCACCTACAGAATTATTATTCTGGCACTAACTATATATTAACCCTTTCAATTTGGATGTGTGCTTTGGGTCATTGTCATGCTGAAAGATGAAGTTCCTCTTCATCTTTCTAGCAGAAACCTGAAGGTTTTGTGCCAACACTGACTTGTATTTGGAATTGTTCATAATTCCCTCCACCTTGACTAAGGCCCCAGTTCCAGCTAAAGAAAAACAGCCCCAAAACATGATGGTGCCACTACCATGCTTCACTGTAGGTATGGTGTTCTTTTGGTGATGAGCAGTAGTGTTGTGTTTGCACTAAATGTACCTTTTGGAATTATGGCCAAAAAGTTCAACTTTGGTTTCATCGGACCATAACACATTTTCCCACATGCGTTTGGGAGATTTCCAATGAGTTTTTGCAAAATGTAGCCGGGCTTGGATGTTTTTTCTTCATAAGGCTTCCGTCTTGCCACCCTCACCCATAACCCAGACATATGAAGAAGGTGGGAGATTGTTGTCACATGTACTAAACAGCCAGTACTTGCCAGAAATTCCCGCAGCTCCTTCAATGTTGCTGTCAGCCTCTTGGCAGCCTCTCTGACCAGTTTTCTTCTCATCTTTTCATCAATTTTGGAGGGACGTCCAGTTCTTGGTAGTGTCACTGTTGTGCCATATTTTCTCCACTTGATGACTGTCTTCACTATGTTCCATGGTATATTTAATGCCTTGGAAATTCTTTTGTACCCTTCTCCTGACTGATACCTTTGAACAATGAGATCCCTCTGATTCTTTGGAAGCTCTCTGTAGACCATGGCTTGTGCTGTAAGATGTGACTACAAAAATGTCAGGAAAAGCCTACTAGAACAGCTGAACTTTATTTGGGGTTAATCAGAGGCACTTTAAATGGTGGCAGGTGTGTGGTGACTCCCATTTAACATGAGTTTGAATACGATTGGTTAATTTAGAACACAGTCACATCCCCAGTTATAACAGGGTGTGCATATTTATGCAACCAGGTTATTGCAAGCTTTTTACTTTATTTTTTCCCTTAAAATATTTGTTTGTTTTTTCAATTGGATAGTACAGATTATAGGTCACATTAATGGTGGAAAAGGTTCTGAACCGACTTACCTTGGTCTCATTTTTTTATATGACAAAAACTTGTAATTTGAACAGGGGTGTGTAGACTTTTTATATCCACTGCATACAGTGTTCGATGGATTTTAGATTCAGAATAGTGCACAAATTTGATGGGTGAAAAGTGTGTTATATGTTAAAAAAAAATTTAAAAAAAATTCAGCAATATCAAGTTAT
Organism: Pholidichthys leucotaenia; assembly: GCA_020510985.1. Lineage (NCBI taxonomy): Eukaryota > Metazoa > Chordata > Actinopteri > Cichliformes > Pholidichthyidae > Pholidichthys > Pholidichthys leucotaenia. The sequence continues at coordinate 439,923,278 of CM035838.1, forward strand.
AGTTGTATTCTACTGAAATGCAGAAAGAAATGTAGATCTAGAGCAGGGGTGTTCAATCATGTGCCATGGAGGGCCAAGCCCCTCTAGGCTTTACCTCCAACCAGTGTCTTCAGCAGCAGATTCCACCTAATTTCTACCCACAGATTGCTGATAAGTGAAAACACCTGCTGAAGTGACTGGGTAGAAGAAGAGAAAACCTGCAGGGTCTTAGCCCTTCACGGCACATGATTGGATACCCCTGATCTAGAGAAAAACTGAAGGAACCAAGTGTCAAAATGCATATCTGAAGGTAGTGTATACAGGGTGATAAAATATGCTTTTTCATTTCACATAATGGACATCCAAAGGCTTCAGAAAATATTGGAGTTGCATTGCTGTATGGCTTGGGGGGGAGGGGTGCAAGGGGAACCTATCTGGTTCCTGGACTAAATACAATAAACTGATCCAAGATAAAGCAAACAGTATACAGCACAGTCCTGCTGTATGCATCAGACAGACAAGCAAGTTCCATAGTGACCTTTTTGTAAACAGGCACAAAAGGTTCTCGATGACTGATGAGATTTGAAGGCACTGAAGTGAATGAAGAGGAAGTGCAACAACAGTACAGAGCCTAGATTCTCATAAACGGTCCCCTGAAGCAAGCAGGCCAAATATTCCAAAGGAAAGCATTCCGTAAGGATTTGGTCCCAGGTTGTTTTTGTGAGTGTATGTGTGGTCATTTATCCAGGACATAAAAATGTTTTTCCTAGCAGCAAATGCAAGGATATCATTAAGTCTGGTGCCAACAAGAATGTCTCTACTTGGATGACCCAAGAGTAGAGATAAAGACTCCAAGTGTGGGCGACACACATTGTGGGCTCACATTTCCACAGAGATATGACTGCATGCGTATTGGGGGTTTCACGTCTGGAAGGACAAAGGACTTGAATCTGCAGAAGATAACGAGGAGGTGTGAGATTGGTCTTTTTGTCCCACAGAAGATGCCCCGGAGGGATTTCCGGTTCATCAAGGAATGAGAGACAATGGTGAAGGTTCAAAGGGATGCTTTGTGATTGTATATTTACTGAAAACACCATGTGACTTGAGTTCTGATGCTGGAAACATATAAAAGGGTGATGTGACATAATTCTTTCTCTTCTTCCTGCTTTGAGAATGCTAGACGATGTGTTCTGTCAATAAAGCTGAACTTAAGAACTAAACTCAGCCTCATCATTCGAGCACATCCTCTACACTGGTGACCTACGACAAAGAATGAGCAGACAGAATTCTCCCGAGCGGGGCTCGGCGGAAGCCAGCCTGATGGCCGCCTCCACGATCCGGCTGCCCGATTTCTGGCAGCACAGCCCGCGCTCATGGTTTAGTGCAGTCGAGGCGCAGTTCAACCTCCGGAGAATCTCCAACGACGACACAAGATTCTACCATGTGGTAGCGAAGCTGGACAGCAACACGGTCCAGAGAGTGGAGGATCTGGTTAATCATCCACCAGACAGCGACAAGTACAGCGCATTGAAGGACGCGCTGATCAGCCATTTCACCCCTTCGGTCCAACAGCGAGCAGAGGGGCTCCTGACGTTGACGGAGTCAGAGAACGATAGACCTGCGGACCTGATGGTGAAGATGCTGAGGCTCAAAGACTCTGAGGATGGCAAATTCATTTTCGCCCACCTTTTCCTTCGGACCCTGCCGCCAGCAGTGAGAGTGGCCCTGGCAGAGTTGCTCCGATTGGCCAGGCGAGACTACCATGGGCTGAGCAAAGAGGCGCAGCGGCTTGTCGACGCCCACAAGCGGAATGTGGTTTCGGTCGCGGCAGCTAGCCCAGGAACGGCGTTCGGAGACGGCGCAGGTCCAGCGGCCGCGGCACCAGACGCACCAACGACGGCGGCGATGAGGGCCAGGCGACGCGGAGCGGAGGACGGCCGGTGTTTCTACCACCGCCGTTTTGCAGAGAGAGCGCACAGGTGCGTCCCACCGTGCAACTTCAAGCGCCAGGGAAACGCCAAGACCAAGGGCCGGTAGCAGCTGCGACCCTCGGCGACGAGAACAAGCTGCTTTACCTGACGGATGCACACTCGGGGAAACAGTTCCTCGTGGACACAGGCTACCAGCTGAGTTTCGTCACACCCACCTACGCGGAATGGCTGATGCCGTCTAAAGCTCCCCGGGTGTCAGTGTCAGCAGTGAACGGCTCCGCGATTAAAACGTTCGGTGAGAGGACCATGCTTCTGTCCTTACAGGGCCGTTCATTTGAGTGGACATTTATTGTAGCAGCAGTCAGTTTCAACATGTTAGGGGCTGATTTTTTGTGCTCACATGGTTTATTGGTTGACCTTGCTAATAGACGTCTGATTAATGCACTGTCCTTTCATTCTATTCCCTGCACAGCTCGGGTGGCCCCGCCGACTGCACATGCCAGCGTCTCAGCTGCGGGTGGTAAGTTTCACACATTGCTCGCTCAGTTCCCAGCACTCACAGTCCCCACGTTTTCGGAGACAGTGGCTAAACATGGGGCGGAGCATTTTATCACCACCACCGGGCCCCCCGTTTTTGCAAAAGCTCGGCGCTTGGACCCAGCTAAACTGGCCATCGCGCGCGAGGAGTTCACTAATCTGGAAAAACTGGGCATTGTTAGACGCTCCAAAAACTCCTGGGCTTCGCCGCTACACATGGTCCCAAAGGCTGACGGCTTGTGGCGACCTTGCGGCGATTTCCGCAGGTTGAACAACGTTTCAGCTCATGACCGCTACCCGATTCCGCACATTCAGGATTTTTCTGTTCATTTGGCGGGGGCGCGCATTTTTTCTAAAATAGACTTGGTGCGCGGTTACCACCAGGTTCCAGTGCGCGCGCAGGATGTACCCAAAACAGCGGTCATAACTCCTTTCGGCCTTTTTGAGTTTTTGCGCATGCCTTTTGGCCTCAAGGGGACCGCGCAGACTTTCCAACGCATGATGGATGCAGTTTTACGCGACCTCCCTTTCGTGTTCGTTTATTTGGACGATATTTTAGTAGCCAGCGCGTCCGAGGGCGAGCACGAAAAACACCTCACAGCAGTTTTTCGGAGGCTGGCAGAGCATGGGTTAATAGTTAACCCAGCGAAGTGCCAGTTTGGGGTGGCGCAGATTGATTTTTTGGGGCATCGCGTTTCGGCAGAAGGGGCGGTTCCTCTGCCAGATAAGGTGCGTGCCATAACAGATATTCCGCAACCTCAAACGGTCAAGGCGCTTCAGGAGTTTCTAGGGATGGTTAATTTTACAACCGGTTCCTCCCAAGCGCAGCACGGCTCATGCAGCCATTGTACACCGCATTAAAAAAACAAAAGCCCGCAAATAAAGTTGAATGGTCTCCGGAGCGGGAGCGCGCTTTTGCCCAGGTCAAATCAGCCCTGGCAAACGCAGTTTTGTTAGCGCACCCAGTTCCAACGGCCCGCATGGCGCTCACCACTGACGCTTCCGATGTAGCGATGGGGGCGGTAGTTGAACAGTTTGTGGCAGGTACCTGGCAACCTCCCGCATTTTTCAGCAGGACTTTGCGCGATAGTGAGTGTAAATACAGTGCGTTTGACAGGGAGCTTTTGGCCCTACACTTGGCCATCCGCCATTTTCAGTTCTGGTTGGAGGGGCGACGTTTCACCGCGTTTGTGGATCATAAACCGCTAACGTTTGCGATGGCCAAAATTTCAGAACCCTGGTCAGGCCGACAACAAAGGCAACTAGCCGCAATATCGGAGTTCACTACTGATATTCAGCATGTCGCGGGTAAACACAATGTTGTGGCAGACTGTCTCTCGCGCGCGGTAGCAACACCAAGCCCCATGGGGGCAGACTCTGTAGCCGTGGCCGCGGGCCCGGGCAGCGACGCGGGACCGCGCGCAGCCCCGGTCTGTGTAGGGTTAGATTATGCAGCCATGGCTGCGGAGCAGGTTAACGACGCGGACGTGCGCGCGCTCCAGTCGGGACCAACAGGGTTAAGGCTGGAGCACAGGGAGCAACAAAGTGGTATGCCCCCACTAATCTGCAATGTCTCCACGGGACGGCCCCGCCCCGTGGTGCCAGCCACGTGGCGTTGCCGCGTTTTTGACTCGGTCCATTCTCGTGCGCGCATCGATTAAGTTGGTGGGGGAGAAATTTGTTTGGCCCGGGTTGCGCAAACAGGTCAAGGAATGGGCGGCAGCCTGCGTAGCATGTCAGCGAGCCAAAATACACAGACACACTAAGGCTCCGTTGGAACCTTTTCACATCCCCGCTAAGCGTTTTGATCACGTGCATGTTGACTTGGTGGGCCCGCTCCCACCATCACACGGGCACACACATCTTTTGACGATGGTGGATCGCACCACGCGTTGGCCAGAGGCGATTCCTCTGACATCAACCACAGCGGAAGAAGTTGCGCGAGCATTTTTAGCAGCGTGGGTTGCGCGTTTCGGTGTACCGTCGGACATAACGTCCGACAGGGGTCCCCAATTTATTTCCGAACTATGGTCATCGATGGCCCGCAGCTTGGGGGTGAAGATTCATCGCACCACCGCATATAACCCCCAGGCTAATGGTTTATGCGAACCATTTCACAGGTCATTGAAAGCAGCCCTCAGAGCGTCGCTGACGGATACAAATTGGGTGGACAAACTTCCATGGGTTTTATTGGGGTTGCGTTCTGCACCTAAGGAAGATTTGCATGCTTCCCCGGCTGAATTAGTTTTTGCACAACCTCTCCATTTGCTGGGGGAATTTCTCCCCGATAACCCCGCACCAAATGGCCCCCCTGCTCAGCCGTGGCAGAGCGACTCGGGAGCAAACACACTCCCTGGCCCGGTTCATCACAGTTTCCCACACGTTTTTGTGCCAAAGGCTTTAAAAAATGCAGAGTTTGTTTTTGTTAGACATGATGCTCAGCGTCTAAGTTTGCGGCCGTTTTATGACGGACCGTTCAGAGTGCTGGAGACCGGGCAGAAGCATTTTCTGCTAGATTTAGGGGGCAGAAGGGAGTTGATTTGCATAAACAGGCTCAAACCCGCTTTTGTTTTGGCTGATGAGGAAGTGCAGCTCGCGAGGCCCCCCCCCCGCCGTGGCAGGCTGCCGAAAGGACATTCTCCAGAATCTTCACAGAAAGGTGCCAACAGCTTTAATCCACAGATGCAGAGAGATGTTGCAGGGGTAGCATAGCCAGGTTGCAGCAGATTCGGCAGAAGGTTAAAACCCAGGCAGTTGGTGGATTGATTAGCGATATATGGAGTGTTTTGTGTTTCTCTTTTTTTATGCCATGCAGGTTTTGCCCTTGCTAGACGTTTGGGGGGGGGGTAGTGTGGGCGACACACATTGTGGGCTCACATTTCCACAGAGATATGACTGCATGCGTATTGGGGGTTTCACGTCTGGAAGGACAAAGGACTCGAATCTGCAGAAGATAACGAGGAGGTGTGAGATTGGTCTTTTTGTCCCACAGAAGATGCCCCGGAGGGATTTCCGGTTCATCAAGGAATGAGAGACAATGGTGAAGGTTCAAAGGGATGCTTTGTGACTGTATGTTTACTGAAAACACCATGTGACTTGAGTTCTGATGCTGGAAACATATAAAAGGGTGATGTGATATGATTCTCTCTCTTCTTCCTGCTTTGAGAATGCTAGACGATGTGTTCTGTCAATAAAGCTGAACTTAAGAACTAAACTCAGCCTCATCATTCGAGCACATCCTCTACACCAAGTGTCTTTTCCACATCTTGTAGAATGTCTACCCAGTAAGACTGAATTCTTGTGTGCAGGGCTTGACATTAACACCGGCCAATGGCTGGTGGATTTCAGCAGTGGCCGGTAAGACAGCCACACCCACTAGCCACTTTGGCCAGTTGTAGTTTTCTCAGATGGCATCTAAAAAAATAAACCTATTGCAATGTGAGACTACGAAACAACTGCCATAAGTACTGTGTTTTTTTCCCTCATCAGTTTCCTTTTTCCTGGTGAAAACAGGTTAGGTTAAATTCATCAGCAACTACTAATGATGCTGTGCAGCTATGAAGGGGTGTCCCAATTCATAAGGGTAGGTGAAGAGGTACAAATGAGAATTGGGACTGACCCAAATCTACCTGCACTTCACTAATACTGCAAATATTTTTCTCTACTGTTTTACAGTATTTACTGGTCTTTATAAATAAGAGTGTTTCTCTTGCTATTTTTTTATGTACAGTATGTATAAGGGTAATTTCCATTGAAAAAGGTAGTAAATTATATCAAGTAAATTTTAGCATGCCATAGTCCAATTTGATCATACGAGGAAGGCTGGAAAGTGAAAAGTAGTGGTCAAATTTGACCAAATGAGGTTTATTTTTCAACTGCAGGGATCCAAGCGCTGCAACACCAATTGAAGAAGTGTGTGGACCAAAGGGGAAACGATATTGAAAAATAAACCACATTTGGTCAAATTTGACCACAATGAACTTTTCAGCCCCCTCCCTCGTATTAAGCATAATTTTCCAATAACAAAATTGTGGCTTGTGAAAAGGCTGAGTGGCTAGTAACTTTGGAAAATCACTAGCCACACTGGCTGGTGAGCAAAAAAGTTAATGTCGAGCCATGCTTGTGTGTAGATTTCTATCAGTCTTGCACTTCAGACATAAAGGTGAAAGTTGTTATTGCATTTAACAGTTTGATTCAGCACACTGTAAAGATGAGATATAGCTTTCTCGGCTGGGCCGAGGAGAAGTAACTGCTCCACTGCTGATATTGTGCCATTACTTGTAATGGGTTTTATTGTGAAGTGTGGTGTGATGACGCCACCTTCGCGTTACATCATCACGCCACACTATAATAAAGGAGTGTCTGCCATTCGGGCTCTCTCTTGCCCAGGCGACTCAACACAGAGCCGTATATTATGTATTGTACATAGTTTATTAATAAAGCTCAGTTCCAGTGCAACCTCCTCATCTATCTCCTGTTGACATAACATTACTGTTGAGTGTTTTTATTATTTTTTTTTTTTGGGTTATGAAGTCTTGAACCTGAAGGTATCTGAAAGTGTTTTTTTTTTAATAGCAAGAATCTTTATTTTGCATCTGTTGAAAGGACAGCAGGGTAAAGCCTTCAGACAAATTAAGGACATGGTGTCCAAAAACCATATCCTTCATCTGACATGCCTAGAGGGAAGCAATGGTTACCTTGGATTGAGCTCAGCATGGAGATTAAATTAGATCCATCCATCCTCTTCCGCTTAATCCTTTTCGGGTCGTGGGGGGACTGGAGCCTATCCCAGCATCTTTAGGCGAGAGGCAGGGTCCACCCTGGACAGATCGCCAGTCCATCGCAGGGCCAACACAGAGAGACAGACAACCATTCACTCTCACAGTCGTACCTAAGGACAATTTAGAATCCCCAGTTGATACTTTTGTGAAATAAACCATGCCTTTCAGGGCTCCTTTACACAGATTAAGATTGTTAAGTGACCATTAAGAGATCAAAAATTGACCTAATCTCTCAATGAATGAATGAATGAATCTTTATTTCGGATAGATTAAAAAAAGAAACAATAATATAACAAAGGGGGAAAGAAAATCCAACGAGGTCAAATTAGACAGTAACTCCTCTGATTATACAGTTCAACATAAGTTATCCGAAATGGGTGATGGCTGAAGCCACAGCTTATATTGCCCACCCATATTCCATCCAAGAATTCAAAAGAAAAACAAAACAAGAGCGATTACAATTCAGAACAAAGCTAAGACAAAATGTGACAAAAAAACTAAGCAACAACACAACACAGACTGGATATGACAATTCTTATGTGATTTTACATGTCATCTTGTATATATGTTTGGAGTATTTCTTCCTTTAGTTTTTGTTTAAATTGTCCAAGCGTTGTACGTGATTTTAATTCAGGTCCAAAATCGTTCCATAATCTGACTCCTTGCACTGAAACACAGTGTTGCTTGGTGGTAGTTCTCACTGAAGGTTTTTGAAATATACATGTTCCTCTGAAATGATATTGTTTCTCCCTTATTTGGAACAGCTTTTGGATATTTGCGGGCAGTGATAGATTCTTCACTTTAAACATTATTACTGCAGTTTTAAAGTCAACCAGATCTTTCAACTTGAGAGATTTAATTTAAGAAAAAGTGGGTTTGTTGGTTCCCTGTAAGCAGCTTTGTTTATTATTCTAATAGCTCTCTTCTGAAGTATAAAGACTGGATATATGTTTGTTTTATATGTATTTCCCCATACTTCAGTACAATATGTCATGTATGGGAGTATTAATGAATGATACAAGGTATATAGTGTGGGTTGATTCAGCAAATATTTCACTCTGTGTAGTATTACAATTGATTTGGATATTTTACCTTTAATATAATTAATATGTGACTTCCAACACAGTTTATTATCAATTATTACTCCAAGAAATTTAGTTTCGGATACCATTTCAATCTTTACACCATTTACACTGAGTTTAGATACTAAGTTGTTGTGATGGTTGTTAAAAACTATAAATTTTGTCTTACTTAAATTGAGCGTTAATTTGTTTGAATCAAACCACAGTTTAAGCTTTCCTAATTCCTTTCCGAGTGTATCCAAAAGTTGTTCTAAATTGCTTCCACTGCATAATAAATTAGTGTCATCGGCAAACAATATTAAATCCATTTTCTCCGAAACTTTACATATATCATTTATATACATATTCAATAACAATGGCCCCAAAACTGAACCCTGTGGGACTCCACAAGTAACCTTCAGTAACTGAGTTTTTGTTACCAACACATACATACTGATATCTATTCTTTAAGTAACTACTTAACCAGGACAGTGCTACCCCCTAATACCACAATTTTGTAGTTTATTTAATAATAAATTATGATCCACTGTATCAAATGCTTTTTTAAGATCCAGGAATACCCCAACTGAATACTCTTTATTTTCAACGGCAGTTGATATTTTTTCTATAAATTCCATTAGAGCAAATGCAGTTGTCCTCTTGTGTCTGAACCCATATTGCTGCTCACACAATAAATTATTCTTCAGTATGAAGTTGTCAATTCTCTCATAGAATATTTTTTCAAGTATCTTGGAAAATTGCGGCAATAGTGAAATTGGTCTATAGTTTGAGAATTCCCCTCTGTCACCCGTCTTGTATATCGGAATTACTTCAGCTATTTTCATTGCACTGGGAAATATACCTGTTTGGAGAGACAGGTTACAGATATACGTCAGTGGTTTCACTAAGCATTCAATAATAGTTTTGACTAAGAGCATGTCAATACCATCACAGTCCGTAGATGTTTTACTTTTAAACGATTTAACAATTTCAATGACCTCTCTCTTGTCTGTGTTCTTTATGAAAATGGAGTCTTTTATAGCAGTGTTTTTGCTTATTGTATCACCTGTGGGTGCCGTAATGGGTATTTCTCGAGCCAAATTAGGACCAGTGTTAACAAAAAAGTTATTAAATTCATCTGCAGGTGAAGCTGCATTCACACTGAGTCGTTTTATTATTTTTTGAAAAATGGTTGGGTAGCTTGTATTTCTGTTTTTATTTCCAAGAATATTAAGTATTGTCCATGTATTTTTAATATTATCTGTTTTTCTCCAGTTCTTTACTGTAATAGTCTCTTTTACTACATCTTATTATATATGTAAACTTATTTTTGTATGTTTTATACCGCTGCTCTGCTTCTTTGATAACTCAATGATCTCAAACCTAAAAAAAAAAAAAAGCTGTTTCTGTGTAAATGCTTGAGAGATCGTAGTAAGATTTTCATGGTGATCTACCGAGACCTTTAAAAGCTCCTTGAGAGATCCCTGAGAGAACAGAAGAGATTGCCAACAGATCAGAAGAGCTCACTGAGGGATCTATGTTTACATGGACACAAGTAACCAGATTAAAAGCCTGATCGGAATAAAAACGCTTCATGTAAACATAGCAATTGAATATTCTAACCCAATCACGCTCATTCGGATCAAAATTTCATTCCGATTGAGAGGGGTGGGTTATGCCGATTGTTAATCAGAATGGTGCGCATGAAAACACTTACTCCAAATGTAGGGCAGAAAATGTTTACTGCACATGTCTGTACACCAGACACACGTCGACGTGACGTATTTCCGCCTTAGCAGCAGCTAGCGGAAAACATAGCGGTGTGGAGAGTGTGTGAAATGAGAAGGCAGGTTTACGAACAGACGAAGTTTATTACACTCTCTCATCAGTCATACACAGAAAAAGCATGATGCAACCAAAACCGGTTTCTCCTTTTATCCCAACCACTCATCTCACATCTGCATGACATTTCACATCAAATTGCATGACATTTAACATCACAATACATCCACCCTTAAACCCCCCCGGCTCCTTCTTCCTTCCAACTCCCCATGATCTCCCTGCCTATTGTCCTCCTATGTTTAACCTCTGCATCCTGACTGAGACGCTGTCTGCTGACTCACCCAAGTCTCTACACCGCCCCCCCCAGACAGAGTTTCAGTCCTCACGCCTTTTGGGCTTCAGTCTCCTCCCATATCTCCTGTAACGGGGGTTTCTGTGCCTGCGGGGGGCTGCTGGAAGCGTGTCTGACTGCGGGTGGGCCATGGCGGCGGGGGGGAGGGGGGGCAACTCCACTTTGCCTGTGTGGCTGTCCTGTTTGCCTGGGGAGTTCTCAGTGGGGGTCTTCCACGCCGAGGGGCCCGAGCCAGCAGCACTTGCTCGTCCACCACTACAAAGGCGGGCTTAAGTCTGTCTATGCATATTTTCTCCCGATGCCCCCACCCCCCCCAAGTCTAACAAAAAATGCTTGTCCCCTGTTTCCAGCACTCTGAACGGGCCATTGTAGGGTGGGCGCAATGGAGGGCGGTGGGTATCGTGCCTGATGAACACGAACTCCGCGTTCTTCAAAGTTTTTGCCATGAAAGCGCGTGGAAAACAGTGGTGGGCCGGGCTGCGTGCCTGTGTCTGCACTATGCTGCAAACGCTGAGACGGGCAGTTGTCCAGCGCGGGATTATCTGGCAAAAATTCCCCGGGCAGCCGCAGTGGTTGAGAAAAACCCAGTTCTGCCAGGGACGCCTCTAAATCCTCTTTTGGTGCGGAATGCAACCCCAATAAAACCCACAGCAACCGGTCTACCCAATTTGCATCCGTCAACGAAGACCTGAGTGCTGTTTTCAGTGACCTATGAAAACGCTCGCATAACCCATTGGCCTGTGGGTTGTACGCAGTTGTGCGATGAATTGCAACACCCAGGCTGCGGGCCATCGCGGACCAAAGGTCGAAAACAAACTGCAGGCCCCTATCGGACATTATGTCCGACGGGATGCCAAAACGTGTAACCCATGTCGTCAAAAAAGCGCGCACTACATCCGCGGACGTGGTTGCCGCCAGCGGGACTGCTTCTGGCCAGCGTGTGGTGCGGTCCACCACTGTCAGAAAGTGCGTGCACCCCTGCGATGGCGGGAGGGGGCCCACGAGGTCCACGTGAACATGGTCGAATCTTGTAGCCAGTATACTAAACGGCTCCAAAGGAGCCTTCGTGTGTCTGTGCACGTTGGCTCGTTGGCACGCTACGCAGGCTGCCGCCCACTCTTTCACTTGTATGCGCAGGCCTGGCCACACGAATTTCGCTCCCACCATTTTAACTGACGCGCGCACTCCTGGGTGTGCCACAGTGTGAACTGACTCAAACACGCGGTAGCGCCACGCGACCGGGACCACCGGGAGCGGGCGTCCCGTGGAGACATCGCATTGGGGGGGCTTGCCGTCTTGCAGTACTCTGCTCTCCAGCCTTAACCCTGTTGGTCCAGACTGGAGCGCGCGCATGTCCGTATCGCCAATCTGCTCAGCGGTCATGGCTGTATAATTTATCCCTACGCAGACCGGGGCCACTACCACGTGCGAGAGGCAGTCTGCCACCACATTCAGTTTACCCGACACATGCTGAATATCGGTCGTAAACTCCGAGATCACGGCCAGCTGTCTCTGCTGCCGGCCCGACCATGGTTCCGAAACCTTGGCCATCGCGAACGTCAGCGGCTTGTGGTCCACGCTGTGAAGCTGCGCCCTTCCAGCCAGAACTGGAAGTGGCGTATGGCCAGGTGGAGAGCCAGCAACTCCCTGTCGAACGCGCTGTATTTACGCTCACTGTCGCGCAAACCCCTGCTGAAAAAAGCGAGCGGCTGCCAAGAACCGGCGACACGTTGCTCCACGATGGCCCCTATGGCCACGTCCGAGGCGTCGGTAGTGAGCGCTATCTGGGCCACTGGGTCTGGGTGCGCCAACAGCGCGGCGTTTGCCAGGGGTGCTTTAACCTTAGAGAACGCCTGCTCTCGCTCTGGAGTCCATTCGTCTCCATCCGCGGGTTTCCGTCTCTTTAGCGCGGCGTACAATGGCTGCATGAGTTGAGCTGCGCGGAGGAGGAAATGGTTATAAAAGTTAACCATCCCCAAAAATTCCTGCAGCGCCCTGACCATCTGAGGCCAGGGAAAGTTCGCCACAGCGTGCACTTTGTCGGGCAAGGGTATCGCTCCCTCCAGTGAGACGCGGTGCCCCCCCAAAAAATCAATCCCCGTCACGCCGAACTGGCACTTGGGTTGATTATTAACCCGTGCTCCTCCAACCTCTAGAAAACCGTCCTGAGGTGGGTTACGTGTTCATCTTCGGACGCACTGGCTACCAGGATATCATCCAGGTAGACGAACATAAACGGGAGATCGCGCAGCACCGTATCCATCATGCGCTGGAACGTCTGTGCCGCTCCTTTTAATCCGAATGGCATGCGTAGAAACTCGAACAAGCCGAACAGAGTTATTACCGCTGTTTTGAGTATGTCCTCTGCGCGCACTGGGACCTGGTGGTAAACGCGGACCAGGTCTATTTTAGAAAAAATGCGTGCTCCGGCGAGGTGAACGGAAAAATCCTGAATGTGGGGAATCGGGTAGCGGTCGTGTGCTGTGGCATTATTCAACCTGTGGAAATCACCGCACGGTCGCCACAACCCCTCAGCCTTAGGGACCATGTGTAGCGGGGATGCCCATAGGCTGTTCGAACGCCTGATGATGCCCAACCTTTCCAGGTTGGCAAACTCCTCGCGCGCTATGGCCAGTTTAGCTGCGTCCAAGCGCCGAGGTCGTGCGAAAACGGGCGGCCTGGTGGTGGTGATAAAGTGCTCCACCCCGTGTTTAGCGATGGCCGCCGAAAACGTCGGGACCGTGAGTGCTGGGAACTGAGTGAGCAGTGCGTGGAACTTACCGCCTGGAGCTGTGACGTTGGCTTGTGTTACTGGCCCAGCCCCTCGAGCTGTACAGGGGAGAGAGTCAAAGGACAGTGCATTAACCAGGCACCTGTTAGCAACATCAACTAGTAAACCATGTGCACACAGAAAATCAGCTCCCAGGATTGGGAAACTCAGTGCCGCTATGACAAAAGTCCACTCATATGTACGGCCGTGTAGAGATAAAGCCAGTGTTCTCTCACCAAAGGTCTTAATGTCCGAGTCGTTTACCGCCACCAGCCCGGGGCCGCTGGGTCCTGCCAGCTGGTCGGCGTAGGTCGGCAGGATGATACTCTTCTGGGCTCCGGTGTCTACGAAGAAACGCCTCCCTGAGTGCGAGTCCGTCACGTAGAGCAGCTTGTTCTCTTCGCCGGCGGTCGCAGCTGCTACCGACTACCGGCCTTGGCGTTTCCCGAGTGCTTGAATTGGCACGGTAGCGCACATCTGCGTGCGTTCTCTCCGAAGCGGCGGTGGTAGAAGCAGAGCGTGTCTCTCTGGCGCTCCTTGGCCCCCGCTGCCGCTACCGTCGGTGGCTCCTTGCCTCCTCTGGTCGTCTCGCTGGGTTCCGCCGCTGCCGCGTTGACTGTAAGCGCTCTGGTGGTGAGGATGAGCCGGTCTGCCTCCTAGGCTAGCGCACGGTAGTCACGTGCAGCCAGCAACGGCGAATTGGCCAGAACCGCTCTTGCCTCTGTTGGAAGGTTCCGGAGGAAAAGATAGCGCCGGGTCAGCGCAGCCTTGAGAGCCTCGTATCTGTTGTGGGTTGGGGGCTGGTTGAGCTGGCTCGCTACCTGCTGAGCTGTGCGAGCGTCCAGCACTGCAACCACGGGGTAAAACATGGTGTCGTCTGCCGTTATTCCCCGGAGGGCGAACTGGACCTCGGTGTGGTGGAACCAAGACCGCAGGTTGTGCTGCCAAAAATCCGGTAGCTTGACTAAAACAGCACACACGTTGCTGGGGGCTCTCGTCCAGGCCGTCTGTGGGATGCTTGCCGCGTTGCTGGGGCTTTCCGTCCGGGCCGACTCCAGGGTTCTTGCCTCGTGTTCCATAATACGTCCAGGGTCACCAGTGTGGAGAGTGTGTGAAATGAGGAGGCAGGTTTACGAACAGACGAAGTTTATTACACTCGCTCATCAGTCATACACAGAAAAAGCATGATGCAACCAAGCACAGTTTTTCCTTTTATCCCAACCGCTCATCTCACATCTGCATGACATTTCACATCAAATTGCATGACATTTAACATCACAATACACCCACCCTTAAACCCCCCGGCTCCTTCTTCCTGCCAACTCCCCATGATCTCCCTGCCTATTGTCCTCCTATGTTTAACCTCTGCATCCTGACTGAGACGCTGTCTGCTGACTCACCCAAGTCGCTACAGCGGGAGTAAAACAAAACTGGTCTGTATCGTCCTGCTGTCTCCCTCTGCTCATCATATGCAGAAGTATGTTATGTACTTGTAGCTTCATTACGGAGACCAGCAGAAGCAAAAGTACAGTCTGAACAACACAATACAGGTCAATTTCGACACGAAGCGGGGCTTGCTAACACCGGAAGTTGCTTCTTCTTCTACTATTTTCGGAATGTCGAAATGTTGACGTGCGCATGTCAAAATGATTTATTCCGTTCAAATGTGTGATACATGGAAACGCACGTCCTTGTGGTCTATATTAATCATATATTCCATATATGCTCACTGGCTTTATATGTGTGCACATATAAAGCCAGTGAGCCGGAGAGATTCTTCCTCTTTTCTCCTTCTGCCACTCTGCACAAGATGAGACTTGTTAGAAGAGCTGATTATTAAACTTTGTTTATAAATCAAATCGCCTCTTCATTTCCAAGCTCTTCTACACTGGTGACCCTGACGCGAGTATGAACCTGAGGCGTTCCCCCGCAATCGACTCATCCGTGGCGACCCACGCAGACGAGGGAACAGATGGACAACTGTTCTCCCCGGCAGAAGAGATTGAGAGGGCTCAACCGAGCACCAGCACCACTGTGAGAGCCGAGGCAAGGCACTCTCACCCGGCGGGCACAGCAGTGATGGTATGCACGAATGCCGTCGCTGTCAAGCTGCCAGACTTCTGGCAAGAAGACCCCGCCTCTTGGTTTCAGCAGGCTGAAGCCCAGTTTACACTGGCGGGCATCACGGCTGACGATACCAAATTTTACCATATCGTCTCCAAACTCGACGCCACCACTTCGAAGTGTGTGCAGAGCATGATCCGGCGACCACCGGCCCGGGACAAATATGAGACGCTCAAAGCAACCATCGTGGCGAACTACGTCCCATCAGCGGAAGAGAGAGCCGAGAAGATCCTGGCGGTCTACGGCCACAGAGGGTGCAAACCGAAGGCCCTCATGGAGGATTTGCAACAGCTCAAAGAAGAGGACAATGACAACTTCCTCTTCCAGTTTATATTCCTCAGCACGCTGCCGCCACACATGAGAGGGACACTCGCCAGCATGAAATGCAACAACCACCAAGACTTCCGCGCACTGGCCAACGAAGCTCATCGGCACGTCAACGCCTGCAAGGAGCTGACACCCACAGCAGCATCCGCAGACCTCAAAGCTGACGCCCCGAGCCACGAGGAGCCACAACCCACTGAGCAGACCCAGCCCACGGTGACAGCGACACGGCCAAAACTTAGCAGACAGAGCGACGCCTGTTATTATCACCACCGCTTCGCCGAGAAGGCCCACAAATGCGTTCCCCCCTGCAAATTTGCGATTTCGGGAAAACGCCAAAGCCGACAGCCGTTAATGGCAGCGGTTCTCGGCGAGAAGAATAAGCTGTTGTACGTGACTGATGGACACACAGGCAAGCAGTTCCTCATCGACACAGGAGCCCAGCTGAGTTTCGTCATGCCCTCCCACGCAGATCGAGCCACGGGCACCCGGGGCAACGGAGCCGTGGCAGCCAACAGCTCTAGCATCGACACGTTCGGCGAAAAGAGCCTGCACCTCCTCATCCACGGCCGCAGCTACAGATGGACATTTGTTGTAGCGGCGGTGAGTTTTAACTTATTAGGCGCGGATTTTTTGTGTGCACATGGGCTATTAGTAGATCTAGCAAATAGGCGCCTGGTTAATGCACTGTCCTTTGCTTCTATTCCCTGCTCAGCCCGAGTTTCTCCACCACCTGTGCAGGCCAACGTCACCACGGCAGGAGGTAAGTTTGAGCAACTCCTCACCCAATTTCCAGCACTCACAATTCCCAAATTCTCAGCCACTGTGGCTAAACACGGGGTTGAACACTTCATTCCCACAACGGGACCTCCCGTTTTTGCCAAAGCGCGCCGCTTAGACGCGGCCAAGCTCAACATAGCACGGGACGAGTTTACAACTCTTGAAAAATTGGGCATTGTTAGACGCTCGAAGAGCCCCTGGGCCTCACCACTTCACATGGTTCCGAGATCCGACGGTTCTTGGAGACCGTGCGGAGATTACCGCAGATTAAACAACGCTACAGCGCATGACCGTTACCCAATTCCTCACATTCAAGATTTTTCACTACATCTGGCGGGTGCGCGCATTTTTTCAAAAATAGACTTAGTCCGCGGTTATCACCAAGTCCCAGTCCGAGCAGAAGACATTCCTAAAACAGCGGTAATAACCCCTTTCGGCCTTTTTGAATTTCTGCGAATGCCTTTCGGCCTCAAAAGAGCTGCTCAAACTTTTCAACGAATGATGGACGCGGTCCTACGTGACCTTCCTTTTGTCTTCGTCTACCTCGACGACATGCTGGTAGCCAGCTCGTCTGAGGAGGAACACGAGCAGCACCTCACTACGGTTTTTCAGAGGCTAGAAGAGCACGGGCTAATAATCAATCCAGCCAAATGCAAATTCGGCGTGTCACAAATTGATTTTTTAGGACACAAAGTCTCTCCGAAGGGGGCAGTTCCACTTCCAGACAAAGTCCACGCGATAGAAAGTTTCCCACGGCCACAAACGGTCAAATTGCTACAGGAATTTTTAGGGATGGTTAATTTTTACAACCGCTTCCTCCCCCACGCAGCTCAGCTCATGCAGCCCCTATATGATGCGCTCAAAAAAAAGAAGGCTTCCAACGCGGTCGAATGGACCCCGGAGCGCGAACGCGCTTTCGCGGAAGTAAAAAGCGCCCTAGCTAACGCCACATTGTTAGTTCACCCAGATCCCTTGGCCCGCATCGCGCTAACCACAGACGCTTCAGACCTAGCTATAGGGGCAGTTGTAGAACAACTTGTCAGCGGGGTCTGGCAACTTTTAGCATTCTTTAGCAAATGGCTAAACCAAACTGAGCGTAAATACAGCACTTTTGACAGAGAGCTGCTGGCGCTTCATTTATCCATCCGCCACTTCCAGTTCTGGTTAGAAGGGCGGAATTTCACGGCTTTTGTAGACCATAAACCGCTCACCTTTGCTATGGCTAAAATTTCAGAACCATGGTCAGGCAGGCAACAAAGACAGCTAGCTGCGATTTCAGAGTTCACCACAGACATTCGACACGTGGCAGGCAAACTTAACGTAGTAGCAGACTGTCTCTCTCGCGCTGTGACACCACCAGAGCGTGGGGAGACAGATTATACTGCCTCAGCAGCAGAACTCTTCACTAACGCAGACACATACGCAGCACCTATCCATGCAGGGATAGATTATGCAGCCATGACAGAGGAACAAAGCGGTGACGCGGACGTGCGCGCACTCCTGTCTGGACCAACAGGGTTAAGGCTGGAGAAAAAGGGTTTACGCGACAGCGTACCCCCCCTAATATGCGATGTTTCAACCGGCCGACCTCGCCCGTTAGTACCAGCTACATGGCGCCGCCGTATTTTCAACGCAATTCACTCCCTCGCGCACCCAGGTGTGCGCGCCTCGGTTAAAATGGTCGCCGAAAAGTTTGTGTGGCCAGGCCTGCGCAAAAACGTAAAAGAATGGGCAAAAACTTGCATTTCTTGTCAATGCGCCAAAATACACAAACACACAAAAGCCCCTCTGGAGCCTTTTCCAATCCCTGCTAGAAGGTTCGACCACGTTCATGTCGACCTCGTGGGGCCACTACCTTCCTCCCAAGGTTTCACACACCTGTTAACAATGATAGACCGCACCACACGCTGGCCAGAGGCAGTCCCTCTAGCGGCAACCACAGCGGAGGAAGTCGCTCGCGTTTTTTTGACAAACTGGGTGGCACGTTTCGGCGTCCCATCGGACATCACGTCTGATAGGGGGCCTCAATTTGTCTCAGAGCTCTGGTCAGCCATGTCCAACAGCTTAGGGGCAACAATTCATCGCACCACCGCTTATCACCCTCAGGCTAATGGGTTATGCGAGCGTTTTCACAGGTCTTTAAAGGCCGCCCTCAGAGCCTCACTAACGGACACAAATTGGGTAAATAAACTTCCCTGGGTTTTATTGGGGTTGCGTGCTGCACCTAAAGAGGATCTAGACGCCTCTCCCGCAGAATTAGTCTTTGCACAACCTCTCAGGCTTCCAGGTGAATTTTTACCAGAGAACCCAGAGCCAGGGCACCTTCCAGTCCCAAGGTTTTTAGGCAGCAACGGACCGGGCTCTCTCCCCGGTCCAGCTCATCACTCCTTCCCACGGGTTTTTGTCCCTCAAGCTTTAAAAAACGCTGAGTTCGTTTTTGTTAAGCATGAAGCTTTAAAACCAACTTTCCGCCCAGCATACGATGGGCCATTCAGAGTGCTGGAACATGGTGATAAACACTTTGTGCTTGATTTTGGGGATAGAAAAGAAACAGTCAACATTGACAGACTTAAACCTGCCTTCTTGTTGAAAGACGAGCCTGCACAGTTGGCGAGAGCACCTTGGCGGGGTAGAGCCCCCAAGAGAAAAGACTCAGCCCCCCAGCAGGGAACAGTTAACCTCTCTCCTTCCCACACTGCAGATTCCTCACAAGAAGGTCCCAGCAGGGCGCCTAAACCAACCTACAGCAGTTTTGGGAGAAGATTAAAACCCAGACAGCACAGGGACTGATACAAACCACTCCACAATTGTTCACTAATTGTGCTGCAACAGTTTAGGACTGACTTATGATTTTACTATGCTGTTATGATTACCACTGAACTCTCTTAGGAGCATGGCTGCTGGAAAGTTCTTCCGTGGCAAGAGACGTAACATTTAGTATGTCACAGTAACTATCTTAGACTGTGAACCTTTCTGTTGTCCTTTCTTAGTTGTTTGGGGGGCCTGTGGTCTATATTAATCATATATTCCATAACCTACATATGTTGAAGCATGTGGAAATGTTTAGTAATTACATATGTAAAGGACTTCACACCTCTGAAAGGACAAAGGCTCTCAACCGCCGAGTGAAGAACAAAGACGTTCCCAGACGCGGCGGAGGAGACCGGAGGAGCCACCCTAACCCCCTAAGGCGAGGAGAGGAAATACCAAGACAATGGGGGGATTAAGATAATGAGGGATGTCAGCCTTTGTTATGCATGTCTTTTGTTGTGTGCACGTATAAAGCCGGTGAGCCGGAGAGATTCTTCCGCTTTTCTCCTTCTGCCACTCTGCACAAGATTCAATTCAATTCAACTTTATTTATATAGCGCCATTTCACAACAACAGTCATCTCATAGCACTATCAACTGTAGGGGGGACCCCCACAGTTGCAGAAAGACCCCAGCAATCAGGCGATCCCCTGTGAGCAAGCACTTGGCGACGGTGGAGAGGAAAAACTCCCTTTTAACAGGAAGAAACCTCCAGCAGAACCAGGCTCAGGGAGGGGCAGTCATCTGCTGCGACTGGCTGGGGGGTGAGGGGATAGAGAAGAAGAAAAGAACAGACATGTAGAGAGCAAACAGCACGATGGGGACTCAATCTATGGGAGAGAACAAACAAATGTTAATGACCAGCAAAAAAAAAAAATATTTCATAGAGAGTGAGGAAAGGAGTGAGGCCCAGTGCATTACTGGAGGTCCCCCGGCTGACTAAACCTATTAGCAGCATAACTAAGGGAGGGTTCAGAAACACATGATCCCTCCCTAATTGTAGGCTATATCAAAAAGGTAGGTTTTAGCCCTATTCTTAAAAACAGAGATCGAGTCTGACTCCCGAATCCAGATTGGCAGCTGATTCCACAGGAGAGGAGCTTGATAACTGAAGGCTCTGCCTCCCATTGTACTTTTGGAGATTCTAGGTATTACAAGTAATCCTGCATTTTGGGAGCATAGTGCTTTGTTAGGATAATACGGTAGTATCAGATCTTTTAAATAAAAAGGAGCCTGATTGTTTAGAGCTTTGTAAGTAAGAAGAAGGATTTTAAACTTAATTCTAAACTCTATGGGAAGCCAATGAAGGGAGGCCAGAACCGGAGAGATATGATCTCTCTTTCTAGTACCTGTTAAAACTCTTGCTGCAGCATTTTGGATCAGCTGAAGACTTTTTAAAGATGTTTTAGGACAGCCTGATAATAAAGAATTACAATAATCTAATCTCGAGCTAACAAAAGCGTGGATCAGCTTCTCAGCATCACTCTGAGACAAGATGCTCCTAATCTTGGCAATATTACGCAAATGATAGAAGGCAGTCTTAGAAACAAATTTAATATGTGAATTGAAGGACAAATCCTGATCAAAAATAACTCCAAGGTTCCTCACAGAGCTATTAAGAGAAAGAGTAACTGCATCCAAACTGAAAGTTTGATTTGGAAAGGAATTTCTAAGGTTTTTTGGACCAACAAGAATGACTTCAGTCTTATCTGAATTTAATAGCAGGAAATTACAAGTCATCCAAGCTTTGATTTCCTTAAGACAGGCTTCTAACTTGGCTAATTGATTAGTATCATCTGGCTTCATTGACAGGTATAATTGTGTGTCATCTGCATAACAATGAAAATGTATACAGTGCTTTCTAATAATGTTGCCTAACGGAAGCATATATAAACTAAAAAGAGTAGGGCCTAGCACAGATCCCTGTGGAACTCCATGACTAAGCTTTGAGCTGAGAGAAAACTCATCATTTACATGAACAAACTGGAACCTATCAGATAAATAAGATCTAAACCACTGCAACAAAGTTCCATTAAGTCCAACATAGTGTTCTAATCTATCAAGTAGAATATTATGATCAATAGTATCAAAAGCTGCACTAAGATCTAAAAGGACAAGTACAGAAACTAGTCCATTATCAGATGCAATGAGGAGGTCGTTAGTGACCTTCGCTAAGGCTGTTTCAGTACTATGATGGATTCTAAACCCAGATTGAAACTCCTCAAGTAAACCATTTCCCTGCAGGTGGTCAAATAATTGCGTAGCAACAACTCTAAGATTTTTGAAATGAAAGGGAGATTAGAGATTGGTCTATAGTTAGCTAAAGCTCCTGGATCTAGCGTTGGCTTTTTGAGTAAGGGTTTAATTACAGCCGTTTTAAAAGCCTGCGGTACATGGCCTAAAGTTAATGAAGAATTGATTATATGAAGAATAAAGCTACCAATAAGTGGGAAGACTTCTTTAAATAACCTGGTAGGAATAGGGTCTAAAAGACAAGTTGAAGGTTTGGATGAGGAAACTATTTTGTCTAACTCACAAAGGTCGATTGGAGTAAACTCATCAAGACAGACATCAATAGAAGGAGTTGTAGTAGTTACAGTATTTAAGTTAACTGTGGGAAGAATCTGATTGATTTTATCTCTGATGGATGAAATTTTATTATTGAAAAAGTTCATAAAGTCCTGACTAGTAAGCTCTAAGGGGATGCTAGGATTGACAGAGTCCTGACTCTTTGTCAACCTGGCTACAGTACTGAAAAGAAACCTGGGATTATTCTTGTTCTCTTCTATTAATGCAGAGTAATAACTCGTTCTAGCTTTTCTAAGAGATTTTTTATAAATTAAAAGATGATTTCTCCAAGCTAAATAGATTTCATCTAAATTAGTAGAGCGCCATTTTCTTTCTAATTGACGAGTCTTCTGTTTTAAGCTACGAGTTTCTGTGTTGAACCAAGGAGTTAAAAATCTCTGATTAGACTTTTTCTTTTTTAAGGGGGCCACCAAGTCTAGAGCCTGATGCAGAGAAGCTGAAACACTATCCACCATGTTATCAATTACAGAAGGAGCAAGCTGTCTATAGCTTATTTCCGTTGTGTTGACACATGGCATAGAGGAAACAATCTGCATAAATTTGGAAACAGCATCATCTGAGAGGCATCTACTGTGATAATATTTTTCTTTAGGAGCCAAATAGTCAGAAATAGTAAAATCAAAGGTTAACAGACAATGGTCTGACAGTACAGGGTTATGAGGAGACACTACAAGATTTTCTATTTCTATGCCATATGTCAGAACAAGGTCCAATGTATGGTGGAGGTAATGAGTAGAATTTCCTACTTTCTGAGAAAACCCAATCGAGTCTAATACTGAATTAAAAGCCACATTAAGGCAGTCACTATCTACATCCACATGTATATTAAAGTCCCCTACTATAATTATTTCAGCACTAAATCAGCTAAGAAATCAGCAAATTCGGATAAAAATTCTGAATAGGTTGATGGGGGACGATAAACTATGGCAAATAAAATTGGGTTTAACCTGAAATTGCTAAAGTGCCCAACACTGAGGACCAGGCCCTCAAAGGAATTATAACATGTTTTTTGCTTTACATTAACTAGTAATTTGGAATGGTAAATTGTTGCTACTCCTCCTCCACGACCAGAGCTTCTGGGATTTTGACAGTTTAAATAACCAGAGGGAGTTGATTCATTTAAACCAACATAATCCTCTTGCCCTAACCAAGTCTCTGTAAGGGAAATTAAATCAATCTGATGATCAATTAACAGATCATGGACTAACAGAGACTTGGGAGTTAGAGACCTAATATTTAATAAACCACATTTAATTTTTAAATTATGAGGAGGAACAGAGGCCAAATCATTCAATTTAGAGGCTTTATGTTTAATTTGAGTTTTACCAATATTTTGCTTTATCACTTTGGGATGCTTATACATTATATTTTTATTTACTTTGGAGGGAGCAGACAACGATTCTCTGATGGGGAAGACAGGGGCTAAGCTGAGGGGTGGCGGATGAAGAGGAGCTGCAGAGAGGCGTGTAGGACTACTACTCTGCTTCCTGGTCCCAACTCTGAGTAGTCATGGTTTTGGAAATTTGGATAAAAAAGATGCCAGATTGTTAGATAAATGAGAAGCACCATCCAAAGTGGGATGAATGCTGTCTCGTCTCATAAGACCAGGTTTTCCCCAAAAAGAGCTCCAATTGTCAATGTAGCCCACGTCATTTGCAGGACACCACACAGACAGCCAGCGGTTCAAGGATGACGAGCGACTAAACATGTCATCACTGGTCAGATTGGGGAGGGGCCCAGAGAATACTACAGAGTATTCTGTAGTATTCTCTGTAGTCTTCTAACAAGATGAGACTTGTTAGAAGAGCTGATTATTAAACTTTGTTTATAAATCAAATCGCCTCTTCATTTCCAAGCTCTTCTACAGTCCTAATCACATCAGCTTTTTCAGGAGATTTTCACCAGATATCAGAAACAACCCAAGTAATCCATACATACAAAGAAATCAAGGTAACTGTTCACAAAACAAGTTATATTTAATAAAGTGGAATGCCACATGGAATGAGTATTGAACATGCTTGGTGAAATTCATTTAATATTTAGTAGAAAAGCATTTGCTGGTAATAACAGCTTCCAAATGCCCCCTGTATGGAGAAACTAGGCACAGGCGTTGCTCAGGAGTGATTTTAGCCCATTCTTTCTCACAAGCTGTCAAATCTTGAGGGTTCCATGGGTGTCTTCTATGAACTCTGATATTCAGTTTGTTCCATAGATTTTCAATTGGATTCAGGTCAGGTGACTGACTGGGTCATTCTCGCAGCTTTATTTTTCTTCTTTGGAGGAAGTTGAGTTTCTTTGGCGGGTTGTTTGGGATCATTGTCTTGCTGAAATGCCCACCCTTGTTTCATCTTCAGCATCTTGGCAGATGGCAACAGGTTCTTATCAAGGATGTCTCTGTACATTTGTCCATTCATCTTTCCTTTAATTCTATGAAGTCTGCCTGTAGCATGTGCTGAAAAACACCCCCACACCATGATGCTCCTACCTCCAAACTTCACTGTTGGTATGGTGTTTTTGGGATGATGTGCAGTGCCATTTCTCCTCCAAACATGCTGTGTGTTGTGGCATCCAAAAAGTTCAATTCTGGCCTCATCTGACCAGACTATATTTTCCCAGTATTTTATTGGCTTGCCCAAATATTATGCAGCAAACTTTAAATGAGCTTCAGCATGCTTTTTCTTCAGCAATGGAGTCATTGCAAAGTGAGCAGGATCCATGTCGGTTGAGTGCATTACTTATCGTTTTCTTTGAAACAGCAGTACCTGCTAATTCCAGGTCTTTCTGGAGCACTCCATGAGTGGTCTTTGGCTCTTGGATAACTCTTCTGATAATTCTTTTGACTCCTATGTCAGAAATCTTGTGAGGAACTCTTGGTCATGGCCGGTTTATGGTAAAATGATGTTCTTTCCACTTCCAAATAATGGCTCCAACAGTGCTCACTGGAACATTCAGCAGTTTAGAAATGCACCTGTAACCAATTCCATCATTATGTTTGGCAACAATAAGGTTGTGAATGTCTCGAGAGAGCTCTTTGCTTCTACCCATCATGAGTTCTTTGTGGTGTCACAATCTGATATTCAGACCTTTTTAAAGGCTATCAATCAGGACTTAACCAGCTGAAATTAATTTGCACTGATGGGGGATGGGATGGCTTCCCAAGTTCTGATTGATTTCAGCTGGTTTCTTGGCTTTCTATGCCTTTTTGTACCTTTTTCTTCATGTGTTCAATACTTATTCCCTGTGTCATTCTACTTTATTAAATGTAACTTGTTTTGTGAACACAGTTGCCTTGATCTCTTTGTATGTATGGATTACTTGGGTGGTCGCTGATATCTGGTGAAAATCTCAGGTCAATGGCTCCATCAGAAAATGTGTTTAATATTGACGTGTTCAATACTTATTTTCCCTGCTGTAAGTAAGCTACAGTATGTACAGTGGGGCAAAAAAGTATTTAGTCAGCCACCAGTTGTGCAAGTTCTCCCACTTAAAAGATGAGAGAGGTCTCCAATTTTCATCATAGGTATACCTCAACTATGAGAGACAAAATGAGAAAAAAAAAATCCAGAAAATCACATTGAAGGATTTTTAATGAATTAATTGGTAAATTCCTTGGTAAAATAAGTATTTGGTCACCTACAAACAAGCAAGATTTCTGGCTCTCACAGACATGCAACTTCTTAAGAGGCTCCTCTGTCCTCCAATCGTTACCTGTATTAATGGCACCTGTTTGAACTTGTTATCAGTATATAAGACATCTGTCCACAACCTCAAACAGTCAGACTCCAAACTCCACTATGGCCAAGACCAAAGAGCTGTCAAAGGACACCAGAAACAAAATTGTAGACCTGCACCAGACTGGGAAGACTGAATCTGCAATAGGTAAGCAGCTTGGTGTGAAGAAATCAACTGTGGGAGCAATTATTAGAAAATGGAAGACATACAAGACCCCGGATAATCTCCCTCAATCTGGGGCTCCACGCAAGATCTCACCCTGTAGGGTCAAAATGATCACGAGAACGGTGAGCAAAAATCCCAGAACCACACGGGGGGACCTAGTGAATGACCTGCAGAGAGCTGGGACCAAAGTAACAAAGGCTACCATCAGTAACACACTACGCCGCCAGGGACTCAAATCCTGTAGTGCCAGATGTATCCCCCTGCTTAAGCCAGTACACGTCCAGGCCCATCTGAAGTTTGCTAAGGAGCATTTGGATGATCCAGAAGAGGACTGGGAGAATGTCATATGGTCAGATGAAACCAAAATAGAACTTTTTGGTAAAAACACAACTTGTCGTGTTTGGAGGAGAAAGAACACCATACTGTAACGTCGGGCCATGTTAAGGGGGGCAGGGGTTTCCTAGCATGCTTTGACAATTGAAACGTTACTGTGTGTGTAGTAAATGTTATTACTGAGCTATTCTACTGCTGTGTAATTATAACTGCGTTATAATTACCTAACAGTATTTCATAGGCAAGATTTATTATGTGTGTGTAACCGTGATTTAAACGGAGGTCTGGGAGAATGACCTCCCCTCCTGCCTGTGCTCAGAGTGTGTGTAAAATAAATCCCGTTGATCACAACCATCTTGCTCCATTTTCTTTGTGTGAACCCTGCATACGTCACAATACCTACTGTGAAGCATGGGGGTGAAAACATCATGCTTTGGGGCTGTTTTTCTGCAAAGGGACCAGGATGACTGATCCGTGTAAAGGAAAGAATGAATGGGGCCATGTATCGTGAGATTTTGAGTGAAAACCTCCTTCCATCAGCAAGGACATTGAAGATGAAATGTGGCTGGGTCTTTCAGCATGACAATGATCCCAAACACACCACCCGGGCAATGAAGGAGTGGCTTCGTAAGAAGCATTTCAAGGTCCTGGAGTGGCCTAGCCAGTCCATAGAAAATCTTTGGAGGGAGTTGAAAGTCCGTGTTGCCCAGCGACAGCCCCAAAACATCACTGCTCTAGAGGAGATCTGCATGGAGGAATGGGCCAAAATACCAGCAGCAGTGTGTGAAAACCTTGTGAAGACTTACAGAAAACGTTTGACCTCTGTCATTGCCAGCGAAGGGTATATAACAAAGTACTGAGATGAACTTTTGTTATTGACCAAATACTTATTTTACCGAGGAATTTACCAATTAATTCATTAAAAATCCTTCAATGTGATTTTCTGGATTTTTTTTCCCCTCTTTTTGTCTCTCATAGTTTGAGGTATACCTATGATGAAAATTGGAGACCTCTCTCATCTTTTAAGTGGGAGAACTTGCACAATTGGTGGCTGACTAAATACTTTTTTGCCCCACTGTATATGGGACGTGACTTGGACAGCAGCTGGCCATGTCCTATCTGGTATTTATAACTGTGGCCAGTACGTATGTTACAGCTGGTTAAAGCCAATAGCATAACTGGGGAAAGCAAGTACGAGACCTACAGGCCAGGAAGTCAGAATGTTGTCTCCATTACCTTTAAGGATTGTCATTTTTTAAAAAGATAAACATAATAATTGTACAATAATAGCTTTACTTACTGGCCACATGTGCAACAACAAAAAAAAACCAACGGAAAATATTAAATGATGAAATTATATTGAAGCCAAGATCAGTTAATCTGAAGAAAATAGACCTCAGGCATGGTAATGAAGTTACAGTGTATTTAATGAACGTCTATTTAAATGTCATGGCATAACTGCAAAAAAAAAGAAAAAAAATTAAGATTTTTCAAAGTAGCAGTCAGTTATTTTATAGTAGCAAATGCTTCGTTCAAGTCAAATCCTTCACACAACAGCAAAAAAAACAAAACTGACTGATCAATTCAATTTCTATGGCAGGTCAAAGAGAAACCATTAAAACACAATCAAGGATCTGATTTTTTTCCCCCAATTTTTTTTTTTAAAAACCATTTCAGAAATGTTAACTACACAATTCAAAGGTTTATACTGATCAAACATACAGAGTGAAGAAGCAGTTCCACTGGAGACAACTAAAACAAGATTAGTGTGTGATAGAAACATAACATTCATTTTACAATAAAAATATCTGCACAAAAAACAAAGAAAAAACAGGCTCAAGAAAAAAGGGCAATGCAAAAAATGTTTGCTTTTCATTTCTTTTAATACAGTCACAAATCACAGAGCTGTGGCAACAAATCCCTTTAAAATTTACACAAAAAAAGATAAAGGTCAGCCCCCCCACAACCCGACCCCCCTCCCAGACTTGATTGTGTTCATTTTTAAGTGCGCGTACTGCGATTACAACAAAGTCCCGACTGAACGAAAGCTGCACATCAAATATTGGATATCAAGACTATCAAAAAAGGCACAAACAGACAGGTTGCACAAAGAACTCAGCAGAAGCTTTTTGTTGTCGTTTATACAACTAATCCCATTAAAGTTTTTTTCTTTTTTCCCCCAGTGCCCTTAATGTTTTTACTAAATTCACCCCACCAAAAAAAAAAAAAAATATGTAGGAAGAGGGCTATCTACAGGCGAGTCAAGTCCCGGCAGGCACCTTGGATTACAAGTCCCTATCCTGACTACTGGAGAAGCAAGTGCATTTAATAACTGAGACAGATGGGGTGTATACAGTGAGCATGGGGAGCACTAGGACAGACACATTTCAACCTCATGTTTACCTGCCAGTGACCAAATATATTAAATGGAAAAAAAAACAAAAACTTCGGTTTTGGTCATCAGTTTTTGTTGTTTAATTTGAGGATGAAATTTCTATTTGGGGGAAGACTGACGAAAAAAGCAATCACCCCATGGAATTTTACAGGTCTAATTATTGAAAGCACACATGCAATCTGGCACTAATTGTATGGACGTTTGATTTAATGTATTGAGACTACAGACCAATAATGAAAGATGGTCAACGCATCCCAGTCTGAACAGTAAACCAACACAGAAGCGTCTAAAACTGCAATCTGTCAAATGGCCAGCAGGTGGCCTGTGGACTTCATCGTCCATTCCAGGAGTTTTCCCACTTAGGGTGCGCACACACGGTAATGTCTGTTCCGTGCTGACTGAGGCTTGATCCCTAAAGTCTGGAACGCTTGACAAGTGGGATTGCTCCCTACTGTCCTGCAGAAAGGAATATTTCCCCAGTTTGAAACAGTTGGCAGAAGGTAGTCTAAGGAACGGAACCAATGCAAACATTGTTGGGGTAAGATGATGAAGCTGTGCCTCTCTTGTCAGGGCCTCCTTCAGCAAGTCTGGGAACTGGGCTAAAACAAAAACAATGGGAGCGCCGGCTGATGGAAGAGCAGAGGGCCATTTCACTTTGTACAGAACAAGTCACTTGGCACCAGTGAGAGCGTGCCATTCGTTGCCAGAGGTTGGTGAATGGCCCACCCCCTTATGTCAGATTTTTGACCATAAATGTGTTCCAGCACTTTTCCACAAAGTTGGAAAGCCAAGATGAGTAACTTCATGAACGCCATCATTGAGCTCTTTCAGTCAGAAGTGCTGACGAATAGTATTTTTTACTTGACCTTAAATTTATTGTTGATGCTGGGCGGAGTTATTTTGAATCCTTCCCCCTTCTTTAACTTGGTCATGGCACCGGCTGCCCAACAGAGTCTCAAATCCAACTTTATGAGATGTAGCATTCGAAAAGTTCCAGTGACTAATTGGGAAAATTCCACCTGGGAAAACTCCCCGAACTTTTGGTAACTGAATCCATGTAATCACCATTTCTTCATCATTAAACTGATCATTTTAGTGAACGTGGCCCCAAAAAGAACCACATAATGCACCCACTGTCTCCTAGACTTAACAGAGTCCCTACTCTAGCCTATGAGCTTTCGGTTTCCCTGCGTCGCAAGTCAGGTTTTTCTATAACAGCCAGGTAGTCAGCTCAGTAGTGCTCAGCTTCATAGTAGGACTTCGTAAACCAATACACGACACAGTGGTTGTGCCCAAAGCCGAGTAAAAAATTTTAAGTGGCATAGTCTGTGCTGGAAATTTTAACACAGACTCAGTAAAAAAAAAAAAAAAAAAAAGATATGGTGGAAAAGTTACCCATTTCATAATGTAATCCATAAAAAGGTACATTTTGATACTTTCTGTATCAATTACTTGTAATATGATTTCATTCAAGGGTTTAATTTAAATTGCTAAGCAAATTGTGTACATTTTACTTTTTGAGTTAAATTATGACAATTTTTTCTAGATGCTCCTGTATTACATAATGTAGGAATGGGCCAATTATGAGGGCTAATATTCACATTAAAATAATTATGCAACAGTAAGCTTTTTAAAGGCATGTGGCTAAATCTCAAAGATATAACTGAAGTTCTATAATGTCCTACTTTAAGAATGGTCAGCATGCACTGGTTTTGTGTCTTTCTATAGTTTGAGATTAGAATATTCCTTTTACTGTGTATTATTTTGAACCAAAAATGGTATTCATCAAAGTTTTTACTCTGAAATAACCAATCCATAATGAAATTACACGGACCCCAAAATATGCAAATTTGTTCAACAGTATTATTTTATTACTTAGAGATATGGTCTACAATTAGTGCAAAATTACATGTGCTTTCAGTAGGATTACCAAATAATATTAAAAACTTTAAGGCTCATATAATACAATTTAAAAAAATGTTTAAATCTAAACTTTTCTAAATCTAAGGTCAGCATATTTTACCTAAAGTCTTCAAGCAAAATTCTTGTTTTTGCCGACCTGCAGTAACGTGGCTGTGGTGATGTAGACTTGTACCCGAGGTTGTGTGGGTACGCCGTGACATCACGGTTGGGTGTGGTCAGATTGACCAATTATGGCTTAAGTGCATTTCAGCAGAGCTTCAGCATCCCCTCTTATACTGCGCTCCAGTGATGTTCGAAGTTGGAGGTCCAAATGACACTGCTTATCTTGTGACTGTGTTCCACAGCAATATGTCAGAAAACCCTGATTATTTACTCACCGTCAGCAAAACTGACTGAAAACAGAGTATGTGGTAAATCTGTAGCAACATGTTTAAAGAGATGTCAGGCCATACCATGTGCATGACCAGCGAGAAGAGATAAAACAGAAATGCTAATAAATATTACACTTTACAATGCTAGCACTACAGTTGGTGAGCAGCCATCTTGGATTGTGAACTTGGGAATGGTGATGGCTGTCCAACTTTCTGAGTTGGAAATACAACTTCAGGGGGTGTCCGAATACAGTTTAAAACAGCTGACTGGGAACGTGTAAATTTGGACCTCCAGCAACTACTGGAATGCAGCATTGATCCCCTACTCTCCTGCTGAATTTCGGTCTTCCGTCATTTAAATGAAGACAAACAAAAAACTGTTAAAACTGTCACTCTTTGGTGCTGTGATCTCATCTGACCAGAGCAGCTCATCCAACAAAAAATATTTCAGTGACTTGTCTCAAAATTTACTAGTTAATCTTACTTTCTGGCCTGTCGTGCAATTTATGCAATTCTAATATGTTGGTGTAATACTAATTTTGCTCTTATCAACTGTAGAGATGTCCGTTTTTATTTCAAATAAAAAATGACTGCTGATAGTCCAGGCTGTGGGTATAGTATTCAGCTAGGGTCATCAAACTTTATACACACTATTATGAGCAATATTACACTCAAGGTGGTACAGTATCAATGAATATGGTAACTACAGGTGTGATACATCTAATACCCAATGCATAGTGACCTCAAGTGTAATATTGCTTTTATACAGCAGTTTTGCATCACAATTTATTAAATGATAGCAATATTGGAGAAAATATGATTTGTTTGTTTAACCAGTTATTTTGTGCAGCTGAGAAAAAAACAGTTGGTGCTAAACACCTAAATACATGCCGATCACCTGTTGAGTCAGTACTGCATAAGGGCCCAGATCAGTGCCGGTGGTGTGTTAGCATGCTAGCCATTTGGCTTCAGCACACTTCGCGTGCTTTTTGGCATTTTTGGATGAAACAAAGAGTCCATCACCACAAAGGTATTGTGGTTTTCTAATCGAGTCAAATTCAACTCTAGCCTGTCTGTTTTGTTTAAACAGACGTATGTTGCTGGATGTTTAAAAGGACAGGACTTAAGGATCAGAGACCATCTAGTTGCTTTTCAAACAGCGCCTCACTGTGAAAATTAAGGTATCCAACACAGTATTGCAATTCTCAAGTCTGAAGACTTGACAGTAAATTACTGTTTGTAATTAACGGTTACTAGAACAGCTGTGAAGTGGAGTGATACATATCCAGTGAAACAGAGTGCAATTATCGTGCAATATTGTAACTCCTGAAATCCCTGTTGTCCAATTAAATTATTCGGCCAGAACTAACTGTTGTCTAAATACAAATAAAATATGCTTGTACCTTACAAGAAATACCAAACATCTCTACAGCGATACCTCTAAAACAAGGCAACTTGCACCTTAAAAGTAGAAATTGATAAACAGCACAACAGGCCTGAAGACAAACATCAGAATGATTTTGGGGTGGACTGCCTCTTAAAACTTCGTTTAAGTGCCAACAGATTCTTGAAGAACCCTTTTAGTCAGAATTTGATATTTAGTCTCAGCAATACAAAAATACTACAGAACTTCCTCATTTCATGAAATTTATTCTTCAAATTAATGTAGGGTGCACATTCAACCTGAATATAATCGATGTCCGCTTGTAAGTGACGGCCGTCAGATGCTGCAGTGCTACTCACATGAAATGTCACCGTCAGTTGTTGAAGCCTTGAAGCTTCTACGTCTGATGTTTTTCCCCATAAAGTTTGAAAATCTACATACATAATATTTTAATTCATTTTATGTGAAATAAGTTTCAATTTCAACAGTCTTCAGCAGTTACTGACAAGAACTGAAAATAAGGTCTTGACTTCTGCTGCAGTATATTTTATTGCAGTTGTCTACTGGTTCTGACACTGCAAACTGTTTAAAAAGTGCAATTTAAAGCAAAAAAAAAAAAAAAAAAAAAAAAAAATCAGTCCGTTACATGAGTGTAATTACTGACCATCATCATGCCTGGAACCATTTTGTTCAGCTCAGGGAACAACTTGTTTTTCTTTTTTCCCCCTTGTGAGTGGCATAACTACAGATATATGGTTATTCTCCTATTTGCAACCACAACAAGATGTCCTAGCATGCAGATGGATTACGGCTAAAATGGAAGGGGGGGGGGGGGAGAACAAAGGATTAGAATTTTTTTTTTTGAGAAAAAAGATGAGAAAGAGGATGCTGAAGCAAAAGAAAGAGGACAAAAAGCACCATGTGTTCTGAAAATATCATATACCACAAAAGATTGAATGGAAAGAGCCTGGGTGCTCTCCCAGAGGATCCGCCCGGCTTGTGTGGCACTTAACATAGTTGTCTTTGTATACAGAGCTTATAACAGTCATGCAAAGGGCACAGTATTATTCTAACAAGGCGAGAGAGAGAGCGATAGAGAGATTGACGGAAAGGAAAGGGGGGAAGGGGAGGCACAACATCATCTCCTCCAGACAAAAAACAAGTGCAGGGTGATAACTGAATTCTTGTTCATGTCCTTGATACGGTAAAGTTCCCCACCCACCCGAAACACAAAACATATACTGGACATAAAGACCTGGCGAAACAAACCTTCCCTCAATTTTCTCATGGCTAAGCCAGAAACTGATGGTGACACCTTCAAACTGACTGCAGCCAATTAAAAAAAAGCAGGGGGCTTTTAGAAAATATTTTTATTAAAAAGAAAATCTTCATCGTAGCACTTACAATTAAAATATCTTTAAGACTTGTTCGGTCATATATTTGTATGTACTGTGTGTGTGTATATATAATTATCTATATGTATATATTTATATTTGGGCTTCATGTGAGAGTGTGTTAACATTTAAAAACAAGTTTTGATAAAACGCAGAACCTCATCGACTCAACTGATGGCTTTGTGACCTTCAAAGTCTCTGGCTGATTTTGTGATTTCATTGCATAAATCAGACAATTTAATTTAGATTTTTGTTTTTCTCAAGACAGCAGGAAATAAGGTAGAGACAGACCACTGCATCCTTGTAACAGTGTGATAAAGTTTAGAAAATTCAAAAGACCTGTTATGTTTTTCCCTTAAAATTATGATTTGTGAGCCTACCGCCCTTTGTGCAATGTAGGCAGAGAAAAACAGCTGCTCGATCACCGCCATTCAATTGGACATTAAGGGTACTGAATAGCAAAGCCAGCGTCAAACACCTTTGAGACTTGCAAGCCTGTTTCATCTTGGCTTAAAAAGCAAAAAATCACCCTCCACACTGTACGCGGTCTTGTGACTCCACCCTCCTCACCTCCAGTCCAAAAGAGAGTGAGTGAGAAAGCTAGAGGGAGAGAGAGAGAGAGAGAGAGAGAGTGAGAGAGAGAATGACTGATTGATTGATTCCTGACGCCATTCCTGAGCAAAGTGGACTTGACGAGTGAGACCCAAGGAATCCAGGTGACGTGGACGATGGGAGAGGAGCAAAAAACAGGGGGAGTTATGTCACAGCAACAATGTGGAGGCGGGGAGGAGCAGTGGCAATGCAGAAGCCAGTCCACAGTCGTCTGGAGGGGAAAGGAAACGGTGAAGGGTTAACTCACGAAATATGAATGGGTCAAATACAGTAGATCACGAGACATAATTCTTGACAGGACTTCACAAAGATTACATTTCTAAGTTAACATGTTAAAACACATTTTAGCCTTCTGATGTCGAAAGGCTGTTTCACAAGTGCTGGTCTTTGTCTGAGGGAAACGTCACATATTCACACCACTGCAGAACATTCACGTGGGTGAAAAAAATACCCACACAGACCATGATCTTTGCGGCTGTTTGCCTGCAGAAATACACACTGGAGCAATGAGGTTTTGTTTCAGGTCAAAAAGGGGGGAACAAAAACAAAAACACATTTTAAACTAGCAATGCACAAACTGTGAAATTTTGGGTTGAAATGATCAAAAGTGATACCATTTTCTGGTTAGGTTTTTTTGGAGGGTTCTCCCCCCTCTAATGGTAGCCACTCTTACAGTGGCCCAGAGAGCTCACAAAAATACAAAAGCCACAACAGAATGGCAAATGCTGCAACACAAATGTAGAAAGCCACAATACAAATGCTCGTGTTACAGCATTTGCTGTTATGTTTTGGCTTTCTCCCCCCCCCCCCCCTTCTTTATTTTATTTAATATGGACATAACAAATTACATTAGTACAAATGACAAGGACAGACCAGATGTTTTGTATAGGTGTATATAGCACAAGTGCTAATTCTCAACACCAGTCCATAGGTGGCTTATATAGGTCATAAATTAGGCTGTACATACAAAATTTACAAGTTAATTAAAATTACAAATACATTACAAATTATAAATAGAGCAAGAGATCCATGATCACAACAAACACAATTCAGACTAGACATGCACATATTGCTGGTGGGATTTTAGCCAATCTTTAACGCCTCTGTTGAAGAGGTTGGCATTTGTCTCCAATTTTAAGTGAGTTGGCAGAGAGTTCCATAAGTTTGCCCCTTTTATGGAGAAAGCAGACCGACCAAATGAAGTTCTAGACATGGTGACAATGCAGTCACCGTTGATGGAAGCTCATGTGCTTGCTCTGCTAGAGCTCGAGCATCTAGCCACCAAACCAGAGAAAGGAGGTGAAACAAGATTGTATAGACATTTAAAAACCAGTCTGATATTACAGAAGATAATAAAATTTCCAAAAGTAAGAAGATTGTGCTTGACTAAAATACCACAGTGATGCCACCGCATTGGTTTGCGGTCCAAGATTTTTATAGCCTGTTTATATATTGCAGTTATGGGTTTTAGTGTAATTTGAGATGTTTGTGACCAAGATGTGATACAGTATGACAGATGTGAAAGAACCATCACGTGCATATATGTATGAGCAGTTCTGAATGACAAATCCCTTCTAATGAGACGGAAGCAATTTAAATTGGGTTTGACCTTCTTACAAATGTAATGCACCTGCTTGTCAAATCGCAGGTTCCTGTCTAGAATGATCTCTAAATACTTGACCTCATTCACTTCAGTAAGCACCTCATTTCCAATTTTAACATCAAAAACATCATTCATGGGCCTGTTTCTAATAGAGATACACATAGCAACAGTTTTTTTGACATTCAAGGTTAAATGCGACAACACAAGCCATTTAGAGATGTTCTGTAAAACCTGGGTCAGGTGCTCAGCTGCCATGCTAGCCGTTTTGGCAGACAGATGGATTACGGTGTCATCAGCATACATCTGGCAGTTGGCACCTGAGCAACTATCGGGCAAGTCGTTGATGTATATTGTGAACAACAATGGCCTTTTGTATATATACATAAACGCATCCATGTACGTATTCAATACTTGATCGGGGCCGAGAATGAGAAATCAAAATTTATGAGCACGAATTTGAAAATCTACCATCTACAAGGAAATTTTAGAGCACTTCATGCTTCCCTCTGCTGACAAGCTTTATGGAGATGCTGATTTCATCTTCCAGTAGGACTTGGCGCCTGCCCACACTGCCAAAAGTCAAGTCAAAGTCAACTTTATTGTCAATTCTGCCACATGTACTGCACATACAAAGAACTGAAATTATGTTACTCTGAGACCCACAGTGCAACAAGGTAAACTCTAAGTAAGAAATATAAAGTATAACATCTAACACCAGGCATTAAACATCAGTGCAAAGAAAACCCACACACCAACCAGAAACTAACTAAAAATACTAAGAGTGTGCAAAATAACTAAATACAACAAAAATTAAAACAGCATGTAGTAACTTAAGGCACATATCAGGGCACATAGAGGGTTAAAGTGGAATGTAGTGCAAAGAGAGCAGTCCATTGCTGCATATGGGGCAGTAGCCCTAGCCCACTGTGCGCATGTGGAGAGGAGCAAACAATGGAACACATCATAGAGGTTTGCCCGCTCCAAAGACTGGAAGGAGGATTACACACCCTTCATACAGCAAACCAGGAGGCAACTGCTTGGCTTAAGGACTTTGCATTCGCTAAATAAAATTGCTGCATAAAGTGACTAGTGTAGCCCTAAGATCAGCGTGTGTGCGTGTGCGTGTGTGGGAGTGAACGGTACCTGGGGATGGTGAAGTTCAGTTGTTGAAGGGGGGGGTGCTGGGGGTCAGAGTCCAGGATTCATGTGTGTGGGGTGCAGAAGGGGGAAAGGGGGCACAGCAGGGAGACAGTTGAGCTTCCTGACAGCCTGGTGGATGAAGCTGTCCTTGAGTCTACTGGTCCTGGCCCAGAGACTCCACAGTCTCCTCCCCAATGGCAGCAGACTGAAGAAGCTGTGTGATGGGTGGGTGGGAACACCTGCAATGCAGAGGGCTTTGCGGGTGAGGCAGGTGCTGTAGATGGCCTCAAGGGAGGGGAGAAAGGCACTGACAATCTTCTCAGCTGCTCTCACTATGCGCTGGAGGGTCGTGCAGCACGACACTGTGCAGGCACCGTACCACACGATGATGCAGCTGGTCAGGATGCTCTCGATGGTGCCTCTGTAGAAGGTACACATGATGGGGGCCGGGGTTTTGGCTCTTCTCAGTTTCTGGAGGAAGCAGAGATGCTGCCAAGCTTTCTTGACCAGTGATAGTGTTGGTGGTCCAGGAGAGGTCCTCTGTAAACATAAATGCACACACCCAGGAACTTGGTACTGCTCACCATCTCCACACCAGCACCGTTGATGGTCAGGGGAGCATGCTGGGTGTGCACTCTTCTGAAGTCCACAACAATCTCCTTCGTCTTCTCCAAGTTCAGAGAGAGATTACATGGCCAGATGGCTCACCTCACTCCTGTAGTTTGTCTTGTCGCCATTGTTGATGAGACCCACCACAGTTGTGTCATCCACAAACTTGATGAAGGAGTTGGAGCTGTGTGTTTGTGTACAATCATGGGTCAGCAGCGTGAAGAGGAGGAGGCTCAGCACACATCATTGGGATGCTCATGTTCAGAGTGATGGTGCTGGATGTGTCACTGCCAACCCATACTGCCTGTGGTCTCCCCGTCAGGAAGTCCAAGAGGCAGTTACACAGTGAAGTGTTGAGCCCCAGCTGGGCCAATTCGTGAATGAGCTGTTGGGGGATGATTGTGTTGAATGCTGAACTAGTCTATGAACAGCATTCTGACGGAGGAGTCCTTTGTGTCCAGATGTGTGAGGGCCGAGTGGAGGGCAGTAGAGATAGCATCATCGGTTGAGCGACTGAACCAATATGCAAACTGGAACGGGTCCAGGGAGGGGGGCAGGGCAGACCTGATGTGCTGCATGATCACCCGCTCGAAGCACTTCATGATGATGGGAGTGAGTGCAACCGGATGGTAGTCACTGTAGCAGGAGGGAGACGATTTTTTGGGGACTGGAATGATGGTGGTGGCTTTGAAGCACGTGGGGGCAACAGCCTGTCTCAGTGAGATGTTGAAGGGGTCCATGAAGACACCTGCGAGTTCCTCAGCACAGGTTCTCAGTACTCGACCAGATACGTAGTCAGGACCTGGAGCTTTGCGTGCATTGATCCTGCCAAGGAATCTTCTCACGCTGTCCTGGCACAGTGTAATTACCTGGTTGCCAGGAGGAGGTGGTGACTTCTGCGCAGGGGTACTGCTGAGTGCCTTGAAGCGAGCAAAGAAATCATTCAGCTCATTCAGCAGAGATGTGGCGCTGTCGCAGGTCTGTGGTGTGGGCTTGTAGCCCATAATGGTCTGTAAGTGTCTCTGCTGTCACTGAAACGGTGGACTATCCTCCAGGAGTACCGCCTCTTGGCCTCTCTGATGCCTCGGGACAGGTTGGCCCTAGCTGTCCTCAGGCCCACCTCGTCCCCAGCTCTGAAGGCAGCGTTCTGAGCCTTCAGGAGCTTGTAGACCTTCCCTGTGAGCCATGGTTTCTGATTGGCCCGAACAGTGATGGTCATGGTGTCCATGACATCCTCAATGCACTTTGCGATGTAGGCAGTAAGAGTCTGTGTACTCCTGCAGATCTGTGGTGCTGTTGTAGGTGGCAGCCTGCTTGAATATGTTCCAGTCAGTGGTGGTGAAGCAGTCTTGAAGTGCCTCTAAGGACCCTTCTGGCCACACACGTACCTGTTTCCAAACTGGTTTGGTGACTTTAACCAGCGATCTGTAAGCTGGGATTAGCATAACAGTGACGTGGTCAGAGGCACCGAGGTGGGGGAGGGGGAGGGCCTTATATGCTCCTCTCTGGTTGGTGAAAACATGGGCCAGTGTGTTGTTTTCCCGTGTAGGAAAGTTGATGTGTTGTGTATTTCAGGAAACACAGTCTTTGAGTCAATGTGGTTGAAATCTCCAGCCAAGATGAGAAAAACATCAGGGTGGGCCGTCTGCTGCACATTGATGTGCTGGTACAGTTCATTCAGTGCCTCACTCCTGTTGTTGGAACTGGGAGGGAAATACACGACAGTTGGCAATATAGCCATAAATTCCCTCAGAAGATAGAACAGCCGGCACTTGATACGTAACCATAACCTCCAATAATGGTGAGCAGTGTTTGCAGACCATGACAGCGTGTCAGCACCAGGCATCATTGATGCAAACATGGAGCCTGTCGCCACGAGTCTTAACTCCTTCGAAGACAGCTCTGTCTGCTCGGTAGCATGTTAGCCAGTCCAGTTGGATGGCAGAGTCTGGGGTGTTGTTGTTGAGTCATGATTCCACAAACACAAAAACAAGCACTCTTTCACACTCCTTGAGACTGAGCGCAGTAAAGGGATGTGGTCCAGCTTGTTGTCTAAAGAGCGTAAGTTGGCCAGTACGATGGTGGAGATAGCTGGCTTGTGTGGGTTAGCCGCTAGCCTAGCTCGGGTAACTCCACGCTTACCCCTTTTCTGCTTTCTGTCACGCCGCTTATGGCACCTCCACTGCGGGCGAGTATCAAGTATCAATACTTGGTTTAATGACCATGGTATCACTGTACTTGACTGGCCAGCAAACTCTTGTGCCAGCTGACTCTCCATAGAGAATCTATGGAGTACTGTCAAGTGGAAGATGAGAGACACCAGACCCAACAATGCAGACAAGATGAAGGCTGCTATCAGAGCAACCTGGGCTTCCATCACACCTCAGCAGGATCACAGGCTGATCACCTCCATGCCAAGCTGCATTGATGAAGTAATTCATGCAAAAGGAATCACGACCAAGTATTGAGTGTGTACATGGACATACTTTTCAGTTGGCCAACATTTCTATTAAAAAAACTATTTTTTAAAATTGATCTTATGTTGTATTCTAATTTTTTGAGATACTGGGTTTGGGGTTTTCATTAGCTGTAGCCAAAATAATCAAAATTAAAAGAAACAAACACTTGAAATATATCACTCTGTGTAATGAATGTACATAATATATGAATTGAATTACTGAAATAAATTAACTTTTCAATGATATTCTTTTTTTTTTTTTTTTTTTGGAGTTGCACCTGTAGATCAAATC
The DNA here is from genome assembly GCA_020510985.1 of Pholidichthys leucotaenia. Lineage (NCBI taxonomy): Eukaryota > Metazoa > Chordata > Actinopteri > Cichliformes > Pholidichthyidae > Pholidichthys > Pholidichthys leucotaenia. The sequence goes on from CM035838.1 coordinate 439,963,509, forward strand.
ACATTTTATGACCAATTAATGCAGAAAACCAAGTAATTCTTAAGAGTTCACATACTTTTTCTTGCCACTGCATGCATTTACCTGTGTGGGATGTTAGGACCTAAAGCCAGGCTGGAAACGTGCAGTTTCTTCAAAGATGAGCTCCTTCAATTTCTCTTTGGGTAGGTCATCCAGCTCCATGTCAAATTTGAACGGGGCCTCAGCAACAGGCTGCAGAGGGAAGCAGATACAACTGTCAAGGTCACTATTACTGTACCCGTAGGTAAATTTCTTCTGCAGCTAAGGGGGCCTCCATCCAGAAACAGACACCACACCAGACAGACAGACACACACACACACACAAAAAAAAAAAAAGCCAAAAAAGAAAGTGCTCAAGCGCTCTGCCATCAATAAATTAAAAACTACAAATACATATAGAGAACTCTAACATACAGGTGCAGCTAAGACTTGTTCCAAAAGACATGTGTCGCTGTAAAAATGTACAATTGAGGATTCAAGTTTTGATCAATACAAGAAAGACATGATTGAGAAAACTGCTTAGCTGATCAAAAAAACAAGGGGCACTGAGTGGATCTTAGTCACATCATCATAGCAGTCTGTCGTGGGCGACAATGACTGTTTCATTTAGGTCTGATCAGATTCCTCCACACAGCTCTGTCCTTAGCCTTCTGCTGCCAGGAACTCCCGTCTTTACAGTGTCTTTAAATCTGAGCCTTGGTCTACCCTGATTGCGTTTACCCTCGCATAACTGAGTAGAGTAACTGCCGAGGGAGACTCTGGTGGTCCATCCTCTCAATATGTCCGAGCCATCTCAGGTTCATCTGTATTAGCATGTCCTCCACTGATGGTAGACCGGCTCGTTTCAACACTTCTATGTTGGTTATCTTGTCTTTCCATGAGATGTTCATTATGGCTCGAAGGCGTCTCATCATGCATGCGTGGAGTTTCTTCACCTGCACTCTGTAGACAGTCCAAGTTTCAGCACCGTACAATAGAGTAGCCAGTACTGTCGCTCTGTACACTTTGCATTTCACACGGATTGACACATATCGATTGTTCCACAGTCTCTCCCTCAAGTTTCCAAACACAGCGCTTGCTCTTCCCATTCTGAGAGATAGTTCATCCTCCAGCCTAGCATTCTCTGAAACAGTACTCCCTAGGTACTTGAAAGTCTTGCACTTGACTAGTGGCTCTGTACCAATGCTGATCTCTTCTGATAGTGATGTTGATAATTGGAACTTTGGTGGTTAATAAAGGCACTGTCTTCTTGATGTTGATTTGGAGGCTGAATTGGCTAGCTGCTCTTGCAAATTTCTCCACTAAAGATTGCATATCTTCCACGCTGTGTGCAACTAGAGCACTGTCGTCGGCAAAGAGCATTTCTCTTACTATCTTTATCGATGTCTTACTCTTGGCTTTAAACTGTGCCACATTGAACAAGTCTGCTTCTTTCCTTGTTTGAATGTATACTCCTTCTGAAGTGTCTTTGAAGGCCACCTCAAGCATGGCTGCCAGATATAGTGAGAAGAGTGTAGGTGCCAGCACACACCCTTGTTTCACCCCATTGCTTACTGTCTTTAGATACTGAACCACTCATTGCCACGTTTGCTTGCATACCTGTATGGAGTGCCTCCATCAGGCTGACAAACTTCTCTGTACAACCATATTTCTTGAGTACCTGCCAAAGTCCTTATCGCGAAACAGTATTGAAGGCTTTACTAAAGTCTAAGAAGACTACATAAAGCGGCATGCTCTGTT